>LR736858.1:4147653-4222854 GCA_902654985.2 Oryctes borbonicus
GTGTATTTTTTCTCAACTTTTGTTGCGTTTGTCGTGAATTATTCCATCGATACCATGAAGAAGCTAAAGCTATCTTAGCATTATATTTTTTGGTTAGCATATTAAGTGTATGCCATCATTTACTTAAATTAATCCGGGTAGGTAAGCAAATATGTAAATACATAACCACGTTTCCATCTATAAAGCAAGAGAGCTCACAAATACTTATACAACGAATGTTCCACAGAATAAAATGGGGAATTCATATTTATTTAAAAATTACATATTCTATGATTGGCACGCAATCGGCATAGTACAGCATTCAGACTATAATTGTAAAAATACCTATTATATATTAAATATTAGTACATGAATAAACAACATATATAATAAATACAAAATTACAACATTCATGTATAGTCCTATGTACATAATTCCTGAATTCAGTCCTGACAACATCCTTATTTCGCGTTCTAAAAATTAAAACAAAAAAAAAAATAACTGAGAATTCAAAATACTCTAGGTATATAGAGATCACAGGCAAAAGTTACACAACGCACTTGGCAAATTACAGTGTCTTTGTGTTTGTATAACAAATTAAGGAAAATTATTTGTAGATTCGTTACAGTTTTGTCGAATAGACCTCGGATTCGATGGGAACATCTTGCGAGTAAGCCGTAGAGCTAGCACTATGCGTCCTTTCTAATGACGATGCTGATATAGTAGGTATCTTATCGTCGTCTACAGATTTCCCTTCACCAGCAGCAGTTTTGTCGTTGTACAAGCGCTTTTTGCCGGGAAAGTAGTTCGCTATGCTGCGCGCTAAGGGGTGAACCAGATTCTCGTCGTATTGATCACTCGGGCTAGCGGTAAAGTAGGAAATTATCCATCCTAGAGTAACAGTTATCACGCAGCCGATGAGCGAGTAATACATGTAACTTATTGAATGGATTTGCGTAAAGAGGTCCCTGAAAGCAGAATAAATAACTTGGATTGAATTTAGAATTTATATATCTTTTGATAGATATCGATGATTCTTTAAACATTGTGAATATTTAACCCAGTTCTTGTATATGAAGGCAAACAAGGTTTTGACGAAGTAATAGAAGAAAATTTAATTTTGTTAGTCTTGTTACACTTATACAGCTCTGCTACACAACGGAAATTAATTCCCATCACCGTTGCCCATTCGATATGTTGAAAAGATGATTGCAAGGATGTAAAAATCTTTTAGGAAAAAATGGAGTTATGCCAAATACTCCTGCATCTTATACAATTGGAATATTAAAGCGGACTGATGGAGTTATGCCAAATACTCCTGCTTCCTTTGCAATTGGAATATTAAAGCGGACTGTGGCTTACATTAAAGGCGATTGGCCTAATAGAAATAAATATATTCCTGATAAAGAAAACCTGCTTCACCAGTCTTTAGTTTCTAGAGATAAAGAATTGTCAAAGCTTTAGATGTGACATCAGAAGCTCCTCAATACATTAGAAGTATCCTCTCAAGTGTATCAATACCAAAAGTGCAAGGTGGCACTGTCACTGGTCTGCAAATTAGATAAACGGTAAGGTGTGGAGAATTAAAAAATTAAATGTCACCAACAAAAAGAAGCGCCTAAGCTGTTTTTGTAATGTTGTTGTAGGATTTCTCGATAATCACAGAAGTGCGAATTATGTTGTCAGAATCTTTTGCAAATCCACTAAGAAAAGAGGTGTCTATTATCTTTAACACACTATTTTCTTACACTCCTCTTTGGAGTTTTTTAAATATAATTAGTGAAAAGTTTGCCAAAAGATTATACTAAGGCATTCACAACATGGAAAAACGTTAAATCATTATTGGATAGTACAGAATCCCATACAAAGGGCAATGGGGCCACAACATTGTTTTGGATTAAACATCGTCCCATAGCACCAGTTATGAATGAGATAACATTAAATTGGATTGACTTAAGTTGAGTTAAGTTCTTAAAAATAATGTTTATAAAGTTGATGTCCCACAAAATATTGAAGAACGTCGAGGCAGACTCCAGCACGCCAATGTAAATTCTAGAAGAAGCGCAATTCAAAATTTCAGTGCGCAATTGTGCATTAATGAAAATAGCCAGTTATTATTATTACCGTTATTGTAATTTTTATTAATCGTTACAAATATGGTACAGAATTTACAACAATTTCGTAAAAACGCATCTTCAATTTACCATTTATAAGACATCCCGTTAATTTTACGATCCATTTTTCGTCAATTAAAGTATATCAAAAGCTTTCGTCAATATGTTATACAAGGTCCGGCAATAGGATTGAATGACTTTGAAAAGGTTGCCGTGGTAAATTTAACAATTTTTAACAATTGGCAGATAGTTATAATTATTATATCTTATTGTCGAAGGTTTTGCGTCACGATGGCAAATTGGCTTACCAATCAACGAGTCTTTGCTGTAAAATCGTTTATTCTGACTCAATTCATCGTGCAAGTTCAGAGGCGTCTTCGTAATGAATTTAATTTGCCCGCGCTGAAGTTCCATCAAGAAGCTCCGTTATGAGATGATAAAGACTTCAATGAAATAGGCAGTGTACGGTCAAAATCTCTCGGCCATACTCGTACATAAGGGAATATTGAAGCGGTCAGAATTGCTGTTGAACGTAGTCCACAGGGTTCTGTAATTCGGCACTCGATTGCATTACAAATTTCATAGCGAAGCTTGCGACATGTGAATTTAAATTTTAACCGTATAAAATATAGATAGTCTAGATAAAGTTTAATTTCTGCAGCCAATTTTTGGAAACATTAAGCAACAATGTAGAAATTCTTAATAAACTGATCATGTCTCACAAAGTTCACTTCCTTCTCAGTGGGTACATTGATAGGCAGAACTTTCGATACCGGGCAGAAGACAATCCAAGAGGAATGCATTACAACCCAATTCATGACCAAAAAGTAACGGTGTAGTGTAATCGGACTATACTTTTTTGAAGAAAACAACCACGCCGTTACAGTCAATTCAGTTCGATATGCCGAAATGTTGGAAACACTTGTGACAGACAGAGTGGGACGAAACAGTGTTTTCCTGGCCAACCTTACCTTTTTAGTACATTTGCAAATATAGATATTCATGGCAAACGGTTTAATGCGAAATATCAATTACACCGTACAACGATTTATGAGATAGTCTGCAACACATTAATAGATACTGCGTTAACAACAGCCTAAAGAAAATTAATAGCCTTCAGGGTATTGGTGCAAAACTCGCTAGAGGAGATACCTATAAACATGGGCTGTCTTCTTTGCACGGTTGGATAAGGTGTCTTTTTCTCCTGTGGCTCATAAAAAAACACAAAATTTAGTAACTTTGCCAAATTTAAATCTACTCTCTATCTCCAACAATAAACGAGACCCACTTGGTGAGGATCGAAAACGAATCAACCTGTGTATTTCTACGTTTTTGGAAAGATTATCGAATGGTTTATTTGCTGGTACCACAAAAGTTACATTTTAACTTAAGAAATCTTGATATATGTAGCAATATAGGTTTTGGGCAATTTACCTTTTTTGCTATGCAAAGTTTGGGGTGGATACTTCAGGACCTCACCGTATGTAATAATAATGATAATGCTAGTGATATATTGAACCTCTAGATCGTGATGTATGGATTACGCCAATTACAAAAGTATATAGCATATTACAGCAATACACACGAAAAAAAATAAAAAAGATAAACGTACGCATAAAATATCACAGTCCTACTTTAATGTCAATTATCATTTGAAAAATCCTTGATCCTATACATGCGTATGGTCGTGTATAGGCGGAATATCTAGTTTCTTGTTGGAAAACCATGTACCTATAATTTCCAATAGTATATTTTCTTTTTTTCGTAACATTACTATTAACGAAAATACCTACTAACTAAAATATAAGAAAACTCATCGTATATCGCGCCAGAAATATAGACAATTCTGAAGAGAGAGAATTTTGCAATTCGTTCTGGTTGTCCATGCAATTTTCTGTGCACTTTGCTTATAAGAAGTACTTACGGTTGCGATGCCAGCGTAGGCTCCACTGTTGTTATTTCCGTCAAGTTTAAAACCTTTCTCTCCATACTAAGGCCAATGCTTCCACCTGCCTCCATAATAAGTTGGCTGAATGTCTCGTTAGTGCAACCCTCCGTCGATAGTGGCAAGAATTCCTCTGGCGGTTTATCGACGTACAAACTACCAAAGGTTATCCACAGCGTTGTTAAGTGGCCAGCAATTACGCCAACGGAAGCTCCCTGGAATCAGACATTTACATATGTAGATGGGCATTACTTAATTAATTAATAATTGCTTGATCAGTGAGCAATCATCTGACGGTAATGATAAATTAGCGAGCTGTAGTTGAGAACTGGGCCGTTGCATATTGTGAAATTCTGTTGTCACAATATCAAAATCATCAATCGCACTAGGTATTGTAATGAGACGACCAATTTTAAACATTTTGTTTTAATGAATATTGATTTATTTTCTTATAGTATAATTGATTTAATTTTTTTGTTTACTTTCTGAATGTATTTATTTCATTGCACCCCTGTGTATTGAGTGCATATTGTAAAAGTATGAATAGTGCATCCTATTTAGGAATAGAGGGCGACAAAATGAAGATGATGTCACTTCGACCGTTAGGAAATAAAAAAAGGTCTCCTCCCAGCGGTCAAGGCGGAAAGACGCGAGACCAGCTCCTAAGTGTAGGGTGCCTGTAAGGAACTCCATCAGGAGACCCGCGCACCAAGGCCACCACTGCCACTAGGAAAGTGAAAAGATGCTGCCCATTTCCCGCCAGCGAAACGCAATTGGTTTTTCGCACCCGGACCTCAGCTATCATCACGCTAACTCGTACTTATTTTCTTCTGTTTATTTTTATATGCAAATTTGTTTCAAACTTGTTGCTCTGAGTAGTTTAAATTATATATCCTTTTGTTATAAATTTTAGTAGTTTAAATAAAACTAATATTCATTTTATCCTTTTTTTTGGGCCCCACTCTCAATAAACTCATATTTTTGTGTATATTTATATTTGTTAATACTAATTTTTCTTTTGTAATAAGACATTGTTATTCATTTAAATCAATTCTTTTATTTCTTGATGGATGACTACTAATTACTTTTGAACCACTCGATCTGATAGAACTGCAATTTCATTTAGTCTGTAATCATGATTCTAGGTTTATGTGTATATTTTTTTTTTTTTTTTTTCGTAACTAGTATCAAAACTTATTCTAATTATTTCAGTTAGCAACATTTAAAATTAAATTCTTTTAAAAATAAAGCTTACCTTCCAGTTACAACAAGGAATTAGCATCGCCAGCAAAAATACACCAAGCAATGGCCCTGACGTGGCGGAAGTGACCAACATCGAAGATTCGATGACACCCGACAGAAGACTAACCACGAAACTCATTCCCATAATAACGAAACCATATACGACCCCTATTGCTTTGATGGCGTAAAGTTGATGTTTGTCTTTCAGTCCTTTAAGTGCAGGTATGGGACGTAAGAAGTCCTCGAAGGTAACGGTAGCCAACGAATTCAAATTCGATACGTTCAAACTGTGGAGAAAGAAAGAGACGAGAGAAGGTTTTATTAGACTAATGTGTTTTAATGAAAATAATCTCGGATATACCCTTAGATTCCGATTTGAGCATCTACGGCGCTACCCACTTTGTAATTCAACACGGAAGTGTAAATGAGAACGACATGTTAATATAAAGTAACTTTTATTATAATGCGAACGTTTCTTTTTCGGTTCGAATTGTAAACAAAATATTTTAATAAAAATAGAATGATTAGTTTACCTTTGTACAGCGCCTCAAGCTGTAGTTACGTTGATTTTGCAAGTATTTATAATTGATCAAATCCAAATTCATGTAGTTTTATTAATAATACACAAGTTTTAAAAATTCATACTGTTTTGATTAAAATACAAATTCATTTTAATATAGAACACAATATTTAAATTTACACAAAGACATCGACATTGTGATGACGTTATTCACATGAATTGTTTAACTAGTACGTTGTATTTTCAATTAATCAAATGCAGTTGTTTTGGACAACTGGTTGAGATATGTGGTACGTAGGGTTATCACTGGACACAAAAGACCGGTCTATTTATTTAAATAAATTCGATCAATCGGACAGAACGTGAAATATATTAACCATATAGGAAGAGAAGTAGTAATTTCAGTTATCGATTTCATATTGGAGATGTTACTTATTCAAATCTGGTACATTATTAAATTTCGTGCGAAATTAAAAAGTTTCTTGTAGATTGGACTTGGGTTATAGAGAGCTACTGTTAGTCTTATTAGACACTAAAGATGATTAAATTGAGGATGATATTGCTTGTAGCTATCGCTCCGGGCAATTTTATAA
This sequence comes from Oryctes borbonicus, assembly GCA_902654985.2. Lineage (NCBI taxonomy): Eukaryota > Metazoa > Arthropoda > Insecta > Coleoptera > Scarabaeidae > Oryctes > Oryctes borbonicus. The sequence goes on from LR736858.1 coordinate 4,154,047, forward strand.
AATAGAACCAGGAGGAGGCTGGATTCAGAGCAGTGTGTAAATGTAAGGGAACTCTCTAATAAATGTGTTGAGGTAAAAGATGACGATTTTGTTTGTGACGCATTATATTATCGCAACAAGACAAGCTTTTTAGTCTTAAACTGTATGCTCCGAGTTGCGGGTCACATGGATCCAATAGTATGTTGATGTTTGCTGAAGAGTAATGAGTAAGATTAATGTAATGGTAGAGTATTGTATTACATCTTCATTAGCCTTTGCAAACTGCAACTTCTTACAGCTGTTAAAAGAGAGGATTATCAAGTATTATTACTAGGTTTACGAAAATAATGGATTTCCGTATCTTATTCTGTATAATTGTCTGTTTCTGATTAGAAAGGATGTTGGTCAAATGTAAGTTAGCAAAGAAAGTAATCAGAACAGAAGTATTTTTAGCAATTTGTTGATCTACATATACTGATTTGTTGGGTAGATGAGGAAAGAGAGTCTTGTATTATCATAAAATTGGCAATTCTGGATATCATATGACATTAAGGTGCTTTTGATCTCCAATCAAGCTCCAAAATCTATTGTACAAAGATGTGGTATTGTGAGTAAGTATGTAGATGATTTCAGAATGACGTACAACTTTGATGGCACCAGAAACAAAAAATTTTCTAGGACGTTCAAAGTAAATACCTACTACGGTAATATTAAATTCTGTTCTTTGGTAAATAGGAAAAAGCTTTTAAATCACTTCCATAGTTTATTTCCCATCTTATAGATTATTTACCATTTAGATAGAATTCTGATCTAAATTGAAAATATAATGCTTACCTAAGGGCGCCATTAAAAAGGCATCCTAAGAAAAGTCCTAATATTCCGGGCATGGCGGAGAAACGATCCTCCACGTAGAACGGTAGAATTTCGTCGAAATTTCTTATGTATCCCGATGATAATGGATCGCAGGTAGCGTATATAGCGTAGATAACCATGCCGACAACCCACGATAAGCTGAACAGCACAGTGATAACGGGTATATTGCACATCAAAGTTCTGCAAATATGTAATAAAGTAGAATATAAGTTTCGCTTAGGTACGTTCCTAATTTCTCACTTCTTTACTTGTTTCTGCGATTTCATGCTGCAATAACGTTGCACGAAGTTCTGTTGACATCCAAAAATCGACAGGGACATAAATAATTGCCCAACTAGTGCCGAGAAGGTCGTCACTCTTATTGTTGGGTCCATATCTAGGCTGAAACAAGAATGTGCTTTTTAGTAATGGAATACTTTACATATACAGTGAAGTTGTAAAGAATGTTCTTTCTTCTGGTAATAGGAAGGCTAGTAAAGCTAGAAAAAAAATATGGTATTCATGTTTTTGTTTTATTCCAAGTTGAGAGATTAAAACAAGAAACTTTACATCATCCTGAAGCTTTCTGTCGAACATTTATTATGATATAGTGTTTGGTACGCCATTTAAAAAGCGAGAATCTTTGCAAGTATTTGGCAAAATGTCTAGACAACTAGGGCTAGGCTACTTGACTCGTATATTGTACACATGTTGAATGCTAATTATCCAAGTTAGTAATAATTGACTTTTCCGAATTGAATATGGCTAATCTCACAGTCGTGTCGTTGGCACCAAATTGGAAATACAAAAAAATTAAGACATTGAAGCAGTGATGACAGTCAATTCTTTGCGGTTTTAATGTCATTGTATATTTTGATCTTCATACCTCAGAAAATTGCAGGTCAAACTGTTTAACGGATCACACAGTTGGAACCTTGAGATGCTTGTGAAAATGTACAGAAAAATTGAGATAGACATCCATTGATGATATTAATTGAAAAAAAGAAGGGGTACATACAATGTAATCCAGCTTAACAAAGAATGTCTGGTGAGTAATGATAGTAAGGACTGTTGCGTCCAGGTGTCTGATTTCAATCTAGACGCACCAAGCAAAATGTAATCCTTAGTAATTCCACCTACACCAATGGATGGATGGTAAGAAAATGTCTGAGAAGACACACGTATTTACAATAAAAGCACTAACAAAATAATGGGCGAATGCATTAACAACTGCTTGTGTCTCAACCAATCCATTACGACTTAAAATCATGTGACTTGATATTCTTATCATTGATAAATGACCAAAATGATCTAGGATTGTTTACATTAATTTAATTATGTCTTTATTTCAACTGCGAGCAAAGAAATATTTGATCTAAACTCTTCAATACTTGAACATTAAGTGAATAAAAGTTGTATAATTCCATGTATCTACTGCTTTATTTCAATCGAACGTACGCTGTTTTTCAGACCTCACCAGACAATCAGAGGGTGCTCTCCCTCTGCCATGTCTACGTCAGTTAATATTTATTAGCGGGGGACATACGATACACACACCCGCACATGTGTGGCTCATAAATGTTCGCAGTTTACCCGTTGCAAAAAATCCCCGGAGATTTCAAATGTAATTTAAATTTCCACGCTTTAAATTAGCATTTTTACAGTGTCTACCCACAAATTGTTTTATATTGGATCTGCGATATAAAACGAATGCGAAGGTCTGTCGCAGTGTGGCACTCTTTCTCTTTGAAACCATAACGCTCTTGATGTTCTCAATGTAAAGGGATATATCCTTATATTGGTCTTTACTTCCACGTTTACTTTGTGCCGGGTTTTGAGCTTAAGAAATGTTGTTTATTTTTATCCAACTTCTTCATAGAATTCCAGTCGATATACAAGACGTGCCCGAAATAGCGTCGGATATTTCTAAGAATAGGCGAAGATATTTTCTGGTGACGGTCTAACGGGGTTATAATCCTTTTAAAGCTTATTATAACCTCGGGAGCCTCTGTGTACAAATTGTGCGTGTAAAGTGTTCCCTGGCTTTGTTACTATTACCCCCTTGTCATGAATGGTGAAGCGCTCCCCAACTGAGAATGGTGATTGGGGAATGTACCGAACCCACTAAAAAAAGTTGGTTCTAGCGGAAGTCGAATGTACAGCGCCTAATACAATCAAATAAGACTTTATTAAAGACAGCAATGGCTTTGCTGAAGTTTCCGAAGAACGACATACTTGTCAATTTGATCAAATACCTTCTGAAAATCCAAGCGGTTCCTATCTACTTGACCTTCTCTATCTACCACTTCAAAGACTAGGTGAAATATCTCTTCAAAGTGAATTTCCGCCGATAAAAAAAATATTTCCTCTTCATATCATATCTTAACGTACTTCACATACCTACCAAGCTTTTCCAATTCTGAATTTGATACCTGGATACCTTTCCTTGTAAGTTAGTACCTTTTGAACGTTGTTGTGTGCCATGTTAGGTGACCACGAAATTGGTCGGAACGAATGCTAGTAATAGTCCATATTATTAGTAGATGTAACAGCGACTCTCATTTTGTTTTTAAGTAACTACTTAGTCTTCAAGACGTATTGTTTTATGCTTATACATGGTTGGGGTAAAGTATGGAACCAAGCAAGTATCTTTAAAACGGAAACGATAATGTTGATGAAATTTTGTAGGTAAGTATAATGTGCATAATGCATCTGATTTCGAATTTAGGACTATACTTCCCGTTTAATCGGAAGTATCGTCAACTTTTTGTATTTAAAGGCAGCTGTGTATATTTTTGTAGGTTATATTAGACGTGGCTTTCCAGAATTCATCCATATTGGTTTTTGTACTATTAAAAAACGGAGAGAAAAAGCACTTCATACTTACTGAAAAATTAAATTTATTAACATAAAACGAGACTCATTCAATATAAACAAGACCATTTCAAATGTTCAAACTGCTCGCCGTTTACCTCCTGATACTATACAAGCCAGTTAAGAAATTCCCGAATTAACTTTTAACCCTATTCTTTGTCTGAACTCCTGCAAAGTAGCGGTCGTTTAATCTAAACGCGTGATTTGAGTTGTTGTCGGAAGAAAAATCTCACTTGTATGCAAAGCTGTCCGTTTCAAAGATATTTGCTTGTTTCAATACTTCATCCAAACCCTATATTTATAGCACATATAACCCACGTTATAGCGCATTTAATTATAGAGCTATTATATCATAATGCATAAATTAGATTTGACATTTATAACGCATTAAATTTTATTACCAGAATAAAAGCTTAACACTCCAATTTTCTGATGTATCAATCAGTGAAAATCAACTGTAGGGTCTATGGTAATCCTATACAAGAATGTTTTTAATACCTAAAACCATCAATTTGAATTTAATACAAGTTAAGAGGTATGAAAGCTAAGTGATTACACTCTCGTAACACTTTCGATAGTAGTTTTAGCTTTTCGAAGTAGTATTATCTGTTTTGATAGTAAGCTTTAAGAAATTTTCGTCACAAAGAAGATATATTGCTTTCATGAAGTGCATAGTATGAATCTATGCATAAACGTATGTTCCCGTTATTTACACCATAACCTATAATTAAAGTGTATGTAATATTACACTCTTTAAAGTGATTAAATGAATTCCTTAAAGAAGATTGAACGCCAGCTTTGTAGAACACGTTGCTGTTATTTACCATTATCCGCCATGCTGTGTATTTGCAATGTCGTTAATCATACAAATATTCAACGTCGTTTTGAATATGGATGTTGCTTCTGTAGACGCTTCAACACGTCTAAACAGCATTACTATTATTGATGAGGTACGAAGACTAATTACGGAATTTTTATTCTAGTGAACATTAATCATCCGATAGTTGTACTACGAGATTAAGCGATCATTTCTACCTTCACATGCACATAATTTATGTATGAATGTATATTGTCTAGAATGTGAAAATAATGAAAATTGAATTGAATTTGACACGTATAGAAAGAATGAAGAAATCTGTAAAATTTCGTCTCTCGATCTTACATATAAATCAGTATTGCAAGCCTTGAAAGTTCATGGCTTCCGAGTTCAAACATCTTCCTTTCCTTGCCTATATTTGTTCCAAAACCTTCTATTCTGGAGTCGCCCGTATACGTATATATATTCATCAGATAATTTATATTGGGACCTTCATGGATTCTAACATAGCTAGGCTGTAGTCCCTTTATTCTATAAAGCCTGCTTCTGAATGTCAATACGAAGCGGTCAATCCCAGCAGGACTTCCAACGCTACTGGATCACACCAGTGATGTTGATACATGCAAGTTTCTGGACCAAAGAGCCGTAGGCTGTCATGTCATCAGAAGGTCATTTGAGGCTTAAAATCCCAGTTCTTACCGAGCAGCCTACCTACCATCACCATAAGCTTACTATCCCATTTTGATCATAGCTTCCGATTAAAATCCGAATTCAAATTTAATACCCGAATTAGAGTTGTCCGGAATCCAGCGAGACTACTAGATTTCAAAGTTTTCATAGAACCATTCCTTCCTTTATAAAAGGGTGCCCGAGAGTGCTGAAACTTGGTGAAAATTTCATGAAAGATGTGTCTAGACACAAGGGGAAGCTTTTCGTGACATGCCATGTATTTTGGTCACAACGTCGTGGGAAAAAGCAGTTGGTCTAGAATTTGTTAAAAGATTTCATATTTGAATTGAAGTTAGCAGCTTTCACAATTTTTAGAAAATAATTTTTTCCCAAAGTTTAACTTGAATTTAAGACGGGCTGTGTCAATATATATAATATAGAAAATGTTCTGTTTGAAATAAGAGATTTGGCTGTTTCCAGTTTAACCATCAGTGCCATGAAATTGAAAATAGATCCTTAAATCTTTAAACATAATATCATCCACGAAAATTTGAAAAATACATTTTAATTACTTTCAGAAATACATTTACAGTCATTTGCATCCGGTAATTCTACTTAAAGGCTCGCTGTGGGAGAATTGACAACTTTTACACTAAAATAGGAAATTCATTAAATGAAGCCAACCAAAACCTAACTCTAGCCAATTATAAATAATTGAAAAGAAATGAACCGCGTGATCGTATGTTATAAAATAGTAAGTTTTCCCTTCTAATAATATTGTCGATTATTTTATAGTATCTTGAATCTAACTCGAATTACATTCTACAAATTTCACAATTTGATTGAAGGTGTAAAATATTTTTTGTCCGTCTGCCACGTAACAAGAGACAAGTTTGCTTTCTATGTTTAACTCGTCCATGAAATTAAACTTTTCATCCCCCAAAATGAATGGTCTTCAATTTAATACCACCGGACATTAGCCGAGACCGTGCTCTCGGTTGAATATCGCCTACGACATTTTTATGTAAATTTTCATCTTGGTACGTGCAAACACATAAAGCAATCAAAAAGCGGTTGATTTTAATTTTTGTCAGTTTGCTCTACGAAATAGCCACCTGCGCTCGACAATATTATTTTAATCCGGTATTAAAATTCAGCTTCATTAAGTCCGGAAACTGGGTGGAAACCAAATTTTCCCCGAAGAACTTTATTAAAAGACGATGGCCCCCTTTTCTAATGCACGCAGCACTTTGAAAAGTTCGATTCGGTGTTTGGGAACATCGGCGAATGATTAAAAGTTTAAAATTTGAACTTACTTAAAGAAATTCAGACGACCCCCGTCTACATTCGTCCGGATTACTGGTCCTACTCCGCCGGCTTCAATGGATCCTTGGATAATTATCGCGACGCTCACTGCAATCATTGTCAATCCTTGCATAACATCAGCTAATATGGCTGCCTTTAATCCTCCCTGTAAATAAAAATGATGTACTAAGTAAGGGAGAATACGTTGTTATTAAACAGCAAGTAATGATTTGATGTTGAAGACAGATTTCTGTATTCAATGAATATGGGGGAGCGTCTCTCGCCTCTCGTCTCTGCCAGAACTAATTTGGAAGTAGGAAAACTAATCTTAAATTGCGATGTATAAATTCGAAGATTACGCGCCCTTTCAACCAAATTTGACTTTCACTTTCCCTTGAAAGATGATTTTAAAATAGCCAAACACGTGACACTATAATAGTAATCTGAACTAATCTGAAAAACTGTGAGTCCATTTTTAATGTGAAGAAAATTGGCAGAAAAATAACAGAAAGCTTACTACTATTACAGTGTCAAATTATTCTAACTACCGGAGATAAAATGGTTGCCTTCTGTTTTCAGGGTAATTACACTCCATGTTTCTTAAGATGTATCATAACTTTACTGACCAATTCACAACTTTAAAATAATTTCGAATTTTCAATTAATGTAACATAACCGGTGTTCCACGTTTTAAACTGCAACATGAAATTTGGAATATTCTTATCATTACTGAATATTGTTGTAAAAACACCTGCAGGCATTCTGTTTATTTCTGCGCATTTCCACTTTCATCAGTGCTTTCTCGACCAGCCGGGAAACGTTTAATTTTCGGAAACATTACTCAGTATTTTCAATTCAAATTTTTCCAGACAATTTGCCATAATTTTACCGAATTGGCAGCTGAATGCTCTGGTAGATGTTGTGCAAGTAAATTTGTAACCTTCGCGTTTCGTACAAGGTACAGGAGGAGATATTTTATCGCCAATCGATAACAAATCTTTCTCCTTGACCGGTAATTTATGTTGTTCTATTTGTCTAGAAATTTATACTATTTCGGAGTTGGTTTACTGAAGTTGTATTAGGCTGATTTATTATTTGAGGCACGGTCTTTATTTTGGGACTTCAAGCGGTATTTTGTGATTATCTATGACTTTCGAATATAAATATGTATTTCCTGAATGGAGACAGATTTGTTTTAAAGAAGTTGAGGGAAATGTACGTGTTAACCAAATAGGGTTTTGAATAGTCAATTAGTGTTTCTGAAAATGAATAAATATGATTCCATCAGTATCATTAACAATAATTGTTATTAACTTATTTGGTCAACAATTAGAAACCACCAGCAGGACAACATACCAACATTGTGTAAAGTTACACACAAATATTAAAGAAATAAAGAATATAATATAGCAATCAACAGATCCTGCATAACGTGCTGATACACGGAAATGAGATAGAAAGTTTAATAACCATTTCGCACTATTTTTATTGCCATGATCTTCCAAAAAATCAACATTTGAGGAATCTTTCTTAGATAGGTTCTGTAGAAATCATCTGGTACATGCAATAAAGATAATAATTTAAGTAGGCATTTTTGTCTGAACAAAGACAAAGTCTTATGGCCGAGACATTAAGAAAAGTAAGTTAGTTGTTAGGAAACTCAACGACATAGAAGCAGGTAAACATATGGCAGACTTATGATCAGAAAAACTTAGTTTTGATTCAAAGAGTACTTCCAAATCCTCTAATTTTTCTGCTCTTGTAACAAACACAGATTTAAATGGTGTAACTGAAATTGATTGGGTTAGAGCGTTTTATATAAGAGGCATATTTAAAAATATGCTGATCGGAGTACACACATTATTAGTGTTAATATTAGGAAAAATATTAAATGGTCCAAGATTAGAATCCAGAGGTACGACAGATGACATATTGAATTGATTAGATGAATACTTATAGTGCAGACAACATCGCTGGTCAAGTGCCATGGAAATGTATTGATTGATATTCCCAAGTTGATTGCAATGGATCTGTGTTGATGGATTGACAAGTATGGCTTAACATTAGAGTAAATAGTGCTATTTAAACACCTTGGCAAAGTTCACTAAGATGTTTGTCTGTAGTTCACAATATTAACTCGATCACAACCCTTAAACACCGGCATTATCTAGTTTTCCATATTGCGGGAAATATCAATATCCTAATAATTACATAAAAGCGCATTCACGTATTAGAAAACTAGGTATGTTTTCATCATCCAGATGTCATCATTCTTCAGTTTTGAAGTACTCATTCGTATCTCATTTTCAGTTGAACTGATAGCGGTAGCACTAAATGTACTTTTATGCAGGTTAAAGAAATATAAATTAACATCGTTTTGTTAATTAAATATTTGTACCGTGTCTATTTAATTTGTTTCAATGAAAAAAAAAAACCTCACTTAATTCCGCATGACTAAGATATGTAACATAAACACTTACTCATAATACTGAGATACCTCAATGTTATGTGTATTTATAACTGAATTATGCATATAAGCTATTTTAAATATTTTAAGATGTTTGTCAGTACTCTATTATTTACATAAATACATTATATTGACACTCCTTAACGCCAAAGTCAAGCAAATTGTACCAGCAAGTGAACTATTAGTCAGCATTTATTTAAATTAACATTATTTCATGTTAGTGCACTTGTTACTGACATTATACCTCTGGGTAAATAGTAAATTGCTGTAATGTTTATATGATAATGCATTCACAGAAAATATTATTTTGTGATTTCAAGGAAGACGGAACAAAACAAGTTGTTTCTTTAGAAATATAAAAGGATGTAATCTAATTAAATGCTGCGTCAGCTATGGCTTGTTACTCAAAGGACACTATGTATTTGCAACCACCATAGTGGTAACTACTTAGGAATCTATCAAATGCAGCTACTAGGTATAATCTTTTCAAACTTCTTTGACTCCTTGACAAGGTCAAGTGACTTCGAGTGTGTTGATCGGATATTTTTAAATGAAACTTACTCATTATTGATTACTTTTCAAAATTTGTAGACTGAAAATTACCAAATGGTGGTATGACCCGTAAAAATATAACCACACACCTTGATTCAATGTTTTTCTCGTCACTCTATTCCCGACGTATTAGCGCCTGAGACAATATAATTTTTCGCATTCAAGAAAATTGCCAAAGAATCAAAATCAAATGATTTAGCTGGACGCAATGTAGGTACTACTAAAAATTTATTTAAGGAAGCTTTGCCTGATGGCCAAGATCCTTATCTGTTACATCAGAACGGGCTAAAAGATCTAAATTTACCATCAATCGCAAAACTATTAATGTTGCAATGCAATGTTAAATACAAAATCGTAGAGAAATACCATGATCAAGCTAGGAGAACATTACCAAATCTGATGAAGTGTACATTGACTCTAGTATTAAAGCGATAAGAAAGAGCGAATGTGTACAAAGATTAAAATGTTTTACTTTTGAATAGAAATCGAAACTTTTGGACGAGAAAAACCAAGCAGATTTAAATATGATACTGCTTGCTAGCAGCTATAACACTTAAGTTTTTTGTATTTTAAAACATCACTACGTATGCTGCTGCCAACTAAGCGAATGTTGAACATAGTCGAGGCTAGATCGTCAAAATAAGAATTCATGTCATGCATTCTTTGAATTATTCGAAAATAATATATGTAAATGGTAAAGGAAGTTTGTGTTACTGGTTGTTACTGATGATGCCAACATAAGCATCCAAAACGAGATTAGTAGCATTTTCAAGTGATCTTAATGCGTACACTTCTCTTAACAATTCAAGGATAAACATGTCGACTGAAAAGATATCGACAATGCTTCCGACCAAGGTAAAGATATTAAACCGAGGTAAAAACTGAGAAGGCATTAATTAAAACGGTCTTTATATTAACAAATAGGACTTAAGGAAGGTAGAATGTAGTGTTATTAAATGCTACCATACTCAATAATTGTTTCAAAGGCACTGGTTTCTGTCGGAGAAAACAGACGCTAGAGTTGAAAATTTATTGTTAAAGGCGGCTTTTAGGTATTTTTTCAAGAGCTTTTTCAAGAATCTTGGTGCAACAGAGGTCGGATGGTAACTATTATCATAATAAACGTAACCTTTTCTGAAAATTAGTGTTGTAATTATGTACACATTCATTTATTAGATTAATAAAGGGGTAAATAATTGCATTTCTTATGGTATTAATTATTTATTAGTTTAAACCAAAGCATCTTTACTAGGTAGGTAAAAATTCACAAAAGCACATTCTTCTGAGCCCGCAGAAATGACTCACTCTAATCGTATGTTGGAAAACTTGGAAAAAGTGTTCTGAATGTTTTAAGGAATAAATTATGTTAAAACCTTCATCAAGGCGGAGATTCCCTATTCTGAAGTGCCCGTAGAAGGAGTAAACATATTGGCAGAAAGAGGTGTTAAAAATTCAGAAGCTACAGCGTCAAGCGATGTCGTTTAAAAATTTCAGAGCGCGCTATACGTGAGTAATCGTTAGCACCGTTTTCAATATAACATTTCTATACTACGAAAGCAAGATACCACCAAAATTTCTCATATATAATTCAATAGCTATTTCGGAAGGTCGGCGCCTCCGGGATCCCTTCTTATGGGTATGAATGGCTGTGTTTGGGAACGATAACATATTAGAAATTAATTTCTGTCAGACGAAGGTTGCGTTGAATAGATTTACACCGCGCGCATGGTAATAGTGCGTGCTCGCTTAATGGTAATATGACTTACAATTAGTTTCGATAGTAAGCTATAACGACTTCGCTATTCAAGCCTATATATTAATTAATTGAACAGAAATAGAGAAGGTGTCCGGTGTATTATATAGTCGTCCGTTTTTGAATTATAATTTTTGGCATATTTACTATGTATGCACATAGCTAACCATAAGCAATGGCATGTTATATAATAATACATCCAGCTTTGCTTTACATCTTATCTTGTGGTTGTTTCTACTTAGGCTCTGAACCAGTTCGATAAGATTCTAATCGGGACTCTATTGGGGACACTTTATTTATTTAATGTAAGAATACTCGTCTAAATTTGTTCCACAAAAAATTTACATTGTGTTTAGAATTGTTATCCTTACTTTACGTTCTACTTTTTTAACGTCTAGGTCAGCAAAATCACGTGATTCCTATAGCTGGAGAGCTAGCGGTCATTTTGACTAAGTTGTTTCTGTAAGAAAGAGCTTTAGGTGTATGTACACGACAAAGGTGCTCCTGCAAAGTTCAAATTTTAACATGTTTCATTTTGTATAATTCAAAATTTAAATAAAAATGCCAGGTGACTTTATTAGTTGCAAGTACATGCCAGGCGACCGCAAAGATGTTCTACATAGGCCATTTTTAAGCAAATTGCGGCTTTTTAAATAAATTAATTTTTTATTATTTATAGGCACCGACAATTTGCTTCTTACTTCTTACAGTAATTATACGGTATGACCATACAGGCTCTCTTCCGCACTGACTTCGCACTTTCGTAGAAGATTTATACTCACCTGATAGGTATTAGCTTTATTCGCGATAACGATTCCGAGCATATTCGGGATAGAACGTCTTATATGCGTATGCGTTGCTAGGAATCTGCCTCGAATGTATTCAAGAATTTTGTATACCGCGAACGATAAAAAGGACACGGAGAAGGTTTCCTGCGGTATCTTTTGGTGAACTATACGATTGTATGGCAGTTGGCATCGTGGTATCGGATTGTGATTGAGCATTGAGAGATAAAATTAATGTTAGAATGCAAATTTAAATTAGATATGTTCCAAGAAGATAGATGACTTTTTACTAGTGTAACAGTTTTAAATTAAAACGTGTTTTGTAAATTATGGAATTAACAGTTTATTTCCTTTTTTAAATCAATACAATCGATTCACGAGGTTAGATAGAGTATCACCAGTACCATAATTGTAACCGTAACCCGCTATAACCTTTCACAATTTCAATGCATTGGTAATATGTTGGTATTAATTTCAATGCGAATGCCTCGGATCCAGAATCCTTCTTCTCTTGAACGTATTCAGAGTGTATTCCGAACGTGTTACGTATGCCTCACGAACCTGGGACTTATTGTTCTGGATCGAAACTTTCCGCATCACGAACAACTCCTTTTAAAATGCGCAAGCATGTACTCTGAATATGTTAATAATCTTTACCGCGAATAAAGCTATTTGCAACCGTCAGAACAGGCTCGCTTTTCACATATTTTCTTTACATGGTTCTATAAAGAATTACTGAAAACTTCAGTTTTGCAGGACCACCTTAAAAAATAGCCTATGTATCATCTTTATGGTTTCCTGGCATGTACTTGTAACCGATAAAATCACCTAGTGCTTTAGAGTTAGTACCAAATTACTATTGCGCAAAATTTTAGTCTACTAAAAGCAATTTGGTCAAATTAGCCGCTAGCTATTACGCAACCGAGCTTCGCTGCGTTTGGAAATGCAGTAGGACAATGATTTCACAAGGATATTAACCTTTTTCTACCTTCTAATTGTGCAGCTTCTTCTTTTAATTTCACTATCTGGCGCACAAAATACTCAGAAACTTCCACTTGCTATGCAATGTGAGTTTCTAAAGAAGTTTGCTTGTGGCCAATGATTGGCTGGATAGATTATTAGATTTAATCGGTACCTGATTTCACAACATTTTGAGAAAATTACATTAGCCATACGGAATAAACTTTTCACAATACCATAGTAGACGCTAGAGACTGTAAAGGGTAATTACATACTGTGTTTATAAAACCAGAAGTAATATCAAACCTACCAACTAACGTTGCTGTTCCTATAACGTGAGCGCATACATTAGCAGAATGTAATACTTTCCGGTTACGTTGCTAGACAGTCAAATTAATCCATGTAATTTTGCTATTCGCAACACAATACACATTATCATCATCGTATCACATCAACGTTTGGAACTGCACAGATATCCAATTGCCATGCACCTTGCACGGTTGCCTCTTCATAAGCGCCACCTACAGAAATTTGCCGGGTAGACAAATGCACATCTCCAACGATAATGCAAATTGATTTTCTGTCATAGTGGAGAAACAAATGTTTGATTTCGCTACGGGTAAATTTAACTGTTCGTCAATACCAGACATGTAATAAGGTTTCATGCATAATATCATTTCTAGCGGTAATGTAGCTTTATGCTTTGTTAGAAATTATTCCTCACGCGATGTGAATTATTACAGATATGAGTTTGATACATGGTAGAGATAAAACGCGAAAACTTTTCGTATATAAACTTTTCTACTAAATTGTATGAACGTACGTATATGTATGTAAGGCGTGTTAGATAGATGTAAAGAGTTATTTACCATTAATATGACAAAATTTCTTAATACCCAGAAAGAATACGAAACGAAGGTGGGAATGAAAAATGTAACAATAAATCTACCTTTCCCATTAACCTAAGTAAATTTTTCAATATGATCTGGAGAATTAACGTCCCCAGGAGGGAACGGAATATACTTTTTTTTTGCTCGAAGAAATAGTCTATACACGTTTATCCTTTATTCTTGATTTCAATGAACCTAGTGAATGTAGCTTTACTTCTACTACATTTCTAGTGGCATGCACACATGCAAATTTGATCTCATGTAATCAACAAGTGGCATATGAGGGTAATCTGGCAAGTTTCCAGCCTAACACAGAAACAAGTACCTTTTGTTGTCAAATTCAGTTTTACTTCTCAACATAGTCTCCTTCTAAGTCTATATTTCCCACCGACGGTATCTCCTTAACCCGTCCAAATAGTAGCTCGCATCTCATTCAGCGAAATAGACGATTACGAATGTGATGGCCTTCTCATTCTGTGAAAATATCTGTTTTTCGAATGAAACTTTGAGTCTATTAATTCGAACACCAATTCGTAAATTTCTGTCATGGTAACCACTAAAGTGTGAATAAAACTTCCTTTTTCTTCAAACGCGACCGTTTTTCCACAATTTCCGCATTCGGTTTATGAAGTAATGACACGTAGTATGCTCCCGTCTTGCTTCTCCTTTTTCAAGATAGTTGATTAACACAACCCCATGGCTATTCTAAAAAAAAAAAAAAAACAGTTGCCATCACCTTCCTAGCCGATGGAACAGTCTTCGCCTTTTCCTGAGCTGATTCATCCTTCGCAAGGTACTGTTTCAACTGTTCCTTGGGTTTAGGAGTGGTGTATGTGTGTTTTATCTACAGCTATTAGTCGACGCCCAACAGAGTTTTAGAAGTGTTCACTCGAATACATTTTTAGTTCTGAGTGAGCATGCGCGACATTCAACACGTGGTTAGCTTTTTTAGCATCTGCTATCTCTCTACGGTGAGCGTCACTAAATTTTGTAATCACGTCATTGATTGACAAGTATAATATCTAAAAATCGGAAGCATGTGTGTACACAAGCGATAGAAGTATGTAACATATATCTTAACTACTTAAGATATGCATCCATATTTTATTTTTATTTATTAAGTATCAATGAACTAGTTGAAGTGAGACAGAATATGGCCAAGCAACGCGTAGATAAGAGCTTTCATAATGTTTACTGTAATACATGCAACCTTTATAATTGTAACACAAGGAGGATACTGGTCCTTTGATGTTTGACACTTGTTTTGTACTTTTTATTTGCGCTTTCTTTAGTTTTCAACGTTTATTTTTATTTAATTCTCGTATTTCTTCTGCTGAAAGTTCTGTTTAGAACTGTAGTAAAGGTAAATTGTTTAGTTTATGGTAAGTTGTTAAAGATGATAAAGAAGTATACAAATGCTTAAAACATCTTTTATAGGTTACAGTTCAAGATTGCCGGTAAGCGACTTAGCTCTTTTTGTCCAGAGTTGGTTTATGGTTTACTTTTATATTTCAAGAAAGATAATAACCGCAGAGTTTTCATGGAAAAGATTGATAAACCGGCGTTACGATTTTTGTTTTCAAGGAGATACCAGGAAACGTTGACAACTTCTTTAAAAAGAGATATTACATTCCTAGACGAAACCTGGATTTTTTCAAAGCGAAGTAAAACAAAATCGTAAGCGTTTTGTTATCTTGTATGCAGGCCTACGTTAAAAAGACAAAAGACTATCTATAGATAATCGAATATTGCTGTGTACGAATTAATTGCTGTGAACACAAATGTGAAAGTCGAACACAATACTCTTGATTTACTATTTGGAGCCGGGTCCCTGTCGTAGCTTCCGCCAACGTTTCGTTCGCATTCTTATGGGTCATTTTCAGGGCACTAATTGGGCGCCATTTATTCCGGAGGGATTTATACAGTTGTTCCGGGTCTGGAGGTTTAAACAGTTGCGATTTCCAGGTATGATGTAACAGGCAGCCGTCTTCACAATAAATTGTTGGGATGTTTGAAGATCTCTATAGATTTAACTGTAATAGTAAGGGTCGAAAGATAGATGTTAGTAAAACTAAATTGGATTTGGTGGCCTGTTTCCAGTCTATGCTTCTGCCGGCTACACGCAACACGCGTGCTCGGTAACGCGAATGCTGATCAATCGCTTTATTTCACCAAGGTACAGACTATCGCATAAATTTGGAATTTGATAGACACCAGAGAATTTCAGATGTTGGCGATCTTTGATGAGAAAATAGTCTGTCTTAAAGTTAGGTTTGAAGACGGTTTTTATGTTGTTTCTGAAGAGAATTTTACTGATAGGATCGGTGGCACCTCTTGTATGGAACTTAGGGTTAGATGATGGGATTTGCTGTGGAGAAAGGGTTGTATCGCGGTTACTATATTTTAATATGTTTCGTTAATAAAATTAATTTGTTATTATTATTCATAAAAAATAATCTAGGCAACAAAATAAAAGGTTTGTATAGGCGTATTCCAGTAACACTCAGGCAGTTCATTGTAATAGATAAAATAAAATAAAATAAAATAAAACCTTTTCAACATAAATTATACTCTAAAGGTTAGATTTTTTGATATGAAATCTGCACCTTCGCAGGCTACTCAATATGCAATTCTTTGTAGTGAGTTGTGACTAGTCCCGGATATACAATATTTTCAAATTTCACTAAAATCGGTGAGTTCGTGTTGTGAATGTTTTCTTATGAGTATTTTTTATCTTTTGTAAGAAGAAGAGCAACCAATCTTTGATACAAAATAAATATGTATTTAGAAGTACGATGTTTGCTAAAATATTTATTCAAGTAATCTGCTTCCAATGACATACAATAAAGAGATTTCGTATACAAAATAAATGACTAATATTTGAAGTGATAATTCAAATTTTCCGCGCAGATTTTTATCATATCTCATGTTTGTTTTAACACATTTGTTACACATTATTTGTTCTTAGTATTTACACAATCAGTGTTTTTATGTAGACATTTACGTACATGAGCGGAGGTGTAAATTTTATGCATTAAAGCCATTTCACGGAAATGAAATACTGCCTGCCTGAATGTTTTATTCTTGTTTTCGTATACTTCTGATTCAAGATTGGACGATTAAACCTACATAAAGAGCTTTTGAACCAATCCAATTTTTACGAGTGTTATTCATGAAAATGTCTTTCTTTTAAACGAATTATTAAAAAGGAATTTTATAATCGCAGCTTTTTGTAGTACGTTGAGTATGTTTACTTTCTAGAAATGCCAGAGCACCACCAGTTCTTTTATGTTTTGCTAGTGAGTAACTGTTACTTCAATACCTATATATATCCCATTTAAGGAAGCTCTAAGCCCTTATAGAACTACACTGGCTGTAATTAAAAATACACCTCCTCTGTATTTCGTTAAAATGTTATAAATGTATTTCTGAAGGTCAACTTAAACGATTGTTTATCATATTGCACTGGTCGTTTGTTTTACAGCATTTATAGTAGTCAGATGTTCCGCACATATCTCAAACATGCAAAAATAAGCGAAACGCGTGCTTGATTGCGCAACATCGCTTTCGGTCGGTAACATTTTCAGCGCAACAGTGATGGAACGTAATATGAGCATTATTTATGCTTATTAACATGAAGTTAACAGAAAAACGATTGTATAGCATGCTTTTGTCAAAAATCTAAATTTAGCTAGGTAAACTGGGGTTACGGCACCATCAAATTGGCTTGGTTAGCTATAGTAACAAGAATCAAGCTTAAGAATGAGAGTATTCGTTCCAAAAAGATTTCATATGTTTAGTACAATATCTTGTCGTTGGAAAAGGTACTTTTAGAAAAGAAAAGAAATGTTTACTGTTATGGCGGTGCAATTAGACATTAACATGGAGTAAGTGCATTTTGTATTGAATTACCAAATATTTTCGTATAGGACTTTCGACTCGTGTATACCATTACGTCTGTTAATGGACATTGCCAATTTTTTAACGTATCCACGCCAAAGTCTCTTTCGTCTACCGTTCGTGCACTGCTGGCACATTTAATACTGTTGAGTTTACTTTCTGTAATCTATTTTTGTAATGTGAACGCGTGTTATGCATTAAATCAAAAATTTGAGTTTGGAAAGCAAATCTTTGTAGATGTTGTAGAACTGTCTTTCGGGTGATGTCGTGTAGTTAATATTTTACTTGACGTTTCGCTGACCGTGCGGTCAGTTTCTTCAGAAGATTTCTAAAGACTGCTGTTGTCGTCTTTTGCTCCTCGTTATATATCCTATTTCTGTTCCGCTTTGCTGATCCATAACCATTCTGCTTTGTTGATCCATAACCGTTCCTTTCTGCTGAATTGCGTCGTTCGTTGTATGACGACTCCGTAGTGCTAACTTCCACGTGTTGCTGATCTTGTATCCATCTTCGCGATTGAAGTTGTTGGTGTTCTTCATTATTTCTATGGATTCGCGTATTATCCTCGGGTAGTAGTGGCTGGTCCTGGCTAATACTTTAACGTCGCTGTAGCTTATGCGGTGGTCTCCTTGTGGGTGCAGGTGTTCTGCTACTGCAGATTTTTCAATATGCCCAAGGCGTGCGTCTCTCTCGTGCTCTTTCACTTTGCACTGAGTACTCCGTCCTGTTTGACCGATGTAGCTTTTTCCACATTGGCATTTCAGTTCGTATATGCCTTTTGCTCGTAGTTTTGGTAACACGTCCTTGTTAGGAGGGAGTAGCTGGTCGATTTGGGTCACCGTGTTGAAACGTGTGGTGACGTTTTTTTCTGCTAGGGTCTTTTTTAGCCTGTCGGTGACTCCGGCTATGTATGGAAAGTACGCGTATCCTGCTGGTTGTTGTTGGTCTTCGTCTTTTCTCTGTTCTCGTGGCTTCCTTATATCTTTTGTACTGTAGCCGTTTTGATGCAGGGCGTTTTTGACGTGTTGTATTTCGCTATTCCTGTGATGTTTGTCGCTGATTTTCTCTGCTCTTCTTAATAAAGTGTTGATGAGGGATCTCTTCTGTTGTGGATGGTGGTGAGATGTTCTTGCGGTATACACTGTGGCCCAGTTTGCTGCTGTCATTGCGCTCCACTAGGACATCTAGGAATGGTAAGGTGCCGTCTTCTTTGATTTCCATGGTGAAGTTAATGTTGTCTGTTGATGTGTTGCAGGAATTCCTCTAGAGTTTTTGGTCCGTGTGGCCATATGACAAAAGTGTCATCTTGAATGAAATGCCAATGTGGAAAAAGCTACATCGGTCAAACAGGACGGAGTATTCAGTGCAGAGTGAAAGAGCACGAGAGAGACGCACGCCTTGGGCATATTGAAAAATCTGCAGTAGCAGAACACCTGCACCCACAAGGAGACCACCGCATAAGCTACAGCGACGTTAAAGTATTAGCCAGGACCAGCCACTACTACCCGAGGATAATACGCGAATCCATAGAAATAATGAAGAACACCAACAACTTCAATCGCGAAGATGGATACAAGATCAGCAACACGTGGAAGTTAGCACTACGGAGTCGTCATACAACGAACGACGCAATTCAGCAGAACGGAACGGTTATGGATCAACAAAGCAGAATGGTTATGGATCAGCAAAGCGGAACAGAAATAGGATATATAACGAGGAGCAAAAGACGACAACAGCAGTCTTTAGAAATCTTCTGAAGAAGCTGACCGTACGGTCAGCGAAACGTCAAGTAAAATATTAACTACACGACATCACCCGAAAGACATTTCTACTATGGATTACGGTCGTGAAAGCCTACACTCAACTTTGTAGATGTTGTCAAAAATAAAAATGAATGAGAATTGTAAAGACAAAAATAAACTAGAATGCATTAAACTTCCAGTACAGTTAGTACATTTCGTCGATGCTAGATTGTTTTTCATTGGTCATGACTTATTTGGGAATCACCAAAGTTGGATAATGCAACAGCGCTGATTGCAAACTCAATTAAAAAATTAATTTACCTTTAGAATTCCTATTTCTAATACTAATTGAGACTCTCTTAAAAAGATTAGCTCCTCAGCTTCTCAGGTCGTGTGGTTTCCTACTAATGAGTAGTCAAGCAATAAGAAATAAAAAAATTGATGGAAATCAATTTTTTTATTATAACTAACGAGAAATTTTATTACTAAAATGGTAAATATGAATGATGTAACAATTAATTAATGCAACTATAAAGTATACAAAACACAATTTGTTTCTGAGAACAGAGCCTCCGAAGATAGGATGAAATGAATATTAATTTTATTAAGCTACTAACATTTATGACAAAAAGAATATATAATTTAAATGACTCAGAGCAACAAGTTTGAAACAAACTTAAATATAGAAATAAACAAAAGTATATACGTGTGACATAACGTGATGCTTGTCTTGCTGACGGGAAATAAACTGCGTCTTCTCTCTCTCCCGGTGGTTGTGGCTCTCTTGACGGTGGTGACCAGCTTCACTTTACACTTTTATAAACACTTAAACATTTGTACGTTATAACTCTGGAAACTCCAATTATATCTTACTTCAAAAAAATATTTTAGTTCAATAGTACCTGCGGACTCTAGTGTATTGTCTAATTTTTTAAATTTTCCAATGTATACTCCTTCATATACTGTCACAATTATTTATATTAATCCATTCCAAATCAATAGATACTAATTGTTAGATGTTACAAGGGAGTCTTTAGCCAACTCCGAAACAATATTTATTAAGTAGACATCTAAAGCCCTCATGCTCATGGATATAAAATTACTTTCCCCTTCGATGCACAAAGCTTTAAGCACTATTACATAAAATTATCGAATTTCGATAGTCTATTTGCTGCCGGAGCTTTAAGTTTTGCTAAGCCCCACTTTTAGTTTCGCGAATCTTCTTTTATCGTCTTATTATCTTGCGGTATGATTTTACGGGCAAGTTATTAAAGCTCACTCTAGTGAAAATTTCAATTGGAATCCTACGATGCTACAGTAGCTTTAGTAGCAGAATAAGAGCTTTTCATCCACAGTTGATAAGCTTTAATTTGTATTTTCCTCTTTAATTTCTTACCTAGAGTTAGCTGATTACGTCGTATAGGTAATGAATACAAAATACACTGGCTGCTATTAAAAATGCGTCACCCTTAAATTCTTGGAGTATTTCGTCAAAATGTATTTCGAAGGGTCAAGTTAAACGATTGTTTATCATATTGCATCGATCTAGTTTATTTTTCAGCAATTACAAGAGCCAGATGTTCCGTACATGTTTTTACAAGAACACTTACAATCCAATAGTCCAAATCTAAAAATTAGTAATTTGTGTGCAGTATGCTTCAAGAAATCGTAAGTGATGCCTTGCAGACGAGAATGTGCCCCTTATAAACAATTAACCCTCTTCGAACATTGCCGGATAATTGTGCGTAGACTTGATCGTAATCATGCAACTGTTTTACGGTGTTGTAACTTGAGAATGGCAAATCGAGATAGAACACGCAGAGCAGGTTCAAGTGCACCAGGAAGGACCACGCCCGGGAAGATTTCCTTGCAACACCAGAGTGAGTCGGTAATATTTTCAGCGAATCAGTGCTATCATTACGGATAGATTATGGGCGACGAATAGTGCGTATGGGGTTCCGTAGCTACCGGTGTATATTTACTTTTTTTTTGTTGAATTGTATGTTTTGAGTAGTATTGGCATCTTTTATTTAAAAAAACAGCCTGTACATGAAGCGAAACTTCTACCTATCTAAGGCTTTTAAGTTGACCCTTTTTCTTCGTATCTGCCAAATCTTTCCTTAATTCACACTAAAAAAGTTATTTTGATGGTTATTCTAGTGCACTGATTGAATTCTCTTCTGAACAACTTGACAACGTTGCAATTTCCATGACAAGGTAAAGCGATAGTTAATGTAATACTTTATGTTGAATTCAATGGTAAATTAATATAATAGTGTGCAATTAGAAAAAAAAAACATTCTTCATGCTGCTCTGTATTAAATAAAGAGCCTGTATATTTCCTACGATCTAGGAAATATGCACAAGTGCAAATGTAGTGACTTTTATTTGAATTACTGTTTCTTATCTTCTATATTAACTGAGATATTAGACTTCCTCGCGCTAATGGGGCATAACTCTAATATTTTATCGCAGTTGCAAGCTCAACCATTTCCTCAAGTTCTTTAATTCCCTAAATCAGTATATTCAATATTCAGGGTGTACCTTATAATATCTAACAAGGCTTCCCTGAAGCTATAAAAGTATATTATATGGAGCTTATGATCATATCAACTTAAATTCTAACCGAAAATGAAAAAAAGAAATATGTATGAAGAAGTCAAGTCATACTTAAATATAACCTATTATATTTCAATTAAATTATGTATAATATTTAAGGAATGTTATAATTGCGGTCGTATAACGCTCTGAAAATTAAATATTCCGCCAGCAAATTACACGAGACCGGTCTACTTTCACGCAGACGAAAAAAATACAAGCCCAGGCACATTGTACTCGTACAAAACCGTGACCTTAGTTACTCGCATGATAATTCTTGACGGACTAAAACCGTCATACAAGAAGAATTTGTAATGAACGTGGAATCTAATAATAAAATGATGAAAAGTTTTTGTCAAGTTCGCGCGCGCAAATAATGGAAAAGCTACCGGCGAAATGGTGATAATTCGTCGTTCATTATTCATTTGTAATTAACTCTCCGTTGTTAGAACGTTTCCGGCGGATGTGCCACCGGCTCCGGTCGGGTAACGCTCTTTTTTTTTGAAAAAAAAAAAAAACCCGCGCGGTGACATTTCTAACGGAGATTATTAGAAAGTTTCGAATCTTCTGTCGTCAAGCGGCGAGAAAAACGTTCGATAGTTGGCTTCATAAAGCGTTATTGATATAACCGCGGATCTCTGAACTTTTATTAAATCCCTTTTGAGAATTCTATAACAAAATCAAATTGTTTGAATGTCAATTCGGTTACGTGTCGATTTCGTATGGAAGACACGAAGGGAGACTCGTTAAAGAACTGCGGCGAGACATTGTTATAAGTCTACCAATAGATATATATTTCTGGAGTTGGAAAGTTTGCTACGACTTTTAAACGTTGTCAAATGAAAAATTGAAACATTTCTTGCACTATCGCTCATAAATAGTAATAATAGTAGTAAGTAATATTCGTCACAAAAATCCAAATTACAATCGTACTCGTTTTTCATCGAAGTAAGTAGAGAATAGAATTGTGGAGTTAGTCGTGTCAAAGTTGAGATCCCTCCAGCGGCTGTGAGCTTGTTTTTGGAAGCTGCAGCTTTTTTTCTCCTATTATCTAGAAAGTGTGGAAGTGTGGGAGTTAGGAGAAAATTTTAAGGTAAAATCTCCCAACAACAATCTTCAGAATAATTTTAGACGTATCTCAGGGTAATTTCGTAAATTAATTATCGCTGGTTGGTAAGATTTAAATTTGTACGGTTGTTCGTGGTATAAAAGCTTATAGAATGCCATAGAGTCCGTGGCTTAGTCGCGTCCCTGCTAGCTTGCATTATGCTGCTTCTGAAGATAAGAGTTTCCGTTTGTGTTTCGTCATCAATGAATTTTTGGAAAAGTAAAATTATCAAAGTTTGCTGTAGTCAAACGCAATTAAGTGAATTAAGTGAAAGAACGATGTGATGCTAATTTAATTTCTGACTTTAAGTCTAATTGTCATTGAAGGAACTCGTCTTGGTTGTGTTTCCAATTTCAAAGTGATCACTTTAGTCCTACTTCTATTTCTAAGTTAGAGCCGCGCATGATTAGAAAAGGCCCAGCGTTTCCCCACGCATATAGCATTACAATACATATATTTTCACTAAAAACGTTTTCGAATCAGATTGAAAGAATTCCCACACTTCGCGCTACAAAAACTGAAAAGTGAATTTTGCGTGGTGCTAAGTATTCAAACATGCTTGTTATACTATCCCATAGTATCCCTTTACTTATGCTACATACTCCTAAGTAATGCTTAGTTCACCAACTGCTAAAAATATATTGTATTGCTAGAAATTACTAGGCAAATAAATGTACTCCTAGAAACTATCTGCGGAAAAAGTTCTCATTACACGTAATATATATAACAATCGTGGACGATAAAGAAATGCAACGTAGTAGAAATAAATAGACAAATAGATAGGACTTAATACAAAGGCACGCGCTATACGTAATGGAAACAGCAAATTAGTTTTTAATTTACTTATTTGTCATTGCTTTATTGTTGAGAACTAATGGTTTTCACATGGTGTCCTCAGATGTAATAGCGTCGTTTTCTCACAAGTTTTATTGGAACTGCTATCATAGATTCACAACTTCCTTTGCGAGCTTGCAATTCTATTGTTATGTTTTTTTTTTGTTTATATTTAGTAGTTAGCCAATATTAATGAACGAACCAAGCAATTCCCAATTGTCAACATATTTACATTTTAACATTTTTACTAATTACAATTATAATTTGTTATTCAAGCAACATGATTTATCCAGCGGAGCACCAAAAATATAAATCGTTTAACGTATTTACTTATACCGACGTGGTTCAACGATCAAAAGGATATATATGTATATAACTTTGCGTTTTTATTCAATATATAACTCGATCATACGCGACAGATTTTGCATTCAAAGCATTTTCCTTTCATATATATAAGCAAACATTTCACATTTAAATTAGTAGTTTCTTTCAGGCGATCCGAGAAATAGCGCCTTTAACAGAAAGTAATGGACTTTAGAAACTTCTTCAAGTTCAAGTGCTTCTCAGAAGTTCCTCGTGTAAATCGTACCGGTTCAATGCCGCTTAATAGAGGTTTGCTGCAGAGAAGTAAGCAAGACACATGGAGATATTCAAGATTTTCGAAAATTAAATTCTCCCTTGTTTTCTCATATTTCTTTTCGTATCGAACTTTATTTTTTGATATTTCATAAATTTCACAAACTCATTTTTGTTACATGATGATATTTCCACTATTAAAATATAAAACTCCTTAGTTGAAGTATATTAATATACTCAACTCAAAATACTCAATTGGATGTTATATGTATACATCTTTACCTTGAAACCATTGTACTCAGAATGGAATAGGTGTATTCATTGAAAACGTACGAAGGTACATTTGAAGAAACAGAAGCAACTTGCGATTGTTATTTTAAGACGACAATTACGGCCTCTGTGCTGTATCCTGAGTAGTTAATTTGAGTATTTCATCGTCATTTGATCAGTCCAACCACAACATTTGTTTATTGAATCATTGAATAGATTTTTGAATGAAATCAGTGCCTGCAAATACAGTGATATATTTATGGTGTCATACTGCTGGAAGCTTAAAATGGAGGGGGTAGGTTGACAAAGTGAAGATATTGTGTACAAATACAAAGAAATTCGATCAGCATCATTGACAGCACGTCTGTGGAATTCGATCGACGTTATTTGATCTAAGAATACCGTAAAGGTTCTTTTAAGATGTAAATATTTAAGAATACACTGTAATCAGGCTAATGCTAGCAAGTTGATTAAAGAGGCCATCATATTTCTGAAGGTCTGTTTTGCAGAACAAGATACCAACTAGTATTTGAAAAAATTAAGGAGATGGGAACACAGCTGGGAAAAGCTGTAGACTTGCAAGGAGATTTTGTGGAGGAATAAAACTTGATTCGACAAAAAGATACTTGTTTCTGTATTAGGCTAGAAGCTTTAAAGGCCACCCATGTACGTATAACGTTCCCGCATTTGATTATCGCGTGCCGGAAAAATCTCTTAATTAATGTTAGATGCATAAATCAACAAATTAATTTGATTAAAGAACGAACTTACCATGATCGTGAATATAATGCTGACGATGGTGATTCCAAAAATGGACACCCAATAGGGGACGCCTATGATGGTATTTAACGCGACGCAGGGTGTAAATACGGTGACACCTTGATTTAGTAGTTGCCGAACAATATACGTTCCCGATGCCAAACATCTGACTAAGCGGGATTTGAATCGGAGATCCAGGTACTGGTAGACGGACGTTATACCGAGGCTGAAGTACACAGGCACAAACACAAAACACACTATTGGGTACGCGAGCACCATTCCGTATAAGGTTTCCCACATCGTGCTGCCGCGATAGAATAGTTCTGATGGGAATCCTGGAAAATAAAGCGACATTTATTGTAATTTATGCTTAGAGCGGCATTATAATTAATTTGAGTTATACGGAAGCTTCGAAGTTTGAAGGGTAAATTCGATATACTTTGGATAAGTAAAAATAGGAATTTGAGTATTCGTCCATTACTTTGCAGTTAATTTACAATTTAGATTTTTGTTATAATTACTTAATAGCTCGCATAACAATCGCCTGGTTTACGCTTACCTCAGGATTAGCTCTCTTCATTATTGTTAATCAATACTATGGGCTAGATTAGTGTTATCTTTGGTTAAAACAATATAAACGAAACAAAAAACAAAACTACTTCAAGTAGGCTCAAAAAGGACTGGATAATTGAGCAATGAGGAGAAATCGTATTTTGTGATGAGTTCAAGCTCGGTTTTAGCTTTAGTGGGGGATAGCTAAGCAGCTTACTAATATAATAAGATAGGAATGCATTTCTCGAAAATATGTATGAACAGTGCAATGCGCTGGTAGTCCCCCAGCGCACTGTTGTAGAATTAGAATTGAATTTTACAATATGTGATCAATGCCAAATATTAATGGATTCGGTGCAAATTCAAGTCTATGCCTTCTTAAAAAGAAAAGGCTACTTATCGATGTTTTTTTTTAGAGTTCTAAAATGTTTTTCAAGATCATATGGAGAAAAAACAATTTTGCGATCAGCTTTATTTAAAACCTTAAAGATGAAGCAACCCTCTCAAAGAATATGCAAACATTCCGAAGAGCATTAGAAAAATAAGACAAAGACCGTGATGATTGGAAAGGAACAACTACATAATATATTAATAGGTATTAATACTTAGCGATTATATCGGAAGATGAAAGATTAAGCAAAGAGATTAGTCACACGAGCACAGATCGAGAGCAAGAGAGAAGTCAACAATACGGTTAGTTGAAGTGAAGAAAGTGGTTGTAATAAGAGGAATAACCTGGGAGGAAGTAATCGGGATAGAATAGGACAGGAAGAGGAGGGAACTGTGCCATCTTTCAACATAGCCGACTTAACTTCACTAAAACCTTACACCCGTTAGTGGAGTGTTGTGATTACGTAAAATTTTTATTTTCTAGTTACAAATTGCATATATTGATAAATTAACGGTACTAGTATAAGATGAAATACGATAATCTGACAAAGAAATAGCTTCGCGTTTTCAATTGTTGCCACTATATCTTTCACCTTTTCTCATTTATCCTTGCCTTTTCCCTCGAACTTGACAATGACGTGATACTTTCTATTAGATTCGCTAACGTTTTCTCTTATTTCTTTTCTTTCCTTGCGAGGTTATATTTTCCCCCGCTAAATTAATATTTACAATGGTAGTAACGTTTTATGCCGTAAAATAAACGCGAAGGGTCCGGCATTATTTGCAATAAAATTCCGTCTCTCTTACCTAAAAACGATCTCACCCCGAGAGTTCCTCGAGCGATGCTCAGCATCATGGCTCCCATGGACACCCTTCCGGCTGCGAACACGAAATCGGCTTTCGTCTTTTCTTTCGGTCCGAAGAACTTCGAATACAGAGCGACGAATGTGCTCGCTATAACGAATATTATGAAGACCAAGTAGTCCCATATCATACTTCGTTGCTCGAACATCGCCAAGTTTAGCTGCCGAAAGAACAAGCATTTTAATTCGAATCGAAAATCGTGATAGAAACTTTATATTTGTCCGCATTTGCATATGAATTAGTAAGGAATCTATACGAACTGTAGCGCAATAGGCATGTGGGATATACACAGAGTGAGGACAACCAATGAATCAAAACCAATTTATTTTGTTCCCTAAAGTTTGACATACATTGTGTTGCTGCATACGAGCAGCTTTTTTCAGATGAAGTTGACTCCGTTCTACATCTTCAATATTTATATTATATGTATATTACGCCTCAATCTAATTGTTTTGGATGTACAAGATGGGGTAACAGTGTGAGAATCTTTGATAGGGCTTCTACTATCAGCAATAGAAAATAATTCTCTATACAAAAATCATAAACATGCAGTAATTTTGAATAATTTAGATATATACAGACTGGTGCACCGCATTTTTGTCGGCTTATATACGAAAAGCGGTAAAATATTTTCGAAGTATTTTTTTTTGAGAACTACGTGGGTTTAGTGGGAGCAACCTGGGTGACTCAAAAAATGTACACAAAAGTCATCAAAATTTAAATGGAATGCCCCGTATATTATTGCATATTTTGATAATAGTAGCTGTTTTTGAAATGTGGATTAAAATTTAAGAGGAGTGCCTGTCTTACGTATTCAAGCTAGGTATTTTTAACTGCATTTATTTTTAATCGAAACATTAGACTTGATGGTAAAATAAACCATGGACTACTTTTGACAACGTATTAAAAATGTCGCTTTTCGAGTGACATTTTCATCACAGATTAGATCAGATACAGATGCCAACCTCCCGAAAATTATTTTGATGAGGCATCAACATTTTGTCAATGGAGTTTATTTAAATTTTTGTATTCGTTGGTGTTTTGTATTATTATTTAATTTCACTATTTTAGGTCCTTCCTAAGAGTACACTTAGTTACACTTTTATTACCCTTTAAATGTAATGTTGACACATGATCTAAATTAATAAAATAAAATAAAAGATTATTTATTTTCATAAAACACTTGCTTTAACTTTAATTAATTAATTAATAATATAAACATAAATAAAGGAGGTATTTTTAAATACCTCAGAAAATATGGGAAACCATAAAAAAGTAGAATAGAAATTTCTACAGCTTGAATTTGTTACATATTCAGAGCAATAAATTTTTAAAGTGCTAAAATATGTATTCGCACAATAATGCATGTATTTTAAATTTCAAATGGTTCATCTCTTGCGCCTTATATTAATGTTATATATTTATATTAATATTTAGAACGATGATACTCCATAAACTATGAAAAAATACACTTACAGGATTACAATGTTTTTAAAATTTACTAACATTACTCCAAAGACCTAAATCGAAACGAATTTTTATCAAAGAAGAGAAGTGGGTTGATACATGTAAACAATTGGTTGCACGATATCGAAATCTGTGCTTTTGTCATTATTTTTAATGAAACGCTTTGTAGCCTGTAGATTTTAAATTGTCGATTACATTTTACGTTAAAGCTAGTCGATTTTGAGATATTTTTCACGACAACTTATTGTCTACGATTAAGACTCAGTGTAATTAAGCATTAAAAATCCATGTTTAACACAATCGCCTTAGTATTTAATTGTTATCACTTCAAACATTAGTGATGTCGTCATATTTCGGATATTAATTTAACTAACTGCAATATGTTTGCATTCGTGAGATCGTAAATAAAAATATCCCTAATTATTAAGCTTGCAGAAACAAGGTGCGGTTCACGTAATTAGCAGAGACTAGGCAGACTTGTGTTTATTCGTCTCACGAGAATGGGTTCGTGTTGCCTGTTGGTTTCCCCGAGATTCGACAAAACACGGGTCCGCTAATTTCGTACTCGTTTCTGCAGGTTTAGTAATTATATTGAGAATTTAGCTTGCTCTGCCACCAAAAGCTATATTTATTAGCGGTACAAAAACTAAAAAATACCAAGTTGGTCCACTTTGTAGGGATTGATATGCAAAATAAGATACTTAGTTACTAGCATTTATTTTCAGCTATATAAAGAAACTACAGAGCGTTTTCAGTAGTGTTTTCAGTAACGTTTTAGTTTTAATAAACAACCTTGTATAATAAATTTGCTAGGTAATTACGTTATTCAGTATACAGTATATATGCAAGAATTAATGAACATAATTCAGAATCTTAATTGCAAAAACAACATCAAAAGCTAATGCGATTTTCCTGTTTTACAACGCTAAAAGGTAATAACTGATAATTTAACTTAAATGGCTTAAAGCTATAGCAACTCATTTCATATGTCATGGTCGCAGTACGACCGCTAAAATCCTGACGTATTTGTTTATTTTGACTGCATCGATAATGTAATTACTTTCAAGTACGTTGCCAAAAGCTGGTTCATCAGCTGTGTATAAATAGAGCTGTTGAACGTTGTACGCGCGTATGATTTATATACGTAAATTCACACCTACATACCTACAGATGTTAACGAAAATCAGTTTGAAAACCATAAATTTTAATATTAGTTGTTACTATCTTATAATTAATGGGTCAAAAGCAGCATCATCGTTTATAAATAACTTTCAGAAATAATGTTATTTTTATAACTATTGGCTAATTATTAATGTAAATTGTAAACGGGACATATTTTCATTCAGTCGCACCTGTTTTCAATTAAATTTTCCCACATTTACATTCTTAATTTCTAATGTTTTTTTCATTTGGATGTAAATTAATGAAAGTTCAAAGTATAATTAAGAGATTCGATAATTAAAACACATGTGGAAAATGCACATACGGCAGTAATGTATAAAATCTGTTAATTGATTGATGTGCTAATTCCTTTTATTATGTAATATACATATAACAACAAGGAGAAAACTACGAATACGCTTCGCATATTAAAAGTTCAAGGATTGTTGATATGACACAAATAAGCAATAAAACGTATTAATAGATTAGTAATGGTTCGTTAATTCAACAAATTGGTTAACCGCAGTTAAGTATTAATACTTAAACAAGTTAATTTAGCTATTTCAGTACATGAGTAAAGACGGAAATCGTACTCATATAGAACTGCCTTTTTTTCTGGTAAATTTATTTTATTTTTCAGAAGTATAATTTTCTACGAATATTGCTAAATATCTTTCAGAGAATAATAAAGTAATTCGCCACAACTTAATCCTGGATTATCTGATAATTTTGGATAGATTGCTCACTACACTGAATCTTTTAAAAGACAAGTAGGTAATAATTTCGAAGTTGTATATATACTTATTACTGAAGAGGAAGTAAACGAGGTTAATGTATTATATTTTAATGCGCACCCTCGTGGCTCAATAGGATCTGCAACGCAAGATTTGGGTATATCCTATTATGCAATGAAAGTATCGAAAACAAAATATAAAATGCATGATTACTATTTTGTTAGAATACAGGTATTTCATTCCAGGGATAATGTGAACATATGTTGATTAGAATTTAGGTAGACACACTATTACTTAAATGGATTATTTGAATGAACGAGGCACTAGATTAGATTTAAGATATAAATACAAGTTAGCATTACTGAGCTACAGAAAATCCATTATTATGTATAAGTTTTCAATTCAGAATTTGTATTGAACATTTAACTATTCAAACAACATATCCGTGGGGTCATGTAAAAGAACCACTACATGCCAATCCAACGTATTCAATGGAAATAAACCTTAGAAGGCTTGCACAATAGACATTTAGTCAATAGTCATAAGATGCTTAGAAAATACCGGCGGTCACAGAAAATCTTCGAATTTTTAGGATACGTTAAAATATTTTTATCTCACCTTCATTTCTTCTTTGTTGTTATATTTGTGGACTTTTGTGAATTTCTCATTCATAAAGAGCGAGTTAGGACGTTATGTGTTTAAAAAGTGACGCTAGGAAAAATTTTAGAAAATTTAAAATTACACATTATTAATAATAACATAAATTTAAAATAAGAGTGACTTCAGCTCTCATTCGCATGGCGTGCTATTGCAATGATCCAAATTATTAAGATCGTTGGAATAACGGAATAAAAATTATTTAGAACCAGGTGTAGGGAATGGGCCATTGTGTTTAACAAATTCAACTATAGACGCTTTGAATTTGCGCTAAATTGAAGCTTTATTTAAACAAGCCTGTGCGTCATTGAATTGTAATAAATACATCGTTACAATTTTTAAAGGTCCTTTATTTATTTTTTGAAGATTAATGCTACATATTATTTTAAAATTTGTTCTATTAATAGAAAAATATGGATTTCTACAACCCATAATAGTTTGTACGAATAGTTTCAATCAATCATCTTGTATAGGGAAATTCATAAATTTTTTATGAATGAATTTGGACATCATTACTGACCAAATAACATCGATATTTACTCAGAACGTGGTGATACTGCTGGAATCCTTAAGCATCATTTTAACAGCTTTTCTCTAGCTCTAATCCTATTATAAGGTCAAGAAATTCCTTAAAGAAATAAACTTCATTGACGAAGTTTTAATGAAGATCCAGTACAGTCCATGAATATAATAATAACACAGTTTTTGGTATTTTAAATGATATATCATTAACAAAATATGCAGGATAACACTGCGTAAGCTTTCACGGTCGGTATAACTGCTACTGCTATTAGCTTCTTCCGGGTCTCGCCGTGTGTGAAAGCTTTCGCTCAACGTTTCGCCGTTCACACTGTCTGCTTCTTCAGGATAACTGAACTGACTCTCCGTTGTCCGTGTTCTGCGTACTAGAGTCTTTCACGTGTTGCCCAGGTTGTACCTTACTTCTCTGTTGATGGTCTTGTGCTTTTTTATTTCTATAGCTTTCTTGATGAGTCTTTTTCCGTAGTTCTTTCACTTTTACGTTGTTAAAGTTCATCTGATGTCCAGTCTCGTGTATATGTTCTGCTACTTCTGATTGTTAGATTCTTTTAAATCTTGCGTCTCTTTCGTGTGCCTTTATTCTTATCGTGATAGCTCCTTCTGTTTGACGTAGCGCTGCCCGCATTGACATATCTTGTGTGCGATTTTTGTTTGTCCTGTTTTTAGCGATCGGTGGATGCTGCTGGATTGACTTTGCAGTCCCAAAATGTATTAGTATGTCGTGTTTGCCCAGGATTCGTCCTACATTTTCGGTGACTCCCGGTAAACACGCTATTCCTCTCTGTGATTCTGTAGGCGAGTTTAGAGGCAACTTCTTCCCATGGGCTCTCCATATGTCAATGTCAGTGTAACCATTCTTCTTCAGTGCTTTACCCAGATGTATCTTCTCATTGGCTAGATGTAGCTCAACACTGATGCTAAGATTTCGCATGTAGATATCTATCGGTGTACGTATTCTTTCTAAATACTCCGTGTTGTAGTATTCCCTCTTCCGCATTACATCCAGCAAGGGCAGATTTCCAATTAGGTAGGTTTGCTAAGTACTTTGACAAATTATAGGCCAGTGATCCAATATTGCTTACGATCGGTGTTAGTGGTACTCCTTATTTATGTATTTTTGATACTCCGTACAAACTACGTGGTCTAGTGGCTCATATAAATTCACGGTTATCCAAAGTTTGGTAACAAGTAAGGATTCTGTGGTAAAATTCCATTCCTCATATATCCTTGAGAAATGCAGTTCCAGCATATACCAAATCTGACTTGCACATTTAAACGATTAGGTAATGTATATCAAGTCATTAGCTTTAATTTAGGATACTCGTTGATACTAACGTATCGACAAGGCTTTTCTTTAAATGAGGTCTACAAATAATGATACCAAGGTCAGAAGAAGCATATGAGTCCAGAGGGAATTTTGTAGCTGTAATCGCAGCAAAACTATACCTAGTGACCACATAATTCTAAACATGATGCAATGTATGTATAACGGATTACTCTAGCGCCATAACTTCATAGAAAATATTTATTTTTTAAGTTAGACAATCAGCCACATGTATACATTATAATATCCATATTAAAGAGGAACTAAATACTTAAAAAAATCGTATCAGTATTTACAGAGACACGACGATACATACCCGCAAAGACAATACCGAATTTTTACCGAGTTGTGCTTGAAAAGTGTATTGTGTACATATATACCACGACAATTCTCAAAGCAATTCCATTTCAAACTCAACGTGGCGGAATAAAGCTTGAAATAAGGAAATTGAAAATGAAACATAAAGGATACCAAGTTGGAAACTGTTACGCTAGAAAAATGATGTGTAGGCCATTGTGAAAGATGAAGAATCATTTGTTAGAGGTACACTGAGAGAGCGATGTTGAGTTAATTCAATTTTTTCTGTTCAAAGAAACTCCCTTTGAGCAATTATTCGCTTTGTTATTGCAACTATTAAATGGTACAGTTTTTGTTGAATGAAACAAATTATTTAGCTAAAATATTTATTGTAGCCAAGTATAGCATTTTATTGAATGAGAAATTAACATATAACGTTGTGTTCCTTCAAGAAAAAAGTCGTATTAATTTGAGGTTTTTAAAATTGTTGATGCAACCATTTGTTTGGTTAACTTATATAAGTGTTATGTTTACCTGAACAAGATACTTGAGTTAAAAATAAAATTTGTAATAAGCCATAATTTCTTCTCATCAATAACATCGCGTAAGCGATACAAGACATGCAGTTAGTCTGTTCATGCTAATCACATCTTAACAAATTCTGGTATAATAAGCAAGATTTCTTACATTTTGTGTGCAGTGATAGTGAAATGAAGGTTATAAGGAATTTGTGCGGTGTCTTTGAAGGTAAATGATTATGTATTTGATACAACCAAAAGTCAACAAGATTGACTTTGAACTTGTGTTAAGCATAAATCAAAATTCTGTAAAATAACTAGTACAAAGAAATCACAAAATAATCGGTTTAACAATAAAAAAAAAATCGTTTATGTACGTTCTGTATCGGTGTCTCTGTTTTCTTTTTGGGTAAACAATGTCGATGTGGAAATATAAAGTTAGAACAGAGTAGAAAACATATCTATTTAATAAATAAATAGAGTGCAAATGTGTAAATCATCAAAAGGAAACAAAACACAAAATTCTACCGCAAAAGGGATTTTATTAACAAAACAATTACAACCAAAAATATTCAAAAATTGAAAAATAAGGATGTTCAAAACAAAATAATTCTAAAAATAAAAACAACAAAAAAGAAGGGATCAAATAAATCAAATAGAAACAAATTCTTACATAGAATAAAACCTATGTTGAAGTGCTAAAAGACCTGATTTAACATTAACAGCCATATTGTTAAAGATATCAACTCAAAATTATGCACTCCGACGTCAGTTACAGTTATAGGCGGTCACCCAAATAAGTTCGAAGTCGATTTATAAATGCTTCCTCGTAAGAGCATCAAAGCCTGGAAATCTGTAGCGTAAAGATGGTCTCAGTTCGCTATATAATTGCAGCACGAATAATGATTGAAGATGCATTGATTTTGTGCTTGGTGGGATAGTTTGCGCGACGGTAGATGCAGGAAATTGCGATGCAATCTCAGACAAGAAATCGAAAGAGAAATTGTTGAGTTCATCTGCAACTCTTCTGGAATTACTTCAAACTGTACCATTTACAAGAACAGATGAATTTTTAAATACTCGGCGTAAATGTCTGAATTGTTTAATTACTTTCCACATTGTAAATGCTTTGTTTGCACTATTATCGACGAAATTGTAATTGTATTTATATGGGTGCTGCTTACTAAGGTGTTATACTCTTGGATTCCAAATAAAGAACTTAATGCTGTTTCGTTTGATACCTATTGGAGAAATTAAAAAAATACATTAAAACAATAGATTAAAACAGCGAATTACCACATATCCGACAATTACGATTACAGTTTTGTAAATAATTTATAATAAAACATGTTCACAAACCTCGTAGCTTCCTTCAATTAGTACAGGGTCCGGCAATAGAATTGAATACTTTTTAATAGGCCGCTCTGAAGAAACAAAAGGTATATTTGGCGCAGTTGTTACTAAAACTTTAGTTTTTAAAGATAACATTCCTGTGATGACTGCTGTCTCCTTCTATGAATTGCAACAATCTATTCCTAAGATTAAGTATAACGCGTCTGAGTAAAGCTTCGTTTATCGAATTTATCTCTTAGCGAATTCTCTCTCTCAAGGAGTGTCTGGGAACGAGTCGAGTACACTTCAGATTTTAGGAATTCCTACAGAAGAAAATCTTGTTGCAGTTTATGCGACAGACTGAGCCACAATAAACGATTTTACAGCAAAGAGCCGTTAATTGATAGGCCAATATGCCATCGCAACACAAAACCTTTGGCTATAAGATATAATAATTATAACTATCTGTCAATATTCAAGAAAAAATAACGTTATTACCATGGCGACCTCTTCAAAATCATTCGATCCTATTGATGGAATTTATCGAAATCGAGTAATAATTAGAATTAGACTTGTGGCGCTTTTATATAAACTGCCTATTTTTAATAATAGAAGGAACACCTGGTCTGTGCTGGGTCGCTGATTAAAAAAAGTTTTCGAAGCTCCGGTTCACAATTTTGATCCAGAGTTATACGTCGCGGTGATATACATGCTCATTATATTTAATAAAATGTCAGGGTGAGCTTTTCTATTGGCAAAATCATCATCTGTCAACGAAAAAAAAAATAGCTAATAGAGTAAAATAAGGATTTATTTCCTAGAAACAAAGACCTCCCAGGAAATTATATTTCAAACATCCCAATTGCTCTTCTGTATTTTAGAGACAACCATTTGTGAAACCACCCCATAATTGAATTTCATTAAGCATCTCCGCACAATTTTAGCAAACTTCATTTAACAACTTCCATGTAAGGACATACTTCAGCTAACGCTACAACGCATTGCTATTAAACAATGGTTGAAGTTTTAGGTGGCGAGTGCATTTAAATTTCGTAATCCAGTAAATGGACTGATAAATGTATCTTAAACCACAATATATTTCGCGCATTGTTCATCATACAAAGGCGGCGGCATTTCAAGTTGTACACTGGATTTGCGGTTTACAAGCATCAAATGGGATCCGTACAAGTTTATGTGATGTATGCTTATGGGCCAGGAATTTCCAATTTACGTTGTGTAGATCTAGAGGAGATTCCTGAAAGTTTCCCTCATACAATTCTCAGTTATATGTGTCTATTTATTTGTACCGAATCAAAGGAAATTGTATTAATGTAAGAATTATGGTTTAACTATTATAATTAAACATTGTATAAAGCACTACTAAGGTATCTGCACCCTCCCCGCAACACAGGTATAATTAATTAGTCCGGAACAGCTGTTTGGGAATGGCTGGATCATCATTATCAATTGTATGAACAAATGATGTGAGAAAAAGCTCTAATTCTAACGTGCCTGTTCTATCTCCGCTCTCGAGAAAAAATCATTTATAAGTATTTACTTTTGCCGCCTACGCACCCTAAAACTAGTGGCGGCTATTTTGCGTTGTCCACAGTACTTAGAATCGGTCATAATGTTTGTCTCCTCTTTATTGATGCTTATTTCTAGTCTTTTGTTATTTCTAATTACTTAACCATTCAGGAATGGGAGTTGAGTGTTCACTTATTCTCCTAGTCCCGCATTTTCTATTAAATGTTGCGAGCAAATCGGGAGTAATACTTTTCCTAAAGACCGCGAAAATATCGTCTACATGCTTAAGCCTAATTTTATAAAAATATATAGTGCCCTGTTTCAAATTTATTCACGAACAAGCTACCTATGAAAGAGAATAGTTGTTCATAGTCCTAGACATCTGACTAGAGACACCTAGACTCTATTTGACAATGATTTTGATTTATGCAAAGTGAAGTTCTTTCTGTAATTTTGTCATTCAACTTTATTAAGTTTTAAAAGCTCAATCAAATATTCTATGGTTTCTGGAATCGGTATGCTGGGGAAGAATAACTACTATTTACCAGCCATTTGTACAATTTGTACGAAGGTGAGTCTATGCCTAAAACCACTGGCTTCATAGATTTACCCGGTTTGCCGATTTCTAGTAGGCAGAAGAAAGAATGTTGGGTGTATTTGTTTAAGAAGCGCATTATCAACTTCAGGTTTATTTTCACGTGTCCACATGTATAGACGAACTGTGAGTCACTGCGTAGACTTTATAGCAAAGCAGCAAAATATTAGTAAATGAGAGTTTGTGAGTAAAACGACGATTATATTAACAGAAAGATAAGGTTGGTTATTCATCATTTGATAAACTTTATAAGTATACTGCAGACTACGTTGTGTTATGTGCATATGTGTAGATGCTTGCATTTGTTTCTTTTTAATATCGCCCACGATGAGGAAAATTATATGCTTCATCAAAGGTATGGTAGCGGAGGGTCATTAGCATAGTCTGAAATGTTTTTTTTATCCTAAATTATCTCTAATTTGTAACACATAACTTACGCTAGTAGTTAGGGAGTTGGTGGCAGTAATTTTTAAACGATTTCATCGTCCGTTAGAAGTTGATGAAAGTAAAGAACTGAGTGAAATAAATAATATGAGCAGTCTCTATGTATAATATATTGCTGGAATATCAAAGAGAGTTCGCGTCTGTCTTGTTGTTATATTAAATTAGCCCAACTCTAAAAATAATTTAATGCAAGTGACAGACGTTGTTCCTACTGCGTTTAACAATTCAGTCAGGCAGATTGCGTTCATTATTAAAATTATATTATAAAAAACAAGAAACGTTACTTCTGGCATCTAGATAGTGCTGTGTTAAAAAGCATAAAAATAAAAAAGGTAGACAATTTCAATGATGATTTTTGGAAGGCAGGTGTTTTGTTCACTAGTAGAATGATGATACAGCAAATGTACGGATTAATAGGTGTTATCTTCATCAACATTTCATAAGCGGGTCACGATGGATCTTTTGAATTGAAATTTATGCCATAAGCTTTGAGAAAACGTAGATTACCTTCGTGTTTCAGTCGTTTTTTGGAAATTCATCCTCTGGAGGGTGAAAAGTCATATACAC
Organism: Oryctes borbonicus; assembly: GCA_902654985.2. Taxonomy (NCBI): domain Eukaryota; kingdom Metazoa; phylum Arthropoda; class Insecta; order Coleoptera; family Scarabaeidae; genus Oryctes; species Oryctes borbonicus. Next base: position 4,192,706 of record LR736858.1, read on the forward strand.
ACTCCCAGATAGGAAAAAAACATATTTCATCATCTTTGGAAAACCACTCCTTAAGAGGGTAATTTGCCAGTGGAATTTTGTATGAGCAGGCTCTGAAATTCAGTAGTATTTCTTTGTTTCTGACCAGACGCTTAAGTACCAAATTTCATGTTTCTAAACTAAAAAAGTAGCGGGACTCCCAAACGAACTTCCATTATTTGAGGGCTTAATTTCAAGGATTGTCGCGGACCTCTATATTGGCCTCCTTTTTTGTTATATTTTTTCTATACTGAAGATAAAGATGTCAAGAAAGAAGACGATAAGGTGATTTTATACATCTATTTTTGTTACATGTTTGTCCTTACCATTAAAAAGAATCGGCAACCTAGACGTGTGCTTTCCTGACCTTTGATATATGTCGAAGCCACACACGATTATATAATTTACGGCAGTTGTTGTTACAGCTTTTTAGTTAACATTTTAGTTTTGTTTTTATGCCAACAAATTCATTAGTTCCATTTATTGCTTTTTATAAAGTCATAGTTCCATAGTTTTGTTTTTTAAATTTAACATTCCATTCGCCTTATTTGTAAATTAATCATTTCTTATGTTATTTCCTCTAAACTCATTTATATTATATTTATATTCATTGCGTGCGTACATATTTAACACAAAAACATATTGAAATTCATTTAGTATACTCAACTGCAACAACATCCCCGCGTACATAGCAGAAATATACGTAAAATTGTAATAAATCAAATAATAGCAAAATTACGACGTAAAACGGACGCTGGACAGAGAGCCACCTCATTCAAGCATGAAACAAAGATTCAGCGCCGAGAAGGAAATCGTAACGGAGATATACAGAGTATCCAACCATCGTCAGAGAACGAGTGTTACGAACTGGCATGACTGCTAGCCGTCGCTCCTTCACTTATGCGTCATGCAGGGCTCAGACCCGCACTATCTGTGGTTTACAATATTTTCGCTTCTATGAGGAAGCAATAGCAAGGAGCATAGCGTATGGATTCTACTACGAGAACGTCTGGGTAGCTGATTAAAGTCTATTCAACGCATTTTAAGTGTAAATAATATTCTCTACTATAAGACGTTTCACACCAGATTTGCCAATACTTGAGTCACCATTTGATTGAATACTAGTAAAACTTGTACATGCATTAAGGTTTACACGTGTTGTTATCAATAACTAAATGTGTGCAGTACTGTTACAAGCTTGGTAGAACGCATTACGAAATTGGCGCAACATGACGTTTCGAATCTGTAGGTGTTAATAACAACACCAAAATATCGCGTACGGTCACCATTATCTTATTGGAAACGTACCATCGCCTGCGTCATAGAAAGGACAAAATTGCAAAAGTGTAAATATGGGAGTGGATAAATAGCATAAATTACATAAATAAATAACTTCGGTCAATACACTCGAAAAATTAAGGCCAGTGTGCTGCGCGTTAAAAAAAAAGTTCGTTTAGTCACATGATTTAAATGTTATTGATAAAGCATCAGCTGCTACGCAAGAATTTTTGCAAACATATGTAATCAAGACCGATGCTACTAGTACTCATATATTACGTTTCTAGGTCAATGATAAGAATATTTGCTGTTAATTTCTCGTGCATATGTCGATAAAAGTAATACACCATATTCATAACTGTTACTAGGTAATTTTTTTGTAGTTCATTTTACTTCTGAGAAGTTTTCCAGCTATGCTTCAACGTGTTTATTTTAAATACTAACTATACTACTAATACTAACATTTTCTAAGTCCTCATTAGGGATGGTTTAGAAGGTACGTGAATTCATTTTGGAAAGAAAAATATTCTTAATAAAAGTAATTTTAACAAAGCAAAAAATTTTAGATCGACTGTTTTTTTTTGTCGGAAAAATCAACACAGGGAATGCTGTTTTATTTTTAGTAGAAATACATTTTGTTGAGAAAGTAAGAGTACTGTTTAATTCGGTTAGCGACACTTTTAATTTTTTAATTACAGTTACCGAGATTTTATTAAATTAATTACCGTTTCTAACGTATTTAGCAAAAGAACTGTAAACTGAAATGCTTCATTTATTTAGCTGAAAAAAGAGACTAGAAATGGTGAAGACAGTTGGCGGTGAGAAGGTTTACCAATTGTTTAATTAACATCCCAGCAGAGCATCTGTTTCGAGATCTACAGTTAACAGGATGTTCAGAAATTTACGGGAACCGGTGTGAAAAAGTGTGAAAAATTTACATGGACAACGTAGACGTTTTGCTTGCATCTCAGGATAATCCTTGCTTTTGTAGTACGTAACTTGGAGTAAACCATAATGTCCACCATTACGTAGCTGTAAACATTTTCAAAAAAGAAACACTGAAGACGATCCAGACCGTCGATTACAATTTCGTAATTAAAATCATAAATGGAACTCAGAAGAAGAATAAATAATTCATTTTTGTTGAAAAAAGGTAGTGATGCTATTGAAATAAGAGCAATATGACATCATAGTTATAAAAGAGTAAATGAAAAAAATATTTTTTGCGTCACCTGGTGCCTTTTACAGAAATAAAATTGATATCTTTCAGAGTTTTCCGATCATTTAACAAAAATGTTATAAATATTGTGTATTGGTTTTGATTTATATAATTCTTGGTTCTAGCATCTTCATTGTCTGACGGGGTTAGATTTGTTAGCAAATGTTTAATCAGGCAAAATTTGTTAATAAATGCAGTAACTACTGGGTACGAATGAGTAAAGTCTCCAACAAGGACATTAGCACAAATAATTAACAGTAATAATGTTTTATAAACCATAAAGATTACATACATCTAGGCGTGGGATTTATTTTTTGTACAACAATCCAATCTGCAACCTAAATTGCTTTGTTGGTAGTTGATTAGACCCAAATGTACATTTTTACTTTTGAATAAATGAATTAAAAAGAAACACAAGAAATGTAAGACAACGAGAGAACCCACCATTCTCAATGAACTATCAATAAATTAACCACTTTAGCACTATCACGTTTGTTAATTGAAAGTTTAAACTTTTCGTAACTAATTTGCAATACACATTTGCTTTGCACCAGTAACCGTACTTATACGTTACTCCTGCAAAGTTATCGAAGAAATAGTGAAAATACTGGCAATATATAACAATAGTCCGATAACTAGTGAATCTATAATTAGACAAAAATCATGTGTGTCGCGAATGTGTTATATTAGTACGGTTAATATAACAATTACAAATAGCACAGTGCGTAGGACTATCGTCTTCTATTTGCTTTTCGTAGATAACATTTAATTTGGTCAATCAACTTTAAATATTCTCACTAGAACTACTTCCAAAATCGAAAACGTTCTTCAAGGACATGAGATTAGTAATACCTCTAAATATGGTGTAATCTAAATGGTACGTTTCCATTACGACAAAAGCGTGTGCCCGAAAAGCAATTTTTGGAAAAATATTAGATGATAAAGCTCTTAGAATGAATCACAAACAATTGAGCCATTTCTCTCTCGAATCTAAACTTTTTATTGGACATTGAAACGGATAGATACGAACATGCACATGATATCCATTTTCCAAGAAGATGGATTTTTGAATTCCTGATAAAGTAACTATGGATTACCAAACAATGTCCATATGACATTCATTCTATGAAGATTTTACAGACATTCAAACGGTTGATCTTTTATGGATTTTAGCCAGGTTGTGTAATATGCTATAAATAATGAATACTTACAATCTTGTAATGAAACAATTGAAAAAAGAAGCAAAAACTTGGGTTATCTGGGAACAACAATTGGAAAAAATGAAAATACACATATGTAAGACACTGATAAAACTAGTCACTGCATACACAATGGAAACAACAGTAATAAACAAAGAAGGAGAGGAAGAACTTTAAATAATGGAAAGGAAAACAATGAGAACGATGTTAATATTAATGTTAATATTAAACGTGATAAGAAATAGAGAAAAAAGATTGAAGGCAATGCCAAAGATAGAGTAACAAGTGGAAAGAGAAAACATTGTGAGGTATGTAAAAATACAAAGATTAAAATTCGCAAATCACATAGGGGGGAAACCCCTGGTTTAAATGGAGCGATGACGTGGAAGAAGATTTGAAAATAGTGGGAGAGATTGGAAGAAATTGTGCAAAGGCCAAAAACAATGAAAAATGCATTTAGCGTTAATAATGTCGATCACAATATTATTGTTAAATTAGATCAAAGTAGAAAAATAAATATTGATTGTTGCATTATTTAATAATTTGGTCTGTTACTTTTCTTCTTACATCCTTCTTTTGCAGGCCATAGCCAACTTCTTGAAGTTATTTCAATGCCCCTTACATTACACGACTCTATTTAAATTTATTTGAGCGTCCTCTGTGAACCTTCGAATTCACAATTGGTAATGTTACTTTGAAAGCTGTCTTTCAACTTAGAAAGAACATTCACTAAAACTAGTATTAAAAAATCTATCATTCAACGATAAAGTTGACGTTTTAATATATAAAATACGTTCTTGATTAATTGATATTCTACGTGTGTATATTTTCTATCCCTACACTTGTTTCGAACATTCGCCCCTATTTATAGAAGACAGTTTTTACTAGTCCAGTTAATATTTAGAGATAAATAGGTATTTCTTCTAAAGCTACTGTATTTCTTGTACTAAAAACCTCTTTAATACATGTTTTAACAGAGCTAGCAATATGACTACAAAATTTGTTATTCTATTTTGCATCTTACGTAGAATGCGGAAACTAGAGAAAAAAAAACGTGTAATATACGTATACGTAAGGTTAATTTGTTAGTTTTCCTTGAGCAAATTACATACGTTCAGGGAATTATTGCAACATATGATATCCGCTTATATCTTCGAAAAGGAAAAGTGAATTGATGAGTAAACCGTTTCTTAAAATACGTAGACGTTGAATGAGTATTTAAAGATGTGCATACTTTGCATACTTCAGAAAGGATCACTGACAATTATTTTTCCACTAGTAATTCGATTAAAAGTAATCGAGACAGTGTTGTTAGTAGTAAAATCTGTTAACATGGCTTAATCAACTGCTATTCTTGTTCACGAAGAACAACATTTATACGAGAATAATTATGTATCTTAAGGTCAAAAACGTGCAGCTTCAAAAACACATTTAACGTTATTAATTTCAGTTTGAATTTGGTTAAAGATAAATGGAATTATGTGTTGTGTAGATTTCTTTAATACACCGACATTGATAAATACGTAAAAAATAAGACAAGAAAAAAGTTGCTTCAAGTTACCCATAATACTGCTTCACTACCTCACAAACACAGATTTCCCTGGGTCAAGTGCAATGTAGAAAATAACGAAGCTGAATGTATCCTATTGCCACTATTTAAGATGTGAATCACGTTTAGGCCATGCATGTTATTGTCCAAATTGGGCGATGCTACACGTGGTAAAGTACAAATGTTGCATTACTTAAACTAGTCTGCATAAGATTTCTAATGAAATTAATTTTTTGCTTCTGCTAAATGTTATGTAAATCAACTATACAATTTATTGATAAATTATCGCAGCGATGAAATTAAAAAAAAAGACTGGTTGTATCGTGGTACACTGCTCTCTAAAACCGGAATGGACTAATAGTGTATAGATTCGTTACAAGAAGAGAATCATAATCTCAAATGCATTTTAGCGTTAATGTATGCGTTTGTTTTAAATGAGCAAATAATGTTTTATTCATTATTACTCAACGAAAAACCGCTACGTTTACGAAATCGCACTATGTATTAACATGATTGTGCTCCCGCTCAAAACGCATATGCTGGACGGAACTAGTTTGATGAAAACTTTCCCATGTGATGGGTTAGTTGCTCGCCCACTGCGAGCACTAAACTTGATGTTCCCTAGTATTGTGGAGTCCATCATTTAGACGTCGAGCTATTCGGATTTAGTACAGAATTCCTATTGGTAAGGAAGGCCAGTAGTGGACCTCTGAAGGATGCACCTGGAAGTCCCGACTAACAACTGGGAAGCAATTAATCCAACGGCCAAGGAGTTGCCGCAACATAGCTAGGCTAGCAGCCTATGAGCCCTTTTAACGGCTCATAGGCTGCTAGCCTAGCTCCGGCTAATAATGAGGATCGCGACGATCATTAACCGGTATTACACCAATTCATGTCCCTGGTGTTCGTAGATTCAACTCAAACAGTTAATACAAGGTTCTACTGCGACCGTCTTATGAGGAGGAAACGTCCAGAGAAATGGAATAGAAACACCACGCTAGCGCGAGCCGATATGAAGCTTTGATTTTACAACAATTTTTGGTCAAATACAACATGGCCATTGTCACGTATCCAGCGTGCTCGCCTGGCTTAGTTCCTGGCGATGTTTTCCTTTATTCAGGGATGAAAATTAACTTGATGAGGCGAAGATTTGACAAGATAGATGAGGTTGGAGCTGAAACGAGGACGGTGTTTGCCGGACACTAACAAAACAAAATGGAATGCATTCCATTCGTAGCGGAGGCTCGAGAATCGGTGTTTACACCAAATAGGGCGGGGAAGAATTAAATTCTGATATTTTGCAATATTTATCGTTACATTTGAATCCCACTTCGAAGAAGTGCTTACAAAGGAATACCGGTAACTCGAAAATTCAGATTTCGTTGAAACTTTAGAGATTGAAAGAGGATTATTTGCTATAAGAACAACACACTCACACAGCTCGCACTGTAAATTTTCGGCTTCAAATCGGGCAATTGAATTTTGAAAATGAGAAATACACTTAACGGTTCATTGATACACAACGAATTTTCTAATTTGTATTTTTTGTTCTTAATAGGTACCCAAAAAATAATTCTTTGAACACTTGAAGATTGAAGAATTGTTGGTTATTGTATCTCCTATCTCAGATGAAGCCTAAATAAAATATGCAAAACCAGAGAATTAGAAGGGAGTGTTTTTCCATCTTTAAACGTTGTCCTAAAGTGCATAGAAAGTACTCTGTTCTAATTACAAATCTTTGAGTACAACCTGCAAAACATGTACGGAACCGACGTTTACTAGCAGTAATTGTCCCAATTAAGAATTTGTTAACTGAAATTATAAATAAAGGCCTTAAAGTAGAGGTATATTATTCTGTGTTTGCGTGACCTAGGATTTCGTTTTGAGACACAGATATAAAAACTCATTTCTCTTACAGTGTTATTACATAAGCGCGTATATTAGTTCCATACTGCGCGAATGTTCTAAAATTAGTGCACTACTTGTAAGTATTGGTTTATATTAGGAGCACGGCGTGCTTGCATGATTCCCTATAGATATACATTCTCCTATTTGGGGCGTTTAAAAATATCTACTTGAGAAACAATTCAATTTGGTTATTCTAATTTAACTAAAGAGAAGTATGCAGAACTACATACGTACATTTCAATCTAGCCGAAGGCATAATTATTTGTGGCATAACCTTGACGCATAGATTACAATGTCACATCCACGTACGTATATGCAGATTTGTGCGTGTATTGTTGGATATATGCAGTGCCGTATCAATCAATAACTATGCAAGCTTATGGAAGGAAAATCTTTGCAAATAGATGCTCTTGTAAGGTCATTATCGTATAATTCACGCTATTTTTACTTTGCTTTATAATACATTAATAATAATGCGGTTGTTTTAATTAATTCTAATGTTTCCAAAGAAATCTGATATTTCAGCATTTTGCTTTGTTTATTTTGTTGTTTTTTCTACATACACATTTGTTTCAATTTCTTATTTCTTTATAACCGCTTAAATAAATCTTGCAACGCACCTCTTAGGATTAACGCTTTTAAAAGTCAATTTGTAAATATTCCTTTCGTCTCCAAAATTAAGTGAGCGCAAAGTTGAATGCTGTTATCTATTATGCAGATATTTAAAGACAAACTGCCTGGTTTTGCGATGGTGATAGGTTCCACTAAAATAGTGGACCATCTAACGAAAATTAATGTTGTGAAATGTTGGTGACATTATTATTGATTACTAATAATAATAAGTTTATTGGTCATCAATTCAATACGAACATAGACAATTATAAAATAAATCGAAATATACAATTATAACAAACATGTCCAGTCTATGGTTATTTAATCTATTGTTTTTGTGGACACTGATGAATATGCGAACCGTTTCGAAAAATTCGTTTAGTGAACATATACAGTGATGCACAAGAAAAGCTGTAACACTTCGCTTAAAGTATATTTGAAACTGATGTCGCGAGGCAAAAGTGGTCTACACTGTCAAAAGCACGACTCAGGTCCCAGAAAATACCTGTGGGGATTGACCAGCATCCAAACCAGACATAACAAGATTGTAAAATGCCCGGATGACAGTCATAGATTATTATATCCGTGACTCCGTTAAAGTATTATATTTATCTAAATGAGATATTAAAAATTTTTTTGAAAAATTAGAGTTGTAAGTGGACAATAGCTTCTGATATCTAAACTGTTACCGTTCTTGTGCAAAGTTATGATCTAAGAATCTTTCAATTTTGATGAAAACACACCAGATACAAATGATAAACGAATCAAAAAAGTAGATGGAGCTGTTAAATAATTTAATACTCTTTTCAGTAAATTACATGGTACCCTATCAGGCCCAGAAGATCCATTTTTTTCATAATTTTTAATTTGTTATAATTCATTATATGGCATTGCACACATGCTATGAAAAATATTGGCGTTATTTGTAATAGTATGATCCGCAAACTAAATTTGAGCCATTATTCTACTAACCGGTTCAAAAAAAAATCATTAAAACATTGGGATCATCTACTGTTCGACCATCATGTTCTAAAACAATATCTTCTCATTTCTTAATATTACGTGAGAACCCATTAATAGTTTTCCATGCAGCCTTCGATGAATTAGAAGGATTAACTAATTTAAAAAACAATGATTACCTCTTCATTTAAGTTTAAAACTACTTTTAGCGGTTTTTATTTTTATTAAAGTAAAACATTAATACTTTATAAAAATATCAAAATCAAGATTTACGACACTGTTTATAAAGAGTTGATCCCAAGATAAATTATTGAACAACTCAATAACATTTATTACCTTAACATCGCTTAAATTTCTCAGATATGCACAATTATCGCCGGAAATTTGTGAAGCGAATAAAGGCAGCACAAAGCAACAGCGCTCAACAACGCATAACAAAAGTACATATCTCGCATTTAAACAATATCAGGAAAAACGTTGTCTATAAGAGTAGCACTATTACCCTGTACACACGTTGCTATTTCTACAAATTCTATTAATGTGGATGTCATATGACGTAAATAGCGCACCTGACGAGAGTTGTTTAGAAAATTAACGTTAAAGTTCTTCTCTACCTCAAGCCTCATACTTGGTGTACGGTCTATGATATCTTCCGATTAAAGTTGATGTGTAGACAACGCTATTAAAAAGCTTACGGTAACGATACGTTTTCGAGAAAACATATGTTATGTTATCTATCACAAGAAAATAATACTGCAAGTGATTATCTGTAAAACGATAAAAATAATAAAGGTTATTCAAAGGATCACATTAACATTTCGATTTTATATTTTTATTATGCTTATACATTTAATTTCCTGCAGCAGGTAAATAAAAATAAAAGATTGATTTGGGTTTAGTTAATTTTTTGTTGTTGATCCGGTTTTTTTAATAGTATTTAATTAGATGAGATTTAGGTTGAAGCAGCTATACCGGATAATTTAAAAAGTGAGCGCTTATTTCTTATAAATGCGAATTAGCATGAGTATAATGAAGATATTAAAATAGCTATTTAATTACAAGAGCAAAAATAGATATTTGTACAACTACTGAAGAAAATACATTTCTTAATCGCGCAAATGCATTTCTCCATGAGTTGTACACATTTGTTGTTGTACACACCTTTTTCGGACGTGAATCAATTGAACTACAGGAAAATTAAGTATGTGATGTGGATGATGTAAATACATCATCATTTGTGGAAGAAAAAGAAAATCATTTATACTGGCCCCATTTGTATTTTATAAAGCTTGAATTTCTGCCCCAAGATATCTTAATTAATTTTCAATGTATTCCAATGAAACAAAATTTTTTGAATTTTGGATCTTGAGATTTACGATGGCATCGGTTTAATTTTTTACATTTTTTCAATTACATCAAAAATTAAAATCAATAGATTTTTATCTTCGATTTGAAAGGACTTCAAATCTTTAACTTAATTTTTTAGGCTTCATTTTAATAATCCTGTAAAAACAATCGGTCCAATCGCAGATAAGGCTCAAAGATTGTGTTTTGGGGGAAAAAATTGACATCGTCGGATCCATTTGTTACCTAATGTAGCGCAGGTTTACATGTAATTCCCTATACCACAATCTGGTAGAGGATGCCCTTAACACCCTCTACTAAAATAATCATATGCGCAATATTATAAATTATAAATCATCTCAGGCAACCTACTCATACTGCTAATAAATATATTACGGCCCCAATTGGAGACTTATAATACACAACATAAACCCGAGTACCGTTCCTAAAAACTTCTCGTTTTCTGCTTTTATAACATGAAATTTGTGATATTCTACTTGCTTGGTGAAACGTCTTGACCTTTTAGGAATACATATCGGTTTTATCATCAGTACTAATTAGGAGTAACCTTATTAGAGATTTTATCTATCAAGTGGTTTCTATGTATTTCTACTGAGCTGTACTAAGTAATGCGTACAATTTAAAAATTATTATCCTTTTGATTTTGAAATTTGCATGGACGTGCATGTAACGTACGACCTTGACTATATGCACGTGTTGATATTTACATTTAAAAAGGAATAATTGTATATAGTTGAAGAGTTAAACATAAAATATCAGAAAATAAAATTATTTTGGCAGTCAATGTGTATTTAAAAACACTTTTTATATTCAGGTGATTAGAATATAAGTGATGAGCGTTCAGGTTACTATTTTGTTAGTTAGTAGAGTAGAAACTACAATTATCTACAAAAAAATGAAAAACTGAATGAATGGTGATTTGTTTAATTAACAATATTACTTGAAGAGCTAGTTTTATACAAGTGCAATCTTCTTAACATTTCTTTAAAATTCTAGCCCGATATATGTTGTTGGCAAAAATATATACTTACATATGGTTTAACAAAAGATTATACAAAAATCCTCCGCGTGAATCGCAAATCAAGAAAATAAATTTTCGTAAAGCAGACAATTCCGTACGGAGGAATCTATTTTCCCACGCGATATTAACACAAAGATACGCTATGAATCACTGCGGTTACCGCATACAATCGTCAGCACCGTGAAATATCAACTAAAGCAATGTACGTTTGTCTTGAATCAAACTGCCTTCAATTTCCCTCCCAAATGACTTAAATTAACAAAAATGCGTGGCATCTTTGTTTTACTATCTGTTGAATGTTTACCGTAATTGGCAAGTTTTCAAAAATAGCAATATTGCGCACAACCTTTAGCATAATATACTCAATAGTGAGAATTTCCAGGTTTTAATTGGTAAAGACGCGATGTTCGTTTGGTAACTTCACATCGAGAACATTCGTAGAAATTGTGTGTTTACAAAATTCTAATTGGATTTATAAAAGCTATATAAATGTTTGAAAGATTGTATAGGTAATTATTTCCAGAATTTAAATATGAGCTAGACAGTTTGAAACAAAGCCAAGCGAACTTTGGAAGCTCGAATATTACTTTCTTTTGTTCGAAATTTCATTTAACATTGAAAATAACTGAATAATGAATCATAATCTTGGGTATTATTCAATCAGAATTATGATTTTCAAATGAACCTACATAATTTCTTTTTTATCGGTAGTAAATTAGAACGAATATTTAAATATTATTTAATAACTTAATAATACATTATTGTTGTGTGAGAACAAATAGTATGGAATACATTTAATCTATAAAACGCTTCATTTTATGGAAAATCCCGACACGACAATTTTACTTTTATTTTGTACATACTTTAAAAATATTCTTCATTATACAGAGTGTCTCAAAAAAGTAGGGCACGCCTCAATTTTATTTTCTTTAATAGAACATTTTACATTTTCGGACTTTACCTAAAATTTTAAACAATTTTCGTGTAGCATGGGGTATTCTTATATCGAGCAGTTTCGGATTTACTTAATTAATTTTAAATTCTTCGGGTATGTTAATTACTAACAAAATAAAAGAAATAAATATCTATCCATTCTGTAATATTATCCAAACTCTGCGATTTCATTGTAATGGGTTTTGAAAATCCTAAAGGACATAATAAAACAAACCTAATGTTAGTAAATACTTCATTTAACTTTACTGTTAAAAACGAAACACATACATGTTTTTCTAGTCAACAATTGAGCGAATTATAAATAAAAATGAAATTAACCGAAACACAAAGAACTGAAATATTAAGGATGATTGATTTTGGAGGTAGAATACGGACCCAGAAAAGTTAGTCATCATTCCTGCTGGATACGTGAGGGACATGTGCAAAATCAACGGACTCTGCTTTTCTAAAGTGTCGTTAACTGTCGTAATAGATATTTGCGATTCCTGGAAGAAGACTTTGTTCCAATTTTAACGATAATAAATCCGGATACATCTATCAAATGACAGGATTTGGTCTCAACAAGATGGGCCTCTGCTCCATTATGCTGCTGAAGTGCGAGCCTATGTTCATGTAAAAATCTTATTGTTAGGCTACATAAAGACGGCAATTGTCAAACTATTAATTAATTATCTGTGCAAAATATTCTTGTTATTTGTTGTCATTGAATCATATCTTTTTCTTTTTGTTCTTGATCTTTTTGCGTTCTCCTGTTCACTTGTTTGCTTTATTGAATTTTCTTTATGAATTAATTAATTATTTCTTTTGTTTTTGTTGTCACATCATCTAACCTTTTTGTCAATTCGCAGCCACAGTTATTTATTTCATTGAATGTATTTATTTTAAATGCATATTACTTTTTAGTTCACCTTTGTATGTTGAGTGCGTATTTTATTAATATTTCATATGTTAATTTTGTAAGTACGTGACTCAGAGAAAAGTATTGATTTTTTTCGTATGATATTCTATGGGCGTTGTGGTGAGTGCCAGAAGAGGCGTTGCTCATAAGTTATATATGTTAGGGCCCTACGGAGCCAAGGCGTTAATCACAGCCTAAATAGTGGTTTGAATGGGTTAGTAAAATAAAGTGGAGCTGGTCACTACCATCAGTAAAGCCGCGAGCCAGAACCGTCATCGCCATCAAGAGAGCGAGAATACACTGTTCCTTTCCCGCCAACGGCTCGCACCCAGAATCACGCTCTGTCATCTATGTGTTTTTGTTTAGTTTCATATTTGTTTTAAACTTTTTGCTCTGAGTCGTTTAAATCATCTTTTGATGTAAATTTTAATACCTTAATGAAATTAATATTCATTTTATTCAATTCTCGGGGCCCCGTTTCAAGATGAGTTGTATATAATTGATGAAAAATTACAAACAATAACGGTCCAAATATAAAGCCCCGCGGTGTACTAAATACAAAACTGGTAAAAACAGAAACAATATCTTCCACTACCGCATTGGAATTTTGTGTATCCCCAAACTACACCAAAATAATTAGCCGTTGCAAGTTGTTGCGGAACATATCATGAACAAATACCCCACAACGAACTGTCAGGTTTCGCTTTTCAATGACAGTTTATGAATTGCAAGCGAAAGATACGATGAAAAAGCTACATTCACAAAACCAAAGGAATTTATATTGTACCATAGAATTGATCGTTTTTCCACGCTGCATTTGATGAAAATATTTTCGAAAGCATCTATTGCAGCTCTAGTTACATTGGAATTCGGACACTCCTTCTTTTATTGCTTTATTGAGTGAACCTAATTACAATGCACTATATTCCTTTTAACGATGAAAGCAGCGAATATTGTTCGTGTAAAGATGAAAGAACCTTTGTGAAATTACAGGAAAAATTTACGTTTTAGTTATATTACTATACCGTTAAAATTAAACCAATGAAAGCCTCCAGAAATTGTTAGTTCATTCATTAGAATATTTTTAATTACTTCGTAGCGCATTGATTCTAGTTTCCTCCAGTTCCGAGAATTTATTAAACTAAAAAGAATAGCAAAAGTGTGCCACTGGATAATCTAAATGTAGCGGTCTATGTAAAATGGGAAGATATAACAATTTCCAACGCAGAGTAACCCAGTACCACAGCGAATGTTAATTGGATATGTAATATGGTTTTCATTTCAGCAACAACAAGGTATGAAATGAAAACAATGCTGTTTTTCTGGAAGAGCATCGAGATATCTAATTTTTGGAGATAATGATGACATTCGTTATCTTCATATTTTAACGAAATAGGAATTTCACTGGAAAAGAATTACAATTAGGTGCTTTATATGTATAATATGCATCGTATGTTTGGGTGGCAGAGCAAACTTTAAGAATCTTTTGTACGTATTTATTTGAATAAAATAAATAAGTTCTCCACTTTCCGTGCGCTTCATGAAATTAGCAGAGACTAGACAGACTCTCTGTTTTGCCGACTCTCGGGCAACCAGTAGGTAACACGAGACGATTAAACACGGGTGTGTCTAGTCTCTGGTAATTTCGTGAAGCGCACGGAAAGTGGCGAACTTTACTAATTAACCAATGCTGGTCAAGCCGGACGGGAGCACGTCATAGCATAGCCGTTCCTTCGTGCTTATCGGTAGGAAATAAGAGCGCACAAATTCAGTTTTACGAAGTTAGTGGAAGGTTTTATAGCGTTCCGATATCGAATTCTATTTGTACACATAAGTAGTTTCACTGTTTTATATATTTCTGCTTGTCTATGGAAGCGGCAAAAATACCGCATTTCATTCATATTCGCCTGCTGCGTGTGAGTCATCCCATACGAACAAAGCTGGTCAAGCCGTACGTCAGTTAGTATATTTTTACACGTCGAAAATGTTCTTTAAACATCGACGGGCGTGACTGGTGAACTTTAAGGCAGCAACACGGTCGGGATTTAAATTCAAAGAATTATTAAACGGATGCAATAGCAGTTACAGTTTGAAATCCATCATTTTTAAATCTTACACTGTTAGATTTATTAGTACGGGTTTACCTAGGACAATTTTCAATTAATCTTTACAATGTTCTACATAATAACGGCGTCATTAATTTTGTAGTTGAACTAATTAAGAAACTCTCCCGTTTTTCTAATAAATTTTCGTTTTTCTTTTTGCTTTCTTTGGCCGAATCTATAAAATCTAATACAATATTTTTTATGAGAATACACGGACGCCATTGATTCATTACCGGTTCAGGAATGAAGTAATGGATACTGCCATCTAATTCCTTGGGCCATTCAATTTATTGCATACAGTAGGCATGATTATTAAACAAATTAAATAGGTCTTGATAATATGGAGAACGTTTCTTCTTTATCTCAAGTTACATCTGGGTGTTTCGTTATCCAATTCGACACAAAATGACCTACTTTTGACATTTTGAACTTTCATCTATTATTTAATCTACTCTCAGGTTGCAAATAATCTACTGCTCAAGTTGCAAATAATAATGATTAAAATTACTGCAAAGTTTCAAAGTTCGTTCACTCTAAAGTGTGAAGACAGTGGAGGTGGATTCGGACTATCGGATTTATCCTGCACCTGCGCCATTGTCCTAGTGTAAGATAATTCGGTCGGGCACACCGCCGAACTGGTAACACAATGGTTGGAAGATCGTTCTGAAATTAAAGTGCTTCCAAGTCTCCCCACCTCAATCCCATCGAGAAGCAATGGTGGATTACGGGTCAGATGTGAAAGCAGCCAAGGAGTAACGACACCAATGACCAGGGAAGCGCTTTATCACCACGTTACCCAGATTTGGGAATCTTTAAGGGGAATAGAGATATATAGAAATTTAATGGGATCCATGCCTCAGAGATTGCAAGAAGTTCTTGACGGCAACGGTTATTGGAGCCATTATAGACTTTTACTATTTACTATTTACAATTTTTTATTTTATTTTAATTTTTTTAATTTAACTTATGCAGGGTTTGAAGAATTGTCATACATCCGTTTTTCCTTTCAACTACATATATGTATAGATAAGCAAATGCACTCGACAAAAGACTCAGTATTGCATTACAAATTCACACTTCCGGTAATAGCGGAAATATTATTAAATTCAATAATTGAAGAAATGCACGATTGTAATGATGATGGAAACGAACGCAAGAATATTTAAAATCCAATGGAATTCTTCCAAGCAAAAGCTGAGCTGGATTTTACCTGCTCTACAATCAATGTTGCCTAGTCAGCTGTAGCAACTTTAACGGTTTGACTGCGGACAGAACTTGGGATTCGTAATTCATATTTTTACAGAACGGTTTTAAATCAAAGAACATTATCAACTGTAACAGAATTTTTGGCATTTGGCGTGCCAACTACAAGTAGAATCTTAATATTCTATTGTTGTTTTGTTGTAATAAAGTAATGATGTGTTACATTGGAAGAATTGGAAATTAGAATTATTAGGGTCATATTTGAATTAAATAAATAAAAGTAATAACAAACAACTTATTGTATACCATTCAGCATTAGCTATTCTTTAATCCTCCAAAGCAATGCTCGCGACATGTCCGGCACATTGAAAGAAACAAACAATCATTTTCTTGAAAGTGCTTGGTGAACGAACAACTTTTGTTATATGGGAAGACCGAAGCAGTTGATTACCGTCTAGTTTCGAGTTCGTAAAAATATATACAGGTTCCCTCGCCTGTTATGATGAACATTTCTTTGCACCAATTGACACCAGCTTTTCTTGCGCTGGAGCCAAATTATGCGGAAGAGATTTCTCTCACATCTACTGCAAATGTATAAAATATAGGATGTCCACGACAGATATCTCCTTGCGCAATCGACTTAGAATTATTTGCACCATGATTGCAGAAAGGTGATGAGGTGGTAGTTCCCAGGAAATACAAAATCTCTCTCAGGTTTGGGTGTGGTCACAATTTTTTCATTCCAATCCATATGAAAATGTGAAAATGGGGATTGTTGCGTTTGAGAATGAGCTCCTTATTTGAACTATTACTAACCAATGCAATGAAATATTTATGCACTGCAGACCAATATGACACTTCTTTCTACCAAAGCAAAAATTCAAAATTTTTCAGAGGCGACACACCAGACATTGAAAAAATTGCTTCAAAACTGCATTTCCTTGAATTTGTGAAAAATTTGAGGACAAAGTATATGTTAAAATAGAAAGTAATACAAAAGCAAACGGTTTGATGAGTAACAACTTGAAAAATGATATGTAGTGCTTCGGGGTGAAAGAAATAAATCGTAAAAAATAAATTGATATATTTTGAATCTTAGTTTATATCAATATTAAATAAATCGTTAAGGAATGCTGTATGTACTAAATATTACTCTACAGATATAAAACTATAGTGCATATCCAGACTTCATGGAACACACCAGCCCTAAATACATAAAAAATATTTCTGTATGTGTTTTGAAATTAACCTTAATATCTCAATGCTTTTATGTAACTGCAAACAATACCCAATGTAACCTTTATTTACTTTGATCATTCAAACACTGTTAAACGTGTGCATACAATAATTTTAACAGCTTTACAAGGAACAGATATATATTTTTCACAGTTATATATTTATAATCTAGGTATCATTACGAATTTTGCCAATACTCAAATTGGAACTATACGTAAACAATATCCCTAAACAAATTTTATTTTATTGTTAGCTGAACGGTCTCGTAAAACCTTCCTTATTGCTTACCAACCATAACGCGTAGCCGGGGACATTTGGATACAAATAGTAGCGGTATCTTTTAAAACTAGGTTGCGTAAAATTTTCCATTAAAATAGTATTTATTTTCTTGCATCATAGGTACTTATGCACAACTGTGACGATACCTATATAGGATAGTAAATAGAGCATGGAATATATTTTATCGTTACTAGTAGAATCGCTTGGGATAATCTATACATTTTCTTATATACTCCAGCATTAATTAGAAGCTATTAACAATATTTTGTTGTTTTGCAATAGATTAATTAGATAGTATTAGTTGGGTGAAATTAGCAGCATCAAAAGTTTTCAAAAAAAATATAAAAAAATAAGTAATACGTCTATAGAAATTTTAACTACATAAAAGTTCCTTTTGCAGGGCTAAGCATGAAATTTGCTTCTTTCTTGCTGTAGAAATCTAGAAATCTAAAGGTTGCTGTTTATGTATCTGCTATTATCTGATCTTCGTATTTGACTAACGTCAAATATGAAGATCATATAGTAGAAGAAGTAACCTTCCAAATGTTTTTTTTTGTTTCACTAGAATTGGGCACAACACTCTATATTCTATATGTTTGATTTGTAGTTTGACGTGTGTAGTTGATTAGAAATTAAATTTTTATTTGAATTTATAGGTCCGTTTAAAGACAAACTCTTTATTTTGGTTTGTATATTTTATTGTTCGTATTTAGCAACGTTTCGTTGATTTGTTATCAACATTTTCAAGCCTTCTGGAAAGAAAATTTGTTTTTTGTTTTAGTTCTTTGAAATTTGTTTACATTTGTATTTATTGTTCCCATCTTTCTTTTCTTGTGTTATGGTATATTATTCTCTAATTGGACGCCGTGTTTTAAGGTATCCACACCGGAATGGATACTTGTAAAAAACGAAGATAACTTCTATTCTTGTTTATTGATCAGCAAACTTTACATCGTTTGTCCGTAAAATTCGATCTAAAATGTCTGGTTCATCATTGAGCAGCCGCATCGACCTGTAAAAACCAACCGACAATCGGGATATGAAATTGATTTTGTATAGAAGCAAGTCGTGTCTTTTTGCAACCCTGTAACTAATGGACGAACATGGATGTAGTTTGGTGGTAGGCCAGAAAATTGCAGTTCTCGTTGTTTATATGAGGTTCCCTATGTTGATTTTAAATGGCTCTCTGGAACATATGGCACTCAAACTTCGTTCCTTTTGGATTTTATCTTAATAGCAATTGCAAAATTTTTCTAATTTAGTTTTCTATTTCTATAAGAAATGTTTGAGAATTTTAACATTTCATAATATGTATGTTTAATTTCTTTTATCTCACAAATGTATTTGCATTAAGTGCTTATTTTGTAATAAAAAGGCACTGAACCTAATTTTATAACATTGCGCAAATCCTATTGTTTATAAAAAACAAGCTTTTGCAAATTTTCTTCAAATTACTATGTAGTATTTTCCTTTCTCGGCTGTTTGCACATTAAATTGTTAAACAAAGATGATAACGTATACCGCATAATGATGATGCTATTAAGATAACCATACATATGTAATTACTCTGTGCAGACTGCGGAAGCATGGTAAAGTGCAACTTCTAGCAAGAATTGCGCGGGTGTCATAATAGCGGGTAATTAAGATAGTAATTCATGTCATTATAAAATGTTGTATACGCAAACATGAGTAATTGTAGCAATTTTTAGAATTATCTTCCTTTGTGATGGAATTTCGTGACTAGCTGTTTACTGTTACGAAAACCTAAGAACATTTTAGCGTGATTCATAGTTCATAGAGTTTATAAAGATATGTAATGCATGAACTAGGAGGAACATACCACAAAAAACATTTATATTAGTAAAGCATAAAAGGTTACAAAAAAATGAAAAAGACATTGAAAGAATAACAAAAAGCACTGCCTTCATTAGTACATAGCTGAATTCGAATCCTAATTTCTTTATAGGTTTCATGGAGTTAATGTGTACTTCAAATGTTCCACGTTACAGCGGTTCAGCATAAACAAGTTGCTTAAGCTTTTCCTAAAGATAAAAATCTAAAATCGACAGACCTGGAATGCGGAGTGCAGTTGCAGTGCTGCGGAGTGCCATTTGTGGCAAACGCAGATTCGTCTGAAAATACCATTAATTTATAAAACTTTATAATATTGTTATCTTTAAAGGTTCTTTGTAGATGTGATTTACTAATTTCTAGTAGTAGTGTTTTCTTCCTGAGAGACGTTCGTGGATTTTTCCTCTACCAATTCCACTGCTAGAATAGTCACAGCGTCGACCTCAGGAAACTTTGCTGTTACTGCACGATAGCTGACTTCACCTGCACCGTAGCATTGAATTGAGTAGATTCTTTGCTTTGATATTAACATCGCTGCTCAGGTAATATTATTTTATTATAAAAAGGCTAAGCGATAATATCGCACAGTAATGTGACACTTTCAAAGTTGTCTAAACAACCTATCGTAAATACTTGGTCTACTCAGATTTTATTACAAATTCAGCACTTAACGCTTTCACCGTTCCAAAACACGTTAGAACCAGTTTCTCGTGACACGCAGTAGCTATACACAAAGTAATGCTGGATTTCAATATTTTATAAAAAGCGCTGAAATTTACAAAATAAAGAACAGCTTGTCACAGTCTACCCCTAACATTCAACCATTTTCAGATGCCTTCGATCCTGGATTTCGTTCACAATGTGAAAGATTAGACTAAACGTAAATTTCAATTTGTTGATGGGTATACGCGAAATGTTAAGAGAGAAACTGCTACGGAAAGCTATAGATACCAATTCCGTAAAAGTATACACCAAGGACTATACCTATCTACCTACTAGGCTTAAAAGCTTTACCCTTTAGAAATTCAGCCCGGGTATATTTTTAATCGATGTTGCGCGCTTTTCTTTCGGAAAGAGCTACCCTTCGTTGTGCTCGGGGATGGTCTTAAAAGCGCAAGAAAGTACCGAAACCTTTCATAAAGGCTACTTTCTTGAGTTCTTAAGAAAGTTATAACTAAACAAAATTACGTTAAGAAGATTTCCCAATTGACACTTTATTGTCTTAGTTGAAATGTAAAGAAGAGTTATTAACGTTTGTTAATTTTTAATAATTGTTTCTAATTATTAAAAGTAGCTTATTTAAATATAGAAATTATAGTTTTGACTGCTAGCCGCTAGCGTTAAGCTAATTTACCGCTGTTACTTCGAAGGTTTATGTTATAATAATGCAGCGTTTCCCCCTGAAAGGACGCATACAAATTGTTCAGACTTATTATGAAAATGCGCTCCATGTTAGGAGCAATATTCATCGATTTCGTGTTGTTTTTGTTCGAAATCATATGCCTAGCGATACAGTAATTAGGGGTCTAATTGCAACATTAAACTGGACTGATTATGTTATTAATAACAAGAGACCATTATGAGTACGCAATGTTCGACGTGAAAATCCTCGAGAGATTATGAAGAAACCACTTATAAAAGGTATGGACCTTGATAACCTTTTCTTCCACCAAGATGTTATTACTTGACATACTGCTAGAGGAACTGTAGATTTACTATAAGACAAATTTCCCAGCTAGGTAATTTCAGGAAAGATCGTGGTATTTAATACCATTAGACTTTTTTCTTTGACGTTTCTTAATGGTCAAGTCTACCCAAATAATCCACAGACAAAAAAGTCCTTACAAAAGGTATTAAAACTTACTATTTATCTAAGAATGACCTGTATAAAAGGTGAATAATATAGATAAAAAAATATGATCATAAAAGACGTAATCGAAAGGGTTTCTTTGTTCTTTGTTTGTTTTCTTTTCTTTGATTATTTTTTTTGTTGGTTGTATCTGCATGTGTCACTTCTTCTGAAACTTGAAATTGAAATGGTGCATGTCATATAGATGGTTTACCTAAGAAGTCAACTAAGAAGCTGTCACAGGATATTAATTTGTCACATGGTACTTATCAAGTCATGTATAGAGAATAGAATATTGCAATTGGTTTAAAAATCCCATGAATGATGATAATACCCTTGACAAATCCTTTTACTCAGGCGATGCTTGGTTCCACTTTAATGGTTTTACAAATAGACCATGCGTATATGTTCCGGTTGACATGATATAAAAATCCTTGCATTCTGGAAAGGTTGATGTTTGAATAGCAGATTCACTGAGAAAATTACTGTATACGCAGAAAGATACCAAGTAACTTGTAATCTTTTCTAAACCAGCACGATGACGAAGAATACCTCCAATAAGACAATGCCACGGTTCATAAAACATTACAAAAAATGAGCCTCTTATGTGAATATTTTGATAACATAAAAAATACAGTTTTTAAAAATACACCCCACAAAATACAGGAACTTACTGAAACAATTCAAATTATTTGTGACTCGATACCGACGCGTCAGCGTATTTAACATGAAACGACGATTTAATTTGAATCTTGAAGCTTAATAATTTAAGGAAGATTTAGCAGTGTGCTATTTGTGTTTGGGAAGCATGTGTTTCAATACAATAGCTTTATAACCCATAAAACTTTTGGTGCTTTTACACCATGGATATCGATTTAATTTTCGACACATCAGTATCGATAATATATATTGGTTAAATTACTAAATATTTAAAGAAAACTCACGTTTTTATCCTATTGATATTTCAGTGCACAATCACACACTGTACCGTTTACAATAATTTTGAGCAACTGATTTCGGCTATATTACGTTTACATTATAAAATAATATTAGTATCGTTATTCTTCTTGGTAATGCACATACTTGTAGAGTATACATCTACAGATGGCTCTAGAAACTTGTTTTATAAAACTAAGACCTGCCCTCGAAGAATGCGCACTTCTTGCTATACTGAACGACACTTCGTTACTAGTTCGGCAGTAATAGTTTACGAAATACAAACATTTGAATTTAAAATTCATTAACAACAGGGCGAAGACGTAGTATACTCGGGGTTTAAAATTATACTTACGAATTTGTGTAGAACGTACACACCCGTAAATCCATTAAACTAATCAGAACTGTAAGGAAAAGGATTTAAAACTGATTGTCTACCTATGTAAACAACAATATTGATTTTCATTATTGCAGATTGATGAGGATATGCGAGCGCTAATTATTATTTAATTACACTTTTGAGGTCCGACAAACAAAGCAATCATTGCGATTTTACATTTGTGTACATGATTAAAGATTCTTTTGCAAAGGTTGGTGGATTGGAAGTGATCGTTTATTACGAGGCTGAATCAAATATAAACAAGCCTTTCATTTAAACATTCTTTATTTGCAAGAAAAAAGAACCAAGTACACATCAACATAGACCCTGCTTTGGATATGCATTTGTCCCATCATCGTAAAAAGAAGTTGGCTGTGTCAGCAATTGCGCATAAACTCTTTCACTCCATCGTTGTTGGTGAATCCTTGGCTTCCTAGAGCTTTTCTCAGCGGTCCAAATAAATGGAGGTTACAGTGCGATAGATGTCCAAAGAATCAATGTAATAAGCACCTTTCATGGGCATCATTTTTACTTATCCATTCCATGCTGGTTTGTTTCGACTCGGGTATGGTAGTGTATTAAAATCTCATCGCATGTTACGATGCGATTCAAAAATGTGTTCTCTTTTCCTGAAACTGCACTAAGAGCCGCTCACAAAGGTGTTAACGGGCCAACTTCTGTTCTGTAGTCAAAAGATATGCCCATCGGGCACTCATGCTAGTTCTATCGGGATATTTAAATCCCCTTTAATGACGGCTCTGTACAAGTAACTACAAATATTTACGGCCACCTTTATTCCGCAACCTTTTAACCAGGTGACGTAGTTTCTTTCTAGATACCTTAAATTTTATAGGCATTTCAAGTTAATGTAAACATTGCATCCATCTTCGCACAATGAAGCTCCCTGAAGAAACTTATTTCGGTGTACCTAGTTAGAATAAAGTCTTTGGTTTAAAAACGTTATTTTGAGGTTGTATTTTTCGTTATTAATCTGCCCATAAATGGAATATTGGCCGTGTTTATAACTTTCCTTTAGGTGAATTTTTTCGTGAATTCGTTGAGAAGACATGGTGAGAAGTGTTTGTGCTAGTTGGCAGTCTTTAATGTTATTTAATCTTCTTGTAGTTGTTTTCAATATTATTTGTAGATGAAAAATAAGAAAATTAGTACAAAAAAGTTTAGGAACCCAAATTTACCCACAACAATCACTTATGGAAACGCTGCATAATTATATAACATTATATCAATAAAAGTAGAATTCAGTAGTAAATTCATTCATTACCCAAGGTATTACACTATAGTTTAACGAGCGAAGTTCAAGTTTATTTAAATGAACTGTCTATTGTTTGCAAAACAGAACTGCTTTCATCTTTACGATTATCAACTGCAACATACAACGAAAAACTAGCATATTCTCCTAGTGGACATAAACATACTTCTACAAAACATGCATTAGCGTTAACAATGTTACAATCAATTTAATCAGACGTATACTTCCTTTATGTACCCAGTAGTTGTATTACTGCAATGATAGGTAAATTACAAATATGTAAATAACATCGAAATAAATTGCAATGAATGACTGTAAGTGGTATCCAATAAATGCGGATTAGTTTAATTTCATCAAGGTCAAGGTGTAGTACTTGCGTATGAACATATATGTCACATTTATTCAAGAACATGTAAACACGAACAGGATTTCTTTGAAGTAGTGATTAATTTAATATGCGGCCAGGTAGCTAGGTGGATTACGAAAACATTTACATAGACTTTGCAAACTAGTTTATCGTGTGCAAAAAATAAACTTTTTGACTTATTTCTTGCAGATTTTATGATTTTTTAAATGATAATATGAAAGAAATATAGATCAACGTTAAAGCCAATTTCAATCGACGAATTAAGTGAAAGGTATCAATGAACCTAAGAGATGTGCGTGTTTTCCTATTTAATAGCATGAATTAGATAAATGCACATTCATTTATGTTTATGAAACAAGTGCACACTTTCTTATAGGACATAAATAAAATGCTAGAAAGCAGAAATGTTCTTACTTTAAGGAACACATGCGACACTTACTATAAGTTGTGAAGCAGTTCTGAACTTCGCGATTACGGTTTTTTTACGTTCTACAATGTTTTATGTATATACCCGTAGAGCAGCTTTTGCCATAAACAATAAAAGCTTCGTTTTCTAAATGGAACATTGTGAAAACATGTTTGGTAAATTAAATATGATGTTATGCAGATAAGTTTTTTGTTTAAAGACGTAGTGTGCTGGAATATGATTAAACGTTTGCTGAGCTAATGATGTTCATTAAAATTAATGTGTAAACGTTATTTTTTTTTGCACAATTAAAATATCTACTGAAAGTAACCATTATATTGCTACATACATTATCTAACAAGTTATCAAAGCACGTATAACAAATAAATAGCGAAAGTAAGCGGACAAATGTTGATTAGAATTCTAGATTTATTTGAAGCAAACTTAAGATTTTCCTGCAGTAAGAAGTATAAGAAGAACATACAGAAAGTTGCTTAAAAAACGGCATTACAGATTGTTTAGAGGGAAACGGTGAGGGCCCGAATTAAAATGTGTATATCATTTTCTAACTAATATCTTTAGAAAAGCAAAAGTTTACAATATTTCGTCATAGATACATTTTAGCAAAAGATCTATTTGCAAAGCTTCGTATTTAATTTACTAAAAAAAACTACAGATCTTAGGTGCAGGGAAATATATTTACTAAAATGATACTAAGCAGCGTTGGGAACAATAAAATGATAAATAAATAATAATAATGAATGAAAGACTAAGATCTGGATGCTTCTTTTCTTCATCAGCTAGCTATTTGTATGTGGCAAATGAAATTTACTTCAAAAACCATATAAAACTATTACAAAAAAAAAAAAACGAATAAGAAATGGTAAATAACATCAGACAACTCTTAAAAGATCTTCACTGTACCCAGCCCTCTTACGTCTAGCTTACTAGCTAAAAAAGAAATGTGGTTAGCCTTTTCTATCGGGACCTTTGAATTTCCCGCGGTCTAAATTCTTAAAATTAACGTATTGTGAACATGTGTTTTTGTTTTAAACTATTTCGATTTTAATAAACATGATACAACATATAAATAATAATAGTAATAAATACAAATATACATGCAACCCAGGTAAATGAGAATCAGACAAATAATAGAACTCGTAAAACGTTCTTATTTATGCCTTTAATAGTTCGCCCGTGGAATTAACTTTAAAATTCGGGACGAAGGAGTCACAGCGAAGCGCAGCGTTCGTCTGGACGGCATGGGAGAACTCGATGGGGATCTGATCGGGACGCGTCTCCTCTGAACTCGGAATTACTCGAAGGGAAATCTTTGTAGAGTAAATTTGGGAATTTTGTCTTTGAAATTATCGGTTATAAAATATGTACTACTTGGTTAAATAGGTAAACTTGAATTGATATTCGACTTTCTATAAGCTTTAAACATTTTTAGCGGGGGCACTTGGGCAAATTTATAAATATTTCCAGGACGACTAACACGTATCTGCTCTCTATGAGATATAAACTTCATCCCCAAATTTTGAACAAAATTTTTTAGGAAGCGGCGTCCTATTTTCTAATTGGCAAAAGAAGACAATTGTAATGTGGAATCGGGAAAAATAAACTTAAATTTGACCTTCTGGTATGTTCCCATTTGAAATGTATTCAGATCCATGGCCACTGTAATTGTTCCGATGACTTCAATTGTAAGGGTTGGTGTTTATAGGTCGCGATCACTCTAACATACGCTTCCTTTTCGATTGAATTAATCTAATTACATCTAAACTTTATTTTATAAAATTAAATACTATTTATCAGTTTAAAATTGTAAATTTAGTTTATAAATTTCGTTTTGGATCTGACATTAAATAAAATCATAATTTGGAAGTTCTAAACATTCTAACTGCCAAAAATGTAAACTATTTAAATGCTAAAAAGTTATTGAGTACAAAGATTGGAAATAAAATTGTTTCCTTCTAGCGTGCCTAAGTTAAGACCATTCGCGATTTGTGTAGCCAATTACAAAAAAAAAATATTATTCCAACTCGCAACAAGTAAACGCAACAATAATAACAGCTCCAACTACGTTAGAAAATTTACCAATGGAGTAGTGCAAATACGGAATAAGGAAGAAAAAATATACAATAAAATCAGGCATGATATAACAATGTCCAGTTTTACTTCAAAACTGAATTCAGTTTTATTACTGAAGCTTAATAGTTTGGCTATTGAAACAACTGTGATAGTTGTAAGTTCACTTCAGCGCCGCAATGTTCGAGTACGTGATTTTTTGCTGGTTATCTAAAACGATTAGGACGAGAACAGTCAAATAAGATATTAACATTTTGTACTATATAAAAATTAAACAACCAGATTATGGTTATTCATCTTATTCGCTCGAGTAAGATGTAGCTATAAAATTGAACATTATTCGAGTTTTTAGAAGTGACCTCAGAATAAATGGATATAATATAATTTGTAAACAACATTTAAAAACGTAAGCTTCCAAGAATGACCGTTAAATGGAGCTTTCAGGCAGGCTAGATACAATCTTGTTTATCTACTGTTAGTTTATTGAGTAATTGTAATAAAAGTTAATAAGTACTGGAGTTAGCACACTTCGGTTGTTTAAAGATTAACGATACTCCAACTATAAGTACGTTATCTTGCTAAATAGTTCTCTCGATTGAAGTGGTGTTACATACCTATAAAGTGTGTGGAGTACTTGACGACATAATCTTCTAGGTGTTTGCTTCTCGCATTCATACAGCGCTTTATTTACAACACATATTCGTCATAATGACTTTAATAGTAGCATTAGTAGTTATAAAACATAAACATGAAGACGGAACAGCAATCTTCATAAAGCAAATGACGCCTTTAACGCGAAAACTAATCTTCGTTATCACATGATGATGATTAGATCTTACTCACATTCGTAGAAATGAAAAAGTTACACGAATTAATGCTCAGGTTGATGTATACTTTAACTAGGTAAATTGTATGTTTACCAATGTTCCTGTCAGCATAATTAATGATATATAATCCTATGATAGTAATCGATGCAGAGACTAGCAACTGTTATTTTAAAGCAATTACTCTCACAAATTATAGATTAAGTCGTTGAACAATTACGCGAGGTGCAAAAACTATCAATTCGTATTATTCATTTATAGAATACATTGGGGAAAACAGTGACTCGGTTGTTTAATAGGATATTACTACCTGAACAATCTGAATAATTCATACTACTACGCCGGTAACATGACGTAAGTTTTCTTACCAAAGTTACGTAAGTTTTGCGTTTTAATTTGAATGAAATATGAATGATCTATTAGCATATTTATGTAACTAAATATGTTTTCCCATTCAGTGTACTCAGATTGTTTTGATAATAACAAAATTGTAATACATAAATGTCTAGAATAAGGCTTGATATCTCCCGGAATGTCACGTACTTCCTGATTCACATTTACAACCACAGATATTTGATATTACTACAAGATGCAATTCAACAATTGCATTGACGTCAGAATTTCAAATTACCTAAATTAATAAATGATGTTTTGTGTTCTTTCAAAGAAAACGATTCACTTTGGCGTATAATCTGTCTATGTAACCTGCCTCTGGAGAAGATTTGCGTTTGGAATTAATTTTCGTCAAAATCAGAGACATGTTTCAAAAATAAAATACGGCCACAGTATAAATATATAGAAAGTATGTTCGCTTCAAGTTTAAAGATACATTTTACCAATGTAATGTCTTCTTCACGACAATTGGGGCACAGCTGGCACGAGCTTCTGTTTTTGTTCTGTTTGCTGCAAGCAAAAGTGTAACTCCTTGAAGAATTCGTCTTATTATTTAAATTCCTATTTCTATATGGAGATATACAAGTTCGTCATGACCATTAAGAAGCAATCCAGCATTAATGAAACCTTGAATTTTTCTGTTATAAATACGTGGAGAATTGCTTCAGTAATGAGCTTATCGGTCCATTTCTTGTAAATTCGTCTTAATTTGTGCAGATAATATTGTTTAAAAATAATTCATGCTTTCGCGACCATATCAAAGTAAATTCGAAAGAACTCTGTTTTCGAATTTTTGCATTGACCAACCCGAAGTATTTCAAATTCTGTATTATTTGTTTAACAGTGTTTATGACGATTTCTACTTTTGTGGATACCAAGCAGCAAAGGCTCTTGATACCACTGTAGTGCATTTTCCGTAGATAATAAACAAATTTAAATAATCTTCGTTCGGTCTATGTCCCTGAATTCCCTCTCGTTGGTCCCATCTGCCTATTCTAAGGGCTCCAATCAATAAGTCCAGGCAATGGTGGTCTTGGGAGGAAAATAATTAGTAATCCTATTTGGCATAGAACAAGGTTGCAGATACGCAGTGATGATACTTCCTACCGATGCTAGACCCTAAACCCTAGCACGATGTTAGAGTCTAAAGAAAAATGTGTAATTTGAAATCATTTATAATATAGTTTTATTTTAAGAACAATAAATACTTCTAAAGCAAGAAGCACACAGTAAGTGATTATTACCCGAAAATTAAGAGACCGCTATCAGAGTATCATCTATTACGTCAAAAATTATGTTAAACCGATCCTTTTGAAAACGATTAGAATAAAATAAATGTATACAACCGCAATCGCTACATAATTTATGTAAGTATTTAATTAATATTAATAAAATATAAAACTCTTCACCATTATCCCATTTTTAACGAGGGTATAATTATAGGTTTCAAACGATTATGTTTATAGCTTAACTTTGCATAATTTCCGAATATTTCCGTCTGGATAGTTCAATATTACGTGCCAAGATTTTTAAAATGTCATTGTCTGTAATTCCGATTCTATGTGATCGCAAATTATTGGCATCGGAAAGCTATAAAAATTTATTTGTTCTTCAACTGTTTGCGATGGTTTCAATGCAGATTGCGTTGTTTTTCAACTTATGCTCATTTATCAAAACTAAAATGTTGCCGGAGACAATATCTTTTGCCAATTTAGCATTCTCTTTATGCGTATTGATTATATATTTATTATGGTTTTGGATATTTGATTTCAGTTAATGCATAAGAGTCGCAAAACTGAAAACAAAGTAATTGGAATAGACTAGAAAAGAATATGATTTTGGCAAAAGTAAAACAGAAAAGCAAACATTTATTGTTGTTGCATTGGTTTAGCAATTTCGTTTGTGTTCGGGTTATTTTGTACTGTGTATTACTGTATTAGATTAGGTAAATACATTATTTGCGTTTGGTTGCTAATACC
>LR736858.1:4222864-4238874 GCA_902654985.2 Oryctes borbonicus
ACGTATAATCTCAAAAGTGTAAAAACTCCAGCGCACAATACAAAACAGTTTGTTTATTTCTTACTGTTAAGGATCTATTCAAAAGTACACAATCCACTGTTCAAATCTAAAGCTGTGTTCTTGTACCACAAGTAAGATATCCAGTTACGTAACATTATCGCTGTATTTCATGTACATGCAGAGCTATGTCTCGCTTGCACCTCCTGAAGACCCTATTCGAAGCGAATGCATGCATCTGCACTTATGAGCCAGTAATAAGCAAAGTAATAAGTAATAAGCAAATAAGCAAAAAGACTTGTTTTCCTTCCTTTGTTATAAAGCCTTAGTTTGAAATCTGAAGACTTAGATGAAATACAAAAGATGGTACAATGTAAGCCTTCAGACTGGTTACATAATGTAGATCTGTCTTCCAGGTATTACCTTGGTGGTATGCTTACTTCTGACTTTGCCTGAATAATTTTGCACATTGCTTCCAGAAATTGCGTAAAAACTTTAAGAGACCTGGTTATCTTCGGAGAACGCTGTAAGGAGTCTATAATGTTTTATCCACGTGATAGTACTCGGGTAAATATGGATTATGAATAATTATTTTTTTATTTCACTAGCAGCAGTAAAATGGTATATTGTAAATAACGTCAATATAGGACCAAAATATTTCTATCCAACCTTACAAGGCTGAGGTTAAAAGAGGATTGAACTTTGTCGGTTTTGATCGTAACACGTCATAATTTCAACCATCGCCTTGCAGTCATATCGGTTGCCTACGTTTAGACTTAGCAGAATTGAGTTTTGAATAATAAGTTCGATTGGAATAATAATTGTTGTCTTTTAAACAAAAGGAAGTAACAAAAAAATACTGTGTTTAAAAGGATGTTTTTTCTCAATAATCTCTTATTGACTATGGGCTACGGGCGGCTTTCATTGAAATGTTTTCGACACGTGCCTTGATCTGCGAGAAGAAAATTGGTAAAGAAACTGCTAAAAGTGTCAAAAGCCAAAATCTTAAAACGAGTAGTGCCAAACTACCCAAACACCTAAAACACCTAATGGGCGCGGAAGAACGCAGATCTTTTTTCGTTCTTCCCTTCGAGTGCTGGTATTGCCCAGGTATACATGTTGCATTTTTATAGTTGCTTTCAAGCTTGCGCCCTAATCAGTTTCCATAAGTTAAACGCGCTTAAATAATAAAATATCAATTAAAAAATTGGGTTAACACAATTGACATTTGACATACTGATTTTCGTATAAAGTGTTCCTTTCACAGCAAACGTGCGTTACTTTGTCTTGTTCTGATTATTGAGACCTTGTACGTAAAACGCTTGAAAGGAATGCTATTATTTGTACCGTGGTCCGAATATCATGTATTCCACGAGAAAGTCAACCTAAATGAATAAAAACAAAAATACAATAATGCTGTAACTGCCACTGAAGAAGTGTTGTCTCGGGTTGTCTACTTCGAAGCACTAAAAGAAATAAACCGTTTAAAGGTAATCTTGTATAAGCAAATAATACTTTTGCCCGACACTGTAAACATGAGAAATCATGCGGGTGATTTGTTTTAAACTATGTCACGGTATGTAGCGTATAAAAGAGTGCGTAACATCTTCAAAATACATTCCTAAAAGACTGTAAACTGATGCTCAGTATTTCTTTTATTATGTTTTATTTTATTCTATAATTTTCGTAAATACCTTTGTTTTGTGTATATTTTTGTTATCCCAATTAACAATATTGCGCCACTGCGTGGTAGTGGCAGGCTCATACGTGTGTACAAAATTGACGTTATATTGGCTTCATCATGGTACGGAGGGACTAGTATCCGAAGGTGCCTTCAAGTGCTACAGGTTCTTTAATCAACACTAGATAAAAACTAATAAGTAGATTTTGCAACTACTATAAACATTTTCACTCATTGAAACTGACGAGAATTTCAGTTTGAATTATTAAATCCATGTTTAAAGCAAATAGTATTATTGCTTTTTCCATTTCAAAGGTTATTTATAGTTTACACAAAATACTACGATGACTATTCCGATTAATGCGGAGCCTACATATTGTTGGACCCGAATCAATAATTCTCTTTGCGGTGGAAATGTATTTAATTAGATAATGTAGCTAACAAAGCGTAACGGAATGCAGTTTTGTAATACATTTATATGATAAACTTTTATGTGAACGAATATGACAGAGTGACTTCACGCTATACGGGAGTTAATTTACTTTGAACAATGGCGGCGTAATTTGACATTTGCATTACAACGACTAGCTAAAATACACCCAATACTAGTTAGCCGTATAAAACGTTAATGCACAGCTTTTACCGTGTTTATCTGAAAGATAATAACGACCACATTGGTGCACTGTTGTTTCCTCCGTTTATCAACCTGAGATATCGTCGTTAAACTTGGAACGAAGCAGATCGATGAACAACTGTCTTAGGATTGAATTTCTAGCCAGCAAGGAAATTATTCGATTCAAATTGGTAAATTTTGTAATTTCCGAGAAAACTTAAAAATAAAGAATAAATTGCACGCTTAAAAAAGTGTAGCTAATGTAAATTACAGCTGAGATAAAAATTTAGAAAAGGTGTTTGATTTTTAGCCTAAGCTTTTGGGATAAACATATTTCTCATTGCAGTTGTTACAAGACTTACAAAAGCAAAAACGTGTGTTTATTAAACAGGCATCAGTACCAAGCAGCGCTCTGCTAGCTACAGAGAAGCAAAGTGCGAAAAACTTATCGTCGGGAAAATTAATTTAAAAGGTACCTTGTGTGTGCAACAACACTGTTCATCCATCCACCATATAGATCATTATCTCAATGATTCCAATAATTGTGGGGAAATGAAATGCACGTAATTTGTCCTGCAACTTGATGAGGCTACTCACAGTAACAAAGACGCACACTTTATTTATTACGTACGCTCCTTGGATGATAATATTATCGCTCAAGACCTTTTGTTTTGCAAAAGCATTATTGGAAGCGCAAAGCTTCAAGACTTATTTGAGACGCTGGATAAGTTTATAACCGAAAACGATTTTGATTGGGAAAAGTGCACTTGTGTACTTATAGAGCTCGATCATTGTGGAGAATTGCAGGCGTTTATTCGCAGCAAAGCGCCTCACGCTCTTAATTGAATTTGGTATGTCGTAAACGTAGTAAACCACATAAAAATGTTTAGCCATCAGCAATGTCACCTATCACACTATTTTCTTTATTACTACACAACCTATTTGTCGTTAAAGATTTTCTTGGATTATTTCATATTCTTTTGTATTTTCATATTTTAGTTTCATGGTTCATGTGAATCAATTTTAATAAATGGAGCTTCACACTGTGAGGTTTATAATAAAAGTTGTTTCAATTTCTGTGTGGCTGATTTACATCATTGTACATATATTTTGACAAGAGCGCCGGGACAAAATATCAATCCTGTTGTGAATGCGCGGCGGATTGAGTAAATTTGGGAACCCCTAGGTTATAATGTTATAGTGGATACATATATTATGCAGTAGTTTCGATTACTACGTTTTACAAACAGAAGAAGTGGATCTTAAACAAATTACGGCAAATATTATGATGAGATATGCACGCTGTTGTAATAACTGTAAATACAAATCTATTACTTCACTGAAAAGTGTACTTACTTCATTAAATGCAGCTCATACTCGTTAATCGAATGATAAATGAGACAGGGTTCGTCGTTAAGTAAAACAAGCAACCTGCTGAAGAAGTATCTGATAGTAGGGCAGCATTATCTCACTGTACCTGGAAAATTTTACATCACAACTGACTAACAGAAGCTTAATTTGTGTATGGGAGATAATGTGTAAATTTGGTTTACGGGAATTATGCCTGCATCATATTAAGCAAACATTGGTAATATACAACTAACTATAGAAGTAAACATAGAGGAAATACGTAATCAAATTATGTGTCTACGGTAAGTTTATGGAATATTTTGTATCTTGTGGAGAAAACTGGTTTGTATTTGTTTTATTTGTTGTATGTTTTAGAAATGATCACAGACCTTACCTGCAGCGTCATATTTTGCTAATTCAAGTATTTCTACCGCATGAGCAACGTAAACAGAATAGAAATAAGGCGTAGAGGTTTATTCCAGAGTAAGTTCCCTAACAATAAGAGGCAAGCAGAACTACTAGTAGGTACACAAATAAATGTCTTTTGAAAATATTTGTTTGAATGAACTAAATATTTATTCATAATACACTTTCTTGCTAACAAAAATGCAAATTTGTGAAATTTCTGTCAAGAATTGTTATGCTCACAGGATGCATTAACTAACTTTTTTTTTAACCGGTGAAATTTACTTTTAGTTTAACTTATCTTTAACCGACAAAATTTACCTTTAATTTAACTTGTCTTTTAGGATTTCGTTTTCTTTTTGGTTTCAATAATTTATTCTATTTTCAAAATATAATTGCTTTTTCCGGAAATGTTAATTTTTGTTGTTCTTTCTCTAGTTTTTTTTTTATATGCTTTATTTCTTGCAATTCTTCAAGATTCTTCAAAATTCTGTAAGACTTTAGTATTTGCGGTGTGATAAGTGTTTCTTATTTGTACTAATATTAGTACTGATGTGTTACTCCAGATTACGTCACGTAAGAACCCACCATAATCTTCATTATATCATTATTCTGTTGATGGTTTTACGAAGAGTATACTTTCCAATATTTTAGTTTAGTTACACTTTCAATTTTTAATATTAAATTATTATTAAAAATTGTTTCATTTCTGGCTTTCTTCGAATCGGTCTAATTTGACTAATCTTAAGATCATACACTTGATTGATCTTTACGCGCGCTAATTTATTAATACACAAACATTTGACTCCAAATTATTAATCTTCTTCAGCATCTTGACATCTCAATGTAGCATTTATATTGTTTAATAATGAAAACCTAGTTTTTAGCAAATTTACTAATCTGGTTTTGCATCAAGCATAAAATCCCCTTTATATCATCGGAATATCAATGTTATCTAACTGGGGCTTATTTATCTTAGAATTTTCAAAACTTTCAACAGATTCCATGCCAGTTTGATTTTCTTCTGTCACCTTCTTTGCTTTATAAGATTGACGCTTCTATACGACTTTTCCCTTCTTTTCGCCTTCCACAATACTTTCTTCAGTTTGCAGCAATCATAATGATAATCATTGCTGCAGGCAAAATGGTATTGCTTTAAAATCATGTAGATAATTTCAGAATGTTTAAGATGCACCATGGGTAGCAAATTTTTCCATAGCATAGAAGCTTAAATGAAGATATTAACACATTGATTGAATTAAGAAAATACAAAGACAAATTAGACACCATTTAGTAACAATAATAATGAAAATAATAAAAACATTTAGACAAGAACTGTAACGAAAACCATAATAGCAATAGCGTAAATTGATTGGTGATGTGTTGTGGCGCAGGAAGTCTAAAGAAAGAAAAATAGACATATTGCAGTTAATTCATCTCGCGAACTTTAGAAATTAGTTTTTTTAAAGAAAACAAAAGTATATTATTGTAAACAGTATGTCAGTTCGTTTCTCAACCGGAAAAAGCTAATTATTAATGCGAAACAATTTTGGTTGCTAATTTTCATAAAGTTTTCGCTAAGAAGGCAATTATATAGTTGTACCTAACAGTTAAACCTAGACTACGGTATATACACATCTATACACTATAATAGTCATCATTCTTGCTAAAAGGAAATAATTTAAACCTCGTAAATATTGTTGTGTGTCTGAGCATAATAATAGTAATTATATTCTGTTATACCCGTATGGACCCCTTACTTACATTACAACCAATTACGCAATATATGCGAATTGTGAATAACATAGCTTCCACTATAAGCTCAACATCTCTCCTTTTTTTTAAATATTATTGAATAGTATTAGTTTTTGCAAAGCAAGTAGAAATAATTACAGCAATTACCGCAATAAAAGTACACACCAACTGTGATTTTTACTCAACATATCTCCACAAAAACGTCTATTCAAGAGGTAATTATTAAAAAAATATACAAATTATATAATTACTATCAAATTTGAAAAATTTTTGACACATGTCCTTCGGATACTTTATTAGAAAAGAACAGTCTTATTATAAAAGAACGATTTTATTTTCGGCGCCCGTGTATATTGGCAATTATACTATGTAGATGTTTACAAGTTTATTCTTAAATGCTGAGAAAGCAATCCAAAATTATTATTTTAAAATTACTCGTGGATGAACTATACTACAGTGTAACCTCTATTATCGTATGTCGATTTACCCTCTTTCCCGCCTAGCTGTCAGCCCGACCAATTCCCAAACTGTCAAGTTTAGCCAGCCAACACGAATCATTTTACATCATTTACACGTGTCTTGTTGTACGCATTATAGTAGATTTTTTTAACATATACCGAAGAACCATGCTGGGTGACAAGCGGATGCCTCCTTCTGCCATTAGGGCGATTGCTCTGGGTAACGTTCTAACTTGTGGCAAGGCTGTGGGTTGGTTGACGGCCTAGAGAACTTCCCCATATAAAGTTGAGGGTTCTGCCTTACTCTCCCGACCATAACATAACCATCTAATCACGCATTTTCAAAAAAAAAGTAATTTTTTGTAAAAAATGTTTCTTTTCTCAAATAACCGTCGTTTTTATTATACGTCAAGACCCCGACCCCGTAACTGACGGATAATCGAGGGGCTGCCGTATAATTGCAGGTGGATCTACAAGATCACAAATAAAAACAACAATAACAACTAAATATTTTTACATTTTACTTGGATAATCGTGGAAAACTTTCACCATTCCTTAAAAATATTATTTTAAGATTAACGTGCCTTTTTAAAGAGAAGTATTTTCTGCACTTCGAATAAAGTCAAAGTTACTAATTACAACTATAGCAACTGTAGAGTTACAAGTCTTTTGCACATCGTATCAAAGGCCTTTGAATTACCTTTAAAACAGCATCCTGAGTCCTCTCTTCGTGTAAATGCGCTCTTTGAAAGAGGCTATAAATTAAATAAAAGTACACACTCTGCTTCGTGTAAATTTCAAACAAAGGCTCTGATTACTTTGGACTGAAAATATACATATCAGAACGCTTACTGATCTTTCGTCATCTTTGGTATGGTCAGTTATGATAGAAAATAGTTGGATAGGATTACAAATGCCACATTAAGGAGTTTCACAGGGATTGATCATGGGCTCTTTACTATATTTCAATAGATATTCGTTTTCTCCTTTTTGGTCGTTTGTTATACCGACTATATCAACATATTGATCTCTTAATTGTGCGTTGATTTCATCAATATTTTCAATATAAAATCTCTAGAAAAACCCTTTTTAATATGTAAGTATAAGCTAATTTATTTTAATTAATCTATAGTCATGAAACAACTATGTTATGACGTCTTGTATGCGATTCGTATAAAGCTTAGAAGCTATAACGACTTTCGCAATCAACACTAAAGTATCGGCACACTCCGCACTGTCAACCCGGGCTAGTTGGTTCGAGGATGCGCCGATCCTCATTTTCAACCACAGACCGAATTCAGTCTACGGTTGAAACTCTCGGTACGAAACAGCTGTCCTGGATTAATTAAATAAACTTGTGTGGCGCGGAATGTGCCGATACTTTAGTGTTGTTTGCCATACTACCCAGCAGTTCTTGCTATCATGATTGCTTTCGCAATGTTAACTAAGTGTTGAAACTTTGTTTTGCCTGCGAACTATTTTGCTAGAGCAACAATAGATTGAACTGTAAATATATAATATCTCTATACCAGATACAACAGACCAGCTTACTATAAATACAGTTACACAACAAATATTTGCAGCTTGACAATTTGTGTTTATTCAACCATTATCATTGCCTAAATCTATGCTTGAGCAGAGAGTATATAAGTAATGCGTAAACCAACGACAAAAGCGTAAATATTGATATATAGTGCAAGTAGTTTCATTCATAAAGTATATGAGCTACCTACTAATTGCAAGTAGGCTCATTAAGTATCGGAAAGGAAAGACATCTGGACACTTGTAGGAAAACATTTGGTTAAAGAGGACCCAAGCAATTCCTGAAAGTGTACAGCCGCAAGACTTACGACTGAGATACTTAAGACAGATAAGAAATTCATCATAATAGTAGAATTGCCAGCAAATAATAATAACAGCCCTATACTTTTAAGAAACATACGGATAAGTTAGCTTTAAAGGGCAAAGCAATATGCAGATCAAGTGGAAGAAGGTACTGCTGCCCATGTCTTGTGTAACTGCGCATGACTAATAAGTATGCAACTCGTAGAAATCGTTTACAAAACTCGTAGAAATCGTGTTTTTTAAATGGGATACAAAAGATAAGGAAACGTTGGACTAAGTGTATCTATCTTACAGGAGGCTATGTTGAAAAATAGTGAATTTTACACATAAAAATATATTTATCGTGCTCCCCTCGTATGTTCATGTGTTTAATGGTGTATGGTACTCAATTATTCACTTGAACTTATTACTAAGTTGAAGATGATGCAAAGATGAAGCACTTGTGTTCTTCATTTCACATCTTCGTGTAGCAAAGTAACAATATGGAGAAATAGGGAATACATTTGTATATGGAACACACTGTGAGTAAAAAGAAACAATATTAGAGAAACTAACCTAAAAAACAAAGACGAATGTGGAAATATGGAAAGGAAAATATATCAAACGAAAGCTGAGCGGATCTTTTTTCTAGTTGCAACCATCACAATAAATTGTCTATTGGTTTAGCAAAAACGGCGTTATCGCTATTGAAATAAACAATTCACCCGACGCTGGCGAAGAGATCATCTTCATGAATAAAATGCAAATAATCTTTTTCCTCACCACCATTTTGTTCGCTTCGACAAATGCGATTAATCTTCTGTAATTAATGGAGGTTGTTATGAAATATTCATGTAATTGTGAACCGTAGATGGATTGGATTGTATTAATTCACCCCATCATTTTATTGATTTCAGCGTTATTAGGTAAGTACAGAAGATAAGTTAAAGCTAAACGCTAGTTTGGAATTTAGATTTAGCCGAGTACTGCTGAAAAATCTAAAGTAATTGATAACCAACGATTTCTTTTTTGTCTAAAATGTAGATGCTTACGCGTTCTTATTTATTCTATTTAAGTTTTTACGCTACACACTATAGCATACTACGATCCATGGAAAATAAGCATATCTTAAGTGTGACTAATTAAATGATTTAATAACGCACTTCAGATACAACAAAAATTAAGAGCGGTTGAGGAAAGAATTGCTCAAAGGCATTTCCTGATTTATACGCCCATATATCTGTAGTAAATAATTTATAACTTCTTACAAATGAATTTGTGCGATGCAGATACAGTTCTGGACAAAAGTTACGTATTAA
Source organism: Oryctes borbonicus (assembly GCA_902654985.2). NCBI lineage: Eukaryota > Metazoa > Arthropoda > Insecta > Coleoptera > Scarabaeidae > Oryctes > Oryctes borbonicus. The sequence goes on from LR736858.1 coordinate 4,232,267, forward strand.
ATTGATAGGGCTTGAGGAAAAGTACTGTATTACACTTACTAACAGAAATAGTCTCTAAGTGACTAAAGCCCAGTGTACTATAGCTAATCCACTACTCGACTATCTGCCACCTGTATAGCTTGATACTCGGGAAAATGTCTTCGAAAACTTTTTTGCGAAACGCACATGTTGAATCACCCTATACACTCATATCTTCGAGTTCATTTACTCCACGTATCTTGTTCAATATATCTAATTCACGTCGTCCTGGAGACATATGCGAACTCAATTAACTTTTTTTCTCTTCCATACGCGGCTTATACCGTAAATGATTAGAATATACACTGTACCTACTAATTGCTATATCATTTGCAAATTCTCAGACTTAAATATGCATACGTCGTCAATTTGATGGACATCATGAAACTCCTAAAACATGCAGGCCTATTCAAACAAGTGACAAGCATGTTTTAATTAGCTGGATAAAGCCATTATAACCTCCGAATACTGACCATACAGGGAAGTACGCTCAGAACTATACAGTATGTCAATAAAGTAACGTACTATATTCATAATTTTGTTAATAAGAGGTATTTTGGAAAACACAAGAACATCACAAACTTATTTTCATAAAACGCATTGGTTAACACTTTTTTCTTCATTTCTTACTGCCAAAAAGTGGATATGAATCACCCTCAGTAAACCTTGTTACAGTTTGGAATGATGAATATATGGCTTAATTCAAATTGCTCACTAAAAGCGCGCGAATCATCTTACGCTTCAAGCAAGATGTTCAGATAACTGTTTCCTTCGCCTTGTCGAGGTAAATCTTTACACTTGCGGGTTTCTGTAAACTTTCCTACTAAGCGCATATCTTAGGAATCAATAAACGATTGGGAAGTCTCTTCGTCATCAACACTTCAATCTCTACTTTTCAGTCAAATAAGACATTTTATTTGATAGATTCATCATAAACGGTAAGAAATTGTCACAGATAAGCTTTCAGGAACAGAATTAACAATGTTGTTGTTAGTTCGTATTCTTCCTTGTTTCCTGTGTCTGAATAAAATGTGTTCCTATTAGAAAACCGTTGATTTTTCTCAAAAAGTACCTTGAACGTTCAATTTAAAGTCTAACCAGTTTATCTTAAATGTTTATGCTTTGTTAAAATTATTTTTATTAAAAATATCTGTATCTCGCAAACGGTAGAAAAATGACCCAGAGTGCAGAAGATAACGAAGAATTTATTTTTGTCCGAAAAAAGTGGGATAACAATCCAAAAAACATATGTCAATTACAAAACAAGAAGCGAAAACTAATTTTTAGGTGTCGATCGATAGTTTCTATAAAAATAAAATACAAGTGCCTCGACGTTTTTTTTTAATCAATAATAACAAAGTTATGCATATTGTGCGTTAATTTATCGACAAACTATATGTGACAAAATTAGAAGGAGCTAAGACACGTTACTGCCTGCATTTGGGATAAAAGCTCAAGCTTATGGATAGTTGCTAAGTTTGAAGACAGCGCTTTCTGTGAAAAATTGACAATACCTTTAGGAAACTTTAGAAGCTGAAAAAAATAGCAAATACAGAAGTATAGTTCGGCAAAATGCCGCTTTGAAGATTAGCCTTTCGGACAACCAAATTTTCTAAATGTTAATTCTTAGAGATGCCATAATAATGATTGATGATTTAGGTTACCATAAGAAGTGGTGATCCTTCGACTGTAACGATTTTCTTGTGCAGCAAATTTATGGCAAGCTAACACCTGGGCTCGAAAACTTTGCTAATAAAGAAGCTGAAGTATATTTAATGGACAGGTTATTTATAAAAATTAGATACTTAATTCAAAAGCAAACAAATAAAACAAAAAGGAGTGACCGTAATGCAAGGAGGAACTGTCTAAGGCAGTAAATTGTTAAGGTCTACTCCGAAATGTGGTTGTTTAATTTTCAGGATGTTTGACCAATGTAGTAAACCGAACAATGTTTGCAGCTAATTTGATAGATATTATTGGATCTCTCCAGATTCTAATATCCGAAAGACGGGATCAGCAATATTCTCAAGGGAAGAATTTAGTTCCAGAAAGAAGGCCACTTAAGGTAGTACCATTAAGTCTGGAAGAAGAATGCGGTAATTTACTAACAACAGAAGTAAGGTAATTGCTTTTTGTCAAAATGTCGTGAAGTAGTTTAGGTTTCTGTTATGGTAAATAGAGCTTAAGGATTACAAGATTTAAAGCTAAGATAACTATCTATGTACGTCGTTTCGCAACACCAATCCAGTTTAATGTAGTTGTTCGCATCTCTAATGACTTTGGTGTTTAGAAAAGGTACACCATTCAGTTTCTGTTTAAATTTCAGCTTCTCCTAAAAGCTGTTAAACACATCCAAAGTAGTTTGAATTTTGTCACGGGGTAAAGCAACCAAAAGGAAACATAAAAAAGACATATTGAAATATAACAGGAAAATCAAAATCAATTGAAGCCTTAATGTGGTATAATGAAGAGTTCACAATGATTTCAGCAATAGAAAGGCTTTTCATTTAATTTTTTGTTGTAGCGTTTCAAAGCCACTACCGAACTACCAAATGACTACTGCAGGTATTATATTATATTGTTATAAGATTATCAGTTTCTTTGAAAATTGGAATCCGAAAATATGTCCACAAGTGCTGAAATTTTTTAGTAGAAACTGTATAAAGGTTATTTACACAACGAGGAGTTAAAATTCAAATTTTTATTAGCGTTTCATTTGAATGATGATGCAAAAAACATATTAAAAGTGTTTTTTCATCATAGAGATGCCAACATCATACAATCAAATTTGAATAAATCTCCACAAATAAAAAACAGCGGCAAATCGATGAGATTGAAGAACGACCTTTACATCTCGTGACTAGAATAATTAAACGGCCGTTTCCAGCGAGTAACTACGACACCTTTATTTTTAAACTCTGATTGTAGATATTGAAAGTATAGTCGGAGGCATCCTGTCGTCATAAATTTCGTTCTTAATCCATTATAACTTATTCCTTACTACCAAATCGATATTTAAATATACAACAATGATCTCAATGTTGTGTTATTGTATGCACGTGCTATACAGATATCTATTTATCTAAGAAATGTCTTTTAAATTGTGTAAATTTTCATAGTCTAGTAACGTCTACAATCACGTTAAACATATTGAAAATTATTCTGACATATAGGACTTTATTGGCAATTGCTATGTTTTTCCTCCTGTTGAAATCGGTATGCAAAATACGTGTAGATTATCTAGACTTATGGCGTGTGGCTTTTTAATTTGCTCCACAAAAATATGTTTGCCTTTTTTGACTTGTGTCTATAGACCGATTGATGGAGTGGATCAATTCATTTTGATTAATTTTTGAATGAATATATTTTAGTTTTCAACTGACACAACTCTGAAACTTTGAAAAATGAAGCTCCTCACACAATATCTACTTACCGCATTTTGTACTTGGTTGGTTTCTTTTTTAAACGTTCTTCTATGAAAAATTAGTATAAACTGATTATTAAAGAATAAATAAAAAGAATTATGAATAATTGGGACAGATTTCAGTTAAAGCCCTAACAAACTCCTTATCAAGTTCTATCAGCTTTCTACCTCGATCTTGACCAACAGAGAAACATCAGCAAGCAAAAAATTCGGATTTTGATGAAACTCTACATTGAAAGAGCACCTCCGGACAACCCAATCATTTTAGCAGCTAAATCGCCTCATTTTTGTTATAATTTATTTTTTTTTATTTATCAAAAATAAAGTAATTTGAACCTAGAGAACGATGTTCTGATATGTGTGTAAACGTCCAATAAGAAAACGTATTCTCTTTTGAATGTCTAACATGATTAAGAAACCACACCAAATGCAATTTGTAGAAGATGTAATAGATGGCGAGGAAAACAATTTTGAAAATATTACAGATGATCCTGAAACGAAGGGGCTATGTTGCGCAATTAAAGCTGGAAAAGTGATAAAACCAAGCTACGTTCCGCTGAAGTTGTGAAAAATAATTTCAGAAGAATGAAATACACCAGTTATATAGATAAAAAGAAAGCATTAACAGAGGTGGCACCTATACCTATATAAAATTTAAAAATTGCGGATGGAAAAATAAATCCTGACGTGAACCTTTCACAGCGGGTTTTAGAAGCTAAACAAGAAATTGGACACCCAGCTTTCAAAGCAGGACATTGGTGGATATGGCTTTTCAAAAAAGTGTATAAAATTATATCACGCAAAATAACAATGCGAGTTACTCGTTGTATGTGTTGAACAATCTTTGCACTCTACAACATATAATTGCACAATTTTACCAGCTAATTCTGCCGACGGACGTTCACTCGCGCCATAATTTTTGATATTGAAATGCTTTAGTTATCAAGCATGATATTGTCCAGCTTGTCCATACTAGGTTATTTAGTTTTGAATAAAATACAGTAGGTTATCTGCCTCTTTATTGCTAATTTGCTTTATTTGAATCAGGCATTCATCGAATCAAAGGGGCGTGAATATTTTCTGGTAAGTTGTTGCGGTGTTATATCTGCCCGTGTTTGATGTGATGTGGTGCAAAATCGATACAATACATATACTTTTTTATGAGCAATACAATACAAAAAGTTTCGACATGTTTTATATTAATATTCCTCTGTTATGTATCTGTCACGTAAACATGTTCTAAGAGTACTGAAACGCGGATATTCAAACAAATTTGAAAGCATAAAAGCCGCTACTTGTGCATTCTACGCGTAATCTCAAGATTTGCAAACATAAATATTTATAAGTTTTCGGAATTTGTTTAATCCTGTACTGGTAATATTGGTAATGACATGTTTCGATTAAGCGACTTATAACAGGTAGTAAATCCTACACACTTGGAATACCATTCAATGTCATCCATAATTTGATTACTTAACAACACCAATTTCCATGTAAATTTTATGTTATGGTTTTATCAAGAACGGTAGGAATGATGAAAAAGAAGCAACGCTTGATATTTTGTGAGCACGTGAGTGTATGACGTAAAGATTAGTAAAAAATAATTAGTCAATCCACTGTTAATATAACGTGCTACTATTCGAATGTATAATTAATGTAGAAATACTTTTATTTTTTATCTGTTTATCGACGTTTTTATATAACCCGTTTCTCTAACAACAAACAAGCACCAATTATGGTGGTGAGCTATAAGCAATTTCCATTAAAAGCGGCATTCGATTATAATGTTATCGAATTGCTTGCATGTAATACAAACATGTTTTCAGACCTTTGAACTGCGCATTAACAGTTAGATTGCCAATTTTGAAAAGTGTAAAATATAAGATATTTTAGCCAATTTGAAGGTTTTTTGATCCTTAATTAATTCATAGCTTTGTAAATGTTTCCTTAGTTTATAATCCTTGTGATAGTTACTCGTATCCTGTAACAAGTGTTGCTTTGCTGATTCCAATTAATTGTTCAGAGAACCAGAAACAAAGAGTAATTTTGAAGAATTAACAGAAAAGTGCCTCAGGGGTTTATTCTCGAACAAAGTCTATTTTTAGTTTCTATGAATGACCTTCCTTGGAACATAATTGTTTACGCGGATGACATACCTCACACCTAATTCACGATTTATAGAATATTTCCTTGGTTTTCATTAATTCCTGTTCACATTGCACCGCCTCTGTAAACGATCCATTCTCGATCTCTCGAAAATATCTACACTATTGAACAGTAATAAAAAATTGATTGATAACTAAAAAAATATATAGAAAACTTTTGTCAACATGTTATACGTTGCTGGAATCAGAAAACAAAAACTCTCTAACGGTGTCCATGATGCCCATAAGAAATAAAAAAGTTGATGATGAACAGAAATAACCGAAACGTCATATAAATATTCTAAGCACGCCATTATAGATGTGGATATAGATAGAAGGTTGATGGCTTTGAGAATGTGGTTTTAGTATTTTATTTTTTTGACGTAAAAGAAGAAAATTTGCATTTTTGTTTTTTTCTTATTCTCGAACATGGCTTGTTAGAGATCCACTTTCTCATTGGATTAACAATAAACAGAAAATTTAGTAACTTTGCCAAATTTAAACTTACCCTCTATCGTCAATAATAAGCGAGACTTCCATGGTGAGGGTCGACCATGAAACAGCCCGTAATGTGAGATATTGTACTTTGTATTTAAATATCTATTTGATTTTTCAGCTTTAACGCTTTAATATATAACAGTACTGTTTTCCTCTATAAACGATTCTGCATAACACTTCTAGGATATAAATTATACAATAAACTTCCTAAAAAATTTCAACTGGATTAAAACTCTTACGTATTTAAACCAACTACTAGAAATTATTTATTAAGTATTACTAGTTAATTATTAAAAGAATATCTGTTGTATTAGGTGATTGTATAATTTGATACTTAGTGCATCTATTGTAGTCAATATAAATATTATCAGTAATAATAATAATAGCCGATCGACAATTATATGTACTCTACTATTTATAAGACTTGAGATATCAATCCGTCCTGTTTTGGCTTTATGAAGAAAGTATTATTATTATTATTATTATTATTATTATTATTATTATTATTATTATTATTATTATTA
>LR736858.1:4248587-4280167 GCA_902654985.2 Oryctes borbonicus
CGCACCACACAAGTTTAATTTATTATATAATAATATAATAAACCGGTGACCGAATGTCGGTCACCGGTTGATGATGAGGACCATTCGTGTCCTCGAAACGGCCGTCCCGGACTAATTATTATATTACTATATAATAAATTAAACTTGTGTGGTGCGGAGGGTGCCGATACTTATGTGTTGTTTACCATACTACGCCACAGTCCTTGCTATCATTATTATACTACAATTTAGTATCATCATCACGAGATTTAATTCATCACAAGTTTATTTCCCCAGGTATAACAACATTTTGACAAGCAGGAATTTAATGCTACGTTCGGAAATATTCCTATACATTCCATAAATACGCGGTATAGTTTACAAGTGCCGCTTACAATCGCTTTTGCTACCCTCTACGGGTTAATATTCCAGTAAAAAAGTCATTAAAGCTGCTATATTTTCGCTTCTAAAGCAGTGTAATTGTGTACCTGACCTCTCATCTTCAGGATTTTACAGTTGACTTATTCTAGCTCATAATTTACCGGAATGTTTTCAACCCATTATTTACATTTCGAATAGAAAACGAGGGCCCTTTAGCTCAAACGGTACGTTAATAATTGCTTTAGTTACTACAAGAAACGTAACGTGCAGTTAAAAAAAAAATATAGGTTGTGGTATTGGCGTGCAAACAAAAAACGCCATCAATAATTTGAGATTAAGTTGAAGCACTTCACATTAAAAATGTGTGACTGTTTGGTTGGCTGTATATGGATTCAACTTAAAAAGCTACCTTTGTTTGTTTTTTAATTTTGTGTAGAAGCAGGGGAAGATTGCGTCAGTTTTGGATTCCACGTCACTTCAATATATATTTGATAAATTTATTTACTATTTCAAGTGCAATGCTTGCAATAGTTCTGATTGTTTTTCCATGGGAATAGTAATAATGTTTAAAAGAGGTTTATACAATGTTCTAGATAAAAAAGATTGTATGGTAAAATGCTTTGGATTGCTTTAATTGGGAAACTTAACAAAAATGCGTTAAGCCATGGTTTGAAACTGAAAATTGGTATATTGGTTTAAGCTGTCCGCCAATTGTAACTCTCCAATCAAAGAATGGGACGTGTTAATTCGCTTGATGGAGTATTAGGCAAATATCCCGAAAATTGCCGTAAGTTAGTCGGTTACAATATCGTCAGTGTTAACTTTTCTGAGTATAGTATGTGGTTCCACCAATTACAATTTTATAATATGATGAATACCTTTTAAATTTTTACAAAAACGATAAAACAACATATTTATTGGTTCAAACGTTTGAACCAATTCTGGAAACATTTTTTTTTACTTTGAAGGTGGTATCTCCAAAACATGGTATTTGACAGCTTTTTGAGGTGATCCAAATCGTTACACGCATTCTTTCTTTGACATCCAGGAACAAAAGGAAAATGTTGGTGCCGTTGCCAACTTTCTGATTTCAGCACCGTAAATGAAGATAATTTCCGCCTTTTCGGCAATAGCATATACCATTTTTATGGAAAACAATTCAGGTGAAGTTGAGTAAATTGAGAGGAACTATAGACAATTTCTATAATAGCGTCAAAACTTTGTTTAATTATATCTACAGTCTACTCGGGTGTTCACCTATAACGATGTAGATCTAATTTGGTCATTTTTAAGATGCTAAATAAAAAAGATCAGCAAGTGATACACCAACATAATCATAGAAAGATAAGCTTTTGATTTGAGCTATCGCATAATGTGTCAATTTACTTAAGATTTTATTTTCATTTTAGTTTTTGAAATATTCAAGCGTGTCGTTTTTTACAAAACTTTATTTATATTGCTATATCGACGAGAAATTGCAAACATTTCGGAGGCGCATTGCGAATTTCCAGTTAGTATACTACAAATTCTAAATGGTCCAGATACTTCATTATTCAAGTCACTTCTTTCAAGTTTTGCATATAATTATCATTCTAAACCGTAAAATCCTTCTTCCTTTTGACCATCCGACATAGCATTAGCCTGTATCGATTAAACGTGATGTTTCAGAAAGTACGTTAATCAGCGCAATGTTCTAATACTGTGAGCGAGACTAACCTAAATAATGGAAATGCTTTATTGAAATAAGTCGACATCTTTAGAAAGCACAGCTTTTTTTTGGATGAACCTACCTCTAAATGTAAAGAGACTGGTCATTAGTATAATGTTCAAAGGTTGCATAGTCATTTATTCATCATTCGAGATTTTCATGAAAGTACATAGTAATAGTGCATAAACATTTCGATATATTGTTCGATGTTTCGATGTCGATGTTTCGATATATTATGTTAATTTACATCCCATTACAATTGCAAATATAAATGTTAACAATATAGGAAGCAGAATATTTAGCAATAACTAAAGGTAAACTCATGCAAAAACATAGGGGATTATGTTGTTTAATTGATGCAAGAATATTATTTAAACCAAAACTCGTTATGATCTTTCTGTAAATAGAAATGGCTTGACGTGAAACTAGTGTTTTCAAAACTATATATTTACTTGGTTATAATGAAAACAGTTTGAAACAAAATTAAGGTCACATATGAACTAGACTATCATTAAAATGTGATCAATCCAGAGCGTTACATTCGCATTTTGCAAATGCGGTGCGTTCGTGTTATTAAATTGTCTTTACGTGGGCTTTTTTTAGAAGCAATTTATAATTTTGTGAACATATGCAGTTGCGTTGAAAAAATACCGTTACTGATCTCAAATATATTCTGATCTTATTTGCTGAAAAAGATTATAGGGTGTAAAATAAGTTGGAATTCTTGGCGTTAATTTTAATTTAAATAACCCGGGCTATACTCTTAAAATATATCTTACTGTAAATGTTTTCTGTACCAACTAAACTAAATTGTTGTCGTTATTGAACAGTATAGTTACGAATGATAGAAGGCAACCAGTTCACCTGTTCTCACCCACGATACTTATTGAAGTTGATTTTACATCTTAACGATAAACTGCTTAAAGCTCCTAAATAAGGCGGTCCCATGATTTGCATGATTTCATTCGTGCTCGCTCCCCGCCACCCCGATTTTGCTTTGTTTAACAGCTTTCATATTTGTTTTATTCTGCGGCCATAACATTTTGATCACATATAGAAATGATATAAGAATTATTACAATAATAAATACTGGCAATTTCAAGATAAAATTGATATAGTACTAACAATAAGTTTATAATACTGCTATAACATGTTAAAGTTATAATTCATTTATGAAACAGGGAAAAGATATTATTGTAAAAAAAGGGAAAATACTTACGTTAGGAAAAAGAATATTGTCATGCCAGTGTCAAGCTTTTCTTCTTTTGCTTAGTAACTTTACATACTATAATCATTGTATCTGATTTTCCCCATAATTTGTAATTAATAAAGTGTTACGCTTTTATTTTTCATATTTCGTTATGTAAGCGTGTCAGTGATAAGAAAGTAAATAAATAAATAAGTAAATAAATAACAGTAATAATAAATAATTGGTTGACATGCTTTCTTTGCTTTTGTTTTTCTGGAGCCCTTACGTGAGGGACTCGACAGAGCGCAGTTGTGTCGCTACTGTCGGGTTGAATAAAAAAAAAATTAAAAGAAAAATTTTTAATGTTAGATATATAAATTTAATGAAGAAGCTAAAACGAAATGTTACCAATATTAACAGAGTCTATTTAATTTGAAGCAATTGGTGTACCACATATGCAGACAATTAGAGAAACAAAATCTTAACTACATTGCTAACCTATTAAACGCAATTAGAATATCAATACTTCATATATTCGAATTATTTAATATTCAGGTCCGTAAATTTGAGGTTAACTTAGCTTAACTTCGCCGCCTGAAAATCACTTAATATACACCCTACGCAAATGAAAACTTTCTCCACCGATATCGCTACTACTACGTAGCAAGTCCCAAGTTCTAATAAGCTAAAACTTTCTTCCTCTATTTTCAAAGATATACCGAAAGGTTCGAAGTTGGAACTAATCAAAAGTTACATACCATTTATAACAAATTACGACAAGAAATTGCGCCAGGAGTAATAATTTATATATGGGTCTATGTAATACCTTTTTTATAATGATTTACGAACAATTAAAAAAAATATGTTAATGCAGCAAACCTATATACTATACATTCTAATATATATCGCAAAAACAATTAATTACGCAAAGCCGTCGATCCGTTAATATATAAGAGTGATCTGGAAAGTTTCCAACTTAAATCAGAAACAGGTATTTTTTTTTTGTTTAGGGGCTTACTACAATTTTTCGCCCGAAAAGTGAATATTTCTTTTTAACCTTAATATCTCCGGATATATTCAATAGATCTTGTCTTTTTTAGTCTCATTTTATTCAGGTATGGAACACCCGAAATGTAGGCATTAACACAAATACAAGTTGAGAATTCAGAGAGAATTTGTTTGGAGTAATCTGCTGACGTAGAATCTCAAGAGACTTGAAGTTGTTCAGTAGACTGCCTTTATTCTCAAGAATAGAAAATTATGATTTTTATCTACGACGATTCGCAAAGTGCGAAAATCCAGAAGCCACTTAACCCTGTTAAACACAACAAAAACTGTAAAGAAATAAAACATTTGTCTCTCTCTGATATAATAACGTTATTAGGATTTAATTGTATATCTACATATAAACCCCTTTCTATTAAAAAACAACTGTACGTTCACCATTGTTGAATTTTTCCAAAATATCTTTTCAGACTATCCTCGTTTATTCCAAAATAATACAGGTAATAGTATTAGCGATACGTTTACACTTCCTTTTATTAAATTAATGCAAACAATTGCCTTTTTATAAAATTTATAATTTTGAATTTGACCGAATTTGATGCCAGGCTGCTCATTTGTTATAGTTTCATCTTTGTTCGGAGATACCTCCATCTTTCTTTGCTAAAGAATGTTCGTAGAAAATAACTGTATTTGCATGTGCAAACACTGCATTTGTAAATACATCACGGATATTTATTTACGCGCTGTAGGTATCACACAATAACGTTCATAGTAGCGTTGAAGATTCATATTTCCACAAAAAAAGTAGCTGCAATTGTGCTATGTTTCATTAATATTATTTTGCTTTCCATGGAAACTTATTTACACGGGATACAATAGCCTGGGGAAGCATCGCTTGTAACAAAGCAATACAGGTTCCGTGTCATCGTGAAGACGCTCACTAAGATCGACGTTATGCAAGTAACGGTAACAAAGTCATTTATAATTGCGCACAGTTATATTCAGCGTCTGGGGAGTCAAATCTGGAGTGTTGTCCCGAACGGCGAATGCTTAAATTAATTAATCCAGATAGATTGCAGCACATTCATCTTACTGAGGGTTGATAGGAGATTAATTGATTTTCTCCTGGCGGTTTCAATTGTACTACATGCAGTTGATCCACTTGCGGAATTGGATACAGCTGGCATTGCGCTCCGATTGATACTTGCATGTAAGTGAAATGATTAATATCACCTTTCCTAGACACGTGATATTTTAATTTTGAGCTGATTGATGGACGACTTGGTATTATACAGTCAAACATGGAATTGTTATCCTTGCGTGGCCATAATTAAGGACTTAGTGTTTATACAAAAAACCTATAAAGACTTTTCGTATATTTTGGTCAGTTTCCCTTACAGGGTGCTATTTTCGACTCTCATCATGGGGATCTGGCTTATTTTAGCAATTTAGCAAAGTAAGTAATCCTGTATTTGTTATGAACCCGAAGAGAAAATGGATCTGTGACAACTGACGTTCCAGATCTTTTTTAAACGAAGAAAGATAATTCCTCCTTAAACATATCAAAGCCACTTTTGATTTTCTAACTAATAGTGGACTCGACATTTTCCTGGCCATTATCAATTTTTTTATTTTATCGTCACCATATTGGATTTTGGCGCTGCCTGAAAGAGTGCCTTGATAATATGTTTTCAGTTTTTCTTTGCAAGGTTAAATAAAGGTACTAGAGGTAAAAGAAGAAATGAGCTACTTTCGTTAAAAAAAAGTCTCGAACGTCAATTTTCACAGGTCCTCTTCTCTTTGAATTGATAGCAAACACGAAACTTAGCATCTTTGCCAAATATAACCTACCCTCTATCTTCAATAACACGTGTTCCAAATGCAGATAATTTAGCAATTTAGCCATAGGTTCAAGAAATACATAAAAATTTTGGACTGGAAATCTAAAAGCTGCGAAAAGACGGTAATCCTGCATAAAGTGATTAAACTTATGTGATAACATAATAAACGTCTACATTTACATTTTCCAATACCCTTTATTTGATCCAGCGTTCAAAAAATATAGATAAAAGTTAAATGCCATTTAACCATTTAGTTTATGGCTTTATTCACAGCGATGGATCTTACTGCACACGTAAAAGACAAAAACTTTAGCCAGAATTTAATATCTCATTCTTTTTGTTGTATAATGACACCTAGATTCCTAGGTAAAGGTAACACGAATCGATTCGTCCGTTTAGACCTACATAATTTAGAAAATTATTGCAACTGATAGCAATCTATTATGCATTCCTATCACGCGCCTTTTGTCATATCTCAGTAAGTTTACCTCTACCCCTACACCAAGCTTCACACAAAGCAATGAATTCCGTTATCGCTTAGAAGATATTTAGCAGTTGAGGCATTCCGTAATACATAATACAATCCAGTGTTCGCTGAATGTAGAAAATTGACAGATATAGATGAAGCAAAGCTCAGGTCTTGGAATTTTGCTTTTGGAGGACGATATTCTTACTAACTAACAAGTAATGAATTAATAATAATAACAATAACATATAATTTTGATGAGGTAAACAAATTAATTTATTGCTAAACTTCCTATAAAAATATCATTATTAAATAGTAATTCTAAATTCTTTCAATTCTGGAATGCGATTTAATATCTTGCTTGCTTAGCTTGTGGTTCTTTTTTGAAAACCATTGGCGGTCTTCTGTTAAAATCATACATCTATTCGGACGGTAAGGAATAACTCTTCATGTTAAACATATAATATTCTCCAACGCCAAGCAAACGACTTTTACTCCATAAGATCCTGAAGTCCTTCTTAAGTATCTTTTCTCTATCGTGTTACGGCTTAGGCTTCACCTTCAATCAAATTTCGATTTGCTTTTCAATTATAAAATAAAAGCAATTATCCTGCTTTTTACAGTTTTTCATTGGAATATTTCTTGCAAATGGTTAATGGCAAAAATTGAAATTGAAACAAAATATATCTCGAGAAAATAATTTAGTGTAGCTATTATTCTAATTATTATTACGGTTAAAACTGATTAACTTTGAACTAGTGCAAGTCTCGTTTCCTACCTAGCTACTACCTACTTTATTATTCTATTCTAGAGGTATATGGAATTCGGTGTTAAAACTGAAAGCTTAACTCAACGAAAACCTCTCGAAATTCTCAGCGGTGCATCAAATTTATAATTAGAGTACACCTAACAATTTACGGACGCTTGGTTAAGCTGCACTTCACAAATTAAGATGGCGCAAACGAGCGTGAGAAATATAGAACCGAAAGTGTCCTTATGAAATTACTTTTCTTTACTTTAGAAGCTTGTTCTATGCGGACATTTTACGTTTAATTGTTTGACATGTCGCAACAAAATGTATGCACGTGATGTATATAATCCAGCCAAATAACACACATCTGCAATGCGTATTTGTTTGCTTACAAAGCGAAATTTAAATCATTTACTTCCTTTTATGGAATTTTCGTAATACGTTTGTTTTACCATCCCAGTACACCTATGTAGAACAGCAACGGGAAGTAATATCATTCAAATTATATTATCGATATGAAAATTTGAAAAAGCAGGTTCTCTCGAATTCCCCAAATCGAATTTCAATGTTTATCTTAAAATATTTTATGCTTCTAAGGACTAGTTTGAACAATCTGTTGTTTTAGGCCCAAAATAGTAACTATTTACGAAATATGGCGTATTAGATTTAATTCCACATTTATTTACTCGCCAAATTCTAATACTACATTTCTTTCTGTGATTTGCATTAGAAACCGATAGGTGCCATTTAAAAGAAGTTCAAACCTCTACCTCAAAAGCCATGTTAATTCTTGCAGAAGTAACGAATTTAAAAAAACAAGTGGAACGTTTTCTCGTGTTAATTGAAAAAATATTGTTTTTCCTAAAACAGATGATACTTCAACGCGGGCATAAAAAAAAACAACTTCCAAAAACCAAAAACTGCGGAATGTCTCGTAATAACACACCACAGTAATTAAAAGTTAACCCTAGTAAACAACTACACCAACCTGTTCTCCTTTTTCGTCCTGCTTTTCGTGGAGAGCTTCCATCAAAACACTTATTACTTCATGTTAAATCGTTTTCATGTGTATTTCAGTTAACTGACACGTGGACACTAAATAAACACAGCTGTCATGGCTTTTTTTTTACTGTCCGCACCTGTAGTAAAAAAGTAAATAGGCTATGAGTGTTAGAATTATATACGGGGCTATTTTAAATGGAAAATGTTTCGATTAACAGCAGTTGAATATACACAGAAAAAGTCCTGTGAGTAATTACAACAATGTCCATCCTGTACTTCTGCTTTAGAATTTATAAAAATATGTGAATTAATAAGGAATAGAATTATGTAATTGTATATGCATGTACGATCGCATAATGGGGAAATCATTACCTAAAGGACAAGGGGTTCTTACAGTACTGCATGATATTACCTTAAAATAAATAATGGAAAATGAATAAGTTTGTAAGAAAATCGTCGTTCATCTGTACATACGATTTCATTATCGAAGCCTACCTAAATACATAAACTAACTGTTGCCTTAGAACTAGATCCAGACAGTACCGAGAGATGTTGTAACGAAAATTTTTCTTCTCTAATAAAGTGAATCTTATGCACTCACATCGCTTTCACCATTAGTTGCACAGGTAGCCTAATGCCTAGATCGCCAAGCTATCGGTTTCGCATCAAGCATCGTACTCGCAACTCTCTCAGAGCACCTTACCTTATTCTTCCAACTTTCACAGAAGCTTAGAGGGATGAACTCACACCCGCAAGTCTTTGTGTTGGAAGATATGCAAATTTATTGTACCACGTTCTGCACCACTCTTTATTGTTTCATCAACTACTTCTTTGTCCGCGTCATGGACTCTACAACATCTTTTCTTCCGTGCAGAGTGAAACTTATTTGACACTGCACTTTGATTGTTTTTAATTTTTTCCAAAATAATGTCTTTCTTTCAAATTCAATTATTCTTCATTGATTGAAATTTTATTTGAAATTAAACAAATTTAAATAATAATAGTAAATTGATCCAGCAGTCACCGGTAGCAGCCACTTTAAGATATCAAAAAATTATACACACTTAGCGAATGCTGCTGCCATACTGTGTTATACATGGCATGTATCCGTTCACACAAGTTTAATTCAGAGTCTTAACAATGTTATCTCTACGAACTTTTCATTTAAAACTATTTCGATTAGAGCAACTATACGTGTAGAACCTTTAGCCGCGTATTCACATCGGCAGTTTCCTTTTAGTTGTTGAACATCAGATTGGGTTCATTCGAGTTACTTTCAAAATTATTGTTTCTCAGCCAATCGTTAAGATTCTTCACGAAAGCTTCAGGACCATACATAATCTGGCCTCATCCACGTAATCTAGACAGCAGATTAAGAAAAGTAATGCGCCACGAATACTTCTCCGAGGGACACTCTTACTTGTTGAATAATCTTATTGTGGACAGGAATTATAAGTTTGTGCAGGGTGTTGTACTAAAAAAAATCACTTGGTCACACCAGGTATATTTTCAGAGCATGCACTTTTAATATAATTATCACAACATACTCACGAGTACTGTAAATGCTCTACATTCGGCGTCTATGAAATCGAGATGGTAAAGTTACTTTTGAGTATGCGGCTTATGAAGCCCTTCGGCTTAATAGAGAAAAAAAAAAATGGAAAAATGAAAAATTTTAGAAACCGCGACTTATAGGTCTTTGTAATGGAAAAATGGGATGAGTGTACCGGTACATAGGATAGTATAAATAAAACATAATATATATCATAATATTGTTTTATTTTATTATTTATTTATTTTATTATTATAATGTTAATTATATTAAATATTCACGAAAAAACGTACACACACATAAATGTAGGACAGTAATTATAATTGGTTTTTGTTGTTGTGTTGCTTATTTTTTTTTTATTCTCTCATGTTTTAACAATAAGACTAAAAGATGTAACAAGATAGAAAGAGCGTGTCTTTGAACTTCGCGGGCTCAGAGCGAAATTCAAAATCAATACGCGCGGGGCGCCACTGGGCCAACGAACGGGTAACGCTCTTGTCTTTTCCATGGAGTCACCCGTTCGCCTGCCTGACAGCAGTCATTAGCACCATAGTTTTCGTTGCAAAGAGTTATCGAAAGTCAGAGAGTGGGCCCCGCGGGCTCATGGAAGACATCCGCTGGAGACCTTGCCAAGGCAAAATGTAATTATCTACATGTTTATTTTTTTTTTATTTAATTATTTTACTTTACAAATTGGTCGCTTTTGTGAATGCGGCCAGAGATACTCCAGTGGTATATTGATACTTTTAATTTTGTTTCTTTTGGTGTCTATATACTATCTATAAATGTAATGCATTCATCCCAACTAAGATAATCTTGTATATTACCTTTAGTAATCTTAAGAATATGTATGAATGTATGTATGTACAAGAAGTCGCTATTATTTTATTTATGTATAGTATTTATAGTATATTGTATATGTAACATCGAGGAGATAAAAACACGTAATAGGATCTCAATCTCTTTTTAGATAAAATTACTTATACGATAAATTCCAGAATGAAAGCGTTATGTTATCACAGTGGTAGTCATTGCTCCATATTATTATTATTTATAAATAGAGTATAGTATTATTACAAGTCACTCGTGTGGTTACGGAAATCTTCGAGGCTTCGGATAGCTATTTACATTATTTACAAAACTCGTCAGGTTTGGAACGTTTATACAACTATACAGTTTCAAAAAAAATATCTTTGAAAATATCTCACATCTAAAGACCGCATTCTATACATTATCTATGTATATACCTTTTTTTTTACAATAATAGATACTATGTACAAAATTATTAATGAAATGTTAAAAATGTTTATTCTATTATGCAGAAATTACATATACAACGTCCAATCTTCTACAACATAAAATTATAATCAAGTTGTTTCTCTAAATGGTCAATTTATCCATCTAGTTAATTTCTGAGATAATTCCAACTCCTTTAACACCCAGTACCTTAATCACCTTAATTGTTATTAGAGAGATGACTTAGATTCCTCCTTAGATTTGATTATTTTTTGGAGTTTCCTGCACTACGTCGAATTTTTCTTATGTCAACTATATTGGCCATTAAAATCGTTACTAAGTTTGATTCAAGCTTACATTTTATGGAATTTTTTATTATAAATATTTTGCCACACTTGAAATGCTTCCTTCTTTAGTAAATTAAATATGAAACCATACAGGCCTTTCATTTAATCCATTTTTTTCCCGATGTTCCGTTAATTGAACATATGTTGGCCGGAGAGAAGAGTATGAAATAGAGTATGGTCTCGCTTGAAAGCGGTACATATGCTCAGAGCGTAAAATTTTAGGCAGACAAGTCCAGCGTTAAAAAAAAGAGATCCTATGACTGACCTCGGATCGCAATAACGCCGGCAAATAATATGATTGCTATGAGAGAGAGTTTCAGTTGAGCAATCACCAAAGAGTCTAGCATTTAAACGTGCTGCTGCATTAGGGCTTTCTGGACAAAGTTTGTGAAAAAACTCCGTAAAAGAACTCAGAATGCATCCTTAGAAAATGATGTATAATGTGTCAAGAATTGGGTGAAATGTTTCCTGGGCAACTTGTTTCCTTGCGAGGTGACACTGGCTGGTCCCCACGTTCACCCGAATTTATTCCCGTGTGACTTCTTTCTGTGGGGGACTCTTAAACCCAAGGTTTATCAACCTTGAGAAGGGAAGCAGTAACTCAGAAGGTTGCAGCCATTCTGCCTAAAATGACCTGAAGGGTTATGGAAAATTTTTAAGGGAGTCTTCGAAGTTGCGTCAATAGAGAATAGAGGCTGTTGTTTGAGTGACATCACTTCCAAAGCAAACTAATTTAAAATATATGAAATATTATAAGCATCCGTGTCTCTACGATGTCTAACATAAATCAGACTTGGCAATGATTTCAATAGCCACGTTATAGAATTTGAAACCAAGAATTTATCTCATGAACTGCTGGAAACTCTAAGAAATCCTCCACCACTTTGTATGTAGGACGTTTAAGATATTAAACACTGAAAAAACGTCGGCATTCCGGAAAAACCTCAAATCATCTCAATTTTCTCAAAAATTGAGTTAGCTAGGTATAGGGAATGTTGAAGCAAGCCGACATGCATTGAAAAGAAGCATCCAAAAATGCAGTTGGGTTCCATTTAAAAATAAAAATTTATAATGGAACAACAGAATATAATTTTATATTGTTTAATTTTACATGAAACTGCTCAGAGGAAATACTACTTTCCACCCTGGCATTAGATGGACACGTTGTATATATTGAATATCTAACTTGTTGCAAACATCCAAATTTATAATTAATATTTGGGAGCTGTGTTAAACAATTATCTATTAAGGGAGTTGGACATTGGATTATTAGGTAATTACTGGTACTGCCTAAAGATCTTTACAAGTTCAACATTCAAGAATTCATATAATTTCTGCATATTTAAATGCATATATTTAGTACTTATCTACTTTTATAATTATTCTTTAGGCATTTACATCTAGCGCAAATATAACGATACCTTTGTATTTTACAACACTAAACCTTAACA
Organism: Oryctes borbonicus; assembly: GCA_902654985.2. Classification (NCBI taxonomy): domain Eukaryota; kingdom Metazoa; phylum Arthropoda; class Insecta; order Coleoptera; family Scarabaeidae; genus Oryctes; species Oryctes borbonicus. Next base: position 4,261,496 of record LR736858.1, read on the forward strand.
AAGTGCAAGCCTACTAACGTATCCTGAATCAAATTACACGATGAAAACACACACATTGACGAATACATGTACCATGGCACTATGAATCTCTTTAGTGGCTTAAGTCCGCCTTAACATATCACTCTCGTAAATGACGTTTATTTCAAGCACATACATCGAAACAACATAAATTAAGGCAACTCGATTCAATAAATCAACTCAAAATATACACAGTTGATCAGATGGAGTGTTGTGTAATGTGATTAGTGGCATCGGCAGTGAAAAAATTACTAATATTTAGTGTTCGATAAACTTCCGAGATTGTAAATCTAATGCAAAATGAACATGTAAGATATGTTCCAGCATTTTCATTAAATTCTTTAGCGATAAATCAATCCCGTTAATGGTGTAATAATCAGGCAACTCATTTCTAAAATATGCGCGAATCTAACAGCATGAGAGCGTAAGTATGACCTTAAAATATCTGTTAATTATTTATCCATGAAACAGGTACGATATTTGTTCTGGTTGAAAATTTTATGAGAAGTACTTGCAGAATTTGATATAAACATTTCAACAACACAATAAATTCTGTCAGAATGCTGTTGTTAAAGCATTTTCATCCGAAGATGAAGCAAGTACTGACCATGTAGGAAATAAAACTTTTACTGAATATGTTTTTGATTTCATTTGAACTTATATGTTACATTTTGATTATTGATTAGATCAACTTTATGGATAATATAGACTAAACTTATAATGATGTGTTAAGACCAATGCAAAGTATACAGTATGTCCACGAATTCCATGGTAAACGTGTACCTTATATGTGTTTAATTATTCGTCGGAATTTCAAGGTAGTGATTTTGTGATTTGACGAGAAACTTTTGGAAAATTGAAATTTGTTTTGGGATGAAGGTGATTTTGCAAGTAAGGGTGCGACCAAGCGATAAGATATTGCTTCACAAACGTTAGTCCTATTATCTCCAAATCCAGCGGACTTTTGGCTTTGTGGTTATTTAAAGAATTTAATGTTTAGAATTACAGTAATTAGGGAACAAATTGCTGCAATCCAATCCGAAATACTGTAAAATGCTGCGTGTAAGTAGGAGGAAAGGCTGGTGCTTTTAAACCACTAATATGGAGGGCGCATTGAAGATTTCTGTTGTTAGTTTGATTTGTTGAAGTTGTATATAAAGTTGAAATAAATTTATTTTATGATAGCCTTGTATATTAAAGAAGGAAAACAAATAATTCAGTATTATTTGTCAGCGCAATGCCTAATATATTATTTTGAACTTTCGTAAATTTGAATTAAAATAAAAGCATGATGTTGTATATTTTGTTTAAAAAGAAAAATAATAGCACTTTTCTTTTTAAGCATTTTGATCCTTCTTTAAGGTAAGCGTTCACTGGCGCGCATCGGACGCATGGCACGCAACAGACATTTTTTCATCGACTGGTTCCTGCAGCGTTACTCTAATTACAGAGCAGATAGCAGAAGAAAAAGAAATGTATCATTAACATTTTCTTAGTATGAGCGAGTTGCATATTAATGGAAGAAGAGCTGCCAAACACCTCAAAAGGCAAGGGAGGGGATTAGGGGGATTTGGGCGCATAACATTTACTCAATCAAGGCTTTCTTTCCCGGTTCGATGCAAGACGAAACTAAGTTTTTTGAGTATTTTCTGTTCAATTAATAAACAAACTTACCAGACTGTTTCACTAATTTTCTAGTCTACTTTCAAATATTATCCCGTCGTCGCTAGTTATTATATTCCGCACGTTTTAAATTGAATAATTCCTCACAATTTTAAACAAGTGAAATCACCCCACCGTCATCCATCGTGTCAAAAGTAATCTAAATTGCGAGAGCACGTTACATTTAGTTCAATGCAAAGGATATTTTTGCCGATGCGTGCTTACCTTTAAGCGATATTTATGGCCCATTGATCATTCATTCAACAAGGACAATGTTTAGCAAGCACAGTAGTTTATGCCAATGCTGCAGTAAGCAGTCGTTTTTTGTGGCTTAGAATCTTGATATTATACTTTATATTAAATGACGTGGGTGTCACCGCATGAGGGCCACCATTTTGATCATCTCGCCTATTCAATACTTAGTCGCTCGCCGGCTGTTTGGCTTGGTCGCACCCTATTGGTACTATCTTAGTAAAATTGTAATTTCCGGGAGGTTAAAAATTCTAATTCGAAAAATCGAAGATACAATACAAAAAATGAAAAAACCTTTCATCTCTTGAACCAAATCCGTAGGCACATTGTAATTCCTTTAAGAAGATTAGGATAATCGGTAAAAATATTTGGATGCGGTTACAAGTGGGGCACAAATGCGGATTCAAATTGCAAATTACTTAAAAGTTTCAGGATAGAAGATATGTTCTCACGATCATGTTTTTTTTTTGATTTGTTTCTTCAAGTAATGCTAGTAGTTTCAGGACCAAAACATTCTATACAATTGTAACGAACTCCTTTAGGGAGAGACTTTACCTGTTACACTCGGTTAAATACTAAGATAGGTGCCGAAATTAATTTAAAAATTTCACTGATATGTAGGTAGGTACTTCTTTTCATTTACTTTATCATAATACAGGGTCTTGGTATTTCAAAAATGAAGTTGCCTGTGTTCAATACATATACACATTAATAAATTTTAAAACAACAACAATCTTATAAGTACATGTAACAGAATTCCACTATCACAGAGTTATAGAGAATCCAACTTTCTGTCTTCTTTTGTATTAATTAATTTATAAACCTCTGAAATATGGCAAATATTAACTACGTTACTCCTTGAATATCCTATTTATTTGGTACGGTTACATTTTATTAATTTATAAACGTAGTTAAAACCTCAAAGTTTCCCAGTAACTATTGTTTTTTTTTTTCGTAGAATATTAGAAATTAAGAGTTCTTTATTTGTTTATTTATAAAAGAAATGGTATTAGTATCTCGTACCTAAAGTTGTTTTGATCGCTAATCTCGTACCTATCAAGATATTCATATATGTATCTTTTTATATGGATGTGTGGTATATTTTATGTAGGAAAAATAAAGTATACAGCTGTGATTTTTCAATTGTATTAATCCGTGTACGCTTTCATAGAGTTTATCGAAAATTGGAACCATATCCGTAACCCCTTTTTTATTCAAGCACTTTTTCGTTTTAGATAGAATGGAAAACTGAAACACTTCACTATTAGCCCTTACCACAAACACTTCACTGAAACTGTGCACACGTTTCGATAGCTAAGCTATCATCTTCAGCAGCAATACTGAGCTAACTGCTGAAGATGACAGCTTAGATCTCGAAACGTGCGTACAGTTTCAGTGAAGTGTTTGTGGTAAGGGGTAATAGTGAAGTGTTTCAGTGTTCCAGTGCCACCGTATTCGAATACGTGATTTAGAATGGAAAACAAAAAACTGCTGAGCTACATAAAAGAATCACTTTTATAAATAGTTTATTTGAAACATGGACTACGTTCTTTTTCTAAATTCAATCGCCATTAATATTCCAGTAGTGTTCATTAGTGTAGTATTTATAAACCAAACTAGATACTATTGAAGATAGGATAGATAACCTGAGATATTTGATTAATTTTTCTTCAAATATAGTTTTTATCTTTGATTATTGAAGCTTCATTATATTTTTTAGTAGGCTTATGGAAATAACTTGCAGTAACCATAAACTAAAATAGGCTTTGTGTATTTCCATGTTTCCATATGCTAGCATGGTGCGCACACGTAACAGCAGAGATTCTTTTCTTTGTGTACACGTAGATGCGGAAGGTCTAATTGCAGGTGCCATTTAATCAAGAATTTGGTTGTTTTTATTTATATCATTAAGAGGATGTTGATTTATTTAAACTATTATTATTTTATTCCTCCTTCTTTTGCTAATAGTTGTTTTGGCCATATATTAAATGTATAGGGTTGCTAAGGTAAAAAACTATAAATGTTGAATTTATAACTTTAGCTATACAGTTAGTAAGTGTTTGCATACAAATAATAGAAATTATTACATTGCCTTAGAAATCATTATATCAAATGCGCATAACCTGGGAAAATTGAGTTGGAATAAGTACATCCGCAGTTCAACTTGGATCTAAAGTTCTCCATTCAGTCTCAAGCTCCTTCTCATATATACTTGTGATGTGCCAAAGCGCCCCGAGGTACAGTTCTCAATATCCTGTCTGAGTCAGGGTAGTTGCGTGCTTGCAGAATGCATTGGACGATATATGAATGGGCTGAAAATGGGATCAAAGATTGGAATGGCAAACTTCGGTTAAACATCTGGGAGTTATATTAAACAGAAAATGTATCTGGGAACTGTAGATTGATATGATTGGGGAGAAATTAGCCACAGCAAAGAATGTCTGTACAAAACTTTTGCTTTACAAGTTCAGCTTCCGGCAAACAATAGCTTATACGAAAAAAATTCACATTGGCTGCGTCACATTATCCATCCTTTGACCTAGCGGGTACATCCCTACTTCTTCTCAACTTACACCACTTAGGCAACTTTGTTTAGTCTAAGTACAATTACTGAATACGTTGGACAGCCCGGCAAAAGAATCAATCTTTTCTAGTCTTCAGAAATACGCCAAATGCATCAAAAATGAAAGATAAAAGAAGCAATTTCATAGTAATGATTTTGGGAGGTGTTACATTTGACAAACGCTTAAAAAGTTATACCCCAATATTGGTGAAAATACATTTTTTACATGAACAAGTCCAAAAATTTAACTATTTCATTATATGCTTTAAAATCTTTATTTCAATGAGTAGATTATTTTAGATCTCTCGATTTCCGCCCACAACGTTCCAGAATTTTAGTATACTACACGTTTCCATTAATTCAATGCCTTAAAATGGATTATCTTCGTCAATAAGTGAAAATTTGATTTCCATAAACAAAGAATTACACCATACTGTGAAGTATCTTAATCGTGATTTATTTCCAAATTTTGAATGAAGGAGCGTTAAGCTAGGTTGTCATGAGTTGCTTGCAACTACTTTAGTCAACCTTAGGTAAGTATAGACATGTAATTTGCAAGCCTACAACAAAATGGAAACCAGACACATTCGATAATTGCCAAAGTTAAGACCAATAAAAGTCAGTAACGATTGGTGGCGACAGGAAAAGCAGAAGGTCAAAGACAAAGTTTCGAATCGCTCGCATATTCCCGTTGCATATCGTGTACGTTGTACTTGAGAAAAATTATACGAGGAAATCGTTGCTCTTTACTTTTCATTTACATCACCACAAGCCGCCACTGTGTTATATATTAACAAATTGTTATCAATTAATGAGACAAAATGCCTAAATTCACGTGGCTGACCAACACTAATCAGAGTGAATGATGAAATGATTTATTTTTAACAATACATTATATGTCTGTACTTATGGGGTTAAATATAATTTTTATTTTCAAGAATCTCCATCTAAATTTTTTAAATACTTAAAAAATTAGATCGAATTAGAAGAAAAAAGAAGTGATTTAAAATGTACGGTTTTGGGTATGATATGGTTCCAATTTCCTGTATGCGTTCGTTTATTTTAGCTTCAAATCAGTGGCGTATATTCACAACTGCATTTGTTCTATGTGTTGGTGTGTAGATTGTCAAATTAATGTCTATAGAGGGCACTAGGTGCGCTGCGATATTGCGCGGTCCTTATACGATGACTCACGCATTCATAGCAGCACACATAGGCTAAACATCACTTGAATAATATCCTCCTGAACGCTCTTCGGAAGTCTTTATTGAAGATGGTATAGATGACAGGATTGAGGGCCGAATTCATATAACCAAGCCAAAACGCGGTCGAGAACGCGAACGGAGGTATATACTGAACCAGACGGAGTATGTACATGAAGAAAAAAGGTAACCAGCAGGCTATGAACGAGCCCATAATGAGTCCTAATATTAACGTCGCACGTTTCTCTTTCTTCCGCGCAATCCTCTTCTTTTCCCGTTCGGGATCTCTTGGTTTTTGGATGCGCGGCACCACTTGCTCGATGATAGGTTCGCAACTACTGCCGCCGCCGGTTTGGGCGCCTTGATCGCCCGCCCTGCGGCCTTTCGCAGTTCTTTTGCCGAATATCGGCTTACAGAAACGTAATTTTAACGGTTTAACGACGGTACAACGCGACACCACTCCCGAATCCGAACTGCTCGGATCGAATTCACTCACCATGTCCATGTCGATGCCCACGGACGGTTGGCGGGCTCGGGCTAGCGCTGCCGCCTGCTGTTGGAGTTCACCGTTAACGGAGAGCGTCGATCCTCGAAACGCGCACTGTGATAATGGATTTCGCACCACTTGTGGTCCCGCAAACACCTGAAACAAATTTCGGGTCTTAAATCAAATTTCAATATCCATTAGATTTACTACATGGTAACACGTGATTTAGTGTATTTTCCTTCTTGCTATTTTCTTAGAATTATGTGGAAAAAGGTTACATTAAAACTTTCGCAAATAACTTTGTCTCTACGAATGGATTTTTATAGCCAAAGAAGAAAGATTGGATCAAGATGTGTGAAGAAATATTTGGCTTATTACTAAATATAATACAAAGGTATTCCATTTACTAATACACAGTAATCCTCTATCCTACTGAGTATTCAATATAGGCAGTAATTTTAAGTGAAAACTCTTCTTCTGAATCCCCAAGTTATCTCTCGAGCAGTTTTTGGACTGCTTAAAACGATGTAGCATGCGCCGAAGCGCCTGGGGAAACTGCATGCAAACAATTCTCAGATGTTTACTATGACGTGTTAACAGAACACATCAGAAAATACCTAAAAACAATAACCAAAAGATAATGCTGTGGTATTAACTGTAAAACAAACACCGATGCAAGGTGGACTAAGAAACACTTTCGGAACCACGCTGATGACGCCAGTTAGGCAGAAGCATGTTCGTGGGTAGTGTGTCTTTTCTCTCTTTGCATTGCTTTTGCCGTAAGCGGTTCCACTAATACCATGAGCAAGCTATTTCAGCTATTTATTTGGTTATTGTTTTTAGGAATTTTCTGAAAATACATTCTATACTGTTCCATCCTACATATAATGGGTACAAATTTAAACTTCATCAATTTCGTAGAAGGCATTAATGTAGCGTTGTTTGGCGCGAACATAGCTTTGCACTGCACTAATTTTTAATTATAAATTATACCGCTATGTTAACGGTTGTATTATGTTATTGTATAAAATCTGGCACTACGTATTAATTCTTGCACTGATTTAGCACTACCCTTTGCGAACGCCACATCAGAATTATTTTTTTTTAACGATGTTACCAAGTTATTTAAACTTGAAAGGTTATAAAATATCCTTTTATTGTACAGTGTGCGTTCGTAAACGTTGGGCTTTTATGCTGACATAAAGCACGACAAAGAAATTATCACATCTGGTGGCAGCTCCGGGTACCCTTATCAAAAGGCGCCCCAAACCGATAAAGAACAAATACTTTTTCAGCGTGCGTACCAGACATTTGATTTGTTTGCAAAATTTTTATATTCATGTGACAGCTAATGCAAAAATAACATATCTTTGTTCGTGTCCATAAACGAACATCGTTGATGATGGCGTCCTTCATTAAAAGTGAATAGAAGAAAAACCAGAGGGAAGAAAATTTAACGATAATTTAAAAATGGTACTTTTTATAAGCTACGTATTTATTACGAAATAAATTATAAGTAACTTTATAAATGCAGAGAGTTCGAGAGACCCGATAGAACATTTAAGCAGCAAATTAGATAATTTCACAAGATGCAGAGCGTAAAGTTATTTGGATGGTGTTCTAAAAACCCGAATATCTCCTTGAAAATGTTCAAACTTAAACGTTTGAGCCGGTTTGGCAAATTCGCTAATTGGGAGAGTGGCTTTCCTAACACGAACAAGAATGCAAAATAATTTGAAATAGAAGTAGTGAACGTGTTGTTTGTTAGAATAAAGCATTTTTTATAGTTTATTTTTCTATACATATGCAACGTTTCTAGATGCATGACCATGCACGATACTACTGCTCGATTATAAAGTTTTCGAGCTTCATAATAAATTCTACAAGCACATGTTTAGAACATAATAATCCGTAGCGATTGCTGGCGCAGTAAGACGACGATTTCGTCTTGTTCGCTTCTTGTAGTACTTCGTCGTCGTTCACTGCATTCGTGGTTCTATAGTTGGCCTGTTCCTTCTATTCATTTTGTTGTCTGACGCAGGCATCTCATATTAGGGGGGACTTCGTATAATAATAATTTTTGTTTAGCAATTGATCCAGTAGAATATGGGTTTCGGCAAAACATATGTACAAACATAGTAAAATAAAATAAGAACATATGCAAGACATAAGCAAGCCACATCCATTCCAGAATTCAGAGATGCTGCAATAGTAACTTTCCAGAAGATGTTTTTGCAAACAAACAACTCTTTGCACCTATGGGCAAATATAAAACATTCATATGTAAAAAGTAATGGCAATCTGAGGATGCTACAACGTTTAAACATTGGACAAAAAAAAGATGTTGAAGAACATTGCCCTTATAATCAATTTTTGCAGTACAAAACAGTGAAAAATGTACGAGGATTGCGTATGCTAAAGAACTTAGAACAAAGCTGCGGTGCATGATTCTCCCAAGCCAAGAATTGATCTATGAAACAACCCAGTAACTTGGTAGAAGACACCACAGCGACCGCTCTAGGCTCTAGTTGTACTAATCGCGACTTACTCACCACGCTGCAAAGAATGCAATGAGAGAATGGTCGTCTTGGTACCGTTAATCGTTAAGTCATTATTATGACATCACACAGACATAGCACTTCAATAACCGTTACCATTCGCATAGAGATCAATCTCAACATTTCCTAAAATAATTATAGTGCATTAGCAAATAATATAAACAAAAGTGGACCCAGAACAAAACCCTGCAGCATTCCCTATACCATGCCAGGAGCCAATGACAAGGCATTAGCTGTACAATTCCTAACTAAAATGTATTGCGAAGGGTCGGTCAAATATCAGAGTAGCCAATCTAATGTCTTATTCCGTATCGATTAATCTTTGCTTTTTGCTCACTGCTTCCTAAGACAAATGTGTTTCGATGAGCAGCATCCCGTTTTCCCAACTTTTATTTTAGCTCTGAGGATAAGTATCAATCGTATATTAACTATATACTCTCAATAAAAAAGATTACTTAATTTAGATGAAATCTATAATGTTTATACCAATGATGAAATAATAACAAAATATTGTGTCAACTCTGAATTTTGCAAATGATAAACGTTTTAGTGAATTTCGGAGAAATATCTAAGTGTCAGCTAAGGAGAACTCGCACAAATAAAAAGAAAAAGAAGGGAATCCAGCCAGCACCAACGAAAGAAGTTAATCCTTAATCGCTATACGTGTCCCTGGAGATACATTAGCTTAACTTGGGTAATTTCTGTATTTGTCAGTACTAACCTCAGGAAATTTATGGTACCTGTACTTTATTTTTATGCTTCCTCTTAAATATTTACACAGAAATGTTGATTTTGCCGTATTTTTTTTTTTACAAAACGCGGAAGAATTTTATTATTTATACATCATTTTATTTAGAATGCAATATTATTGGTGTTACTGTTATTACATTATTTATTTCTTGCATAAGAAATAAGCCTTAAAAATGCCTTAATGCAAAGTACGTTGCTTTCCATTTTCTTAGTATATAAATCTGAAAGCTGTTTAAGAAGCCGTGAATAAAATGTTATTGGGTTCTGCTGACGTCGGATGAATAGAATTTAGGCGGGTCGGTCCCATGCACTTCTGAAAAGACAGAGATAAGAAAAGAGGGATGTTTAGATAGAAGTTATTTCAGTTGAAAAGTCTAAAAGGTGTAATTTGACCTTTCCCTTTATTAAAGTAAATCGAGCGCCCCATGTTGCAAATAAATTTTAAACTGTTTTGCCGGTTCTTTCCGATTTCCATTTCATCAGGATTCTATTAAGAAAAATGCGCAAATTTCACAATTCTTGGAACATCCTTGATGCACTGAAAATCATAATTCTCTATTGACACGCTATAACACATAAGAAAGGTTCGCAAAGCCGGTACCAGACCACCAGTGTGCATAGAGGCTGGTGATATTCCGGTAATTTCGCACGTACTTAAGAAAGGAGAAAATTAAGAATCACGTAAAGAATATGAATCCGTACATATCATGTCGGTTTGCTCAACGTTATTCAGATATTATGATGCTCAGTAGCGATTTACAACGTGAAAAACATGCCAATAGCGTAAACCACAAATTGAAAAAGCGCGACCAAAATACCGGGTTTGTAATGAATTTAATAATTTGGGCGGTGGTGCAGCATATGTTTTCATGGTTTGTAACTTGGGTTGACATAATATTGCTTCCAAAACAGCAAACCTTTCAAATAAGGAAGTGCAAAAACAGAAATCTGAATTCCCAACTCATTTTAAAACACAACTGGAGTTAATTGAAAGTGTAAAGAAGCAGTTACAGAACGGAAGAATAAGGAACAACTGTAATTTCGATCAAATTAAAGTGAAGAAGGACTTATTTGTAAGCCCTTCTTTCTTTCTTTGGAAAGTTACGGAAAAAAAGGAACAAATCTGTTTGGAAAGCCCGAAGAAGTAAGTCAAAAGAAAGGAAAAAAAAACTTGTGTTGATGTCCAAAGAAACGATGAAAAGAACAAGTAGTAGTATAGTGTTAACTAAAAATCAAGATCAGCTTTCAATATCTAGCAAAAACATCCGTTGCCTAGCATGCAATGAAGAATATGCTGATCCTCCGGAAGAACAGCGGATCCAATGAAATTGATGGGATGAAGGCTTTCCCACCTATGAGGATGGAAAGTATTTGTTTGTGATTTATTAACAGTCCTCGAATCAATTATAACATTAATACAAGCTACTAGTGTTTGTTTTAAAAATGTGCGAACTTCTACCCCATGTCTTTTGAGCTTTTCTCCCGCTTATGGGGTAAAGATTCAAATCTTACAGTTTTTCTTGGAAAAAATATATCCGGCTGTATTTGAGGAACTGGCAATAAAACGTGTATGAAAATTGAAAGGCAAGATCCTGGAGTAAGTGGTCTATGAGTTTGGAGGTTTTCTAGATCGTAATTAGGGTTCTATCTTAAGACAAATATTAAGTGCGATTTTTTTGTCTCACTCTACTGTGGTTTGTAGATTGCTGTAACTAATTGCATTTTCAGTTTTATTTCTGTTTCCCATGTCAACTAATGAGATTCTTTGCATATCACTTTGTAATTTATTCTTTTCGTTTTGAGTTTTTTTGTCCTTTTTTCTATTTTCTTTGCATTCTTGTTTTCTTTTGTTCGAAAAGCAATCTAGACCACCTTCCAACGTTGTAGCGCATTTTTATTCAAGTCTGAGCGTTAGTTAGAAGCGGTACTAATCTTGTTTAATGATACTTCTGCGATTCTTTGCTAATTTTTTTAGGCTAGAGTGAGTTTATTCAAGTTAGAAGATCTATTGGGCGATTTTAAATTTTTCTGGAGCAGATTAGAGCCAAAACCCGGATTCTCAACACCTTCGAACGCTCTAGTTCGTTTCTTTTGTCGCTGACTTTGAAACGAATATTTGATTTAGCTAGCACAGAAATTTACGTTTAGGCCGCCCAACAACCTTAGGTAGGTAATGTCGATTAATTGCTAATATATATTTTGGTCATTCGGTAAATTGATTTTGTTTGTTTGTTTTAAACCTCTTGCTTTTCTCTGTTATTGTTTCTTGGTTTGCCTGCGACAAAGCAATCGCCTTGACCAAATTTGCAGCAGGAAATGTTTCATCGAATATCAAGCAAATCAAGCAATCCACAACGATCCTCGGACGATTCACGATAAGTCATACGAATAATTTATGGTGTTTTTCTGTTAATTTTGATCCCTTATATCATGTTTACAGTTACTCTTTTTTTAGGGTTGGTCATGAAATAGAGAAGTATTTGAACTTACGAATTAACTTTGTCGACCTGTATACTATTATTTAATGTGTTATTTTCTACACTTAAAAGGATATTATTTAAAGGCTTCAGTCTTTTTCCTATTATCTTCTTTGACTTAACTTCTTTGAAATATAACCAATTACTGAATACTGAAATTTTGTGAATCATAGCTACTCATAAACGAATTATTTTGATAATAATTAATTATATTTATTCATTTAATTTGTTTGTTGATGAGATAGTTTTATTGTGGCGAACGACTTGGTCACAAGAACCCATCCCATGTCACAATGTAGCTACGGGCGTGTGGAAGTTACTCCACCATCAACCTCGCGCGTTAACTTTTTTTGTAACCGTTGTGTACAAATCATTGATTTAACGGTCAGAATACATATACTTCTTTTTTTGTAAATACAACCCAACTGTTCGACTGAAAAATTGAAACCATCTAATTGAATAGTAAAACGAGTAATTTCTTTAAAAATACTTTATAGTGCTTTGTGAAGTAAACCTGCGGCTACACGTTTATTAAACCGTGTTTCTAGCACAACTATTCGTTCGCCTGCTTCATCCCTTGTCATGTATTTTGAATTTGAATCCATTACTTGTTGCCATATTTGCTTTTTTAACTCACCTGATGCAATACACATTGCATTGTTTCAGTTTAAATAAATACTACTTGTTAGTAAACGATAGTGTTTACCCTTATATTTATTTAAAATCCGAGTACACATCCACATTATTCATTGATATATTGTTTGTTAGGATCGCAGACAAATAGCAAATAACTCACTATTGACTATGCAATTTTTGTTTGATGGTGGACACAAATATTACACTGTAAGCTACAACAATAAGTTACTATAGATTACGTGAAATTTATGGAGCATTTGCAGCATAAAATGCAAAAAACTACCACATTCTCAAGATTATATAAAGTTCTACAATTAATAGTTGTATGATTAGAAGTTAACATATGGGACTGAAAAGCCATTATCGTTTATAGTGATTGGTTTCTATTTCGAGTTACACTGAAGATACAACGGAACGTAAATCCGAAGCTGATGTCAAAATTAATTGCCCATAAAAATATCTACATTGTAAGAGCCAATAAAGCTACTCCAGAGTAGATTCTAGACCCGATAGAATTAAATGCAGCGTATTTAAGTTTAGTTTTAGGTTTTAAATTGTAAAGAGCGTTAAATGTAACACAGTTCATCGTAAAATTAATGTAAGTTCATATACAATGTATCTACACCCTGTCTCACTTTTACATCGAAGTGTTGGTCTTGGAGATAGTACTAAATTTTACCGGATTTCATCAGTTCATCAATCAGTGGTGTTGTATATTTAATTTTCCGGTGCTATCTGCAGCAATTTTATTGTACATATAATTACGTTATTCTCCAGGTTGAAGACTAGTCAAGAACTCTGTTTTTCTATATGTACTTCAATGTCGAAGAAATACGTAAGTGAATAATAAGTGAATACAGATGGTAAATATCTCTGTGTTATTTTAAATTTTCGTAGATGGCATACCTGCAGTATATGTGTGTATATTTTTATGACAGAAAATACATACATATGTATATTTGACGGCAACACACAGCGTCTGAAATGTGCCGTTTTCATGGAATACATCCCATTTCAGCATTGACATAAGGCAGACTTTCTCCATATATTCTCGAATATTACCATTTAGAAGAATCGGAAAAGCATCTAACGCAGGACTTTTCAACCGCGCGAATATATTCTGATGGATGAAAGGAATAATTTTCAGCTTATATGCTACTTGTTTTGAATTCGCTGATATGTACAGTTCTATGCAAAAATATACCGTTGCTCGTTGCAGCTGTGCGAATAGAAAGGTTAGCTATTATATTATTTGGCTCTAGTTTATCTGGTAGTTTGCCGTTTTGCAGGAGCAAAAACTCGCAACAGAATCAGCTACTACTGCTATTACAAGGGAATATATCTTGTGTGTACTTTATATGAAAGGGTGGTGTCTTGAGTTGAGTAAGAACAACCAAGAGATGGTGACATTGAGACTTGACTATAGAAATCGGCCGGATGGTTTACTTAAAATAAGTGTTCAAAGAAAACAGTTTTGTGAAAAAAAAAATGGAAATTTCACAGTAACACAACAGTGCCAGCACCAAAAAAACTGGTTTGCAGAATGGGTGGTGTTCCTAAATGAGCCGAGTCCGAAAAAGCTGTCTTTCATTGTACTGAACATGTCGCAAGCATTGCTTCGGAGGATCGAAGAACAGTTAATGCTGAGCGATATACAACAATTTTTTGTCAGAAACCAGCGATGAAATTAGGGAAAACAATAAAACAATGAAGGATAATACATCCTTCATCATGGCAACATACAGCACATCAAACAATTGATTATTTGAAGAAGAAATACACACAATTTTAACTTGATTGACTTTGATTAGTTTCGAGTAATTTTTGAGAACCTCTTTAGGTTTTCTAATTATAGATGTGCGGTGCAGAGAGTGCTGTGTGTTTGCTTTTTATTAGGTAAACCAAGAAAGAGGTTACGTTATATTGTTTTATTATTGATTTTTTAGCAAAGAGGATATATTTCATTTCTTATACAGTGCGACCCACTTGAAATTGAAACATCTCTAAAACCTGCACTTTACATTAAAACAAAACGATTTTTTTTTAATACATAGTGAATCAAAACGTCTATTTGTACATAAATTTTCCGAGGTTCATCTGAATTTTCAAAGCACATTGTGATTATTTTTCCAATTCGAAAAGAGCGAAATTGTATTAGCGACTTTTTTTATGCCAGAAAGTTTTGCAATGGTTTTAACCAAAATTTCATTTAAATATGTTAGTTAATAGAAAAGTTAAGAGAGAATCATTTTTCAAAAAAAAATCTAACTGCAATTAAAAATGGGAACATAATAATACATCTACAATATTATAAACATAAAAAAAAACAATTTGGTTTTACTTGTGTTTAGTACATTTTTTATTGCAATATGTAGAAATGATTCAATTGCTATTGATAATCGGCATTTCATCCAAAAAATACATGTAATTCAAGTAAAATCCAATGTCGAAATCAATAATTTATAATTTTTTTTGTAAATGTTGATCTACCTTGATCAGTAGATGTAAGAATCGGATTTATAAAATAATGCACTGTAAATTAATATATATTGGCTTGTATTGAACTGCAAAGTTTGAAAAATGATTTCCTCATCATTTTTTATTAGTAAATATGTTTCAATTAAATTTTGGTTAACATTATTTTAGGACCTTCTGAATTCAGTGATGTGGCCAGATTTTTAATAAAAACGTTACTAATAAAATTTTGCTATTTCCGAATTCGAAAAATGATCAAAGTATGCCTGGAAAATTTAGATAAACCTCAGAAATCCATACATATGTATATAAAAAAAAACTTGTTAAAATATATAAAATGTAGGGGCTAAACGAGTCACATTGTATCTGAGTGAGAAAATTATCCAGCGCTAATATTTTGGAAACGAATATCTAAAATATATTTTATGGTTTCTCCTTTCGCAGCAATAGCCACGTACATACATTTGCATTACATCTACGTGTCAGTGGAGAAATACAGACCTTGAGCGTATCTTTCGCATCACTGGGTTCTGTCAGGACTTCTCCCGCATCACTCGTTGAAATATCCGACGCTAAATCACAAGTGACAGTAGGAATGGTGATAGGTCTGGGATGGGATTCTATGGTGGCGATCTGTCTCTGACTATCCCGCGGTGACGTGTTGCTGTTGCGATCGACGGAGCCCCCCGCTGACGTGTCCCCCCCGTTCTTCTTGTTACCTTCCAACGTTGTAAAACTCGTTACCGCGTCTTGGGGCTGCCGCCGAGGTGGTTTCCGAATGCCTCTTCTGGCCCTCGCCTTCGCCGCGAAATATATTCTTATGTACACGAACACCATTATACAGGAAGGGATGTAAAACGAACCCAGGGCGGAATAGAGCACGTAACCGACTTCTTCGCTCAACTGCAATGAAAGAGGAAAAAATAATTAGGAATAGATGTGAATATTACATGAGTGGAAACAATAAGCAGCGAAAAAAATTGCACGAACTAACACTGTAAAGGATGAGTTCTAAAATTTGTTATGTTGTGCACACAGGAAAAAAATATGTTAATTGTAGGATAATGCTTCTGAAACTACTTTAAGTCTCTTATCAAATCGTACCACCAGTGAGCGTGCTCCATCAAGATTAATTTACGTGATTTCCATTATTATATCACTAAATTTTTTCGAATGCTGCCGCACACTTCACAAGAAAACAGTTAAAACTAGGGGAGTGAAATAAACTGCGATAAAGTTACTTCTAAACCTAAAAAAATGCTTTTGAATATTCATAATATTGAAAATCTTACTAAACCGGTGAAACATCTCAAAATTAAAGATGTCATGTACAAGGTTACAGAAAGATTGTTCCAGAACAATCTATATTCCTAATGCAAAACTTTGAAAAGCACTTTAATAATGTGCTTCGATATAATACTTTTAGGGCTTCAAGTATTGCCCAATCGCTTTTAAAGGAAGGTAGTAAGTATACTTTGTTGAAGCTTTAAATCACTTTTAAAGTAATTGAAGTAAGATAATTTAAGGCCCGCTTTTAGTATTTCAGTTACTTATTAGAAAATAATGGAAATCCTTTAGAGGATTTCCGCGAAATGTCTAAACCACTTTTAGCAGTGGTTGGAGCACTTTTACATCAGTACTTGGTAATTGGTGCTTTACTTCTTAGAGCTTCATCCAAAAGCATCTTAGATTGTTCGAGGAATATGTTTCTTAACAGATGAAACAAGTAAACTGTAATTTCTATTTCCTTTGCGGTGTTACATACAGTTTTCCTCCAAGTCTTAAGTGTTGAGAGGTTGATTCAATACCAAATGACTTCGAATCATTATATTTGACAACCCTCGACTATCTTCCAATTCAATTGCTTTTCTGTCTGCTGTCATGGTAGGACTTAACCTGTATTAATTTGTTTTAATGTTAACTATTTTTAACACAAAATGCTATAACATATTTAAACGTCATTCCGTTTTTCAGAGTAATACTGTGATTAGAATGAAAAAAATTAATTCTACTTTTGAAATAGTAGTCATCAAGAGTTATCGATATCTAATCACTTTTTAAACAACCTATGTACACTTCATGAATATTCTAACTTAGATTAAAATCTTCCATTGCACGTATTGATTTTTAAATCGGCTAGTTATCTTTATTGCAGTTCTTTTAAAATTTTTATATACGTCCATTCGCAATCAATATTAATGAATGTACGTACCGATCAAATTCCAGATATGCTAATAACGGTAATATTACCTTAGAAACACTAGATATTTTATTCACACATAATTTGGTTGATTATGGACTGTGACCAAGTTAATAGGGCACCAACTTTTATTGCCTTCCTCGCTGGCGCATAAAATCGAGTTCTGAATAAGCAATATGAAAATGTATAATAATGGTACGACCTGAATAATGTCATTATGGCGCATATTTATTATCAAAAGAGGAAACGACGAATGCTGGATTTTTAGTGTTTTTCAAAAAGGGAATGATAAATTCTTTATTACGCGACTTTTATCATTCATATAATATATGCAGTAATATTATTATGTTCCATTATTCTCATTAATTTCGAAGCAACGACAATATGATGCATATTTTCGATAATGTTGTAATTGTTATTTAGAAAATTCGACCAATAGTTATAAATATATTATGAATCGAGCGGGCAAATTCGGGTGCGCACCATTGGCGTAGCTAACGAATTGATTCTTGCATGCGAAGGGAGTCAGTATGCAGAGATATATTATCGCGAACGGTGCCGTTCCGGTGCTAGATACAAAAAAGTTTTTAACATGGTTTTTGTAGATTATGAACCGATCTCGATAAATTATCTGTATGTCGCTGAGTGAACACGGGAAATTGCCATCTCTAATCATGTGTACAAAAAGTAAAATCGAGAGTGTATCTAATTTAATGATTGAGAAAAACTTAGCGTCTTAAGCGTTTTCCGTGACTTGAAAAACTGGAGAAACGTGATTAAATATTTTTAACGTAAGGTGCTTTTCCAAAGTTATTTCTGCAAAAAACACGTCCGCCGTGAGGAGGTTTAAAAAGTTTGAGATAAATCCCAATGATACCTCCATTAATGATTTACGTCACCACTTTCGTTTAAAATCATTGACATCGCATAGAAAAATTACCGAATTTTTAGTATGTACAAATCTCGTAATAAGTAGGTATAGTTGCGCCGTCATATTGTCCTCTGCCTTTATAGCTGTGCTGTAGAAAACATTGCGAAATCATGAGCTACTTTATGTACCAAAACTTAACACAAATACGGTTGTGAACTTTCCCGTTGTCAGGTTGTGCAGGGCTTTTAACCAGTACAGCATTTATATTTTGTTTGAGCATCTATTAAATTAAGAGATGGGCTTTGGATGTCGTTGACTGGAATTGTTTATATGAACTCTTTTACTCTTATTTGCACTTGATGTAATTTTATATACATATACATCATAAGCACAATGTACATAATTTTCATTTTTTATAATATGGGTCGTCGTGTTTTGTATTCAACATGTTAAAATAAATACACCTGGTTACTTCAAAAAATAATGCTAAGATAGCTTAGCTTCCTCATGGTATTAATGGA
>LR736858.1:4280567-4451436 GCA_902654985.2 Oryctes borbonicus
AATACCATGAGGAAGCTAAGCTATCTTAGCATTATTTTTTGGTTATTGTTTCTAGGCATTTTCTGATGTGTTCTGGTTACTTCAGGTTAGATATTTTCCACACGAAATAAAAGGAATGTGTTCTTTACTCAGTTTTAAAACTTTAGGGTGAAGACGGCGAAATTTTATTTCGCGAATATACAGCCATAGTATTACATCGACATAAATCGACAACGTTAGAGTGACGAAATTTCAAACTTTCTTTTGATGCCCTGCAAAAATTTCATCACTTTGGGTACTTACCTTTGGCGGTTCCCTTATATCTCGGCATCTGAATGAGATAGGTCAGAGGTTACGACTAAAATTAGAAATGAGTGTCTTCAGCGAGTCAAATATACAGAATGGCACCATCAAGTCGGTGATTTTCGACCTTTTTATTTTTCTTAGTTTCAGATCTTTGTCGCAGCATTTTTCTGTCGGGCATTTAGCAAATTGTTAACAACGTTCGAAAGGTATAATTCACTTGAGGCACCTTTCCTTAATTTAGCGATATATAATTTCTACAAAAGTTTCTTATTGTGCGCAGCATGAATGCATAATTTAATTACATTGGTGTGCCTAAACAAACATAAATACTCACGAATTCCGTTAGTATAACTTCTTTGAATAAATTTCACGTTTCTTTAATTATGCAAGGGAGCGGAATATCCAATTCGAAGCAATTCCAAACTAAATGAAGTCAGAATCGCTAGCGCACAGCAACTAACGACTCAAGACGCTCGATTTAAGTTGCTAATAGCAGTTTGCGAAACAGATCATTGACGAAACAGCAGTAGCTGAAAGTGATCGATAGTTTCGGGTAGAACGAGAAGAGGTAGTAATTAGTAGCTAGTCAGTCGTTCCAAAGAATGCAGCGGCGAAGAACGGAATGAACAAAAGAAAACAGATAAAGCGCTGAAACGTCGAAAATTACGATCTAGCTGTTCCGCCCTCTGTAAATGAATTCAATGGACGATCTGGTCTAATCGAAGGAAAGATATCATGGAGAATGTTGCATACAATTCTATTCGGGGTGGCCCTCCGTAAAATGGAACGCGGCAGACGACAAAAAGTATTGGACGGTTTAGCTTCATTTATCGGAAGTCGGATAAATAACGGCCATAATATCGCGATCAATCATTAAATGCACAGCTATTTCAACTGTTTTCGGAAGCACATTGGAAAGCTTTCAATAAAATTAAGACCTCGGTATTAGAATCCTAACAATATTTATTACGCATATCCTGTGTCTTATAAGTTGCAATTGGGGGATGATATTTACAATAATCCATTTTGAATTGAATGCAATAAGATTTTGAGTTGTTAGGTGATGAGGTTGATTAAAGTGAGGATAATCGAGGCTCTTATTAGGTATGAATCATTTTTAGTAAAGGCGTGTAGTTTACGAAAACGCCAAGGTGGAACTCTCATTTTGCTATTGCTTTACATGCAAAATACAGGCGGTGTATACTAGATAGTTGCGTTG
This sequence comes from Oryctes borbonicus, assembly GCA_902654985.2. NCBI lineage: Eukaryota > Metazoa > Arthropoda > Insecta > Coleoptera > Scarabaeidae > Oryctes > Oryctes borbonicus. The sequence continues at coordinate 4,282,072 of LR736858.1, forward strand.
TCTGGATGCAATAATTACTCTAACTGCATAGAGAAAAATGGTAGGGCAGCTAACCTTATATTTTTTAAATAACAATTTCTACTAACAAAAGATGATCCCGAATCCGAAATTTCAAAAAATAATGAAACTTTTGGAACATAGAGAGCACATATAGATATGTATTACGTAGTTTTATTTTTCTGTTAATATTCACTCTGAGTTGAGTGTAGTTAATTTTTGAGATTTGAACATTTTCAAATTTATTTGATTTTTGATTAATTACACCAAGCGTAAGCAAAGACGTCGTAATATTTTGCCGCCGAAAGTTGATTATGAATGAGAAATGAAAATTTGAAAGGTTATGTACATATGTACACCTACTTTTTATATAAAAAAGTGAAATGGTTCCAGTAGTACTGCAAATAACAGAATTCTATTATATATTCTATCCACGTTCCGCTTTAGCTAAGAAGTATATGTAACAATGTGAATATATTTATAATCTTCCTTTCTTGATCGAATTCATTACTGCTTCATAAAGCTCATTATAACAAATAGTATATGCTCTCTCTTACTACTAGCGAGTTATATGCATAGATAGAGTGAAAAACTTCCACATTTCCAAAATTAATTTCACCCTCTTAGAGTGAATATTAATCGAAAAATAAAATTGCGCAATACATATTTATTTCAATTTTCGGGTTCGAGATCATCCCTTGAAAGAATTATTAAGACTAGAATATCGAAACTAACGAAAATATACATAGATACAATATATGCATTATGCGTCTTGAGACTTTCGATACTGTATAGCAACATGTATATGTACTGTAATGTTTTGCCAATGTGAAATTTGGAAAATTTTAGGAAATTTGTCGAAATTACAAATTTTCTTCAAAAATCGCGGGTCGTGAATCTGGGAATGTCCTTAGACACTTTTTCGGCAGATGTAAAGAGACGTGTTAAGACGTAGAAATGAAAATAACTACTAACCTCAAATCTCGTGACTTTCTATTACATAAACACCAGGTTTATATTTTGACGTCCCAGAAATATTCGGCTAAACACAGGAATCTTTCTCTAGGTATCGGGCTTCCTACCAACAGGACCCTCATACCCGATGGTGGACAATGTGACATGCCAAGATGAGAAGTGAATTTGGCGCTGATGATAGCTAACCTCGTTGTTGTTATTTTATGTAACATTACAGTGTATACGTTGAATTCCATATTTATTGAAGCTTCGTTTTACTATGCTTTGTAAAATATACATACATACATACATACATACATAAGTGTTTATTTATTCGATTTACAGTTTATTGGAAAATAAAGCAGACCTCACTCAGGAAGCGATGAATTCATTTTATGGAGGCGCATATTTGCCGTATTTTTACGCTGATGTTAAAAATTTTATGATTTGCGTTTCGACCAACCGCTACAAATAAAAAATCATACATTTTTTATATAAAATTATACGGTACGGTTTTTATGGTCCCTGGAGGATTTCTACGGGGTGGAAATGATAGGATTCATTTGATTGGCTTTATAAAACTTCTGTACATATATATTGAGAAAAACATTGTATAACCAAAAAACGCTTGCCTGTAGCTATGAAATTATGGCACACGTCAAATTAACATTGTAATAATTTATTTTAGTCTGTCGTATACTTGATTGCGTTTTTGTTTGATTCTGTTGTTTGTCGTATTTTAGAATTGTTTTAAAAATGATTCTCTCCACTTTCAAAGAGTGCAGGGACATTATTATGTGTTACGGAGAAGCTTGATCAAATTCTTGTGAAGCTCAACGCATCTATCGGGACAGATATCCAGTAAGGCATGTTCCTAATGTCAGAGCATATATTGATGTACATAGATATGACTGTTTCAAAAGAGCAAATGTTAATAATGGGGTTACCAGAACTCACGAAGTTCTGCAAATATGAAAATAATTCAAGAAAAGGCATCAGCATATAAGTTCACCTGTGCAGAATGTTAACCGTGAATCAGACAGACATGACCTCAAAGAATAACTTCTTCACCCGTTTCATCCCCAAAAAATTCGTCACCTATTAGAACAGGATTATTTACCCCGTGTACAATATTGGGAGTGGCAGCAAAATTAAGGGCAAAATTTTCTATCATTAATCTTATCCACCGATGAAGCAGGTTTTAGTCGCGATGGTATTTTGAATCTACATAATATGCAGTATTGGAGAGACGAAAACCCCCGTTAAATCATATTACGGAATCACTAATATGGATTTTCTATTAATGTATGGGTAGGTATAATCGGCAATTGCCTAAATTGTCCATTTTGATTGTTCAATCGATTGACAAGAGAACCCTATCGAAATTTTCCATTGAATATTATTCAAAGAATGTAACGACGCGTCAGCTCTCTTCTTTCGAAGGGCAAGAGACCTTTTGTGAAGACGATTTGGAAATAGGTGGATTGGTCGTTGGATGTCGTATGCTATGACCAGCTTGTAGTACCGACCTTAATCCTCTCGATTTTTCATTTTGAGGATTTATAAAATATGAAATGCGTAGAACTAAATAATGAAGAGCAATAATGAAATCCGCTAATAGATTCCGTACTAATCCAGGCACACATGCCGTTAATCATTAACACAAAGATATCCAAAGACAAGGCTATCAACACATTCTTTAGAGCGAAGTACCTTCTATTATTTAAAATGTAATCATTGTTTTTCTTTGTTAGATCATGTTACTTTTAAAGCTTATGTTGACCAACTTGCGATTTTCTTTGTTGTAAGATATTGGAGAGAAATAAACTTTCTAAAAAAATGTTTCAAATATTTATCTGTATCTTGAAAACAAAAGACACCTGTATATTTTTTCTACATCTGCTGTGTACTAATTTGTAGTACCAGTCTCTTTTGCTTTGTTTTTCTTTTATTATGCACAAGGTTAAAGAAAAGGTAAACTCTTTATGTGCTTGGTTCTATCCCACAATCCAGCGACCACGTCATGTCGTAAAGCATTTAATCAATTTAATCAGTTATTGGCAATACATCCTTTATTTAAGCTGCTGGTGTTTTTAAAACAAATAAACTTTAAATTGTTGAATCCACTGCAACTATTTCAACAAAATTATTGGCCCTGCTTCTGTGAATGGTGGTGTATGTTACATGGGTATTGCGTGTATTCAGAACCAGTAACATTTAGTTGGTGTGGATGGTCCAATCAATAAATATTACAAAGAGTAGTATCTATTTCCGAAACCTTTTCCTAAAATGACTGCAAATTGTTTGATTTGTTTATCGGTTTTTCAGTTTCACATTATCAATTAAAAATTGATTTTTTTCGCATCGCTTGCGGCCTGTAACTCATTTATTGGGTCATTTATACCAATTCCTTCTTATTTTTACAACCCTCATCTCCTCACATATTGCAAATGAAGATAACAAATGGTAACATGCACACGTATATTATAATAAGCTAGATGTTCATCATATAAATGCAAATCGATGTTGCAGAGGTCTTTAAATGAATTCGTATCGATAGGATGATACAATATATTACGCCAAAACGGAATTGAATTATAGATAAGAAAAATTGGAAATTAACATAAACGACGAATAATTAAATTTATATTTTATTGCGACAACCATAGATTTATCGCATTAGTGTTTAAAATCGGAAAATTTAACTTTGGTTTCGAGTATTTATTACTCTAGGCCGGCATTCAATTTAATCATTTGAATGTTACCGATTTGCAAATGAAGTGAAAACGATTGGTTTGATTGCCATTCATGCATAACGCCGCAATTGTTGCTGATGTTACAGCGGTCACTTCAAAAGTATTAGTTTACCCGTATGTATGTGCAAACAACATTCATTCAACAATTGCTCATGTACTGCGCAGGGAGGACGTGAAGTGCATTTGCATAAGTTATTATTATTTGTTTCCGTGTGCAGAGCATCGTGGACTTTAATTCAAAAATTAATAATGGTGCTCAAAAAGACAAATGAAAAAGTATTAGTAAGCACGAGTCCACAGACCAGTACTTTCAAGGACGAAAGTGTTTTTAATATGTAAATTAATATCGTGCATGCTTTCGGGCTTTATGACTGTTTGTAAACGTTTAAGCTTCGTACCTCAATCTTTTGCAATAACTCGGCGGAATATTTTTCCACACTTCTTTTATTCTGGTTTCAAATAGTTTTTGAAGATAGATGTATGTATAGTTTACAATATCGAGCTTGACTATCAGTAGCGCCAACAGAGTGAGTTCAGTTTGTCCACTAGTTCACCGACAAAACCTCTCTGGCAGCTACAAGCGCGTTTTCAGTAACTTTAACAACTTTTACCTTCTACGGACTAGATAGTGGGGGAGTTAGAAGATTATAGTGAGTCCAGTCAACGACGGTAATTGTAGAACGAATAAATACCCTGTCATCTTCCTCATATCCAAAATCTTTCGATTTAATCTAATCTCTTCCTACAACAATCTCCAGAATAACTTCAGTCGTATCTCGGTAGTAATTTTGCATCAGTCGTCAAATAATCATCTTGTTTGTACATGGTGTTAAACATGAGAGAATAGCATAGAATCAGTGCAGTTGCGTCCCTGCATCACTTGTTAATGTGTTTCGATCTCAAAGTATTTTTCGAAAGGTGAAATTTAACTGTGATTAAACAAACGCTATCGTGAGTCAGGAGACGCCGAAGAATGTCTAACTTTGAGTCTGACATTCATCCAGATAATACGTGTTAGGCCTTGTTCCCATTTTCTAATAGTTCATCGTCGGAATTCTACTATTAACTCGAAGTGATAACCAAGTGTAGTAGTTTGAATAAGCCGGGTTGAGCGGACATGTGTTGGAACGTCGGCATTCAAGGTTAGTTTCTCGTTTGGTATTTTAATACTCCTTATATTTAATTTACTGTTATCCATTTGAATTTAAATTGTGGAAACCGTGTACTAGAAGTACTCCCGACCGCACAGACCCTAAATTCAATTAATTAATTTCGAAAGCTCAGACAGACTTCAAGATATTTATAGCTTCGTTTCAGTTGCCTAAATTTAATGTATTTTTTTTGAAGAGTCCGAAAACTAAGTAAATTTTGGAATAAATTTTTACAAGATTAAATTACATATTTGAGTCAATCTAAATATTGTATTACAACGCCCTGGAAATATCGAAGATGTTACAAAACTTGACCAAGTTCAAACACCAGGAACGCACTTTTTTTAAAAAGCACCATATATGTTTTCTATGCCCAGTGTATTGGGGTTAGTACTGTTTGGTTAACATGACAATAGTAAACAAAATATCCTAATATTACTGCTCATAACCTAGTTTTGAATTTAAATTGACGCCAACATATGTATGTTTACATTGATTTTTATTAAAATGTTGCTTTCCTTGTTCTTTTTCGCCAAGAAGATGCTTTTGCATTATAATTGCTTTTTTTATTCCTAAATCAGCAGAATGAATGTTTCCAGCAGCATCAAATTTTAGCTATAATTTCAAAAGTGTTGTCGGCTATGGACATCGCAAGCCAGGATAGTGATGCTTCTACATCCTACTAGCCAAATACATCTTCTCTGATTTTTTTCTGATACACGAATAATACCTACTATTTACCCAATATTTTTAATCAACAGTCTAAGATAGTCAATGGTAGTAGGTTTTGTTTACTGCTGTCGTGGTAACCAAACAATACTCACCCACAAAACCACTTGGTTGCAATACCCAAATGTAAAGCTCGCACTCAACTGCTAATACTTGTTAAAAATAAATATATGGTACTCATGTTGGTTTATTTCTAGAAAAAAAAAAACTAAAAATGTAATAATATACATACAATAGGATGTACTATTTAAAATAAAGTAGGTGATTGGTTCGCTACTTATCGATTATCCTGTATAGACGACAACAGGATACTTGATTTTCCATACTGCCATTAGAAATGTTAGCTTCCTGCTACTAACATGCTAGGTGCAATTTTACAATTCCAGAAGGCTCGGACACCTGTATATCTTTCTTAATACTAATACCACGAAGGTTATTCAAGTTGGATCCATCATTCAAAATTATTGTTCTGTTTAGTGTAGGACTTTATTTACACACCAATGAATATCTTGTTTGTTGAGCTATACCTCTGGGTAGCCCTATCGCTGTGTACCACCTTAATGGCTCCAACCGTTTAATTCTTAAGCCACTTAATCAACCACCATATCAAAGAGATGAAATTTGCGCAGTTGACGTGAACGTCGACGAAGATTTAAGGTCATCGTAAATTAAATGGTCCATTCGCTCGCTGTTCATTTGTTCTCTACGCATTGCGTAATGTCCATTGTGAAAGTTCAAACGGGCCGCGTTAATTTGTCAAGTCGAGGGAGAAATGAGATCGGTTTGGAAAAAAAGGGGGCACCTCGATAAACCCTAATTTCTTCTGAAAACTTTCTGCTAAAACCGTTGTTCTTCTGTTGTTTTCTTTCCTTTTTTATTATGTACTGCTAGTAACAGCAAAATTCATTTCGCTTTAATTAAATTTTAGAGGAAATATATGTAATTATTAAACAGTTTGGTACAGCAAGGAAACAACTTTTTCTAAAACTTGGAACGCGCTAAACTTTTCGTCGCTTTTTACATTTTCCTTCGACAATGTTGTTGTTAATTAATTTTCAAGTATCGTAACCTCTTGTTTAATTTTGTAAATTGCCGCTATATAGCAGATTGCTCTGGAGAGCATTAAAGCATATACGACTGTACTTTATAGCTCAGTACAGCTTTTATGGTAAACCAACGTAAACTTTGAAATAACTTGAAAATGTGTTTGTTTTAGGATAATTTACGGATATATACGCGTAGGCTCCTGTAGCATATTTAATTTGAGGCAAATTAATCCGATTAATTAAAAACTATTAAATTGTCTTGGCGATTATTTTGTAATGTAATATGCAATATTTTTAAATCAATTAGCCAAATGATTTAATTAAATGTAGCTTTGTTATTAACCGAACGCAAAATATAAATGCCTCGCAAAGTATTTGAACTGTGTTGGAAATAAATCTATTTATTAGATAAATAAATAAATATTTTTTGAAATTTCTATCAGTACGATCACTGAAAAACTACTCTCAGTTATCATCTATATTTGCAAAGTATTAAACATACGAGGATATGCTACCCGAAACCTAAACAAATCAATCAGGTAAGTAAACGATGTCCATTCGAGTGTGAGTTATGTTAGTACATTAAACACAGTCCGTCTGTTGTTTTCAGGTATGAAATTCGATTTTCCTTATATTGGGCGGGCCATTTTACTCGCCTTCATTTAGCTTATGTTGACAAATTTTGGCTGTGTGCTTTTGTCAGCGAAAAAATACCCAAAAAGATTTTTTTTTGCTCGATTAGTGAATATAGATTCTATAATAAAGATGAACTATTCTCGCAAACGGGATCTTTGCAAAAGCCCTAAGTTAAATCGAAGTGTTAAACTCTTACAGAATTTTTTAAAAAATACGTTGATAATTATATTTTAGCAATACATTAGTAGAGCTTGGAGAATATGGATAAAAAAATCAGTGTATTAATAAGAGGAAATTCTGATCTTACAATTCTAGCTATAAGATTTAAACCGCGTGTTAGGCAAATGCAGTGAATCAATTTAGGAAAAAATACTTTTACATTTTGCGCTGCTTTCACCACCAGCATCAGAACCATCCGCAACGAATTTGTTGAAGACACTGTTTAAGGTAAATGAAAACTTAACAATTACAATTATTTTAGATATGCTTCAGAAAGTCAACGAAAATGCTACAATGAAACTTTGCAAAATAAAATAAATCCAAGGAAAAGAACCTTTTTGTTTTCTCTACCAAAGACCTAAAAACTCAATGACAGTTAAATACTGGAAAATTACGAATTTAAAGTCAAAAATAAAAAAAAAATTCGAGGTAGGCAACATCCAGCGAATTTTCACCTCGTAATTTGAATTGCTGTCGATCTAGCGCTCGTTGTTTATCTTCTTATTTTTTTTTAATAAATTTTAGTACGTGCATATAGTTTAAAGTAGATTTAATTTTGAGCAGGAACTTTCAGAATCGCTTCGTTGCAATATACACATGAACGTATTTGGGAAAATTATTGTATTGCGGTACAAGCTCACACAACCTCTAACGGTTCATTCGGCTTCAAGTTGCAATACAGATCCAATAAAACAAATATTTCCATTTCCTGTCAATCGCACACCGTAATGGAAAGATTTATCATAAATTTCAAATTTCCAACTGACAGAATGAATTACATCAGGCGGCTCGGTATCTATTCGGCCGGTACCCTTTTCTCAATAATATGAATTCGGGTTATCCCCGGTGACATGGGTTATTTCTGAAATGTAGATAATTCGCTGCACTGGCAGCTAAATTATTATAGAGCATGTTCAACGTCGAAAAGTAGTCGCGGCTTAAAGTACGTGTTGAAATATCATTAGATTGGATTAGGCTGTCTATGAGGCCGATGTCATGCTCAACGTAGGAGTTTTCGACGTCGTAATTTATCCCTATTAGGGTTAAGGTCGAAGATGGTTTTATTATTAAAAATGTGACTGTTGGTTATTTCTCCCCATGCCATATTCTTTCCATGTTTTTGCTAATTTCATTAGATTTTGATTCTAATCGCATCTTAAAACCTTTAAGAGATAGATAGATAAATATGAAAGATGTGTTGATAGAATTATCAATTATATTCTACAACATTTGCTACAGTATTGCTCCAACTTTATTCTGCAAGGTCATCAAGAGTTTGCGTATACTCAATCACAAGCAGAATGACCGCTCAACCCAGTATCTAATCAATTTACCGCTTCGTAGTGACAATATCTGCATATCTCTGAGCGGTAGATTGTGATCAGGTGCTCGGATGAGCTATCCTATTCAGTGACGGGTATACATTCTATGGAGCAAAGGTTGTTTCGCCACCTAACTAGAATCAGTAATCTTCTAACTGTTCAATTTGAGGTCTTAAAACGCATCTACACGTCCTCGTGAAGTAATTGTAACTGTATTGAAATAACGCAACATACTGTTGATATATTTCGCATGGGTTTTCCAGAGCACAGTAGTGAAAATTTGCCCTGTTAAGATGGACATTTCAATAAAAATAACATCTACATCCCCCCAGGGAATAGAGTCAATGATGCCAAAATAAAAAATAACTTCACTTTGCCTGAATCAAAATTGTTATCAGGTAGAGATCAAGCACTGTAAACAGTTAGAGGATATGGCAATGGGCAATCCCTTATCCTCTTTCACTCATGGGTAAATTTGAAACGATCATGAGGAAAAATATTGCATATTTTCCCAGAATTTATTACTAGGAAAAGTATTATTTCGCATTTCATTCGGCATGAAGGAAAGGTCGGGAATTTATAAAATTGCATGTAGTGACTGCGATAAGGCCTATATTCGTCAACCGAAAAGAGCGATAGCCACCAGATTCAATGAACACGTTAGGCGTTACAGATACGATAGAATGAAATCGTTAAGTATAGAACAACACTTAAACGAAACCGGGCATAATATTAAATTGGAGAACCTGAAATTGACTAATAGCAGAACATTGCCGTGGGAATCAGACGCTTACGAAACAGTGTACATAGAATGCAACACAGATTTGATAAATAGAGAGTTGTTATATCCAGTTCTGTTTGATTTATTAGTGTAGGGTATACACACGCGTCATGTTTCAATAACAAGAGACCCCTTTCATTATTCTTTTCGTATCTTTTCCATCTTAGTTTGGTGTAGGCAGCAAAAGTAGATACTTGTAAATAATCCATATCTGTAAGTTAGTTTAACGGCTACACAGTTAGGACCAATCGAAGGAGTAAACATTGTGTACAACAGTCAGACGAGACATGAGGAGACATAGGACTCAATTTTTAGTCGCTGAGCTTTCGTAATTTAATTAATACTTCATCCGAGTGACATAATAAGAGTCATGGGAGTCTATATTATTGGAGAAGCATCACATATTGCGAAACCGTTACACACATTATTCCTAATTCTCTTGTTTAATTTTGAAAATAACAGGTTACAATGCTAAGAAAAACAGTAATAACTTAATCACAATTTAAAATATTTAAGGTTCACTATTAAAAAATTTTGCCGAACACGTAAACAAATATTTTTTATTGACGCCTGCTCTTTTGTTAAAAACTTTTCTGTTATTTGATATATTTGTGTAACGCTAATGATATTCAGAGCGACATAGAAATGGAAAAATGGTACTCAGAGACTAATAATTTCCATTCCAGGCTAGGAACGAATTACTGAGTATTCTCGGTTCGGTTTAATATATCTTCTTAAATTACATATAATCCAAGCAGTCTTCGAGGTCATTTTTTGCTCCCTCCCTTTCTATCCCCAACTATAATCTCGCAAGTGATTTGTAAGTGCTGACGCTACCCGATTTATATAGGTTTTTGTAATTTGCTACCCGTTCGTTCTATTTGCTTTTAATTTGCGTCGGAAAAATCCTTATATGTAGGCATGTACGAGTATTGTGTATACGTGTATATATGTGTGTGTGTTATTGCTTCGTAACAAAACCGGAAGCGTTCTGTAATTTCGACGAGCCACCGGCAAAAAAGTGCAAATTAAAAATATAAATTGTGTAACCAATTCCTTGCATGTGACAAGTTGTACGTTAATGTATTTTGTAATTATTTGGCTTTAATTAAAGGACGCAGTTACCATAAAACGTTTTAATTTTCACGAAAGGGATGAAGTAAATAATGCGTATAAGTGTACATAAAAGAATCGTGATATTTTCATTTCCGTTTTATGCGGACTGTAAGAGGCACAGTTAAGCAATTTGTCTTTCGGCACTATAGCTTTTCTCGTTTCTACAAATGGCAATAATTTCCATTTTTGCAACCAACTTGTTATTTAAAGAATCTGGGTCTACGCTGGCAAAAACAGGGCTATAAAAGCTGTACAATAATTTACAAGATTTATCGTGTACCTTTGGTTTGTGCGATTTAAAGTTACAGGAATTTTAACGGAAACTTAATATGTCTGTAAAGTCACCTACTTACAACTGGAATTATACGTAACAATAATAATAATGTCACTAGTATCTACTTATTCTTAATTATCCAAGATTTCACTAACATACTGAGTAAAGCAGCATAAATTTATCATTGTAGAACGGATGGTCATCTATCCATACTGACGCGGAGATATGCATTGTTTTATGTTGAAACATATAGTGCAGTACAAGTATTGTCCAAGAATCTTAGAGAATTTATTTATTGATAATTAGTGACTAACTTTTCATCTTTCTGGAAAGGTTAATGTGGTAATTGCCAAATGAATAATTTTGGCAGAAGTGCATTAAGTAACACCTCCCCCATTTTGGCTGGAAAACTAATTACAAGGTAAATATGCCTGATAAGATGCACTGGCAAAATAAAAGTGGATTTATTGCACAACAGATTTACAGATTTGGTCTCAGAATTGTAAAATTACCTGATATGCCATAAAACCTTGTAATACGTTTTCTTTGGTAAATTTAACAAACTAAATCACTGAATTGGTGATGTAGGTCAATTTTTATACTGCTTAAAAACACAATAACTTCTTGCAACCATTCTAATATCATTTAATACATCCCTGAAATATTGAGGTTTGTGGTTTAATGGACTAGTATATCCAAACTAACAATTCACAAAGAAACATTGTGTAATTTACGTTTGTATAAACGATTTGAAAGCTAAAGTACTTGTTTACAAAAGAAGTCATGTTGTTTTGATGCTCTAATTTTTTCATTATCCTCGACAATCAATAACTGACGTAGTTTGCATTCGAAGCAGCTACTAACATCTCAGTCATGTTTACGAAAGCAATCTTAAAGTGCTCTATAGCAAAGATCAATAAAAACTCATTAATTTTTTTTTCTGTTATGAGCTAAAAACAATTTTTTTAGGCTTGAATCGTGGTTTGCTCAGGACCTCTAGTAACTTATTTTACAGCTTTACTGCTTAATAGTTTTTATTGTTCTATTCTATTTTTTAAAGAGCTTGACCGCTTACATCAGATTGACATTGATTGGTAACCGCCAGCGCGGCTGCATCTATCCATGTTGTTGGAAGAAACGCCAACTGTAGAACGCCGTTAATAAGGGAAAGGAGGACATTCAGTACTACGGGTGGAAGAGCCTTGTTGGTAGGGGAAGCAAAAACAGTTCAGGAACCGCGCGGTTCTGGATTGCCCGGGTACCCGGGAAATCGAGAACCCGGAAGTGGACATTCAACTATTCGATTCTGGAACCGTCTTCGGATACGCGAAACCGGGTATTCAAATACTCATTTCTAGGATAGCCGGTTCTAGAACCGGATACCCGGGACCGTGTATTCAACTATTCGATTTTAGAACTGTTTTTAGGTACCCGGAACCGGATACCCGAAATCAGGTAGAATCGATGCTAAAAATCTCGAGTACTCGGGTACCCGATTTCGAGCAACAAGCTTACTTGTTGGGAATAGCATCGCATCCCGAGGGATTCTCAATCTTTAGGTCTTCGATATAATGCTCAAGCATTTCTTGGGGGAGCTCCATTATTTGGCTCATCTGAGCTCCGACGAGCAAGGTCATCGCTGTTGTAGTTCTCAGCAAGTTCATCCCCGCAGAATTCGCCTTGAAACCACATTTCAAGTTTACTCTTTAGTTCATACTATTTTTATAGTACTAGTTGCTTGCTTTTGCCACAGGATCTTCTTTCTGATCCACCCCGTATGAGAATACCATCATTTACTCTGCATGATCCGATGTTACCTAAGTAAATTGACGCCAAGATGGCGCTATTTACGGCGATTCAATACCATTATTTGCCACAGTCAAACTTTGGTCAGCTGAATTTAAACATGGTCGTGCCAGGTTGATTGACGATCACTGTTCGGGAGGGTTAAAAACTACAACCACTACCGATAAGTTCACAAAATGGTGCTAAACCACCACCGACCATTTTTGGAGTTTTAGCGTCGATTAATAATTGTAGATGGAACTTAGATATACCAGTACGCTATTGAAGTCAAAGCACAGTCGAAACAGTGGACTGCGGCAGAAATTGTGGTAAACCCGCATCCGAAGGAAATGCTTTGTTTTACCAAGGCAACGCATCATCGCACATATCAGTGGTCGCCATAGAATAAATTCAAGAACTGGGATTCGAATTGATGGACCCACCTTATTCAGTAGATCTTGGACCTTTGAAATTACCGTCGCACAACTTCGTAGATTCGTGATACGATATCTTCAAACCTAAAACTACTTATTGCTTTTTATAATAGAATTCGAGTGACAACAGTATACACAATTTCACTCACTTTCCGATCGATCCGTATAGCGGGTTGCCTTGATAACACATTGGAATAATTTTGCAGTCCAATAAACGGATGATGACGTGTTTCGGTAACCTATCCATGCATTACTTTGCGCACTGGTAAACAAACTCGCAATAGATTTTCATTCAATGTTAAAACAATATAAATTTCTTTATTATGTACAATGTACCTCGCAAGCTATGTAATGGTAATTTATATACATGAGTATATTGCTTACTCCGGAATTTATATATAACCGAACCTCGTCGATGTTAAACAACCGCAGTTCGTTCTATCTCGCTTCTATACGCGTACGACCATTATTATTATCCTAGTTGGAGCAAAATATATCAACTGTGTCCACAAAGCCGGGAATATATTTCATTTAATGTGTATACTTTCTTTTCCTCAAAAAGACATAAAAGAACGAGACGAACTAACAATATTTTTGGACAATGTTGTAATCTTTTTTCGTAGAGACATTACGCCCAAATGTCTACGTTTCGAGATAAGCAAGCGCTTAATTTTTAACGCATCGCTTGCTTCGAATTAATCCAGAAACCGATATTAAAACACCCGATTACTCCCCGAAGTAGGCTAGACCATCGCGGAACGCAAAAAATTTAGGTATCTTATCCTAAAAAACGACACATATAATGAGTCGGAAAAGTTGGTAAAACACGATGCTACTAAACACACAGGTTCTAAAGGTTTTATGATGCAGAAGCGATTTCTGGTATTGCCATAATTTAAGTTTCGGTAAAAGTGAAATAAAATTTACCAGTTGGCTTGCAATTTTGAATCACCACCTTAAAAATGTCAACATCAGTACGTTTTGTTTATTCTTGCCATGGTTACAAAACAATATTAACACCGGAAGCACTTCGCAATTTAGCTAAATAGACAGTTGGGAAGGTGGTGGCAATTTTTCGGGTTGCTGGTTTTAAATATTTTTAATATTCCTATATAAAATTCTACCGCCGACTTTACCCCCTATATCTTTCGAAGCTTTTAAAATATTTAAAGTATTTTAAGCATGTCGAAAACAAAGGTTCTTCCTAAGCTCTTTATAAAACTTTGATGAAGATTAACACCTTTTATTCCGTAAATATGCTGTAGAAATGTCTTTCGGGTGATGTCGTGTAGTTAATATTTAACTTGACGTTTCGCTGACTATCCTGTCAGCTTCTTCAGAAGATTTCTAAAGCGTCTTTAGAAGTCTTTAGAAATCTTCTACACTCAACTATCGTATATATGCTGTATCAGGAAATTCTTTGCTAGTGAATTGTCTTCCAAAAATCAGCATTGAAGTTGTCTGTTTTTTCTATTTTTACGCTCTTATTTTTTCTAACAAATTATAAATATTACAGCTTTTAACAGCACTATTTAGACGACAAAAGTTTCTCGCCCTTTATTACGTAATTTGAATAATTAACACAATCTACCTGACGACGAAGTAATATTTTTTATAGCATAATAATTAGGGAAAAAATCAATTATTTTTAAACGCAGCAGAAACGCCTACCACTTATATGAACTTGTTTTGGGAGTAAGGCTAATTAAATACTACAAGGCAGACGCGATTAACTTATTTACCGAGTTCCCTTTTTCTAAAATTTTTGACGAGCTCTCGCTTGATATTCCAGCAAAATATTAAAGGCAGAAACTGCTCACGTCGTTCTTTACTTTCATCCACTTCGGCCAGACGATCAAATCATTTAAAAATTACTGTCACTAACTCCCTAACTAGGTTAATATTTAATTTACTTAAAAAAACGGCACATTCGAGATATAGGAAGATTTTACTTCTATTTCCTGCATTTAATATCATTTGCGTATTTTAATCAGACATATAGCGGTAAACAGTTTCCAAACGTTGAGATTGAACCTTTGGGAATGCCAATAAGTTTTGAGAGGAACCTTTTTCGTGAATTTACATCGTCATCTTAATCAATTCTCTTCCCCTAATACGAAACAATTTGCGCCAGGTATTTCAATCCCAATCCAATTTTATATGAAGTCCAGAACAAAAGGTTTTACAACTTTCTTTCCGAGAAACAATTTAACATTTCTTCTGCGTCGGGATTTTGCTATATTTCTTTAAAGAGGAATCGGATTTCTTCGCCTGCTACACAAACAGTGAGGCTTGCTGAATAAACGTTCGTGGAATGAACGCACCAACTGGAAAAGTATATTTGGTAAAAATATAATCTCAAACAAACGAACACGCTCTTACAGTTAGTGACATTAAATATTTTGAGAAAAATCCAAATATTAATGCAACATCTAAATATGTTAGTAAGAAGTTGAGTGTATTCTTTCGAGTATATTTTACGCTGGATTATTGCGCTAATGTATTACAGATCCCATCAACAGCAAATTTTGTAAAACTGATGTTGCTGTGTCCATTATAGGTTGCTTCCTTTGTGGTTCACATAATGCAAAAACTAGAAGTAGTATATAGCGCAGAATCAAAGGACACCGAAGAGGATAACGAGGGCACAAACCGCTATATCAAACAAAGTAGCGAAGCATAGCGTCAAGATTTTCATTAAAATAACAATTTTCTTCTCTTTATTAGGACGTTACCAGCACAAAAGCTGGCCGGAGACAAGTAGCCGCTGGAAGCTGCAGAGTTGAAACTAAATATCAATCCAATATCTGTAAGCGATAAACTACTACATAATACTACAAAATAAAATAATAATAAGGAAAAGAATTACAACAAAACCAGGGACAACAAGGTCACTACATTACAAAAGCAGTTTAACACTGACAAAGGTTGTCCTAGAAAATAGCCACCCATGTAATCATCTCTCTCCAGCGTACCAAGCAAATTCTTAAGGAATGTAGGCATGCCATTTGATATGGTCGGAATGCATATTTCGTTCTATTGCCGTACCTTTATTGTAATCTGGCACCATGTAATTTCTGGAGCATAAGCTGCTACTTTTTTACGATAGGCAAACAATAGCTAAAAATCTAAAACATTCAGAAGTGGCTTGTATCTGTTTTCTGCAACTTCCGTCATAAAGTTGTCAGTCTTATACTACTTATTTGGATTTATTAAAGCTCTGACAGTATGTTAGATAGACTATTAGCAACAGTATATCCAGTTTAACTAAGTAACTGGCCCACCTTTAAAAAAAAGGAAAAGATTTTTAAATTCAAAATTTTCGAAATTAGTTCTATGAATATTTTTACTCCTAGTCCAATCAATTTCTTTTAATAAGTTTATAGTATACACCTCAATAGTAAATAACATCAATTCAGATACAAGGATGTGGTAAGTACAAAATTTCACATCTACGACAGTACCTCGAATTATTGTGCTATCTTTCAATTTGCGGCATTCGTTAAGAGCGGAATGTAATATGTACGATCGTAAAGCTTTCCGATTGGAGCCCTTTTCTGTAAACTCTATGGAAAATATTAAATTTATAGCAGCGGAAGAGGGTGCGATCGCTAAATTTAGCGTACCACTGAGACGTAATTGATGGGATCTCGTGTCGTTAGTATTTGTTATTCTAAAATTACATTCTAAATTTAGTTCAACGGGTTGTTATATACAAAAATGAAGTCGATGAAAATCTAACTTAAGTCACTGGTTCGCAAATTCCCTCTTGTGTCATTTTCTTATATATATCTTCTAGCATCTAAGCGAGTTCTAGTGCTTGATATAGCGTTAACAGGAGCTCTAAAAAGAAGAAAGTCTGACGGCCTTAATTTATATAAGGTACTTTTTCAAGTTTAAAGATTCAATCTCTTAAGATTACAAGATATACGGCCGTAGCCCGTTTTAAAATTTCGCCTTTTTAAATCCTTTAGAAGTTTACAAATTAATAGATCATTTCGGTCTACTTCTCTTGAGGAAATGGATAGCCTACGTTTCAGAGGATTAGAATCACAGTAAACACATAGGATGGCCGCGTAAAAATGAGGTATAAAATAGAGAGCGCCATATTTTGGCTAACTAGTATTGCTTACTGTGTGTCGTTTAATGTAAATAGACACACATATTTATATATCTATTTGTATAATGGGCAAGCTCAGGAAGGGATAAGATGTAATAACCCAAGCGAAGGGCATGTATATACGTTTGTTCAGCTTGCCGATTGTACTGTGAAATGTACAGACCCTTTTACTTGCAGTAGTACGTAAGTATACTTATCAGTGGCGGCTCAAAATGTCTTTCTCAGGGCAGCAGAAGGTGATGAACGCTCAAACGTGGGAAGCCGTTTTAATGTATACAATTATTTTTGTAAACATAAAAGCAGTTCAGTGACAGCAAGTGAAATAAGACAATTAGCTTGTAAACCAACTGGCGTGTCGGTGTGAATAATCGAAAGGTAATGTTACTAAATATATGATTAATGCAATTCCATATTTAGGAACGGCAACTAAAACTAATGGCCTACCGCTGTGTCATTTTCTTTCTAAAATATTTAACTGAAACTATGATAGCAACAGGAACCTTACCATTGATAACTTATTACAAGATCCATGTAAACTAACAGATGGAACAATCAGAAAAGATAAGCAGCATACATCACCTGAACTATAGGTGTAAAAGAAAAAGGGAAATGGGCATATCGATGTTTTGCTGTAGTAAACAAAAGCTTTGGTTTCATATTCCAAACAAGGTGATGCTACTTTTATCAACAATCTACGAAGGAGCAGTACTAAATGAAGAAACAAAGAAGCCTATTGTTACATATACATACAATGATAGGAAGGCCAGTGTCGATATTTTCGATGAAATATGTTCCAATATACAACGTGGTCGAAAAACAAGACTGGCCATTGCTTTTTTCCTATGTTATGATAAACATGATAACAATCAATGCCTACGCCGTCTAAAGCGTTAATAAATACAAAAAATACCGAAGTCCCAATAAAACGTCATTAATTTTTGATTGGTTTAAGTAATTCTCTCATCACTCGTCCACTCCGAGAAGGTATCGATAATATTTTGAAAATTGATACGGTGAGTGAAACTCGTAAAACTAATGAAAAGAGACGTAAAACGTGTTATTATTGTCCAAGTCGATTAAGACAAATGACAATAACTTATTGCATTGAATACGGTAATCCAATTTGTGGTGAGAACAAAGCCAGTTGCTATGTTTCATGGGCAAATAAATAAATTACTTTGAATTGTTTTGAGTTATTTAAGATTGAACAATATTTGTTTTATTCCTGTAGAATGGATTTTACAATATATTTGCAATAGGCTTGTATTCAGTAATTAATGTTCTATTGTTCAATCTTTTGAAAAAAAAATATCTATGGTGGATGCATACAACGTAGGCCGTTAGAAAGAAAAAGAAAACCATAATTGAAAATCTCAAGGTTTAATGATGTACATGGATATCGCTGCCCACATACCAATGATATCAAGTGCTATTGGTAATCTAATTCATGAAATACGACTTAGAACTAATAACAGAGACAAGGCGACTAAAATTGACTAATGGTTAGAAAAACGATACTAATGTTTTTTTTTATGATAGATAAAACAGAAAAGCTCGACATATAGAAGATATTCCAAATCTGATGGTAATAATAGGCGTTTTAGGGAATTCTATACCCAGTAAATTATGCTTCATATGTACATATATGTTGACGTGGTTATTATTACACATTCTATAGACATTATAAATATTGAAAGGCCACGTATTTTATTCCATTTTCCTCATTGCCTTCCTGCCATTATGCTACTTTACCGGTCTCATCCAACTAAAACGCGTTAGAATATTTAAGTTGAAACTCATGTTCTAGTAATGCACTACGCTTAAAGGCTGGCAGCCTTTCTGTAGTCTATTGCAATGTCTCCATTACTGCGACGACATATTTTAAGCTGCGTATTATGGTTTTGGATTTACATTGAAAGCCACTGATGTTCTCAGTTTGCAAAAATCTTTATTAATGTACATCCTTGGTTAATAAAACGGAGCAGTTTTGCAAAAGTTTAAAACTTCACAATATTATATTTACAAAAGAGACTACAATATAAAATGTTACATGTAACTTAATATTAAACTTTAATGACTGCCTGTATACGTTTAGGCACTGTAACCATTAAAATTTTACAACGCACCGGTAAAATATTGTTGGAAGAAATTGTTTTCTTGAAGCTCCTCCGGAAAAAGTTTTGCATACGATGTCGTATTTCGAACTCTATGTATGTTTGGCTATTCCTACGTGACATATGATCATTTCCCTAACACCCTGTAATTGACCTCCGTCCGCATATTATAATACCACTACCTACGTGTTTCCAAAAGTACCAGAAAGCTGAAAAATGAACTATGGATGTATCCTACTTATCAAAAGCAACGTTTATCCTTTAAAATTATTTTGATGGTAGCGTGTAACGGGTCGCCCATTTTAGAACATTATTTTAATTTATATTTATTTATTTTCATATAATAGAATTGGTTTCATTTATTTATTTCAAGCGCATGTTACTTTTTAATTCACCGTTGCATGTTGAGTGTATATTTTCTAAACATTTTATATATAAGAGGGGCGAGCGCGTGACTCAGAGGATTGTATTGGTTTCTTTCCCCATATAACATTCTGTGCGCTTGCGATTGGTGTAAGATGACGCCATTTTTGCACATGATGTCACCCATCCGAACGTTTTAAAATTATTGCAAAAGTCTTCTCCCAGTGGCCAAGGCGATAGGATGTAGGACCAGCGCCCATGTGTCGGCTGTGGGCAGTATCAAGTTCCAGCTGTCAAAAAGTCAAATAAAAGGTAATAAATCTCCTTTATTTTGCACACGAAAATATATATAGGCGGTTCATCGTAACTGGAAGAGCCACAGTGATGAGTATAAAAGAATTAAGTGGTATTCCACCATAGTGCTAACGTATAAAGGTACAATAGGTGTCCCACAAAATAAGGACGTTAACCACAACCCAAATAGTATTTTATGTGTCTTAAATACATATTTAAAGTGAAGCTCGTCACCATCGCTAAGGGAATCGTAACCCAAAGCCACCGATATCACCACAAGAACGAGAAGACGCCGCCCGTTTTCCGCCAACGGATCGCACCCCTCACCAAGCTAAGTCACACATAATATGTTCACATTTATTTTAAATTTGATGGTTCTGAATTGTTTGAATCGTATATTCCTTTTGTTGTAAATGTTAGTCGTGTGGTGATTTTTTAAAATTAATTCAGTTATTTTTTGGTGCATGACTACTCATTACTCGTGAACCACACGACCTGCGAAAGCTGCGAAATTATAAAAGGAGTCTCATTAATAGTTAAAAATTTGCACTTCAAAAGTAAGTAGTCACTTCTTTTCACTTTTATTTACTTTATAATCAGCTCCGTTGTAATTTAGCGAACAACGTTATGCCAGTACCGTTGCAAGCACTCATTGTCGGTTTGAAAGCAATATACTTTTAATAATTACCTTTATGTTTTGCCTATTCCAAACGGTTCATTTTTCTGTTGATCGCCGGCTATACGGCTTTTTTCTTGCCTTATAACCTTTTAATCCTACATTGAACATTCCTTCCGTCCAAACTTAATGACAACCACAGCGTTAACTTTTCTTTTAATGTAGCTTAGTTTCCAAGCAAGCATTTTCACTATCGTAGTAAACAAAATTCGTTTCTGGAATTTAATAACAAATATATTGTGGAGTGTTGAGTGTAATTAAAATTTTAGTATGCCAAAATTTTTTCCTAAAAAACTACGAGCTTTTCTATATCCCATTAAGTCAACAAAAGATTTCGTGGCTTTTTGGTGATAATATTTCAGCGTTTTATTTTGAATATTCGAATGGTGTATGAACTATTGTTAATTTTATACAGTTAAATAAATATTTGATTAGCGAAGAGCACCAGAACCTAGTACGTCTATTTATTCAAATACGTAATCCATAACCAAAACATACATTGATACGTGCTCAATACCTCAATCGCGCACACGATAATAACGAACCACTTACGTCAATAACAACTTCTGTCTTTTTCCCTATCGAAAATTTCCTAAATGAAGTGTACAAAATTAGGGTATTTGTCTATGCTGTAATATGCACTCGTTATCGGCA
Organism: Oryctes borbonicus; assembly: GCA_902654985.2. Classification (NCBI taxonomy): domain Eukaryota; kingdom Metazoa; phylum Arthropoda; class Insecta; order Coleoptera; family Scarabaeidae; genus Oryctes; species Oryctes borbonicus. The sequence continues at coordinate 4,303,493 of LR736858.1, forward strand.
GTAGAGAGAATACACGGAGTTCCAATTATTGCGATTCAGCCCCAACATGTTTGCAACAATTTGCTTTGCATATTATACGGATTACCACACGGACTGCCCTTTCACACTAAATTTCGAGTTAGAAATGGCCAGTAAATGCGGTTACCTCTAACGGAAATAATTTAGTTCCTTCCTTGCAGTACTGGAGTTTTGGCAGTTAACCAGATTGCTGTAGTAGGCCCGGCGCGAGCAGTTTCTAGGCAACGCGACAGATTTCATAATTGGAATACGTTGATATTTTTAAGATATTACCAAGTGACTATTATACAATGTCGTTAACCGCCTATGGAATAAATGAGTTTCGGCGTTATTTTAAATGCTTAAATTGGTCAGTTTTCAATTTAAAAAAATAGGGCTTCTAAACTAAATTTGAAATGTAACAGGATGATTCATGTAAGTGCCGTGTAAGACAGGTGCGTTTCATAGTTTCAACTTGGTAATGGTAGAGGTAGTATGGCAAACAACACTAAAGTATCGGCACACTCCGCACCACACAAATTTAATTAATTAATCCGGAAGAATTTTTTCAGGTTTAGGAGCATTCTTCTGTTGGGTTGTTACCGTGTCATGTTAAAATCTAAGATTTCTTCGTACAGTTCTGTATTTAGGAGAAACATATGTGGCAACCTAATACAATGCTCTACTCATGATAAATCAACTTCATTGATTTCGACAATTACATTTGTCAAATTAGTTTCAATCGGGTGATTTCTGTTGATTGCGTGTTTTTTGCGATTATTCTTTGTTGCTGTTTTATACATTTTTTCGTTTCTTCGCTTCATTGTTTCATTTAATTAATAACTTTTGCCATTATTATTAAGAGTTTCACATTTAATGCCAAATTGTTTCCTTCAAATGGTTCTTTGTAAAGAAATATCGGTAGTACAATGTTTTAAGTTAAAATGTTTTTTTTTTAAACGCAATACAAAGAACACAAACAACAGAATTTTTTTTATTAGGGGATAGTACTAAGTGCTAGCACAAATTATGTGGAACCTTTTCCAGTGTTGACCCCCATGTGATTGATATATAGTAAATCTGAATTCAAAGTAATGAGCAAAAAATTCGCTTAGATCAATAAAAGCATTGCTGCTCATATTTCTGGGTATTTTCAAACTATCGATTGGCACGTTGGTGTATTTGTAATGGCAACTTACACTTCTCGAGTTTACGAGATTTACTTTGGGTGAAGTACGGTTACTAGCTTTCCTTTATCGGAAAAATCCGAGGAGATCGAAAAAGTAAAAAGCTGTAAACGGGAAATAATACACCGCGAAAGAGAAAAAAAGAATAAGGTCAGATTGAAAACAATTCCGAGGAACATCGGTAAAATACTTTCGAAACAAGAAAAAGCGACGATAGAAAAATCAACAAACAGAAATGAAAAGCGAGACGAATCAGGACATAATCAATGCTTCCAAAGGCGGCAATATTGTTCAGTTCGTGCGAAAATAACCTTCGAAAGATTTCGATATAATTACGACACCTAAGCTGTCGTTAGCACGCTTCGGCAGGTACTTCGGTATTGGACTAAATAAATGCGACCGTCCACCTTGATCCTTCATTCACCACTAACACGAATTCAATAGCGCTATCTATACAGAGCAGTTTAGATTACTCGTCGCCCTCGCTTGTTGTAAATAACACACGGATAACGGATGTAATATATTTTATGATAAAACGATATCGGATGGGCTATGTTTATAGGATTTACGTTATATCAATAAAATTGAAATTATCTTTTCTTTTTGATGTATCTTCGCACAAAAGGAAAGACGGTTTGGTTTATTCTGGTGTTATACTCCATATATATATATATACACATCGAGATCCTGTCACTTTCCGCATTAAAAAAAGAAACATTTAATAAGATATCCATAACAGTAAATACCATTTAGATCTAGCAGAATGGACTGAGTTTTGAAAGGAAACGTGAAATAATTATGGTCTAAAAATATTTCGTGGAAACATAATATTCACATAACCGAAAGCCAAAGTTTATGTTAGATGGACCAGGGAAGCTTTTATTAAAAAAGTAATATTTTCTACTCGGAAAATCCAATATAAATCCGCTTTGAAATATGTGACTTATGACATTCTTATAGCTGCTTTGATATTAGATTTAACTGGATTGATGTTTCTAGTCCAGTATTCTTTGACAATCGTGAGGAGTGTGTGTGTCAAGAGGGATACTTCATACAGATAGGTACATTGTTTTTGATACATATTACTATTACACTTCTATTAATTAGTTGTTATTGGGCATTAGGTGATTATCGTTGTGAATTGCTTAGTGTTATCATTTTGTTTTTTTTTTTACTACTACCTTTCAAGTACAGAATAGTTATAATTTTTATTGCTATTGGGTAGTTTATTATCTGAATAACTTTTTCGCTTTGTATTGTACTATTTTATTTCGGACTTTGAAATGGCGAGGGTGGCTTCATCTGAATGTTAGATCAGTATATCCTAGTATTTCAGGAATGTATTAGTAGTTCAGAATTTTGACTTGATAGGAGTCACTGAAACTTGGTTAAAGGATAAGAGAGATATAAATGTGGTGAATGTGCTAGGTTAATTTTTTTTAATTGTAATCGTATTGCGCATAGGCGCGGAAGCGGAGTAGGTCTTCACATAAAGAATAATATTATTTGTCATAAGCTGCCAACTGTAACTTCCATTGAACAATTGTGGATGGAAAATATTCAGAAAGTTAAAATTTGTTGTTGTTACAGACCGCAGGATTATAATTTTTTGAATCTCATTGAACATTTTGAGGCCTCTCTCTCTCACACACTTTTTTATTATTACATGTCTAACGTAAATTTACTAGCTTTAGGTATACCTGTATCTATAAAATTCCAAAGTACTTTAGATAGTTTGAGTTTAATACAAATTATGGATTCCCCAACTAGAATCACAAAAAATTCCGCCACTTTATTAGATCTAATTTTAATTAATAATCAGGATTTACTTAGTGATACCAGCACATTGGACGTATAACATGTTTGGAACCATGTTTTAGGTTATTGTAGTTTAAAGGTACAAGTTGAATCAATATATCCCTTTTCTAAACATTTCGAAATTTAAAATATTTCAATTATGGTACACGTTTAGGTCACTTGTTAGCAGTACCTTGGAAGATTCTGACGGACTTTGATTCTATAGAGGAGACATTAACTTTCTTTGGCAATACAATACATACTTTTGTTTGATTTTTTGCGCCAATTATTATTGTAAAAATTTCTAAACCATCAAGTTCATGGCTTATTGACAGTGTTAAATATTTAATTCTTTAAGAGATAGTGCACTGGCGAAATCTAAGAATATGCGCTCTACGGCTACCTAGGGGTATTATAAATGCCTTAGAAATTGTATAACCGCTGCTGATAGAAATGAACATAAAGGCTTTTTTTATTATTTCTGGAGGCGCTATCTTCCTGTGAAAAACTATAGACAGATGTAAACTATTTAATAACTTCAACAAAGAACTTCCCCCTTATTTGTGTATTGCTGACGCTCTAAATAATTTTAACTTCCATCCAATATCAGTCTCCCTTCTTCCTTCACTTCCGTAGATACAAGAAAGTATACTGATGACGTGTGCGACTAATGGCGACACATTTGCATAGAATGTGTTCTTCCATCTCCAAATATTCTTGGCACAGACGACAGGTTTCCCTGGATTAAATAAGTGATATCTTAGGGCTACACAATCTGCTTTTATTGGATTAAAAAAGAAGTAGAAACATTGTGCTTCGATCATCAGTAAAATGCACCTCGCCCGAAAGTACGGTCCAAGGGCAATACGAGTAGAATTCAGACAATAAACACTTTGCAACTGAAAACACGTAGTAGCAAAATAACGATTTGACTCAAAGTGAGAAATTTAGATAGCGCCACCTCGCCCCTTTATTTAATCATGGCAAATTTTGATAATTTTGCTTTTCAAAAAATACGAAACACAAACGAAACTCTTACTTTTAGAAGTAACATAATGCAAGCGTTGCAGAGATGCAACCGAATCACTGATTTTATGCTAATCTATGACGTTTTACACAACAAACAACTGTACAAATTTCAATTTTACTAACGAATAAGACTATCTGGTGAACGAAAATTAATTTAGGGCGTTACATTGAAATACGCTCAAAAATATTGTTATAGGGAGAGTTGATATTAAATTAAATGTGTTAAGACCACCATTACGGTCGTTGGCTGAATTTCTCCTATCTTCCACGCTATCTATATAATAGTAAAGGAGCTTAAGCGCTTTAAGAGAAAGAATTGCAGCTTCCGAAAATAAGCTCACGACCGCCAAAAGGAAATTTATCTTTGAACGCGTGGACATACTGAACTCACAATGCGTGATGTATGTATGTGTTGCAAATTGTAACTCTACAATGTATATAAATGCGTAGTCTTCTTCTTCTCATCCTCTGCCCTTATCTCAGGCCTGTTGAGGTATGTACCTCGCCCCGTACTATTGGTATTCAGGGCGCTGTTGGCGCATGAATTTATTTTCACTTCATTTACTTTGTTCAATCAAATCTTTTAATGGTGTTCTTGTACCGCATATAGTTCAAGTTCTTAATTTGCTTTGGAAGTTTATTGTACTGCGTTATCGTATCGATTGTTGATTTTTTGGCCAATTAGCATTCCCTGTTCTTATAAGACTCTCTTCTACTGCTATGAATGTGTATATGTTTAGAATTTGATCACGTAGCATCAGCGGATCTGTAAGAAATAAATGACTATCTGTAACTTTTAACGTAAAATGAGTCACTATTTATAATTTCCTTCAATATTACATTGCACATGGTTAAGATGTAGTAACCTCTATTGCACTTAATGTTAAATCCCATAAATAAACACTCGCCTTTTATGAACTCATTTCAGTAGCAACAAACTGTGGATATTGTTTTGTATAACAGAAGGGTACTTATTGATTAACCATTGTGGAATATAAATTGCGAGCTAAGATTACTTCTCAAAAATATTTCCAATCTCATCGGAATCGGAGTTGGTTTGGTTCGCCTCTTGCAAAAACTTTCCATATATATTTCCGTCGTTATCGATTTTATCCATTTGGAACAAATGTTTTCCTCGCAGCGCTTCTCGTATTAGCTTCTTTTTATCAAGACGTCATATTTTTTTTTCTGTTCTAAAATGTCTTTCGAGATGAAAAGCGAAATATACAGAAGAAGAGATACATTCCTTTGCGTTAGATATAAATTTACGGAGTCAACAAAAACGTGTTTTGAAACGCAACAAAGGGAACCCATTCGTCTTGTTATTCCATGTTGTAATAGTATCCTTCGTTTTAACTATTTGAAAAGGGAACAACATTCCGCGAGGTTTTATAAAGCAAGATATGCAAGCATTTGCAAATAACGTTGTTTGATGTTTATATTCCAGTTATAGAAAATCTTTTAGCGAAATGGAATGTAGCGAGAGTGTATTAAACTGAGCAAAATAAAGCGCTGGAGTCGTTGTATACTGTGAAAAATAACCAGCAACTGTCATCAATCCTATAAAGTAACATCACCGAAGATGGGGAAAACTACTACATATGTAATCCATAAAACGATTTTTTGAATTTTAGAAAGTAAAGGAACCCAAAATCACCAAATAATACCAAGTATAGGTTTTGTGTGTGTAACTGTTCTTTTCTGGAAGGTACGACAATATCTATCAATTCGGTGATATGAGTTTCTCTATATGTATGTATATCGTGCATTTCTCCAGGCGTTGTCTTTGTGACATTAAACATAAATTTATTTGCGTTCTTTTAGCGTCTGATAATTAAAAACCAAATTTATGCGGGAGAAATGTTGGAGTGTAAATCCTCGTAACTAGATGATCAAAAGACCCATCCGAGTGTCGTTATATAAAGAATCGTGTCCCAACATTCCTTTACCTCCTCAATCAATTGTTACACGTTGGAACACTTGATTATAGGCTGCGTTCTTTTTTTTCCAACATGTTGACATATTACAATTATTTATTTCTAAATTATACAAAAATGCTTTGTCAACAAATTAGAATTAGACGCTTCGAAATACAAGGGGAATATATTTCCATTTATGATGTAACTTGAATAAATGCAATAAACCCAACAACAAAAATCAATAGAAACTGAATTTCTTACTTCCATCGGAATAAAAACTCTAATCTTTGCTCCAAGTTACACACCGCATTATATAACATTTCTGGTTAAATTGCAGCGATTTGCTCCCTAACACTGTTTTAATTAATTTTTCTGGCATTTTTTGGTCGCACTCTAAACACTATTCTTTTTTAATAACCCCAAAGCCAACAATCCGGCTGGTTCGGATGTTGTGATCTTGGTGGCCATAAATTTTCAACATGTTCCCTTATAATGCGATTTTGAAAATAGCAGTTAATAAGTCTTTAACTGACTGTGAATTGTGTGGGCGTACTCCATTCATAAAAGTAATGTTTTCGATTGCTTCCTTGTTTTGCAACTGTGGAATTGCATGATCTTTTAATGTTTGCACGTATCATTTACTAGTAACAGCTACAGTTCATTCTGCATTTCCTCGAAAAAACACGAACTTAGCTGTGAAGCCGCACCAAACAGTGTTCTTCTTGTCACAATGATTGCCTGGGGATTTTCTGTTGATCATATTCAACGGCGTTAAGTATTTACTCGACCACTAAGAGAAAAATGGACCTCGCCTGTCCATAAAATATAGGAAAACTATACAGGTTCAATCTGAGGTATTATTTGCGAAAAAAATTGTAACTTGGACATCACTAACCCTTGGTCTGCTTAATCTCGCATTTATTTCAATTTGCCAAAACTGTTTAAAAACTTAAAATAGGCCAGATTGTGACGATCCATACAATACTGATAAAACCTAATTTACATAAGTGTCGATTAATTTAGCTACAGCACTAACATAAATACAACACAGCATTAGAAGACAACAGTACTTTTAAATCATCTTGCTCTTTCGTTCGAGGTGTCTCGCTTGTAGAAGCACACTCCCATCTGTAACCCTCTAGGGATTGGCCCAACCAAATGTAAACTTTAAATTCTAAAATTGGCGACTTGGAATCTAGCCACCTTTGTCACCGTCTTCTTAAGTAATTTAGGAAATGTTCGAGTTCTGCAGCAGATGTTACTTCACAGCGAACAGTTTCTGGTTACAAATTACACTTGCAAATTACTTACATGTATTTTAAAACCTCAGATATTACCGAATTATGAAGTAATTTCGAAAATTACTCATCTAGTTTGATATTTTATGTTTACCCATAGTTATATGTTATTAAAATTATTTAATGATTGGAGTACGCAAGCAATATAAGAAGACATCAGCTTTCTGTAATAGCTACATATTGGAATATAAGTATTTCTTGTGAACGAATGAGCACGCAAAAATTCCAATTATTATCATAATCTAAACGAAAAGTTTGAAATTTTCGAATGGAGTACTGCCCCAGACTTGGCAATAATGTTAATGCGAACAATATTGTGTCTTGGCATTTTGTATGACAAAACTTGACAACTAAATATAAATTGCGTAAAACTTCCGACTATACCGAAAGTGGCTGTCCATTTAGTTATTTTGAGTAGAAAACCTTATATATTATTATACTTTTTTATCAAAATTTGTCCAACGAACGAGTTTATTATTTTAATAAAGGACTGTTTATTATATCGATCAGCAATATTAATGTCTAATGGAAAATCCATAACATTTGTTTCGCTTCTTACAAAGTAAATCAATAAATGGTTATGTATTATATTGATAAACAAATTTCAATTTTATAAACGTAGTTTTTTGTTGTAATAAATTGTTGCTTTAACAAAACGAAGTCAACGAACGTGGTTTATTGAATTAATTTTTTTTTTAAGTGCAAATATTTCAAATATAATCAATTAAAACTAGTTCAAAAATGTAATAAGAGAGGGGGTGTTCTATTTAAGATAAAGTCCCAGTTAATTGAAAATATTTTAGTACAATAGTACATGTAGACTTTAGTATATATCCAAGTTTTCAGCATTTTTTAATGTGTATCATATATCGATCGATGAAGTTCCTCGCGAGACGTCTGTATAGGTACACGTCTAGTAACTTTAAAATGCATACGAAATCACATGACGGAAAGTCCATTTTGAAAAAGGAATAGTAGATGTTACAGCAAGATCTTCGGGTATACAAACTTTCTGATACTTGTTTTTCTTTGAATATACGTCCAGGGTGCATCACTTCATTCTTTGAGATTTAAAACTTAACATATATTTGTCGCTCGGTGCTTTTGTTTTGGCATTTTTAGTGTCCACGTCGGTTCATTAAATATTCAGGACTTTTACTACGTCTGCATGTAATAAAAGGTGACTGTGTATGTCTTTCTCTAGGTATTTTCATATCCGTATAGTTTATATTTGAAGCTTGACGTAACAGTAAAATGTTTTACTATATGACGTAAAATAAATAAAACATAAAGCTGGTGACTATCATGTACACGTAAAAGTGCTTATAGTACATAGAAATCAAACTGTCAGCTGTGGATACGGTCATAGTACTTTTTTCCAGCTTCTAATTACAGATAGATTTTTATAGGCATTTACGTAACATTTAAGGCCTTCTTTGCGCGGTTTTGGCTGTGTTTCGCAAGCCTAATATGAATCCTTTCATCTGTTTTTTATCCTGAAACACTTTCGCAATATGAGGTCCTCCGATCTTCATATTGCTTGCTTAATGAAGCTCGTTTGGAGACCACAAAAGGAATTAGCACTATTGAAACATAGGTTCGTTGCTTCTTTGGCCAGCTTATTTGCCTTTTTGTTTCCTTTGATCCTTTAGTGGTTCGGGACCCATCGCAAAGTAACGTGGTTATTGCTTGAAATATGTTAGCGTGGAGTCCTGTATACATTTTAGGTGGTAGTTAGGTCCACTAAAGTCCCCAGCAACCTGCCGTAACACCTACTTTCGAAGAGTCTGTGTACCATGCCACGGTACTTCTTTTGCTTTGAGGGTCACCGGATACACACTTTGGCTTTCAATGTGTTGTGGCCTGTAATGTGCATCAGATGATTTATGTGGGAATCTTCAAGGATTCTGCGATCCATTCCAAGAACCCCAGTTTTTCGCTAAGATTATTGTTGTGCGATGTTTAGAACGAACCAGAATTGTGCCTTGTTTATTTCGTAGTTCGTTGCAATTTCCGTGATGTATTGAAGAAACTATTGAAGGAAATGAAATAAGCAGATAGTTATTTTAATATGTATGGAGAAAATGAAACTTATTATTAACTTTTTATTATTCAATTAATGAAACTTATTATGAACTTGAAACTTTTCTTTATTGCTTTTCTTTTTGTATATTATTCTGGTGTATAACTTTTTGTTAGATAACTTATCCGTGACATTTATGCGAATGCTTATACACACAGATCGTAATTGCCGTAGGTATCACAATTTGATTGATTTAACTTCAACTGTTATATGGAATTATTCGATTTTGATTCAATGTACAACCCGAAGCAGAAACAAGATTAATTGAAGCGCTACCGACCAAACAGTACCAATTCGACAGGTTAATTGTTACAGAGATGGCGCATATTCAATTCATCGAATCTCAAGTTCTAATTGCAATCTGTATTAGAGAACTTCATGTGATATATCATGTGAATTGTAAACGGCTATAGTGGCATTCCGTTTCACTCAGTGGTATAATGCGAAATAAGATATTAAACTAAGGAATTCTCGTTATTAGCGACCTGTAGATGCGAGCACTTAAGCTTGATTAATGCAAGATGCAAAAACTGACAGAGTCTTGCTTTTGTAAGCGTTAAATCCTATATTAGGTTTTGTGTGAACAATAGAGATGTTAGAACGCGTTATGGCTTACATTAAATTGATTAATTCGCGTATGAAAGCTATAAGGTGTTATTTTAATAAACCGTTAAGTTTTATAAATGAATTACCATATAAAAGAATACACACCAAGCTGGAAACTACTCACTTAAAGACGCTATTTCTATGGATGTAATGAATAATGTTGCCGTTTGTGTTAAAGTATTTATTCACTTTCAGTCATTCGTTATACGCAGCCTGCCGGCGGCCTATTCTCTGTCAAAACTTAACGTGTGTAGCAGATAGCTGGCTGGCCCGGGATTGCAGGCCTAACTTTAAGTAATTCTGTATTATAGGTAATCATTAAAAATTTTTTGAAAAAAATAAAAGTATTTTCCCAAGCGCAGTAAGTAGCAATTTTTATTAAAAAGAAATAATCCGGAAACACCAAAGAAAGTAAAACTACACTAAATTAATTTTAACCGGCTAAAAAAGAAATGGAAAAAAATCTTCTCATCTTCAACATAGATATTTTGAGCAGGTTTCGAGAATAATTTTGCCGAGAGCTCGTGGTGAAATTGCTCTAAATTTTGAATCTTCCAGACTGCTTCTTGCTTCCAAATATCCGAAAGTCACTAAAAGTCGTTCTTCTGTGCTAATTGCTTAATACATTAAGGTGTCTACTTTTGTAATATGTGGTTTTTAAATTTCAAATTTAGTATATGTAACAATTATCGCTCATCCCAAGACAATTTTTAAAATCACTTGCACTCGATTGTCAGAATTCTCATATAAGCTCCATGTGAGATAAAGTGTTATTTTTTTTTAGCCATTCATTCATCCAAATTGGTTTTCCTTTTCTTTTTCTCTACTGATGTGATATAATAATATTGTAGGAGCGCATATGTAACATATTTCAACTGTCGATTGTGTCTAGTGCTACCTTTACAAACATCCGGCTACAACCGAAACCCGCATAAAACTATCGGCCATAATCGGTGAAAACAACTGTAGATATAGTCTGACAATCTAGATGAACTACCGTTTCCTTCAGATGGACAGTCCATGGACTGTCGCCCCACTGAACATGAATAGGTACCATTAGGTATGTGCTGTGGATTTATAATTACTTTGCATACAAATCTACAGCATAATCGAAAATTATTTCTCCTTGTGAACGACACAACTCCAGACTTAGATATATCTCCGTTAAATCTATTTGAAGAACAGGCGTTACAAATAGATACTAAATTCACTTGTATTTTAATGCAATCCTGCAGAGAACCCACAGACCGATACAATTTAACATCTTCAGCAAATATTAAAGCCTCACTGTGTAACACCAGGAGCAACTTGCAGCTTTCCCAAAAGAGAGCAGCAATCTATGCTCTCAGAAATTTTGAAAATATCTGTCTACAACATGTCAACTTGATCGTGGACATTACTTCAGAGGCGCACTGAAGAAACGTGCGCAAGCTAGTTATAGTCGATTTTCTATCGTGGTAGTACCATCGAGGTAAATATATTCTGAGATCAGTTCCTTTATAGGAACTGATCTCAGAATATATTTACCTGGATATCGCTAAGGCTAAGGAATCTATGCTTTCAATTCGATACACCAGGCATTGTTCTTCAATACCGAACAGACTATGGCAAACTTTCACATTTTAAGGAAAGTAGAGGTACTTAAAACAAAACTAAAAATATTCAACAGCGGCTTCAAATATCTGTGAGCAATCTTCGCGTATAAAGTCTGGCACTCGACTGGATTCTGATGTAATCGTATTTTTCAGTGACTTAATGGCAAAAAAGTTTTCGAACTCAGACAATGTCTTAGCGTTTAAAGCAGAAAAGCCACATTTTACGTCAGTAAAAGTAGAAGCAGATTGCTGATAAGCATCGAGAGTGTTGTGAGACAGCATTCACAATGAACGCAGGATTGTCGAAATTTGTTTACATTGTACATACGTTAAACTAAAATATATTAATGTAAGATGTTTTGCTCAGAACTGTGTCAGGCGTCCTTATCGTGAATTTGATTTGTTGACGTTAAGACATCTTATAGATGAAAAGGCACAAACAAAGGAAAACTTTCAGGTCCAGTAGCTATTAACTCAAGAGATCTGCGAGAAAGTTAATAAAATTACTGTTGGATTTAAAACCAATATATGTGGGCTGAATTAATTCAGAGAATTATTTAGAGGAACATTTTTAAATAAAACACCTTGAGCAGAGCGAAAATATTCTATTTACATTAAGAATTCTCTCATAAATATCCCGGCATGAAGAGGGACATTCCTCATTTCATATTCATTTTCACAAGATAAAAGGATATTTAAATTTCAGCGCTTTGCGTATCAAATACGAGTGCTGTTAGTTTTTATTCGTACGAAGTATTGCGCATTACAGATCGTAGACTTGCCAGAGGCGAAAGAAACTCTCTCAACAGAATTATATGACTCACCTAATGCAATTTTCTGTAAAAGAGGGAAATCAGATGAACTTTCTAATTTTCTTTTAATTTAACAAAATTAGAAAGTTTCTTGTTTTCAAAGACGCTATTTATTTCAATGTCAGAGTATTTCCCAATTGACATCAGATCTATTAATAATGCAAATTTTCCCAGGCGCGATAATGCCGCTCAACATTTCTTAGAAAATATCGGAGAGGCAAATTCCCAATTTCGAGCAATCCATCCTATCAATCTTCACGAAGAGAACCACAAAAAGGCCGAGAACAAACGAGGCCCTTTGTGAGGCCCATTCCAACTTTGATTAATTAACTTTGAAATTATATTTATTAGAGTGTTTCTCGGCAATCTTATTCGTGACCAGCGTTTCAAACAATAATCCCAAAAGATTAAATTCTGGTTAAATTTCTTTGTCGTCGCTTAATGAGAATTCAATTAATTACGATTATGCGTAATGTAAATAAATCACTTTCATTCGATTTAAACTAACCTAATTACTACCGTTGACGTAGTCAAATTTTTTTATATTAATAGAAGCAGTATTCTTCTATTGTGGAGTAATTGATGAAATGATGAATGTTACTTTGGATTGTTGTTGAATTAATAATAACAAAGTTAAAGTATTACCTAACCACTATGTAACAGCTCACAAGTGCACATTCGTGGAAGGCGGTCAATCGACCAATTGTCGAATAAATACGGATGACATAAAAACATATATGAATGAGATAATCTAACTAAAGGTAGTCGAATCACATAATTCGTCTAGATATTTGCTAACACCCCTTTCTCTGGCTAACTAAACTATTAGTCGATTATTGCGACCACCACAGATCGTAATGCTAGGGATCCTTGGTCGCAATCGCAGAGGTGTTTGCAAATATTTCGACAAATTATGTGATTAAAGTATTTTTAATTAGATTCTATCATTTATAGATTTTCTAGATAATAATAATGAGAAAAAGACGTCATCCTTCTACAAATGAGTTATCGGATTAAAGAGAATTCATTTATTTTTGCTTTTTAAATGTGCAACAATTCGAGACAGTTTTCACTCACAAAATACTAAAAGCGACAAGAAATGAAACTACGTCATACATTAGATTTATGAACTCCCTCAATGCAATCCCTTCTTCATTGAAATTAATATTTCATTAATATAGCAGAAGTAACGAAGTACAATGCAACTACTTGTGAAAATAAAATTGACTGGGGAAAGGATAACTTTATTGGGTAAAGTACTTTTGCTTCAAGTTAATTTTGACTGCTAACTACTTATTCCCCCGTGGTAATAGTAGCTACAATACAATAAACAAGTTACGAAACTTTACTTACGAAAAAGTTCAACCGTCCTGTGTTTTAAGATGGATTTTATAAAATGTAATCGGATGAGAAAGAAAAAGTGAGAACACAATGAGTAAATTGCCGAATTCGCCAGCGAATAATACTATTAGAAGGTGTTTTTCAACAGCGATTAAAAACCCAGCGCATCCACCAAAAGTCCATATTATTTACTCCAAAAAGATAAAAATAATAATGTTTAATATTGTTGATAGTTGGCAGATGTAACTTTAAGTTCATTCACATATTTCTCTTTTCATAACTTTTTTGAAAAAAACGTTTATTGAGTATGGAACATATATGAGAAAAGAAGAGAACGCGAGAACATTTATATGGCATTATGAAGGCATTGTGCGGTACTATATGGCACTGCTCGGCATTACAATGGAATTGTATGACTTTGGTTCGGACTACAATGGCATTTTGGATAATTTTTGTAAATTTGCACATTGTGTTTAAAGAGGATGCGTTTTCGATACTACAATAGCAAGATAGCCACTTAAAATCTAACAATTATGCGGCTAATTCTATCACCAATTTAGTGGATATCATGCTAACTGATGTTCGACCCTCTAAAGGAATGCTTGCGACATGTCCAGTACAACAAAAAAAACAACTAATATTTTTCTCGGAGGCGAATCAACAACTTTTGTTGGATTCTGTTCATCTGGGAATACCTAAACATCTGATTGTTGCTTAGTTTTCGCATCGGATACGTACATCCTAGTTTTGTCGCCTGTTACGATGTTACTTATTGTCCTTACACTAATTTAGACAAACCTTTTTTGCGTTGAAAACAGATTTTTCCACACCTAAATGTTCACACAAAATCGAATAATACATTCGAGTCCTCGTCGTACCTAAAAATGCCCCTATCCCGCCGGTCCTCCTCAATCATATTCCGCACGGCAACAACCGATTTCGGTTGATCTTCACGTAATTCGTCACGAAACGAAAGCACTACCACAATGCAATTCAGCATGCAGTTGTAAGCAGTCCTTCCTCATGGTGTTACCCAAAGTTGAACGAAGCAATTTGAGACGCTGTTGTAGTGTTGGGCCTTCACTAAAGTCGTAAAAAATCATCAAACGGAAGCCATCACAAAAATCAACAATAATAAGTGTAAAATTTTATGAAAATAGCAATGTGAAATCTCAATAAAGCTATCTAATGGTTATTTGTAAAAACTTAGGATGCTACCCTCGTAATATCTATATAAGAGGATTTTCATTTGTATAAAGTTGTCAGTAACACCAAGAATTATGTACAATAACTTTGGAAATAGAAGGCGATATGATTAGATTTCTAGAAGCAATAATAGAAATCATCTAAATGTGACTTTAAACATGCTTTAATCTCAAATAAAGTTCGTAGTGGTTTTGTATAGCTTTCAATGTCAAGTCATTACGCAGCTTATTGTCGCAAGTATTCCTTTGTACTGCGCCTTTAATCTTATAATTATGTTCAGTGGATATTATCCTTCAACTTTACGCACCATACTTAGTGCTTAGGACTGTAATGGACTGCATTACAGTGGTTCTGAAAAACGAATGCATTTCGGATCAATTTCGTTCGACTAGTAGTAGTAACTAAACGGCGGCCGAGAGAACTTTATTATTGTTTCAGAAAGTGGAGAGCGCATTTAAAGACCGTTTGTAATGGATGTATGAATGATACTTTCATATACTCAGAGTTTATAGAAATAACCCTGTATGCTATTGTTGTTTAGAGGGTTTTCTCGAATAGATGTTTACATATGCTACAAATGTTTATTGTAATCTGGCCAACTTGTAAGATACACACTATTACCTGCATGGAAAGAGACGGACGACATTCAGAAATGTGAAACGTCATTTAATATATTTCTATGTTACAGTTCAATATTATTATTACTAAGTTGTGTTCTTCCTGTTAAGGCTAAAAGACTTTCTCCACAAACCACGCAAAAAGGCTATAATTTCAAATATTACTTATCCTAAAATATAATTTCTAGAACGGTTTGCATTCATGTCTTAGTTCACCGAGCAGATGCACAAAATGCACCAAACATAACAACTCAAAACACACAAGGAGTGCAACGTATTCCTATTTTTTATTAATTATATCAATTACAAATACTAAGTAGATTAGATGTTGTAAATGTGGAGCACATAAAGCATCATCCAGAAAGAAAGGCAAATTTTAGTGTCATATTTGACTAGAGCTGTTATTTCTGAACAAATTTTCTTTGTAATACCTTTTTTGAAAAATACTCTTTCAATTTTCACCCAGTGGAGTGTAGAAGATAAATTGCGTTTGATGGGCGTCAAGCTGGTTTCTGTCAAGGGGAATAGTAAACATTTAAAATAATAAAAGAAGTTCATACAAAAAAGCCTCGAATGCTTAATGATGACAGAAACACAGTTGTTTGAAGTTGGCGCAGGCCTATCCGATGCACACGTACCTCTGAAATGGCTGACAAATACAATAATTAAAGCATATAGAACTGATGTTATATTTTTATGGGTTTAATAATTGCAATTTAAAGTAATAACTAATCTTCTAAATTCCCTAAGGCTGTTACATAGGCCAATAGCACTATAGTCTATAGTTTTCGAGTTGAAACCGCGTTTTTGTCTAACTTCTGCCAACGTTTCGTTCTCACTCTAATGGAACATCTTCAGAGCTGCTATTACACACCGACTGGGGACTATTCGTTCCGAAGGGTTTATATAGGACTCGTTACAGATCAAAGAACCGTGACGGTTACTAAGAAGATTAATCAGTTGGAATCTCCATGTATGATGTAAGAGGTAGCCATCGTGGCGATTTAAATTGTTGGAATGCTTGAAGATTTCTATATATTCACAGACTCTTCTGCTGTAATAGTAACTGTTGCGGTCTATTGACTCGCAACAAGCCCTGTATAAACTCCTCCGGAACGAATGGCCTTCAGTCAGTAAGCAGTAACAACTCTGAAGATATGCCATAAGAATAAGGACAAAACGTCGGCAGAAGCTATGACAACGACGCAGTTCCCACTCGGAAACCAGGAGTATAGTAGGCTAAGGCTAACTATAAAACTAGTAAAATGTAATACAGATGGGCAATATTCAAACAGACTTATAAATTAATTTAAATTAATTACAATAACAACAGAACTGATATAACCTAGCAAACATTTATAGGGGCAATAACATACTAGAGTACCCTGAATTTGTTTAAAAATCTATAGAATATGGTATGCTTCACTGAGATAATAGCTTGTATGTCGTTTTATTACAGGTTTTCTATATCATTTTACATTTTTATTGCAGCGAGAGGTATGCACGCATTATATGTATATATATTGTTTCCTCTTGTGGTGTTCTACCTACATGGTACCTTATGTAATGAAAAGAACTGAAAGTAACAAGCCGTGGAAATAGCACGAAGTAGCAAAAGAAGTAGAAGTATTTCCTTCTGCACAAGAGTAAAGTCACTCAAAGTTGGCGTTACCTATGAAAGGTAACACCTTAATTCAGCCGTGATTATAACTTTTCTTAAATTAAACCAGAAATTTACGTAAAATTAGCATAAAGGTGATTACAAAGATGTTTATGAATAAAACAGTGTTTTATACAACCATGTGATTCTGTCTCTTATTTTAAAATCCTAATTCCTACTAATGGAAGGAACCTAAAAGCACATGGGAAGTTTAAAAATTATTATTTTAAGATCCCTTTACGGTTGCTATCCTTTTATATTTAAGTTTTATCAGTCCGCAACAATAATTTTTCAAGGATTACGTGGTATTGTCCTGTTATCTCTATCTCTAAAGGATTGCCACCGTTGAAGTACCTTCTTCTTTCAAAATTTACAGCAATTATAACGTTCTAGAACAAGCTCAACGAAAAGAAAAAAAGAAATACTTTAAAAATTTGCTGTAAAGCAGCATTCGGCAGCTAAATATTACATATAATGTTTTTCCACCACTCTCGTTAAATTAAAGGACTTTTACTCTGTTTCTTTTTATGTTGTGCGCAGCACATGCCGACTATAAAATCCCTACAAAGAAGCCGAAAAACGCTCTCGTGAATTATGGCGTTTTACAGCCTGGTCTTTTCCCGAGATATATAAGTTAAATTCTATGTGGTAATAACAAATCGTCGACGATAAAATCATGTTGCTACGTTAAACCGCCACAGCGTGAGACCAATCGATTAAAATCACCTCAAAAATTTAAAAATCGGATCCTGAAAGTATATTATAGAATATAATATTCTATAGTAGCAAATTGACTGACTTTTCACATCCTGGCTTACAAGTTTTGTCTGTAGGTCCTTATGGAAAATTACTGCCATACAAATTGGGAAGGTTTGAGTTTGCACCTGAAGTTGTCCTTAATTCCAAAGCTTAGTGCTTCATGTCATTATCCTACCGGAAAATGCATCAATGTTTAAAACAAAATATTTTGGAATTTTATTATATCTCGGAACTAGGCTGATGACGCCGGGTAGGCAGAAACAGTCAGTGGGTAGCGTATTTTTTCGCTCCTTATGTTGCGTTTGTCGCAAATGATTCCATCAATACCAGGAGGAAGCTATTTTAGCATTATTTTTTTGGTTAAAGTCAATGGCGTTTATACCTTACACCCAGTACATGGAGTTAATAGCTTCTGCAAGCGGCAAATACAAATGGTTGATTCATGTTATAGATGGCTAAAGTGGTAGACTAGTGGCCTAGGTTTTACAAGAAACAAATCTATCGGTGGAAACCACATAAAGAGGTATGCCAAATGACAAGCTTCATTCAAAGTTATATCAATTCCTATAAAATCGGACAGAATACATCGCATTATAAAATCAGCTACTTACATGGAAGACTAAAAAAACTACGAAATTTGGCAAGAAATTTTTGTATGGTCATTGTATAATAATAAAACTTGTACCTTTTCGTAATTTCCTTTAATTTTGTCGTGTATTTTGTGTCAATGGACTACTAACTTACATAGATCAACTTTTTTGTTTTTACCATTGATTGCAGGAAGTGAGTCTCAAAACACGTTTTTCTAAAAACTTCAATTCATTAACCTGTACCCTTTTCGCAATCGGCACCTTCAATTTCTGAAACAAACAAGCAACTCACAGAAAGTTTAAATAAATCACAGTTCTATATTCCCTTTTCTTTTCATAGTTTTATTATGTTATTATATCCAGTGATGCTTCTTCTATACATATATTAAATTTCAAAGAATTATGTAAAGAAAGAAAGACAAAGACCGATCGGCTTCTTAGTGTACAGCATCGTCGACCTCTAACTTTAAAACGTAGGAAAACGTAACGATAAGTCTGCTGAATTATCGAATATTACTAGAAAGCTAGAAAGGAAAAAAATCGACACGAATAACGCAGCGTTCTGCAAGGAAGGATTGTGATGTATGCCATAGAAGAGAAAGTGGTGCTTAAAAGAGGGGAGAGAATTGGGAATAGTGCGAAAGTAATCGAGATAAACGGCCGACGAAAACGAGTAGAAGCGAAAAGGCCGCTAGCGCGTATATAGGGGGTATACACAGAGAAAACAATCTGGAACAAATGTGACGCATGAACTAAGGCACCAGGAGCGGAATGTGAACGGGAAATTGGAGAATTATTCAACTGCCGGGGAGTTATTAATTGTTATGGGAAACAGTTTTCCTAATACCCACCGACCATTAAAAATGCCTCCCTGCAAATAATCGATTGCTATATCGGAAATAATTTATATTATTCGTAAATTCGGATATTATATCGTATTGTTGTAGAAGGAAATTAGATCAGCAAATATTTATAAAGGTTGTATGGGTCTAATGGCTGTATACCAAGTAATTTCGTTATCGTGGAATATTCAGCAAATAGTAGTAATAATATATCGTATTTATTGTTGAATTTGTTCTGAAAGAGTTAATTCAAAAATTGTATGTAGTGGAACGCGGGGTAAAAAGGCAGGTAATTTTATATAAATACGTATTAAAACTGCACAGTACATTTGCCAATTCCCGAAGCATACCACCACAATAGGGTTAACTAACCATGTAATAATTATTGTATAAATAATTATAGCAATTTAAGAACTTCTGAAAATATTCAAAATAAAGTAAATTAAATTCGGACAAGTCCATGTTGAAATATAACATGTTTACCTAACGTCCTTTCACAGACTGTAATGGTTTGGTAAACCGCAAACTACGTCATCCTGTCCATCAAATGTAGGTTCTTCGTTAGAACACATGCAGCGGTTAGAAGATATATTTCGATTGAGGCCATTCTTAAATCGCTTTAAAATTTTTGCAGCATATCTTCGAGATGATCCTTTCTCATGGACTTTCACAATTACGAATTTACTTTCTTCTAGCAAAATCACAGGTATATCATGAATTCGCCGATAGTCGGGATCCATAAATGTAGAAAAAGAAGAATCTTCATAATACAAAACTTTTTCAAAAGATGACCGTGACGGTGTGCGGAATGTCTCTTTTATGTTGCTTGCCAAAGATTCTTTTCCTTTCGTCTGGTTATTATCAATCTGGGTTAAGTTTGTCTTTCTTTTTTTGATTTCCAGCCTGTTCCAGTTCCTCTTTAACAGGTGTACTGGTTAGTATTAACGATTTGCCTTTCTTATATCTTTGAACTTTTACTTTTCTAGAGTCTGCTTGCG
Organism: Oryctes borbonicus; assembly: GCA_902654985.2. Lineage (NCBI taxonomy): Eukaryota > Metazoa > Arthropoda > Insecta > Coleoptera > Scarabaeidae > Oryctes > Oryctes borbonicus. The sequence continues at coordinate 4,323,829 of LR736858.1, forward strand.
AACGGTCGAATAGTTTCAGTTAAAATAATATTTGATGCTGATATATTTTCGTTCGCTATGTTTGAAGGAGTTTGGTATTATAGATGGTCCAGGTTGTTCGTTATCTATTGTAATATCGCCCATTGCGATGTTGTAAGTTACCACTGGAATTTCCTCATCAACTTGTTGACGATTACTCGCATATGGTACACTTATCTATGCTCCCATTAAATGGAATAATACCCGCCTTCCCAAATCCATTGCAAATATTTTGAACAGTGATTCTCCTTGCCAGTGCAGCAACTACTGGCTTTGGTAATTGTGTTCCAGAGTCATTAACCATCCATCGATTACCAACATCATTGAAATATTTTTTGAAAAGGCCTGAATACAGACAAATCTAGAGGTTGCAATCGATAACTGCAATGGGGAGATATTGTCAACAAAATAATACTCATACTACATCTAATATAATCAGTTTGGTTTGTCAGGTGATGGTCGCTCATCATGTACGAAACGTTCCAATAAATGGCACTGCATCCAACGGAACTGTGTGGCAGTTCCACTAATGTGGAACCGATGTGATTTTAAGCATCCTTGTCCGTTCCTTAGAAATGTCGGGTAGGGGCAGAAAAGCTCTTTTCGTACTTCGAAGAGCAGCGTAAAAGTTTACTAGGATCCTTTTCTGCAGAAGTAATTTGTCCTGCGTGTTTAAAACCTCCTTGGGCAACTACTTTGGGATGTTTCTGGAACTATAAACATTAAGTTTATGTTATAATTGAACTATTACATTTTGGAAGCTATATATATAGCCTGTCTCGTTTAAGTTGCAGCTTTAATTTATATTTTACACGTTCTTTTTAAATTTTCAAACGTGTTTATCAAAGCTTGTTGCCCGACTTAAGCTTGCTTGTTCTGGCGTTCTTAATCCGTGTCGCTAAAACCCACTTGTTTCCGGCCATTTCTTTTACATGCCAGCTTCGATGAGTTCGTAAGCTACTTTTCCCATTTCACCCAACGTCAAGTCATACTGCATGAGAGAAGCTTGTTTAATATAATTTGCCAATACTTCTTCCTCACTTTATGTAAAAATGTGAAGATGTTCATTTTTGATACCAAATTTAAGTTTGTAAATGATGTTTTTTTCTGCAACTTTGTTCGCATATCTTTGAGTGCTGCTCTGAGAATTAGAAATTGCTTTGCAGCTGCACCCATTACCGTTCCATTCTCCAGAACAGCCTTTACAGCAGGACCTGTTTTCGGTTGTTCGCTGAGTTCTTGGTATATTTTTCGAAGTTACAAAGTAAAAACGCAACACGTATTGAACCTAATTCTTATGCCATCCAAACACTACGCTTACATTCACTAGGAAATAAATGCTACACCTATCGATCGCACTTGAAACTGCTGCGAAAAATAACAAAAACTCACTTTTAATGACATGTGATTATCAACAACGAAACACGTCATTAAAAGAGAGTTCTTTATGGGTGAGGTATGATAGCAATTAATACATGCAATATGACTTTGGTTTGTGATTACCATCAAAGCAAAGATTTACGAATTTAAGGTGCACTTGTCTAATTGTAAACGATTTATATTCACCCGAATGCTATCCTTTTTACAAAAGAGGAACTTACCAATGTAAAACTGTAATTCCTTCCTGTAGAAAAAGCCAATAAATCCAACGAGAATTCAACAAGGAACTTGCATAGGTAAACACGGTTTCCGAACTTTGCCAGTTGTATTTTACAGTTTAACTTACAGGTGTCTTTGCGGAAAACGACAAGGGCAGCTTACTTGCGCGGGTCATAAATTTCCCGATAATCGTCGTTACATTCTTGGGATTTCTTGATTTCCTTCTAGGATTTAATCCTTGGGGTGAACTCACCTGTTGTAGCCAATTTCGTTCAATAGTTTCCGTTCGATTGAGATTAAGGGAGTAAATTATTATATATAATCTTTTAAAACCCTTCCTGGCTATATTTTCTATTAAACCAATCGCATGTCTTTAGATTTGATAGAAATTGCCACGAAATTGACTTATTTTGCCCTTTCAACATTAAATAGGGGCTATTTCTAAGAGTTTTTTGAAAGAAATTACAAACAAAGGTTTGTTGTTTAATACATCATAACCCGTTTTAAATATAATGGGTTTCAGTACCTTCAGATTTGTTGGTTGTGTTTCTGAGATTATTAGCAACAAAATGAAATAGGCCGCTACCACTGTAGGGAAAGGAAAACGTAGGGCGTAAATTTAATATTCAAATATTTATAATTGTAAATTCAAAATAGAATATAACCAGCCCAGTGGAAAGAGGACTTGCCCTGACTGTGACTTCCCCTTATGTTTGGTGTTAGAAGGTTAACAGTTACAAGTGCCGTTGCAATTTACGTTGTAATTAGACGATGCTTTGCTGAAGTTGGTAACGCTTGGCGTCTTTACGTGGCAAATATATTTATTATTCAAGAAAAGGAAATTAAGAACAGAAATTTAAACATGAGCACTATCCAATCAAAAGAAAAAAAGAAGTCATCATAGCCCAGACTAGAAATAGCGGCGGTACAACAAATAAAGCGATGTAAATGAAAGAATTTTGATCAATTCTGTTTGCAATGGGGTAAAAATTCGTGAACTGAAAACCATTCTTAAAGCCGGCAACTTTAAAAGAGGAGGTCAGATGAAGAGAAAAATAAACCCTGCTTTTTAAATGTGTTTTATTTCGGTAATTGTTATAAAGATACAGACCACCTGAAGAAACATTATTTGTTCAAAAATGACAGAGCCAATAATATCTTCGCTCAAAATCTTAGCAACCATAGTCATCAAAATTCTAAGTTTAAACAGAATTGAAGAATTCACCACGGTAACCAAGGAAATCGAAGCAATCGAAACCGTTACAAACGAAGAAAACTGATTTCTTCGAGACTAAATTCTGTGGAACTATAATATTAAGTATGAACGGTATTATGTACGACTAACGTATGACTCAAAAAAATTATTATTTCTTTTTTAAAAAATCATTTTGTTATCCCTGTATTACATTCGCTTTCGTGAGCATGTAAAGAAGAACAGAATATGTAAAGGTAAGGTCACGTTTGTGCAAGAAATGCGCTTGTCAAATCTTGTGGCTTTAGAGCTCGGGGATTGCTAACAGGACAACAAGCCCTTGGGATCTACTTATGCCTCTAACTAGCTCGGAATTGAGAAGCTATACTTTAGAGTAATCCCCCAACGTCTTGCTTATGAAGGATGATTCTAAAATAGATATGTTCAACGCGACGTGCACATAATCCGACATATAATTAACGACTAGAGCCAAGCACGATCCTCAAACAAATACGACGTCGGTGTAGATGGCACCGCCTAATTACGCTTGCATTATACATTTCGTGTACAGACATTCGCTGGAGTTGTTTAGGTTTAAACGGTCCGGTCGATAAGACCGATATTTATCGAATGGCTCTGCCAGCTCATAACTTGGGGTAAATATCTTTCGAGTTTAATCTCTTGAATTGTGACATAGTTGACGTAAAAGCGTTTGTTTTCTGATGATTGATGCACATGTTTGCGAGTTATTGGGAGGGAATTATGTTAATGTTCCTATTTAACTTAAAGTGTTGACCTGCTATTATATTAAGCTTAATTTGGAGAACAATAGTTGTTTTTTATACAAGACGATGAAATTGAATTTTATCGACTAGCGGAAATATATTTTATATTGTCATGTATTATATTTTATTTTTTTTACTACAGCAGAATTTATAGAAAAACTAAAAGATATTAGGGTAATGATGAAGTAATGTCAGGCTGTCAGTTAAGTAATATTAAACTTCTAACTTCTAAATCGTAGCAGTATGTATTGCTATTCAATTTATTTGTAAAGAAAACTGAAACATAATTTGTTTATTGTGAGTTTTACACAACGTGTGCACAAAGCCACTGCTGGCGATTACATAAATGCCTATCGACTTGAGGTAAGGCTAGTAACTAACCAATGCTATTTAATATTATTATATTAATTTATTAGTATTAATTTAGAAGTAATATTACCGTGTGCATAATGACTACACCGCCGCCTCTACCGTCCCTATTACAGCGAAAGGTCTTATAACCGCGTATATGTAAAGTACTACCTGTTATATCCTTATGCAGCCAAGATTCAGTAACAAAATAAAGATCAATTACAAATTTTTTAAATCATAATAATTGTTTAAATTAAGAGAAACCTAATGGAAATATTAAAAGTATTACAACAACTACAAACAAAAGAATGAAACAAAAATGGCGCACTCTTTCGAAGCCTCAACAGTTTTGCAGGTAGGTTGGATCACTCCCAAATAAACGATTTGCCTCAAATTAAATAATCAAAAATCGTTTACGATTACCCAGCGGTAATCTAGAGGAACGAAATTTAAAAAATTCAGTTATTGATTTCATATTATTAATTTTCTAATAAAAAAAATACAGAACAAAGAAACACAAAACAACTAGCAAATATATATAATAGCATATCCCCAAGCCATCTGCTGATGAAACAACATAGATCGGCATATTCGCGCCTAAATCCATGGCAGTTCTTGTGGTAAACGGTTATATATACCGTATATACAGTAGATAAAAGACACAACAACAAAAAAACCGCGATATAAGTTTATGATAACCATAATAAATTAAAAAAAATAATTTGACAAAATCCTGTACCATCATCTACCAGATTCTACCAACCAATTAAATTTGTATTTAGTAAAGGGTTGGTGTGTCCAATAACCTTAGGGATTACAAACGGAAGGAAGAGCAAAACCGAAAGAAATGGTCCATAATTATTTTAAGAAAACCAGTAAACTAAGATTTCCTGTCATTTGGATTATCGCCGTTACATTCGCCAATACGGTTTTTTGAATGTTTGTTTCATATTTCGTATAGGTTGGAAATAAAGGTATGGTATGTGCCAGGGGTAGAAAATTTATATATGTAAAAATATTTACGTCCAAAGGAAAAACCACGTTCAAAAAAGATATCGAACCGAACCTGGTTTATTTGTTGATATGCCGAAACAGACAGGTAGCTCCAATGACGGCAATACTATGCCTCATGCATTCTTTAAAAATCTAGAGAACTGGAATTGATTCAAAGCTAATTAAGAGAATGCATGTCATATTAGAGTACTTGAATTGTAGTTTCCAAATAATACGGATAAATTTAACAAATTCTTTGTTCAAATTCGTTAAGCACAACATCCAAGTTTTATATATATGAAAAGTGTACCTAATTGACTAAATGTACATAAAGCAATTAAAACTACTTTCCCTTCACTTCCCCACTAGACTGTTAAAATATCGTACGGTGCATCATACCGCAATTACTAGATTCTTAAAAAAAAGTGTTAAACTCTTCGAATAGCTTTCCTTAAAATTAATGCCATCATACATCTATTTTTTGAAACGCCAGTTTTATTTGGCTTCTACAAGAGCTTATTAAAAACTGACATGTCTTACCAGACATTGCTGTATGAATTATGGTTTCTTCTATTTACCATAGTACGCGCAGTTTACATTTTATAGCATAATTCCATGTATTGCAATGTTGCGAAGATTTCCCTATGCTCTCTACAAGTTACGTAACTACAACTTGTAAAAAGCTAGCCGCTGCCATAGTACGATTATTATTCACATTTGTTTTTATTAGCGAACGTAGGAATTGCCTTCTTTGTAGCGCTTTTCTACTCTCTAGCGTAAGCTTAATTAAAATTTCCCGGAAAGGCGAAATGCACCCGGTTAGAGTTTCCTGAAATTAATCTATCCTTCGCGAAGATATGCACTGGAAGCCACCTATGCATTTTTATCACTTAACTAGTCGGTCGATATAATCTAAGTGAAATGGCGAATGCCGAAACGGTCGTACCATCTCTATATAGGAAACTCCGATTCGGTGTCGTCCGGAATTGTTTAAGCTGGAAAGTAATTCATTACGTTCAATATTTTATGTTCCTTATTTTGAAAACCAAAGTACAGATATCCGAAAACGAATCGATTTTGGAATAGCAAAATGTGGTATAATGTATTTACCTAGCTATGCGAAAGGAGAAAGAAGTAATCTTCCCGAGAAATTCCCTAAAAAGAGGTAATTTTGTATGTCGATGGCATAAATGAATTATTAATCACAGAAGAGCATGGAGTGAATTAAGAGAACAATCTATAAATAATTTTGTCGGAAAGCATATTTTAAGATAAACACTCTCAAATACATGTTTTCAACCGAATTATTATTAGAATTGTACTATGCAAATATACCGAGTGTTCCATTTTAATTCTTCTTGTATCAGACAAAAATTGAAATTAAGATTGATATTTCGTGGCCTCCGATGAGATGAACAAGCAATGCTATGACGAATCTTTCAATTTCTCGGGATATTCCTCTGTTGGGATTATAGAACTCTTCCAGAATTCCTGGATTTGTTGCGAGCAATTGTGTGGAATTTACCCGGCTGAGAGTAATTGTAAATGCTTTTGCAACCGCCTTCTCTAACGTCTACAAACCAGCTCTCCCGAATGTGACTTCATCAACTTTGTTGGCTTCTAATAACTTTTGTGTTGGTTCATTTAGTGAGTGTGAAGTGCAAAATAGTGTGAAGAAATCAAAATCAAATATGACCACTGGACACGATGCTTTACCCAGTTTTTTTTATACGTGATTGTGCTTCCGTTTTGTTAATAGTATTCAACCTTGCGCTAAGTAGCTCGCATTTCCCGAGTGATGTCTATTATGCTGGTGTAGTCCCTCCGGCAAACCAGTTGCATATGTTGTTGCTACTTTGTTGCTAATTATTGAAGAATTGATTTTTTTTATGTATTTCTTATAATACTTAAGATGCTTTTCTCTGTCCTGTAATTGGTGTACACTGTTGTGCAATAAAGAATTATTATTGTTATTATTATCATCATTAGATCGGGCATATTATGTGAGTTCCTACCATATCTTCGCCTGGGACGAATATATTTCAATAAAACTGTTACTTTGTCTGAATATAGAGCAGCATATTTTTTAGTAGTAAACCTACATTGTAACTTTATATGTTCTTCAATTAGCTGAAAATACAATAATACAAATCATAAATATCTTAGAGATTCAACTAATTTCACCTTATACCAACCGTATTATTTTGCATGTGCTTATTATACATAAATATTTCGTAAAGGCAAAATTTTACGAACTTAACTCCTTTTAAAAGGAAATTTGGTCGTTCCATGGGAGTATATATTCAAATTTCATGCTCATGAAAACATGTATATTAGTTGATACGGAAGGGGCTACGTTCTGTGCGGTAGAAACTATAAATTATGCTTGAAATACATGCTGGCTTAAAGAGAAACTCAGTATTACGCCCACGGGAGACATAGACCGGGAAGCAGCTTGCACGATGTGCGAAATAAAAATGGAGATAGACGTTTCTTGGACATCGTTACGACCAAGCCTCAATCTGTCGCCTTTCGGAGTTTCACAGCTATATGAAGGGCCGAAGTCAATGGAAATATGCGCAATATAGAACTCCATATCAAATAACTTTTATGCTCGTACTGGTAATCATTTATCTAGAACGTGCGATTGGAAAAATATCTCTTGGCATTGTAATTTTGAATGCAGTAAAATGACAAAACGATAGCTCTGGGATCGATAGTAGCGAATGATTTGATGAGACATTTTCCGAAGGGAGGAACTCGCGTTAGGAATAGAAGAGTACAGAAGCAAACACCTGTAATGTTTTTGTTCCAATGCATTTAATGCGCGAGATAACTAATTAAAATTTAAAGCAAATATTTGAGTAACGTCATACCTGTGATAGTTTATGCAATTACAACAGTAGTTTGTTGTTAGTTGTTTAATTGTGTGGATTCTCGTTTACATATATTTGCAAGTAATACACATGCATTCACTGTTCGTTGTATAATGTTTTCACTATGTTAATTCCCAGTAAGTTTCTAATTTAAACCCATAACTTCAGTAATAACAAAGCTAGCGATAATGAAAGGACAACATCCTGAACATATCCGATAATTACTAGAATCAAACATTATTTCGTCTTCGATTTCTGTAATTTGATTTTATATAACAGCTATAGATTTGATTTAATAACGTTAATAATATGGGCAATTGATTTTTCTCGAATTCAAAGTTGGTGTAATTTATATTTCCTAAATGAGACTAAAAATTTCTAATTCAGACTAATTAAGCACTCTTGAAAACCCTGAAGTAGAATTTCATTTCCAGAAATTGTCAAAAATCTGCTCGAACCTAAACATCGATTTATCAAACATCAATCCTTAGCGAAGTTCAATATATTTCTCAAAAGCAACGTATTCCTAGGTGGAATCATACGCGTTTCACTTTAACTCTCATCCCACGGTAATTTTGTTGGGAAATGGGATGCTGAGACAATTGATTCACGATTTTTTTTGGAATTGCGAAGAGCTTAAGCTGCCTCGAGAGGTGTAGAGTCGATATCCTAGCTGAAATTAATGTTTTAGCCCTTAAATTGAGTTAGCACAATATATTTAAAAAAATTGATAATTGAAGATTACTGCACCGCAATCTATAAAAATTGGTCCTCATTTAATCTCTTGACACTTCGAGAAATGCAGACGCAAAATAACGATAAAATAGGATCTGTGGCATGGTACATATGTTTTATCGGTACGGATATACAGGGTGTATCACCTTCTCCAACTCGAAAGATTATGCATTTGTGAATAACAATTTGTCTCGGAATCTAACGAAGATTCAGAAGAAATGTAATAATATGAAGCATGTTCCGTTTAAAAAATACAACTTTCAATAGTTACTGACTTACGAAAGCTACTGTAGGTTTCTATATAATTTTGAACCGTCCATTGACGAAGCCACGTCCAACGATGATATCGGTCCACCCAATATCTTCTTACCAACTGTACGACGAGATAAAAGTAATCACATCAGCCGATGGCGGGCTTGTGTCTACGTGTCAAACGCGATTTACAGCCAACGCTACTATATTGATTCAATGTTGCCCCGTCTTTTAGCCAACGTACTTGGGCAGTCTGTGCGCCTAATATATTATAAAATAAAGTGTGACCTATCGAAACCACATCAGCTGCAATTTGGATTTGTTTCATTTCAAACGTATATGAATTTTTTGGAAGAATTCCACTCTCTCAACAACACCATGCGCCGGATTAATCTGATTGTACCTATTTAAGAAAACATTCTACAATATAATATAATCCATATGCAATATATAATCCATTCTATAATAATTTGTTAAAAATTATTATTGTTATCATATATTTTACAACAACAACAACAAAATAAGTGAAAAAGACCCTAATTCAATGATTCGCTCATCTTGCACGAATTTTGCAATTGCTGCGACGACACTTCTATTAATTCTCCAGCAAGAAGATCGAATTAAAAGAGCAAATAGATAAAAAGAGAGGAGTATCAGGAAAGGTTGTGGTGGTGGTTTGCTAAGACGCCACAAGGTAACTCAGAAGTTTATCGCCGCAGCGGCCGTTACGATAACCGCAAGTCTGAGCGGATGAACAGACCGCAGTAGTCTCTATTTCCCAACAGACAAATGTTTGCAATTTGCTAGATGGTGCCATTAGGAGATTCCCTACTTTATCTTAATGTAATAAAATTAGTCACCGGTGATATGGTCGTCGACAAATTATACCGAAACTAGAGTAAAAAACTCGACGTAGCAGCGGCGTCTTAGCAGAAATGGTGGCACCGCCGGTTATGTGCGACCGTAGCATGTGTTACATTAGGCGCTAATCCTTCCTAATATTATTTATTAAATGTCCGCTGTTAATTTTCAACATAGAACCGCCGCGTCTCTTCAATTTAACTTTAAATTAACGTAGAAGAAGGAACATGGAGAAAATGACATGGAATTAACATGGTTTGATTAAAACATACATGAAAGTGTGTGTACCTTGTACGACCATACATTTTCTCATTGTCTATTGCGGTGCGTGAAAATTACGTGTTCCATTTGCATTCACAGTTTTACTTTCCAAACGAATTAGCAAAAATATATTTGACTTGATCATACAAAGAGGTTTTCAATACAAAGGCAATAAGCTCGGACCGATACTAATATACTGAATGTAACTTGTTTTTCACGAAAAACACATAAGCAACGTTAGCAAAGTGCCTCACGAATTGGAAGTAGCTGGAGGAAAACTACTGACGGTATCACTTAATACCATTAAAGCAGTTAGTACTACTCCGGTTCTGAGGTTCTGCGTTTTAAGTTCAAAGCTCTTCAAGAGCTTTGCTGAGGTGACAGTCATGGCGATGGCATCCATCGAAGGTATTTGATGAGCCTCGCGCGAACATCTTGGGAAAGCGATGCATTGGTTGATATACTATATACCATGACTAATTACTCTTGTGAATTGTACTTACCTCTACATCCAATGTACTCAATACTTCCTTTGCTGAAGAAGTGATTTTCATTGATTTTTTCTGATGCGGTGCGTTACTGTATTTTGGTTAGTATGTCTGGACGTCCACAACAATGTCTACTTCAGATTTAACTAAAGTGTCTCTTTTGATTGCTGACGTAACACCAACAATAGATGTTGTCACGTGTCATATTCAAATGTCTTCCAAAATAATCTGTAGTAGAACAATGTTATAAACTTCTTAAAATTTTGCAAGTTCAAAAATACATTTGTGGGCCGTTTTGAACACTGGCGAAATTATTTGGTGCGGTGGGAAATTGTCCAAAGCAAAACGCAAAAAAATCTGAAAAAATCAAACTGTATCACATACTAGGAAAATCATTTACAAAATTGAATGACCGACATCAGTTGATAACGGTGAACATTCCAGAACATATGTTTGCTGTTTGGAATCAAGCTGTGAATGATCATAGGCACATTATTAAGGCACCTGTTACATTGTGGCATTATCCCAGCGAATTTTGTCGGAATAATTGAACATGGGAATGATAACAACAACAAAGTTTGTGCCACGATTGCTAAGTAACCAGCTGAAACAACGTTTTATGGATGTCTGTAAAGAATTGGAAGAACAGCGTCGATCTCAATCAGATTATTTCATCTTCATGTCCAAAGCAACTTTAAGCCTTTACCGTTCTGTATTTTCGATATTGATGAAATCATCTACAAAGAGTTACAAAGAGATACCTCCAAACCAGATTGATTAATGCAGAACTCTATCTTGACGGCCTAAAGCGACTAACAATGGAAACATTTGTATTCTTTTCGTGGTAAAAGCGTTGAGATCGCTGTTTGCAGTCGTAAGAATCCTCACTAAATTTGTACGTTAAAAATTCCTTTATTTGATATTATCGATTGAAGCAAACTTCTTGTTAACTTGCTTATTAAATTCCGCATCCGCCACTACGACATGGAATCTTTCTCTATTCGAGGAAACACGTTCTCCTGCAAAAATATTCAAATAAAGCGGTTCCCATGATTTCCTCTTCTTGTGGCGTTTACTTGCATTCTAAAATTCTGTATTTGATTTGAACTGCCGTAAGTTTTAGTACGTATTTGAATAAATCTTGTAAGTTGGTCGGACGCTTTTGTCGGCGGCGCTTCCATGGGGAAATAAAACTTGTTTATCGAAACAACCGCGTCAATCCCGGCAAACGTAATTAAAAGTTAATGGTTCCGTTTCAATTGGATTTATGTGTATTTCAAATGGTAGCCGAAATATTGTCGGTGTTATAGCGAAGCTTTATTGTTTCAATTTAATTTCAGCACCACGATGATTATTTTCGAGGTATTGTATATGTAGATGTAAATTTTTCGAATTTTGCGGATAAGAACAAATAGAAAAGAACAATATGATTTATATGTAAATGTTTTATACTCAGCTGCATTGGTTTTTTCTTATTTTCCCACTATGCTGTATTGAGAGTATTTCGTTCAATAGAAAAACTCAAAATAAAATTGTCCTGGGATATAAGGAGCATTTATATGCAGAGCAAGTCGACGGTTTGGCGAAATCCATTTGTTGTCCAAAGATGACATTAAAATTTGACATAACTATATGAATACAAGTCGATTATGGTTTATTATTGAAGATAGAGGGTAGGTTTAAATCTGGGAAAGTTGATAAATCTCGTGTTTGTTATGAATTCCAAGGGAAAATGGACCGGTGGCGAATAACGTTCGAATTTTTTTTTTTCCTTTTTTCTTCTATTGCCTATATTACCTTTACTTGACATTACAAAGAAAAGCTATCTAATGGTATACTTGAAATTTTTATGACGTTCCTGTTCTTTCTAGGCATCCTCGACTTTCTTAATTCTAGGTTTTGGAACCGCCAGGAAATTTTTTTTTTTCTGATTTCAACTGTGTATCACATATTGACGAAGAACTCATTTGAAGATTAAGTAAGGTAACCGTTCAAACCCTGAAACATTTCAATTATCGTTCATTAGTGATAGAAAAATGTCGTACACTAATGAAGGAAAATCAGATATATTACATATTTTTTATTTATCGAACCGAAATACCGAACAGCCGCACCGTATAATTTTTTTAATTCTTGATAAAAACTTTCTCGAGAATCGATCGTACACCGAGCGACGTAAATAAGATTGAAACTCAACAGGATACTTTACAAGTAGTAAATTAAATGTGTATCTTTGCAAAGCTTATGTAAATCTGGTATTTTCCAGATATACAATAATCTATCAATATTCACACGCGAGATGACCTCAGAATTATATTTGTATGGAGAAACCACACAAACATATACAGCCCAGTAGCAATTTAAGACAACAGCTAGTCTAGAATCTTTTACAGAAACACTGATCACTATTAGACGGTATAAAATCCCAGACAAAATAGGACAAGGAGACCCTAACATTGTTTTGGATTAAATGGTTAAATGGGCATTTTGAAAAATCGTCTCATAGGATCAAATATGTATGAGAAAACATTAAATGGGGAAGGATACTTAATCCTCAATCACGTACGTTACACGAGGTTACAAAATCACACTAATATTTTTGTAATTGAAACAATTCTATATATAATTAGTATACCCAGAGCTAATTTAACGCTACACTAACAATGGCAAAGTACAAAATCTAAACCATTGCTGGCGCATGGTAAATTCCCCGTTTACCAATGAGGTTTAGGCGACGTAATACCAAAGAGTGTTCTTTTTTATATATTATTTCAACCGGTACCTTAGATCATTTCCAGTTGGTTATTGACTTTTACACAACTGATATTATATAAGCATCCAGTGTTGCTTTAGTAACTGATCATTCCATTATAGTTAAAATTATATCCAAATTGTATCATTTAATATAATAAATTTACTTTTAAGCATAATTATCGGACTCGCTATATGTTGTTTTTAAAAAGTTTATTCGGATTCTGGTACTACCTTATACAGCCAACAGTTCTGCGAAATTTCAAATTTCCAGGTTATAAAAGTTCACATGCACTTACCCATCCCTCAGAAATTTTCAAGAAAGCCAAATATTTCAATATGGCTAGAAATAGCGATGTAGCTGTTTTATCAAACAAACCTTAAAATTGAATTAAAAATTTAAAAATGTAACAATATATAGGATGTTCCATTTAAAATAACAAAATATATCATATATCGATCGATGCAGTTCACTATGAGACAGCCTGTATTGATAACAAGCCAGCGTATACCATTAGAAAACAGCAGTACTCAATACTTGTTCGTTACCAACAATAGGATTAAATAAATGTTATCCATTGTAAAAATATAAATTTACATACTAGTACCAGTAATTGTTTATTGTTTTCGAAGATACAAGAATTACCAAGTCACTTGACCGCAGAATCAAATTTCCATTTTTGCCGCACGAGCGTGAATGAAGCAAGGATTTTTTCATTTTGCCTCGAACAACATAATTGCATACGTCTGCACCGGGCAGACTTCAAAACTTTTTGGTCAGAGTTTAATTTACAAATGCAATAGCAATGTTTCACCCTGCATGAAATATAAAATTTGTTCACTTACGAGATGTACCAATTTGATTTAAAAAACCGAATTGTGTTTAGCAGTAATTTTGAGAGATAAAAAAAATGAAAATCACCGGGAGATTGGAGCGTTACTATCGGCGAAACCGCCAATGCAAACATCGATTAAAAGATCATCAGTTAGATATTATAAAATTGACTGTCAGAGCTTCCAATAAATTTCCCAGTTAAATATGACTTATAATTAAAATACTCTTTTAGGTTAACTCATAAATTATAAGCTGACATTTGAATTTTGTACCGGTAAACGTTTCGAAATTTATTTGTTCTGTATATTTGTTTTTGTCACATCAGCATGTTTTACTTAATATCCATCTACATATATATGTGTACCTCTATCATTTTGAAATAACAAATCTGACGGGCGTGTTATTCCTTTGACGTGTTATTTTTAAGCGTTTTTCTTTATGTAATATATACAATATGCAGACTCGATTAATTAGATTCATCGATACCGCCGCGTAACGTTCATCAACCGGTCGACATTCCCACTTCAACCGTTTTGCAAACGACACACACATCGCTAAACATCTACAAACTCTATATTGTCTCAGAGAAAGGGATACGTCTTTTACAACGGGTTTTCATATGTTGTATTCTTTATATCCTAAGGTGTATTCATAGGGTTCACACCTAAGCCCTTGCGTACGTGAATTACCTCTTGCCTAGTTTGAACTGTGACTTTTTAGCATATGCAGACGATCTGAAGTTTATAAAACAACTTACGTGTTATTGTTGATTGGCATAGACGAAGTAGGATTTCACTAAACGTCCGTAAGTATCTTCAGATTCTAATCTTCTCCAGTGCAACCACTCAGTATACTTCAAGTCATTTGCTAGAGATGGCAAGATGACGAAGTTAGGTTGGAGTTTTATTTAATTCCCAGCTTAGTTTTACTGAGCACGTTTCGTCTATATGCTTATCTACATCTAAGAGCAAAAATTTCCATAACCCGCTTGCAATCAAAACATTACACTACACTCTTATACGGAGTGGGTTGGAGTACGCTTCTTTGATATAGCATAGTTTTCTTCTTTGTTATTTTGGTCCTTAATAGGATTAACTCTACTTTGCTTATTGCCGCTTTTGATTTTTGTGTTCCATCTATTAAAACCCGTTCTCTCATAATGTATAGAGTATCTGCGACCAAGACTAATATTATGTTAAAGTCGCCAGCTTGTTCAAGGATTTTAATAGTTTGTTGGTTGATTTTGACTAGCTGTTTATCTAAATTATCGTTATTATTATTATTACATTTCCAGATAAACAATAAGCAAGCAAAACGTTGGTTTAAATTTACTTTCAAATTATTACAAATTTCTCACCCTTTCCGCCCCTTTTCTAAGTATTGATTATAATAGACTTTAATGTGGAAAGTTATTAAAATGCAACATTTGCTAGAATCTATTGCTTTAAGTTTCGCAGTAATTATTAATTTGAATTTCATTTTCAGTACGTCTTATAGAATTACACTAAATTCTATTACATCCGAGACGCTCTTACTAGACTTAAATATGTTATCTAAAAACGTTTCTTTTTGATGTACTTACTCAATGCTGTCTCCGACAATATTTGATTGATGATACAAATGGTTGGGGCATTTGTAAATTCATTTAAGAGAGAATAAAAGAAAATAAGGTGAAAGTGGAAAGAAAATTGTATCTGTCGAAGGGAGAAGAAAAGATAACAGAAGTAGGTAGTTAGAGAAGTCCGTCTGCTGTGGTTCAGGTATTACACAATAAAGAAAATTGAAAGAAATTTTCAGAGAAAAAAAAACATTGATTCTGTTTTAAAAGGATTTTAACACAAGCACCGCGTACGTATATTTTCATCATTCTATTGAGGATAAAGTTGGTAATTGTTTTTAGCACATTGTTCTTTTAAATAAGAGATGATTAGATATATAATCATTTCCAATGCGCCATGGCTTTAAACACCAAAGCAATTGATATGAATTTAATAGTTCACTTGTAACAGTAGGCCATAGTTTACGAAGCGGTATTCTTGCGTAACGCCACCACCTTCTTCCTTATTAATCAGCGAAATCGACATCCCGTTTTTGCTACCGAAACTTGAATTACGTTGGAACGGAATTATAAATTGATTTTTGTTAGGTAATTCGTCAAGGTTGCATTCGGACATACAATGCGGACACGAAATTAATTAAATGGTTTTTAACCGAGCAGAAAACGTAGCGTAACCTGCTCTGTTGATTTATGAAAGTGACGTTGATTTATTGCTTAAGATAACTTAACAGCGAGGTTCTAGTAAAAACAAAAAAGTCCCACAACGAACGAATCGCAAATATAATTATATTAATTGTCTTTGGGGTTCATTGTTCGTGAAAATTGCTTCATCAATAGTTTTGTGGATAATTTCACCGTTCATTGGTTATTTTTACATAAAGCTGCGCCCCGTCTCGAAAGTTACGCGCTTACTTTATTGAGAATGGAAGTTTACTTTTTGACGGAGGTGCCTGGGAAAGGTTCCCTATGCATTGGAGAGCATAACTGAAACTTTTTATGCATGCTACACATGCTTGCTGTAATTTTCACTGTAGCAATATTCCATGGAACCCAAATGGCTGTTAAATCCCCACCTCTCTTCTGTCAAGGACCGTTTCGAGCTCTTCAACAATAATTTACGAACGTACACAGCCTGGAGGAGAAAATGGAGGCATTGTGTTGTGGTGCCTGCGAAACGCGGTTTAAAGATGGGGTATTGCATTCAGAGACAAAGCGAACTAAAAGTAAATGAAGTAGGAGCCTGAATGTGTGTGTAATGCATACTTCTACACATATTTTAGAGTATGCTATACGAAACATTTGCCATTGTAATGAGGCTTTATTATTAGCACTTTTGTATGGTGCGGTTTACATCGTACAACAAATATTAACTTTAATATACCGCAACATCGAAGCTGCCACGCTGGTTTGGCATAAAATTACACATTTAGCTGTAGAGTATTAAATCCTCTCGTATCCACTTCTGCATGTTGTTGCTTATGAAGTATACTTATGGCGCTTATGATTTTCTCTGAATTCGCCGCTAAAAAGCCATTTTACAAACACACAATAAAATATTTGGAAAACGAATATATATAAAGTTAGCAAAAGCTCTAGATACCTCAAATTTTACAATAAACCAAAACTTATTCACGAAAATTTCGAAAAAAGTTAAATTAAAAAATTGCACCAGTATTCAACGAAAACCCAGACTTATATAAAATAAATGAATTGAAACCAAAAATGTCTCCACAAATAATTTATCTAACTAATTGCCCTGTTGAAAGAACATTTTCTGATAATGGTTAAGTATACTTTTATTTCTAAAAACCAAGTGCGTATTTCATCTATATTTGCAAAGCGTAATATCACAATAACAACTTTTATTTCAAAATGTTTTTTAACTGATACTGCAAATAGTAATCTACAGATCCTAAAACCTGAATGTTCACAGTATTATGTTGGTCAGATGCTAAGTAAAAACGGTTTTTATTTTTCAGCCACTTAGCAGCGATTTTAATGAATAATATTGTTTTTATTCAAAATTAACCGGATATCCTTTATCAAAAATGATTACAAAAACAAGAGGGAATATGATGTACATATTTGCTAATTTGTAGGAGTAAACTATAGTAATGGTGGTTGACATAATTTTGTTGCATTAAGGTGTGTTATAGTAAAATATTCTATTAATGGAAAAATTATGGAAATAACTGCGTATCATGTCTCATGGAATTTTGTATCTTTAATTGGGTACTACACTAATAAATACATTGGAGCAGAAATGAATTCTACGTTGAGCGGAATTTATAAGGGACGTGTTGCGACAGTAATAGCACTTAAGGTAAAACTCGAATAATCGTGTCAAATAAGAACAAGAGGGTAATTTAAAGAAGCAACGAAAACTTGGTTCTTGCTCTTCTTGCCGATATTTTCTACAAATAAATTCAATTCGATACAACTGCTCTTTATCACCGCCAATTAATATCATCTGGAGGACTCATAGCTACACTGCTACACTTCTTATGTACTTCATCTTATTCATTTTGTACAATCGCGCCTTTATATATTCTTGGATGACCGCCAAGAGCTAATATGCCGCAATTTCATTGAAGTATATAAATTTAGCTTAGTTTTCAGATATACAATGTTCTCTTTTAATACCGGACGAAGGCTAACCTTGGCCCTTGTAACAGATTGCTTCCATTGTATCAGCGTGGATATGAAATATACGTACGTGTATGTAATAGTGGAACTATGCATTTATTGTATGTAGCATTCTGGAAGATAAAAGGCAGATACGTATGCAAGATATTTTGTTTTCGCTGGGTAAGGTATTCTTATTCAGAATGAAAATCGTAACAGAAATTAAAGCGTTTGTGAAATTAATATTTTGGGTTAAACGATGAACTAGATTGGTGTCATGAAATGAATATGAATAAAATTGTGTTATAAAAACTTAATTACTACTACAGTCTTTTCAATGTAAGATCCCTTCTCTTCTGACTTCCAAACCTATTGACTTTATAGTACCTTTAAATAACTTCATCCGTAAGTTTGTACCTCACTGTATTTGTAAGAAATGAAGGCCAAGACAACCACTTCATTAAGTTCTAAGGGTTCCATTAACAACTATATGAAATATTAGTATTATTCTTGAATCCATCTTTATTTATTTTACAGTTACGACAATGTTAAATGATCAACATTTAAAAGGTAAACTGTTAAACTCATTCAACATTTCAAGGTTAATTTATTTAAGCTATGACTAATTCATGTTAGTAACATATTCATTAATAATTGAAATGATTCTATTATTAAATTATTATAATTTCTAAAGAACTTCTACTTT
Organism: Oryctes borbonicus; assembly: GCA_902654985.2. Lineage (NCBI taxonomy): Eukaryota > Metazoa > Arthropoda > Insecta > Coleoptera > Scarabaeidae > Oryctes > Oryctes borbonicus. The sequence goes on from LR736858.1 coordinate 4,342,715, forward strand.
GGAACACATTTGCCACCTACGGGGAATTCCCTTATTGTTTTGGCAACTTTTACCTTTTCTGTAAGTGCCGGGCTAATGTTCTTGCATCAACGTAACATAATTCCGACATTTCGCTATTATCTCACTGAACTATATTTTTGACGATACAAAATGCGTACAATATGTTTTTATACAGTTTATTTTAACGTTTTGATCTAATTTCGACTCAAAAGAGCACTACGTGGTAAGGAGTAGCCGGCGCCTCCACCATATGTATCATATGGTACTTTTCTAGTGTAAATACAATTTTGCTTACGTAACGATAGGGATTCGTTGAGAGGGAAGAAACTTGTATACCTGACTCGTTTTCGCAGCTAGAATATAGAAACAGATTAATAAAAACAAAGTAAATCGCACCAGCAGCAAAAGCATACCTTCTTTAGTAAAGAATGTATTAACATAAGAGTTATAAACATAAGATAAGCTTGTTTAATGTAAAAACGATCCCTCCAGCTTTTAAGTAAGATGTCTTCCATAATTAATACTATAACATAGATCGCTGTTACTTCAAATTGTGTGGCGTATAGTCAGAAACCAAGGATTATCTAAAAGTCGATTTAAAAAAGGTAAAATATTGCACCAATGCCCACAATTAAAGGCAATTATGTATTACTTGAACTATCTACATCATTTCTTATGCTACAATTTCTCTTACCTACGATCTACAACCAACTAGGCAACTTATCTCTCTATCTACCCAGTTATTGTCGTGTCCTTCTGCAATTCCGCAGTTTACAACAATGTCAACAAGTTGTTTTAGGAACATCGGCTTCGACCAATACCTATTCTACAAGGCCGATTCTTTAATGGAATTTCCGTAGCAGTAAATCTACATTATTTAAATATACACTGCATAATGCAATCTCGTCTCATCAAGTTTCTTGTTTAAGTTGAACCAGCCTCTAGATCCAAATGTCTATAAACATTGCATGGCACAAATTGGTTTTAATTTTCGATGTACCGGTCTATAAAAACGTCATTAAAGTACTCATATTACCAATAAACTTCCGCTTCGATTAAGATATACGAAGAGCTGTAACTTTTAAGCAATAAAGAATTTACTACATATACATCGTGCGCATATAGCAACCACTAAAACCACTCAGATGCGGAATAAGAGAAGGATTGACATCAAATTTTTACGACGTATATTTTACTGTTTATAATATACTACTTAGTAACGTATGATGCATTGCTAACACTAGTTATAAATCCAAAAGAGATTGTATATGTGTCCATCTAACTTTGTAATCAATAAATTTGTAACTAGTTAGGAGTAGAGGATGAACCGTTATTGTAACCGTAATTAATACTTTACTTCATCCTTAAATGTATTCGTTGTCCTCTACTGGTAGTTTACTGTACAATCTACCGTTTAAGAATGGTGGGCAATCCTCAGAAAAAAAACAGTTTTATTAACAAATTTTAATTAATTTTTCTAGGCAGAAAGGATCTACTTCTTGTAGATTACTGTTTATCAAAACGAATATACCTCAATATTCCTTATCCTAACTTGTAACGTATTGTAACCATATTGTTTGGCAGGAGAAGATGCATATGCCAAGAAATTTTACATTCTTTTAAACTGCCATACAGACATCATTAGTTGCAAAATAACGGAGACGTTTCATCAATACTACAGAAATGGAAATTCTATTGAATTTATTTTGTTTACCAACGAAACCACAATTACAACGAATAAAATGAACAATTTCCTTAAGAACACTAGAAAATCAGTATGCTGCGAGAAAAAAACCATTTTCGGTTATTGTTTAGACTAGTCTATTAAGTGACATGCTTACTGAGGCATACCTTCTTTCACCTCGAATGGCATGTGAAATTTATTTGAACTAAATAAGTTCGATGCTATAACTACCTATTGTCAAATTTCAGAATTAACATCATTACAACTAACCAGTTTTGAAAAATATCCTGTATAGTAACGTACAGAAACAGATCTTTGAAAAACACAAGGGTTTAAACACCTAGATGCTTGTAAAAATTATACATTCTAGCATTCTGCTTTATATGCCACGATTTTATTTTCTCGTCTCACGAATTAATTCCGCTAACATATAAACTTTCTTACATAAAAAAGAACTTCTACCCTAACGTTAGGGGAAGTCTTTAGTGAGACAATAAATCAAGTGAAGGAATGAAACTATTCTAACTTAAATTCGACTACGCTTACCTGCTTTGCTTTGGAATATGTAAATCGCTTGAATTTGTTTTTCTTGCACCTGCGAACCTCATACAGTTAAAGTCGAAGCTTCCTGTTTGTTTTAATTTAACTTTCCTCAACATAGTTTTAGAAAATCTAATTTAAGGGGCGAAGCATTAGAATGGAGCGTATTTCAGCTCTAGACTCCGAAATGCAAATTCTTACAATTTCACTACGGAAAGTATCTGAGTTATAAAGATCTCGGTGAGGAATTGGCAGCAATGATACGAATTTGAAAATCTCTAATAGGATCCTTTGCACCATATCGCTTCTTTAGAAATAATCTTCACTTAAAGAGCTAGTTACTAAGGAATGCAATTACAACAATCGATTTAACAGATCGAAATCTCCATTCTGAAAGGGTGGTTTCGCACTTTCGTCTATTAGTTTCCCTTGTTTGTTCTTATTTTCTTAATTACTATTTGAAAAAATAAAATACTCGCAACATCATTGGAGTATTTGTGTCAATTTATGATTGGGTCAACTTATTTAATTTATGATTGGGTTCACAGTTGGGTTACATCAAACATGGTTGTGATGGTATAGATTATGCGAGTGGCATAATTTATACCGTCAAAAGTACAATATAAATTTTAATTTGCTAATTCGAAAACAGTACTGTCCTGAAGAAATCCATTAGTTCTAAAAGAAGGTATTATTACCACCACTTCGCATCAAATGAAGTAGATATTGTTAAAAGCTTCGTACGCGGAGCATATCCCGAACGTGCTCAGGCAATAGACGCGTCTTAATAATTCTGTAGTACGCGGAGCAAAAATTATATATTCGGAATTCTTGTGTTCGCGGGAAACAAATAACTTATCCCGAATATGCTCGGAATGTGACCAAAAAATGATAGAAGCAAGAATGTAATGTTTTAACATTTCAGACGTTTACGTTATAGTATAACAGAGGAGCCTTTTTTTGTTTTATAAGTAAAATGTGGATTTCAAAGACTCCAACAAAGACGTATTAATAGATTCGGTGTGAAGTGAGAATCGAAAAAGTAAAAATTAAAAAATCCAACAAGGAAACAGATCTTTCTCAAAGACATTTCCAACAAATTAACATGAATACAAAAAATATCCTAAAAACACAACGTCGAACAAACAACGGGACTTTATAAAAAATAACAATTCTACAGTAAATATCACATCAAACGTGAAAAACAATATTGCAATATACCGCGTTCGGTAACTATCTGTGCGCGGTGACTTACAGCTTATATATTCATTTGATGGAAGAGTGTCGGGAAGAAAAGTTGCCTAGAATCAAGTGGTCTGTGACGGAAATTTATTTAGAAGTATACAAGGTGTTTAGTTTCTCCGTTACCTAAGGTGAACGGTTTTTGAGATATTCGCTTTGCAAATGTTGTAGTGTTTCTTAAAAATGTCATGTATCTTTTATTCATCATTATTTTAGAAGAATTCTTTACTGTCGCTGGGATAATTCTTCAAGTTGACTCATCAATATCAAATATCTTTATTTTATCAAGCAAGGTGTTCAGGAAGGTAACACTAAATGGAGCATCTTCAAACAGTTGAAACTGGTTGTTTTTTAATTTTTTATTTCGATTCAAAAGAGCACGAATGATTTACAGAATTATGGGAATCAGAACTACGTAATAAGGAGTAGCCGGCGCCTCCACCATATGTATCATATGGCACTTTTCTAGTGTAAATACAATTTTGTCTACGTAATGATAGGGATTCGTTTAGAGGTACCTGATACTCAGTTTATAATTGAAAGCCTTGGTGCAATAATGTGCAAAATTCCCACATTTGGGACAACCCCTAACTTGAAATAAAATAATTCATGTTAAAGTCAATATTTTACTAAAGTTTATTTATTATTGCATCAGTGAACCAAAAAAATTCTGCATAATTTGATAAATATTCTGAAGAAATTTGTATTTTCGCAGAAAGAATGTAGAAACAGATTAAGAAAAATAAAGCAAATGTGTAAGTAAGGAAGGTAACACTAATTGGAGCATCTTCAAACAGTTGAAACTAGTTTTTTTCTTAATCCATACAAAATAATGATAAATAAAGCAGATACAAAATTTTTGAGAAAATGCAATTTTTTTCCTTGAAAGGCGAATATTAAAAACTGTACACTTTAGGTGTATAGCATATGACAAATTTACTTTTTATTTTTTATCGAGCAATAAAAATGAAAGAATATACAGGGCATTCTATTTAAAATAACAAATTTAATCAACGTACCAGAAAAACTAAACACCCTCAAAATAATTTTCAGTGATAGATCGCTTGATTCTAGATAACTGTTGTTTCCAATATTTTTCCATGAAATGAATAGATGAGCAGTAATTCACCGCATATAGATAGTTGCCGTATCCAGTATAAAGCCAAACATCCTTCGTACAACTTTCTTCTCGATACATCGTTGTAATAAAACATGAATCTCTTCTAAAACGCCGTTTTCTTTTTATTTGTTTATTATCAAGAATGAAAACATGTGTTTCATTAATAAAAGAATTAACGAGGAGATATCTGCGGCCTACAACTTCAGAATAATGTATTACAGAATCATGGGTTATAAGTGTTAAATATTAGACAAATCTCAAAGCAAAAACGAACTTTCAACTTAGATAACATGGAACAAGTTCATTCGTGTGCACTGATAGTTTACATCGCATCCTTCCCTTCCACAGGAACCTATGGGAAAACTGCAAATAACGTCTGACGAAGTATGGCAATTATTCTTAAGATAATAAGAATGTAAGGCGAAAGTTTCCGCCGTAATAACTACTTATATGCGAGCGCCTTTATTCCCGTTATTGTAAGTTCAATACTAACTTTGTTACTGAAATTGACTTTACGACAACTTCTCGAGTACGTTACTACCGCAGTTTGTTTAAAGTTATGTTTAATATATGATTACATTACACGTAGATCGCACAATGTACCAATTACAAAGTTACAAAATATTGGCTATAGCTTTGTTTTATGACGTAACTTCACTTGCCTAGAAATCATATTCTGGGAAACTGTTGCATTGAATCATGAACTATGATGTATTCTAGACCGTATAAAATGAAAATTTTTTCTTATTTCAGGGTTAAATGCTGCATGGGTTATACAGATAAAAGGTTTTACTTTCTTTTGAAGTCTTCCAGGATAATAAGACAGGCTGTGGTGAAGGGGGTAAGATCCGAATTTGTGGATGTAACGTATGGAGTACCCCAGAGTTCACATTTGAGCCCAACCTTATTTATTCTGTTCATTAATTTTACATGTTGGAACTGTGATAAACGATAAAAGCGGCGAGTTAACAAAACAGGTCAATCGGTGAGCGCAGAATCTTTCCATAACGCGTACGGATTGGTCGATTTTCTCGACTCGATGCTATTTTCGCTCATCGCAGCTCCAACATAAGCTTATCTTATAGCCTATGGACTTTTTCGTAGGCTAATAAAAAAAGATTAGAAGTTGCTCGACATAAGCGCAGTTTACCGATCAAATTTTACCCATTGTAAACATTTATATAACAACAATACGATATGATCATAAAAAATCGCTGTCGATCAGCTATTATTAATTATTAATAACTTTTTCAGAAAAGGTTGTTTTTGCCCATTTACCATCTCTCTCATGCATCCAAACAATTTATCGAGGAAAATGTTTTGAATATGTCAAACTTAAGAGATAACGGTTTCTCTAAGTATAGTCACCTTTGTCTTTCACTAACGTAGCAATCATTTACTTGATATATATTAATTAAAGATGTTTAAATGTTGTCAAAAACAGAGATAGATTTAGAAAGACATTACGAGATGTTTGATAGCTTACAATGATACCTATCACATATAATATTTAGAGCAACTTCGATAAATACGAATTACTGCAGTTTATACGTAACTATAAGCCTCTAACTATTTACAACTTCGGTGAGATACATCGTGTCTGTAAAGGCACGTACCACAGAAATATCACCCACATTGTTTGTACAAAAGCACGTACTGCACCCAATGTCGTAGCTAGTAACTTTCCAGCACAGAATATAGGATACATACGCAAACGTTGTTATAGATCTGATATCTCTTTATATTCAGAAGCAATATGAACGTTAAGGTACAAGCACAGAAATAGGAAAGATAGGTATGGATGAATATACCATTATTATAAATTTCTACAAAATCCTTTTCTAGATTTTGGAAAAACGTATGAAGGCATAAAATATATACCGTTAAATTATATGTATAACATACACATCCAAGGGAAGCACATCCTCTCTGAAACAAATTTCTCTTGGGAATGAGGTTCGTGTAATATCCTGTTCTATCTAAATTGTAAAATTGAAATAATTTTGTTGGGATTTATTTAATGCTAGAGATTGTTCACATGTTAGCTTGCCGTTAAATTCTCAATTGTAAAAATAATAACGTTGATGCTCGGCAATTTATGGGAGGCATTCTCAATCTAGACCCGTCGCATTGAAAATGTTTACCAAAATTTTATCCTTGTTGTTTACGCTAAGAGTAAAAAAAAATTGAATATTTCACGGGGTTTCCTTTTAGAAATGCCTATAAAGCTGCTTCAGCTATAATTAAATTAATTTTCTGAAATAAAGTAATTTATTTTATTATATTTGAGCGCTAACTCTTCCGAGTGTTGATCCGCGTAGTTGGGTTGTTCTCAGAAGAGCAATAGCTCATCATTTTAATAAAGTCTCTTTCATCTTCTTTTGAAACGAGTCGTGGATACAAGGTAGATACGCTTGGTTACGGAAATTGGGATTAGATGAGAGTAGTTGATATGGCGGATACTGGTAGCCTGAATACCTTTCCTAGAATAATTGTTGCGAATCTTGGGGAAGTGGACTGGGTTCAGATATAAAAATAGTCCTTTAGATAAAAGAACTAATAATGCTGCGTTTTTGGGCTGGATGATGGTGTGAGAGGACATTGGGAAAATAAATTATAAATCCGTGTGCGTACGTTTCCGTAAAAGGTGGGAACATATAGGAAATCCACCAAATCCAATTTAACTCTACTTCCATCTTATCCCGCAATCCTCGCTATTGAAGTAGAAATATCCGTGGATCTCTAGAAATCTTCAATCATCCCAACAATTTAAATCGCGACGATGACTACCCCTTACATCCTTACATACCTACTAGCAGCCGCCACGGTTCATTGATCTGTGACTGTTCCGCTCAATTGATCCATAGTAAGCCCTATATTAAATCCTCTGGAACGAATTGTTTCTAGTCAATGTGCAATAACAGCCCTGAAGATTTCCCATAAGAATGAGGACGGAAGATCGGCAGGAGCTACGACAACGACGCGGTTTCAACCCGTGGTTGCTTATACCGTTCCCCATTAATTCTGTTTACAATTACTCCAAGTTTTTGAAAACCGCTCAATATTCACTTGTGTTATAAGGACCCTTGTTTGATAAAAAGTGCGCTTGTCCCAGCAACTACAATAGGCGTAAACACATTGTATCATTAACTAACCTCGTAGATAATTATCAGCAGCTTCTTTTACGTTTATTTCTTGTCCTATCTACTTATAAAGAATTATTTAAAAAAAAATAGTTAAGGTATTTTCATGACCATGTTTACCAACACAATTCTTATCTGAGTTCTACGACAAAGCGAGGTCGGCCGCCTCCGATTCACTCGGTATTTGTAGATTAAATAGGGTATTTTTCGAACAGTATGATAAGTAAACAGTCCCATTGGCCTCCATTACTAGTAAGTTATTTACAAACAGCTTTTTGATGTTCATTGTGTAACAGTGAGTACGAGAAGGAAATAAATTGTATTCAAGATATATAGCCACTTTATTATATATCTACGCGGCAGTAGATACATTAATCTTTGGTACAATTTCCTAAACAATTTCAAATTTAATGTTGCACCCGACGCGAATACGAGATATTATGTGTTAAACGAATAAATCCTAAGGTTTCGCCGTTCCGAATCCTATTTATAGTCTGTTATCCGAATGATATACAACAGTAGTATCTTTATGATATTTTGGCTTATCCGCCAAATTATATCATAAACATAATTAAGTGGGTACGGACCGTTTTCGCAGCGAGGGTATAAGGGAAATGTTAAAGATATATTGATTTTTCCAGACTTACCCTCTACCAGTAAACTAGTTTATCTTTGTTGGTTATTACCTGAAACAGAAAATAAGTATTATTTAATTAATAACGATGGGTAGCTTGGGATTATAAGATAATAGAGACGTACGCATGCTGTTAGTTTAATATAAGAGTCCTGCTTTACAATTGCTAACGTTGAACATTGAATAGCTCTATTTGATTACTCCTATTATGGCTTAATATTTTCAGAGGAAACATAATAAATAGTAAATGTTATTTTAACAAAAATTAATTTAACGTGCAAACATGACCAATTTCATCTTTCCACTAATTAGTTTATTTTATAACAATTCCAAGGGAGGTTACTTAGGGTACTTGGGTTTCTAAAGACCTTAGAAACCTTCCATTGTCAGCTTCTTTCAAAGCTCAAAAAATTGCAGCTGTTGTGGATACTACGGCTCCAGTTGTGGAACAATTCTGTAGACAATGTAAGAACACCTTTCCCACTACCAATAAAAATTCTTTCTTCAAGTAATAGCTTGATGTGTGTTGCGTGATAACGTCAAAGTAACGTTTGGACATGTTGCCTTTATTATTGTTATAATTATTAAAATCATCAGACTTAAAGACAGATACGATGCAATTTCATATTTATTTGTTTTATAAATAAATATTGCAGATTTTAAATACAGCACTATTTAGATGGGAGAAGAATTGCCTTTTATAATACAATTTTAATCATTAACGCAATCTGCCTGACGATAAAATAACTTTTTTTGTGCCATAATAACTGAAAGAATATTCTTAAATGCAGCATTAACTTATTTTTGGGATTAGGCTAATGTAACATAACAACAAGGCAGACGCAATTAAGTCGTTTATTACCTATTAGTATCTACTTTTTTTAATATCTTTGGCGACCTCTCATTTCGTGAATTTTATTCAACTTTTTACTTTCATCAACTTCTGCCAGGCGACGAAATCATTTAAAAATTACTGCTACCAGCTCCCTAATTATCATTGTTTTTCATGTAATAGCGTTGAACTGGACTTGTGAAAAGCCATTTATGAAAAGAGATACAAAGCATCGCCTTCTGTACACGGACTTATGTCCTCTTAACAGCGGTCTTTTACAATTTATACGAACTCTACACTCTTAGTCTTGTTTTTCCGTGTTTACAACGCCTTTTAATGTATACTGTTTTTTTATTCATTTGTGCTTTTATATGTTGAACATATTATATTACAAGGGCGATGTTAACAGTTAACGAAACAAACAGTTAACGAAATAAACACTTTTGTGTGTATAATTCTTTTACTATAAATTTCACAAATGTGTCTAACAAAAACTGCGAAATTGGTTCATCTATTGGTTTACATTCCCGAATACCGCAGAATTTCAGGTATATTTATTGACTTAAAATACTATTCTAGTTAATTGGTTCAGTAAATAAATGAGTCAACATGTCTTCCCAGCCTATATTTTACATTTTTGTAGTTGTAACTATGTGAACTTGAATGGTTTATTTATTTAAAATAACACTCCCTCTATATTTTCGTGTACTACCCCCAAATGAAGAGTACATAGTCCAGTTACACTTTCGGAACGATTTATTGAAAGCCTTCCAAATACCACTGGTTAACCGCAGCTGATTAGCATGTATTCCAGCAAATGCAATCACATCGGCTACCTAATTTATATCCTCGCGCATTGTAATGCAAATCGAGTTTCGCTAATGAGGTCGACATTTAAAGCATCACTTTTAAATTATTTCCGAGTACTTCGCAAATACTGATTTATTTCACCGACCGGAAGAGAGGTAGAGCGCTACGTGCTCGTTCCTAACGGCACCCAAAGGTATGGCGGACGACTTAATAATGTAAACGCGGCTAATATGAGAACGTTATTTATTAACAGGAAGCAAAATTATTAACTCGAGGTTTTGGCAATTAACTGCAGTATCGATTGCAGTTGAACATTTGAAAATCGGAGCTCTAATATCACGTTGCGGAATAAATTAAGAGCATGTTGCAATTACTCGTAACCAGTTAGTTGAATGCTAACGACAACTATTTCCCACGAAAAATAAATTTTTGAATAGCTTTCGAAAAATGTCATAACACCCAATAGGGTGTTATGACATTTTGAAAGAATGCTGACAACTAACAAATTGGAATTTTATAAAAATCAAAAATTTAAATTCATCTTCTTACACATGTTATTTATTGCTCCATTGGTAGTTGCTACATACTAACGTACCCTAAAAAATAGAAAATAAATCCATGGAAAAACGACGCCACTACTGTTACTAAGAATACCATATATATAAAGCAATTGAAAAGAGAAAAGAAAATACATGGGGAACCAAAAAGGGTTTTTTCCTGATTGCTGAAAAGAGGCCACGTGGTTCCTATCCCTACGGTAGAAAAAAAGCAACTAAACGCGAATGTAGTTTCTTTATTTCCTGCGTATTTGTCATGTCGGTTTCAGGGAATTTAAACATATTTGAGGAATGGCGTGCCACAGGGTAATATCTGTGGTCCACTTCTCTTTATTCCTTACATTAGTGCCTTTGGATCTTACATCTCATTCTTCAAGTCTCATTTATATGCTGATGACACGCAAATGTATTTCTCATTCTATCTAGCAGATTATTTCATCGCTCGTTTTCACATAAATTCTGATTTAGAATCACTTGTAACATCAAGAAAGCATTATTATTAATATTTAATATTATCTTAGATGTGAAAATTGACATTGTTGATACGGCATGGAGCCTCGGGTTCGAGCTAAATATCGATCTCAGATTTGAGCAGCATATTAATAAAAAAAATCAAGTAGCGTTTGCTACGTTAAAAACTTTACATGCCAATAAAGCACTTCTGAATTCTAACACTCGAAAATTGTTGTGGGAAGTTTTAAATCTCTAATAATTCAATATTTGTGAAGCTATATATGGTTCCTGTCTAGACACTGTCACTGCTAGGTGAATTCAACAAGTTCAGAGTGCTTGTTTAAATTCTATCCGTGGTATTCGGAAATATAGATTTCACAGAAATTAATTTCATTGGGCTTTATATTAATAAGGGCACTATACAAAGAGAATAGAAGAATCTACCAATAAAAGTAAAACAATACGATCAGTAAATAGAAATGAAGCAGGATCTAAAAAAAGAACTCAATTAAACTTCAAAACGATGATGATACGAAAATATCTAGAAGAAACGCAATCGTGAATAAACTGGGAGAAATTTTCCAGTTGCTACTAAGACAAAATTAAAAAGACCACTTTAATGCAAACAGTACATCATGCACGACATTGAAAATAAAATTGCATAGAATTGCACGAAATTATGAAAAATGATTTGAGGAAAAACGAGCACGTGTCTTAGAAAGGAATAAAACACAGGAGCGAATAGTTTGCCGCTGTAAATGATATAGGAGCGATACACGTTCCAGTTGCTGAACCTTTAATGTACAACATTAGTTTGTGTCTGCGAGAGGGATATTTTCCTAACTCTCTGAAACTCGCAGGGCTTACACTAGCGTCCAAGAAACCGAGACAATATCGTCCAATATGAATTTTCTATGAGCGAATTTGTGACAAAGCAGTGGACAGCACGAGATTACTTCTCGTTACTATCGGCTTGTAACCTTTAATATTTTAATTAAATATATTTAATAAATTTTGATGTATTATTATCAACTGCTGTTCTCCTGTTTATTGGATATTTCACGTTCTTTTCTAATAAAGCATAATAATAATAATAACACACGTTTATTATCCAACAGGCTTAGGCCCAATAATACGATACAATAATTGACATAATATATACACAAATCATAGAAAAAATAAACAAGTAAAAATAAAAACCTACGGATACAAAAAATTAGTTCCTCTTGTTCCCACCTTCCTTCTTCCTACCTGAACAAGTCACATCTTCTAGCTGGCTTACAAAGCGTGTAAGAGTCGCATAATATTTTTCCTTGAAAAGGGAAGAATGAAACAAGTATCGAATCTTAAATTAAATCGTGGCACCAGAAAGTCTACCCGCTGAAGTAAGAAGGAGCAACAATTTCTGTAGAAATCTCTCACAAACACCATCCCTTCTCGTACTCAAAGCTACCATGCTATGCTTTTCCAGCAATGCATCCTGCGGAGTACCCCTCTCAGGATATGTTCCAGCAATCTTATATGAGAGATATTTTAGAAATCTTCGATGGATGCGATCCAGAGTTAGACAATCACAGGCATATAGGGGATACCAGACCAGAACAGCATATTTTAGTTTGCTTAGTACAAAAGCGAAGTATAAGGATTTTAATAAGGTTGTATTCTTGAAATATTTAGAGACGCGCATAATAAAACCCAGAGATTTTATGGCTTCAGAACAGATGTTGTTAATATGCGATTTAAAGGTGAGAGTCATATCAAAAAGTGCACCCAAGTCTCTAAATTCAAGACTACGTAATAAACTAGCACCTCTGATCTGGTAGGGGAATATAAAAGGTAAAGAAAGTAAGCGAGAGCTGATGGAGTTTTTCTACATCATAGCATGGAATTTTGGATTCGAGATAGTTAAACTAATGAAGCATTGGATGAATTTAAACACCAGACCGGCAAATAAAAGGAATAGACGGTAGGCGAAGTACATTAAAAATTAATTGAGGAAATTAAGGATTTTACTATCAGATTTAAGTGGATGAGAGTGGTTAACTTAGGACAACAAATCTTAAATTTAATCAAATATACAACGTAGACATATCAAAATCTTCAACAGGGTTTACACGTCGCAATTCTGTTAAATTTCAAAAACTTAAAAATCAATATTCATTCAATATACACGCATTACTTCCCAATACTGGCAAGTGGTTTGTTAATTTGTTCTGGACTGTATTTCTAGTGAATAAAACATTACAATCATTTTATATACAGACTAAACGTTTTTCGAAGCTAAATTAAACTAATGGAAAACCTGTATTACTATTTTGAGCAAATAGATAGAGCTGATAAATTAATCAAATATTTATTTTTTATAACCTATTAAATCATTTGTTGGGTGCTCCACCTATCAATTACCCGACGCTATACCGGGCATTCTCTTTTCAGCCTTTAGTAACAGGACTAACTACGATATTTTGGTTACTTTCTCGTTTGTCGAGAGCCTTTAGAGCCAAACTATCGACTGAATTAGCTAATTTTAAATTTCTGGAGTGGATATATAAAAAAATGAATACTGAGTTGTAGGATCCCTCAAAAGTGTTTGACTCGAACGACCTTAAATATGTTCAGAAGAAATTATATGCTGTTGGTCTAAGAGGTGTGTTATTGAATAATTTCGCTATCATAACGATGCTGCTAAAATCTTTGTTTGGGAGAGTAAATTATATAGTTATATGATAATTATTAATAGTTGATCGACGACCGATCCTACAAGTAATTTATTTACGTCCTCGGTTAGAAAGGTGGTTGTTAGTGAGCGCGAGCCCGAAGAAAACAGTTACTGGTTAAAATAACTGCTGAATATGAACGCAAAAATGCCTATTTTATTTGTATATAAATAATTCTTTTGGTGATCCATAACAGCGTGCTTTAAAAGAAAATTTCAAGTTGTCATATTTACATTTTCTAACATCTTCCAAATGCATCTACAAGTACTAAGAAGGTAAACTATTCCAATACTAGCCAGAATACAGCAATACCTTGTATTAGTTACTTAAACTTTTATATTATCCAGTGCAAGTATAGTACATAAAGCAAAATTGTATCTAAAAGTTATAATCCAGTCTATTAACAATTCCAGAAAAGTTTGCTGTGTAAAATTTAGTTATCAGGCCGCGAAGAAATGTTCTACAGAAAACCACAAAAAAGGGCAAAGCAACAAAGTAAGTTGATGTGCTGTGAAACCCCCGGGGGAAATATAAAACTTTGGACGACAACTTCGTACTGGATTAAAACTATACCGGTTCCTCGGGGGAAATAGTTAAGTCGTTATTAAATCTGTATCTTCATTCAATTCGCACAGGACGTAATTATGTGTATATCATAAACCACTAATTCAATTCTCCGCTAGCTGGATTTAATTTTGCTATTTGTTGCTTATAGTTTAAATTCGCGTCTAATACGTTAGGGAATCGTTTCAATTTTCATCCTACCACAATTGCTTTTCATTGTCTTCCTGTCTTCGCTCTATTTGGAACAAGGAGTTTGCTTCTCCGCCTTTTATCGCAAGGGACAATATCAAATCAAAATCAAAAAATAGCACCAGCCGTAGATCAATTATTTTGGTTGATTAATATTGCCAATACCCCATTTTTACGAAAGTAGTGTGAGCATGTTCTAATTATTTAACCCGAATGAAATATAGCATATAAGGTTTCCTTCACGAAATACAATTTTCTTAATTTACTATCGCTGAAATTTTTGTTAAAATAGGGAAAACAGGGAAGGTCCCTTTAAAATGCTCTTGTCACAAAAGGACTTTATAATGTAGTAAAATGACATTAACATTCTGCTCCTTCCATTAATGTTAATAAAATAAATTCTATGTACATATGTTCCAAAATATTGCAGTACACACATTTATTTTGTCGTAGTTCCTACTTTATGAGGACGAAATTTGAATAATATGATACGAGATACCTTGACCCAAATTTATGCTTACTATTTTACATGATATGGATAAATATTACGAATGCTTCCACAAAAATATGATACTCAGTTCTTTGTAAATTATTTTAATCTTAAAAAGCCTCACAATTTCGTGTTAGCAAAACATGATTCCCATGCTTAAGCACAATAAGGATACTTGAGAATAGAAGTGTGGTGGGAAGCGGAACTGTCAGCTGGATTATTGCTATTAAAAGTGTTGTAGCTTTGTAGAAATATTCAGCAACCTTTTTCTTCAATCAGAAAATACGACGGCATACGACAACTGCAAAAAAGTGTTAATTTAGATTCTGTCAGAATGTTTTACTTCGCTTATATCGAATCAAGGATGCGATATGGCCTAATCTTCTGGGGTTCTTCAAAGAAGGCCAATAACTTATTTGTCCTTCAGAAGAGGGTTGTGAGGTGTATGGTGGGGGTCTCTCAAGTAACTTCATGCAGGCCTTGCTTTAGGCAATTAAATATACTCCCTCTACCCTCATTATACATTCTGGAGATCTTACTGTTCTACAAGAAAAACGAGCGAAAATTTATCTTTAATCGAGATGTGTATGATGCAATGGCCACCCGTGGCTCGGGTAATTTGAACGTGCCTCGACATAGGACAGCTCTATTCGAGGGGAATCCTCACTATAGAGCCATTAAATATTATAACAGGCTTCCACGTGATCTCAGAGCCTACGTAACACTTCGCCAGTTTAAAAGTAAACTCAGGGGATATCTGCGTGACAAATTGTTTTATAGTGTGGCCGAGTTTCTTAGTAGCTAACACCTATTTCTTCATTATTACCGTTTACTTATTTTATGTTGTATTTTGTCCATATATAGGTTTATTTATTTATACAAATATTTTATTTATACTAAAGTTTTATTTATATAATCTCTTTTATTATTTTGTGTATTATTATTTAACTTAGATTTTACCTTTTGTACTTGACGATGTCTCTGTTTTTTTAAACTAACAACAAATAAACATTACTTCCGGGAAAAACGACCCTACATCATAAATCAATTCCATGTTTTCAGTACTCAAATCTCACGAGAAATCCAGTTCTTCTAATAGGATAGCAGGACGCGGGTTAATTGGATTTATTCTCATTACTTTCTTGAACGGTGTATATAAATGCGAGTTCATAACAGTTAAATCGGAAAACGAGGGTTTTGATAACTGTAACGGGCTTTTAGAGGAGAATAACTAATCGGAAGTAAACGATAACCTAACTAACAGCATATTATTTGTATAGAAGCTTAATCGCCTCTATTAAAATCCCAACTTACGTAGTTCATTTCATATTCTCAGGAAATGAAAATTATTCGTGTGTTTGGTGCGTTTTTCAGGGTTGTTCGCCACATATCCTCATGCCCAAGTAGCTCGCATTAGTATCGACAATAACGCAATGCTAACTGCTAACAAGCATGAATGCGCGAAATAAGTGGAACAGTTCACTATAACCCTCAACAAATTGCACAATTGCGTGCTGCGCGGCTTGTTACCCCTAATCAGATATTTCCGCTTTATATTATTTTATACGACGAAATGTATAATTTAGACCCGTAGAACATTGCTATCTCCTGGGTGGTTTAAATCGCGGTAAAGAATTGGATCTTAACCATAGACTGCTTTGTTAAATAGCGTCTTATATATATATATATAAATTAAATGCATCAGCTATAATCTAGTTTCGCTGACTCCAAGAATATTGTCTTAAGAAACTAAAGAAGTAGAAATAGTTTGTTTATTCAACTCTCTTCTTTTTAATGTCTCTTTCCTTACAGATGTGGAATTAACCCATTTTCCCAGTGTTCCATTAGTTTGATTGTTATCGGTCAGCGTTGATTATATAGAGCGAAACGAAAGCGCCGTTTGAAATGGAAGCACCTCTGTAGGACCTACATTTTACGCTAAAATAATTAGTATATAGTAGATCAAGTTCATTTACATTTTCAAGGCATACTATGATTATATTTGCAGTCCGAAAATAGCAAAAATTTATAGGCAATTTTGATTACACCAATGAATTTAAAAGGCCCTAAAATGGTTTTAATCGAAATTTCATTCAATAATAATAATTTATCATATTTTATCGTGTATTAGTTCATAAATTTGCTTCTTGTAACATCTACTGACCAAGGTAGGTCGAAACTTATAAAAGAATAAGTAAAGATTAACTAAAATTTTTCATTAAATAGCGTAATATTTCAAACAACCATGTTTTAAAAAATCTAACTACAATTAAAGACATGATTACAAGGATACGTCTACTAAACTCCATTATTAAAGAAATAAATAATATCTTCTAGCAACCATTGATTTTTTAAATAATTTCGTTTTACCTTCATTTTGCAGTGTCTTTTTCGTTATTAATAACAATTGTTACTTCATCCAAAAACTAATTTAAGTTAAATACAAAGTAAACTGTAATGTCCATATTAATAATCTATAAATGAAGTCAAATGCAGATTGTGATATTGATGGTTACTACTGAATTGCAAACTAGGTTTGATAAATGCGGAAGTAAATCTAAATAAGGAATTACATTTGCAAATTTGTTAATTTCTAAACTGTTAGATTATTACTATCCAAATGCTAGTCTAAGAGTGGCTGGCTTAAATCAATATTTGTACATACTCTAGAACAAGGTGATAGAAAAACACGCCTGGAATTCTGCTTCTGTATTCAATGCAAGTACCTTAATGATAGACATATTATAAACAATGTTTCATTTAGTCGTGAAGCTACTTTCGCATCAAATGGGGTAGTGTCATCACATTATTCGGTATTGGGACATTGAAAACACAAACTAGATGATTAACTGCAAATGGCAGTATTCAGGAAAAGTAAACGATTAGGACAGGATATTGAACGAAAAAATAATAGGTCCCCTTTTTTGACGGAAAAATCCCTTTTCAAGCTGTATGAAGTTGAGTATCCTACTGGTTGCGCCAATTACGGCGTCAGGGCCAGGTACATTTTTAAAACTAACTTTTGTTTTCTTTTCAAATTTTACAGTTTTTATGGGATTGTTTACGGAGGAATTCGTGGAATTATACTTATTTCTGTTCTAAGAAATTTATTAGAACCATGACTACCAAGAATTATATCAGAACTGATTTATAATAGCGCTACCGCTTACATACATACATTATTTAATGCTGAATAGACATTTTATTAAAGCTAGCTGCAGTATAGTAATATAATTTCTAGGTAGTTCCTTTTGAAATCCATCAGAGATTTAAATGTCCGTTCTGGTAATACG
This sequence comes from Oryctes borbonicus, assembly GCA_902654985.2. Lineage (NCBI taxonomy): Eukaryota > Metazoa > Arthropoda > Insecta > Coleoptera > Scarabaeidae > Oryctes > Oryctes borbonicus. The sequence goes on from LR736858.1 coordinate 4,360,983, forward strand.
TTGTCCTTTTCACGTCACATTATGAAGCAAATAATGCCAGAATATCCGCGATTACGTTGAGGATTGTGAATTCTCATATGACACACCTTTAACCTTTCGAATACACATTTCCAAATAGCGAAAGCGACCTTTCATTTATTTTGTAACATTGAATCGTCCCAATTACTTTATTAGAGAATATTCTCAAAGGTTGTGTTATTTATTTAAAATAATTCGCCCTTTATGAATGCTTCCCCGTATGACCGTTATCCGTTGATAACATTAAATCTCTACATAGAGGATAGATGTTTAAATTTAGAAGTGAGGTTATGAGCAGTGTTGGAGTTGATACGTACCAGCACGCGGATAGCATTCACCTATTACAGATAACGTTATTAATTATGACTGCGCTTCACTGTAACAGGCAAAGTACCATCGTGTACCTCATAGGATGCGCCACGCAGTAATTGAAATTAGTACGACTAACTTTGCAAAAATAATTAATTCGAACTTGTAGCAATTAAAATCCATTAGAATTTAATTCAGAGAAATGTTTAATGATACGCTTATTTTGTCTCTTAATTGGAAAGACGTTAATTAGATGCTACACGTGAGTTGGAATCATTTCAATTAGGCGAAACACTTGTTCGTGCTAAGCAAATGTGAATAGGCGAAACCTTCTGGAATGGCACAATTTCTTTCGGTGCCTGGTACTAATATTTTTATATAAATTATAACTTTCGTGTACGCCTAAAAATACTGCATTGGTCAGTAATTTACAGTTCCATATTTTCACAGAATACGTCACTTGTCTCTTCCGAGATCCCCCAAAATTTCCAGATGCATATTTCATACACCTCATTTAAGTACTCTGAAGTTCGTATCGAAGATAGAACACTAAACTTTTTGCCTAGGACATATCAAGGTCAGCGCAGAAATAAACTCATATAACTTTATACCCTTCACAAGCAATTTAAACTTCTCTTAAGTGAGCACTTTATCTTGGCCGTCTAATGAAAAAAAAATTTGTAGACAACTTCCGCGTTAAACTTTCGCAATTTATTCGGGGGTGGTATGTTTCATAACAATTATATCACCGACGTAATTTAAAATTAAAATTAAACCAAAACGGCTACTAAATTACGCTTCCGTAATGTTTACAGTCGTTAAAGATTTTATTAAAGATAGTATTAACATTTCACCATTAACTTAAAAATAGAAGCAATAATAACATACATTGCCACTCATAGGTTTAATGGAGTCACGTGAAATGCAGTAAATTCTAAATCAATAAAACAAACCAAATAAGCTGAGCCGAGATACTAATAAATGCGTTACTTTTATCAATAATTTAGTTTATTGTATATACTGTACATATGAAGGTATATGTTCATTGATACGATAAACATATACTTATTAAAATGATAAACACGTTCGTAGGACCAATTTTTATAAAAAAAAATAACGTACCTCTTTATTGTATTTATGTACCTTTTTCGTTTAGTGTAACAAGTTAGAAAACCGAACATTATTTTAATTTGATTAATACACGGGAGACAGTGTGTATTAAAATCCTTGGATCTACGACCTCGTACTGGAACTAGACTGGCGTCTCTAAGTCCCTCGATCACTAATAGGCAGCCATTCTTTACTTTAGAGCTTCATCTTTTTGTGGGTTACTTTCTGCGGGCGTAAGGTCTATTACATCTTCTATTTCCGCAATCCCTGCCCTCGGCGGCAAACGGATCTACGGTTTTTTCTTACAAGTAACTTCTTCGTCTCCCACAACGTTTCCACGTGTTCTTTGCTAATTCCTTGGGTATTGGCAACCATCCTTAGTTTTTGGTCTTGTAACGACTCAAGAGGCTGAAGATGTGAGTTAGTGGCGGAGCTCTATGAGAATATGCCATATCAATAGTGAAACGTCGATTCTTGAAGATACTTGAGGTAAACGGTTACAAAGTGAGGTTTTTTAAATTGATTTTTATTATCTTTATTACTTGTGAACTTAACGAGAACAGGGTATTTTTTGTGAATTTAGCGTTCATTCACAATCTACGGTTGAGTAACATTTGCGTCTAGAGGTCGTGTCAGAAAGGAAAGCTGAGTACTGGTTTGAAACAGATATTTTGTAAAGAAATAAACAAGTCACTGTAATGAAACAAGATAAAATTCTAAATAACCATTAATCTCAGCAGAGGAAAATATATTTATATTATGGGATAATATATACAGATCCCGCTAATACTTTTTTCAAATATTTCTTTACAATCAAAGATCTCAATCAGAAAAAGAATTGAACTTGATTTAAATTTTAAATTTGAATTTTAGCTCAAAAGTCTACACACTCATGGGTTAAGACATACGGAAGCGGTACTCCTGGACAAAGTCCAACTCTTCATCAAGGATAGGATAGATATATGCCGGGCCGTCAGTGATGCAAGCGTGAAAAGGTCAGAATAGGAGAAGGTTCCTGCAGAATGAGATTCCGCTTCGGTTTTAATACCATTGTGGTGGGTAGCGTGGCACTTCTTCTGAATGAAGTACTGCGCAAAAACACACCATACATTTACATCGATGAACGAAACAAAAGACCCCCAAATCAACTCATACCTGTTTGAATATTATTTGTTTATCACCTCCTTCAATGCGTTGAACTCGTGTACTTTTATCGTCAAAAATAAAGCAGAAAATAAAAAAATAGAAACGGTTTACAAACATGGTGGCCGTAAATATAGCACGACCTGTCCCATTAGTGGCAAATAATGATTTGAGATCTTCATTATTTGATTTAAATACTCCAGCTAAACGTAATAATTCTAAAATTCTTTCGTTAGTTCTGGCAAATATTATCCGAAGAATGTCCTGTGTGATACCATATCCTGTATATAGCGATGCCATTTATTTAAGAAACGTGCTACTACTCATATTTTGCAAGTTACATGACATCCTTTTAAAGTTTAATTTGCTTCTACACGTGGAAAACTTATCACAATAGTGATTCAACCATAAACATATTTTATATAAATTAAAATATTTAACGTTCCTTAAAAAGACTCAAATAATTATCATGGTGATGAAAGTAGCAAAGCGTAATTAACACAAATAATAAATACATCAGAATTCCACCAGTCTCTCCGTACTAATTAATTCGTAAATTAAAATTAGTGTTAGTTCCCCTACATTTGACAGAACTATACAAAACTAGAGAAGAGGCGAACCTATTGTTTGCCATTCATCTGTTACATAAGCGAGTTTAAATTGGAAAACTTTCCCAAAGAATTCGTAAGGTTTGATTAAGTACTGAGCAGTTTTAAGCTTAGCATAACTTTGGTGCATTTCTGCTACCGTTGTGTTATTGTTTTAAAAGTAATCAACTTGCGCGCATTCGCGAAACGTTTACAAAGTTAAACAAATGCATTTTAGTTTACGTTGTGCTGATAGAGAATTGTATTTGTTAGTAAATAAACAAAACTTACTGTTAACATTTTTCCAAACAATTCATTAGTTCCATCTATTGTATTTTGTAAATTTAATATTCCATTCACCTTATTATGTAACTTAATCATTTCATTTATTTCATTTCGTATATCTCATATATATTTTCATTATTATATCCATTTAAAACATTATTTGTGTACTTATTTAAGATAAAAACTCATTTAAATTCATTTAATATATACAACTGCAGCAAGATCACAGTTATACAAACTAAAAAATCTGCATAAATGAGATTAAATTTCAATAAATCAAGTACTCGCAACTTCGCTAAGCGCAGGACTGTTTTAATAACTTTTTAATACATATGCATTGTCTTTCATTTCGAGGGGTACTAAGCTATCAAAAAAATAAGCAACGATTTTACCCACTTAAGCGAGAGCAATTGGTCCTACCTCTTCGGAAGAAAGATACACTGAGGCAGACGACTAGTGCCATTGTTCTTCAAACCAGAAGAACTTAACACCTACACTATGCAAGCGTCATTGTGAATCTACAGCATCCTAGGTGGGTTATGTCTGACCAAGTCGTACCGAGTAAAATTAAAGTAGAAAAATGCGAATTAGTTTGCTAATCCAGTAATTTTATAAGAAAGGCATTGGATTGTGTATTTTTTCTAACAAGCATTTAGTGGCAATCTTAATGCGACAACAATCAGGAAGCAGCAAACCACCTCAACAGCAACAAAACGCGGCCGGGTTACTAATACGTTAGCTAGACGTTTGTGCAAGTGTTGTAAGGTAATTACTGGCAATTTTTGCAAATAATAGGTCAACTGCGTACTAAAAGATCCATTTGGTTAAGACAATATTAATTATTGATAAAATTACCTGAAGATATTAGCAACTACAAACGCTGTTTGAAGACTGCGATTGGTGTTAGTACCAACTACTTTGCTAATGCTCACTGAAACAAAATCTTATTTTCTACTGTAATTCCACCGTAAAATAAGCTTCAATTCTGCCAATTTGTATTGGTATTCAATACTTTGATACTACATTCATTCCTGAATTAATTTACAACGTACACGACGAATTCCATGTTTTAAAACGGGAATATATTTCGATGTTAGCATGCAAATGGCACGAAAACTGTAGATCTTGTCGCAAGGACTTTCCCTAAATTAAAATTTCGTTCTCGTATTTCTGTTTAGGAACACAATTAAAGCAATTTCGGAGGCATTTAGTTTAAATTGCCCGACAGAGAGAATCTAAAATCTATCTAGAAGGTCGCGAAAAAATATAAATTTATAAATAGCTCGCTTCCCTGCATGACAAATGAAGATTAATTGGATTGCGTCGTAGATTTACATTGTTATTTGTTTTTAATGTATTCGCAACGTATTCATTCATAGCACAGACGTCAAAAATACGGAATTTTATGGGCGCTATATAACGAATTCTTGATGGCGTACAATATTTTAATTTACCTTAAACAGTTAAGTTTGTCCAAACAAGCTTATTAGTATCTATCCAAAACAGACTATAGTAAGCACATATTTAACAATGTCTGTTGATGAATCGATAATAGAATTTAAAGCAGTATAATCCAATGATGGCCATTAAAAGCGGATACAAACTATGATGTTATATGCAGGGTTTTATTAAAAAAATTGAAATACATCAAGGAAAAATACTTGGATTGAACTAATTCTGGGATTTAAAGTGTGTGAACTGTCTAGGTATTTTTACGTACCCCTGGTAGCTAACAGGTTAAGAAGAAACAGACTTCGTGATAGTTTCTAGGCAAGAAGTCTGTCATAAAGGAGTATTTATAATTTAACCTCTTTTTTTGAGTAAATTGCACCAGCCTCTACTAACATAAAAACACTATACGTCAACGCTACACGTTTATTACTTGTCCCAAACGTAAACAGAAGGTACCTAATGCTTTTCTTTTATTAAGGGAAAAGGGTTTCTATATAACAAAGAAACATTTATCACATAAGTATAAAAGGAAAGCCACTTCGTCTTTGTTGAGACTCACGTCGCCGTTTCTGTGTGTGAGAAGATGATAATGGGTAATATGGTATTGATTTTCCTCGCTTTTCCAGTATTCTTTTTGTTGCTTCCATCTTCAAAGACACTGCAGGCATAAAACCAATAGCATCCGTTGCCGACACTGCCACATAACTGCGTTAAGTTACTTTTTACAGTATTGGAAAGGGAGGTACAGGAAAATCGTTGAAGAAAGTGAAAAGCAATGTTTAAGTTCGGCTTGACATGTGCCAGATAAGTGTGATATATCGCTTGTTGGAATTATTCTACATCTTAAAATAATGAAATTCCAAAGCGTTGTATTGTCTAGAAACGAAGTTAGAAATTATCTGACGTCACCCATTGTAACGAGACGGTGTTCTTCTTGCCAAAAACGACTTTTCTGAACGTAGTTACTTTTACTTATTAAGTTTCTCAATGTTATAGACCCTTGACCGTTGTTACTAGTACGTATTCTATCCGCAAATATTGAACCTAATTACATGATATTTTCTTCCATGTTTTGTCATCCATTTCTCAAATAGGTTAATGAAGTATAAATTGTTTTAATGTATAGTTATTTTTGAAAATGTTTGAAATAAACAACTGTAGATTATGAGAAAATTTAAATTCAGATAGACTTTTCTACATTAGCTCTGTTTGCCCTACGACTAATTTGGACTCATATCGTTGTGCATTGAATGCATGCATGCACCTGAAAAAAAAATTCGTTCCCATACTTGCCTCCTACAAAGAATGTCGCGTTTTTTGTACGCACCACATTATGTTTATTAGAATGAACGTCTCGTTGTTGGTAGGTTTAAATATATCAAATTCATTTGCTTGTTTCTGATAAAATAATATCCTGTTTACTTCCAAAAATATTGTTATTATAAGTTATTGTTGTTATTGCTATAGTTGAACAAAACAAATGAACTTATCACAGCAGCATTTTAGTGCAAACAGGACTGCCCATTTATAGAACAAAGAATCGCTTCGTATTTTGCTATATTTTTATAATGTTGTTCAGTGTTGTAAAGCATGCTTTTTCAATTATTAATAGTGATTTCTACATAATTTTTTATTAATTTGAAATTGTCGATTGGGACTTCTAAGAATCTAAATTTCTCTAATTACATTGGTGACAATGCCCGAAATTGTGTTTTAATTGATAACATGCTGGAGCATACTTTTTGGAAGAAACCGGTAATGTACCAGATCCTCATCAGGATCTTCGATCAGTACAGGCTGTATTGTAGACTACGGTGATGCCGACGAAAAGTACGTACGACATTGATGATGGCATTGGATTGTGATTCCGAAGTGAATTAAATAAAAGGAAAGTAAGAAAAAGGTAGAAGATAGGTACAAATAGAGAAAGTTAGCAATTACCAAAAAAGATGAAATATTAAGTATACGTACATAAGTATCGGCGAATGATTCAGTCACCGGTTGATGATGAGGACCATTCGTATCCTCAAACGGCCGTCCCGGATTAATTATTATATAATTAATTAAACCTGTGTGGTGCGGATGTTGCCGATACTTACGTATTGTATAGGAAATGCTAGAGTAATTAGGAACATTAAACTGTAGAATAATTGTAAAATAATAAGTGAAAAGAAATAAAAAAATAGTGTAACAATTGGTGTTGTGAACTCCGCCTGACGGATACCGTGATCGGGGGAACTCTAACTAGAACTCTAGGTAAGTAACTCTCAATATATTACTATTAGAGTGAGTTACGCACATATAAGTGGCAATATTGTTTGACTAATCGGCATAATGAGCTGTAGTGGAGTCTGTTTGTATCATAAAATTTACCCGAATTTTGGAACGTTATATTAATTAATTAACACTGTAAATTATCAACGGCTTCCTAGATGTTCCAACTGTCTTCCATCATTTTCTATGCATGATTCTACCATTCTCTGTCAAGTGGATAAAACGGCTTTTCCGATTTCTGGCTGTGAAATGCTCCGAATTATCCTCTCTTGTAGTGGGCCTAATAGCAAGGACGAGGTCATTTTTTCATCAAGCAAGTTAAGCCCCGAGACTTATCTGGCCATAGAACTACAGCCCCTCGTCTTGTCTACCTGTCAAGGTAAGCCTTTTTCTAATAATTATCTTTTGGCTAATATGGCTTATTTTGAAATAGCAGACAGTCAGCAAAACCATGTCGTCCAGGTGTAACAAGTTTTTAATTTTTTCCCTCAATATCTCCGGTTAAAGAAAAGAAATATATCGTTCTATTTAAGATTTTCGCGGAAAGCCGCTTTATTTGTTATAAAGTCACATAGCGCTGTAGTGGTGAGGTTAGGATAGAACAAAACAGGGTTTAATAGATCAAACAAAGCTCTTTTCAGCAATATCAAAATTGCTAGAATCGGTTAACCTTAACAGGAGTAGCTAATATTTATTTAAGAAAGCAGCTCACGTCTCTCCACCATTTTATTTTAGAAGATACGACAAAATGTATTTAACGCAGAAGAAAGAGAATTCTGTTAATAGTAAAATGCGTATATTTTCGATAACCCGCAATTAGATAAAACACGATGAAAATTTTAATTTCGCACCTAGTAGCGACTGTTAAGACTTACAGGTCACCTTACAAACCACAATATCATTTTTGATATTTTCTTTTCATCAGATTTATTAACAATGGTTTTACCCGAAAGATCTGTGGCTACTATTTTGTGACATTCTTATTTGGTCACCCGGTATATATGAGTCTTTGTATAGGATACTCTAGATGGTAATAAAGTTAAAGGTAATAAAGTAGGTAACACGATTATTGTACTTATTTAATGATAAATACAACAAACATAACACATCTATCTGCTTAATTTTCTCCTTTGAGGTTAAAAAAAGTTGGGTTGTCAATAGTCACAATTTTCAATATCCTCAACTAATTAGATGTTTCTAGTTGATAGTGTTGATAGTTCTCCTGACCAACAGAAAGGTAAACAAGCAGTATCGGTAATTTTATCTCATCGAGGAAATTATATATTTACATATTCCAATTTTTTATTAAATAAAACATAGAACTGGCGGAAAGCAATTTATTCGCACAATGTAAGTATTTAAGTTTTATGGGCAGCTACAGTTAAAGAGAAGGTTTGATTGCCAATAACCGCTATTTGCAATGCCCCAGATTAATCAGATGCTTCAGATCCTGACCAATACGAAAGTAAACAGACAGTATTGGCAATTTTAAGTTATTAACGAAGCTATGTATTTACATGCACAAATTTATATTACGTAAAGCGTACCTCTGGCGAAAGGCATTTTATTCAGGCAATGAATTTAAGTATTTAAAAGTGCTATGGACATAGAAATTTCAGCATTATAAACTTTCGATTTACATTCTTAATAGAAAATAGTACCGCTGGGATTATACTGGGGCAGCAGACAAACTACTGGATTTACTTTGCTTAAAATAACAGTAGTTTAAAATTATCCTTGGACAGAGCCAGATAATTGGAAAGAGCAAATTTCATGAAATAGAGCGTGAAATCTAGTTAGCTTACATAGCATAAAATAAGTTAAACTAAACACTCTTTTCAATCTACATTGCTTCTTGAATCCGTTGTGTGCATAAATCTAATAAAATATTAGCATATTAATATTAGTGCTAAGTTTAAGTTTGTATTAAAAGCTTTTTCCCAAATAAAAGTCCTATTCTAATTCTAAAAAGTTTTTTTCCGTTAGCGCTCATCTCATAAGAAAAACAAGTACAAAAATCCATTAAAAAGTTAATTAATGCTTTTATGTGCGCAAATGTTTACAAAACTTGTAATTAATTCCATTTTCCATTTGTGTATATTATTATAGGACTGAAGACAACATATTTATATACGTGATTTGAATTGTAATAATGGGACTAGATCAAATATTATTCAAGTTACTTAAAAGCGGGTTTTATTTAACGCTTGTAGTTTACTGTTATTTTTACAAAAGGCTTTCGGAAATTATATTATTTAGAAATAACACACCTATTCAATCTTGAAGATATATTTTATTTTATGTAAATTAAATGGTAGGAAATGTTAAAGCTCTAAAGGTCATGGTCTTTTTCATTCTGTATCAATTGCTGGGTTGGAACAGGATGACAAACGCTGTCTACTTATCATAATTAAATCGGAAAGGGTCTCAGCTAGCGCTCTGTCAAGTTTAAGATATATGTACAGAAAAATTTTATAAATTTGTCGCTTGAGTCGCATGGAACCGGGTCAATTCAGAGACTCTTTCGAGTGTTGCAGGTTATTGTAGTATAGTTTCCTCAGAATTTATAGTATAGGTCAAGGGTTGCCAAACTTAATTAGTTCCTGGCGCCCTTACAGGTTTAGTATTTTGTCCCGGATCTTTTATTTACATAAATCAGACACAAAAATGGAAACAACTCGAGATAAACCTCACAATGTGAAGCTCACCACCAAATTAAAATATGAAAATACAAAAAAATATGAAACAAATGATGACGACAAATAAAGTTAATTTCTCGCTTCACATCGATTTCTGAATGATATTTGCTTTTTATTACAGATACAACTGAAAATCCTGCTTCGCATAAATAGCTTGTCGCACAGGTAATGAGGATCCTAGCAACGCTTGAACTTAGAGTCGGACATTCATTTTTGATTGATACCCAAAACTGCAATAAATCAAAAGATGCAAATTTTGTTTTCAGCCTGTTGTCGCAAAAGTTCAATTAGACTCTTTTCCAAAACGTCGCAACCTTCTCTGGAAGAAGAGACAGACTCAAAACATACAGTTTGTCAAATATATCGCACAAATACGCTAACTTTGGCAAAAAATTGGGTTCAGCAAAATACCTAGAGTTTTCATGACCTTCCCTCTTAGAAAAGTCACATAGCATGGATAAGACGTTGCCGCGTGAAAACCATCGTGAACTGCAGTAGAATAGCAGGACCGTATGTTCAATTCCCATGTCCATGCATAGCTTTCTGAAAAATTTGGCTTCCAGTAGCCTAGTTTTTATGTATTTACACCTACGACACGCTTTGATATCAAATTCAATTGAGAATTCATCATCTTTGATGCAAGCAGTTTCCTATGGATGATGCGACGGGTCCACATACCATGTGGTACTTTGCTGGCATACGCGCCTGCAATCCTTTGAAGAAACTTTTCCTATGCTAGCAGTACGTTGCTTAGTAGTGAGGCTTGATTAGTAAACACTTTTTTTACTTTTGTAAGTCTTACAACTTCCTACTAATGAATTCGCGAGATTCTTCAACCATATTAGAATTCCCAGACTAAGTCTACTAGAAAGTTTGACAAACTTTACACTTTTCTGGAATATCCTATGTGCTTCGACAATGTTCCATATCTCTTGAGAAAACTCTACAAGCTACGGGAAAGATCGACTCTAGGTGTTCTAGAAGGTTCCATTAGCTTCGAAGCCGTTTTTAAATATTCATTCTAGAATATTCCAGACCGCTATGTCTGCCCACGTTCGCAGGAGTGCCACGCGGCGCCACTGTTTACTCTGTACGGCGTCCCGGGAGTCGCGGCGCAGATTTAGGAAACCCTTGATTTAAACAATTCAGCCAACTCCCAAAATATCGATGAGTTTTGGTCTTTTTTTCGTTTCGACTTTAAAATTAATTAAAAGAATGTTATTCTAGCCTAAATTGTAGCCAGTAAAAGTTACTCACTCCAATGAAAGCTCAACTTTGTGCATCTGAAGACGTCTTTGAAGTAATTGATAAATGACGTATTTCTATTATTAGCAACCACTCCGTCGCTAATATGAATGAATTAAAAAAAAAATTAAAGCTACTCTCCGTTAATGAGACGAAAGTAAAGAGGAGCAAGCAGACATCAAACTACAATCCACATCAGAGCCATGGTGATTTGATCCTTTGAAGTTTTTTTTCTAGCTTAGCGCCTATCGAATCTACTCGGCTACGTAATCTGAATCAAGAATATTATATATAGATAATATATATCTACCAGCCTGCGTACCTTTCCCGATAGGTGCAGAGTTTCCCACCAATTTGAAAAACAGTAAAGAAGATACCGCTATAAAAATTGGTGTTATCTTTGTAAGCTTATAGTATATTATAATATTAGCAGTGGTAATAGTGAACTTTATTCTACTGTTTTACCCACTAGAAACGACATAGAAATCCATTACACTGGCGCACTTGACAGCATATTGCTGGGCACCACAAGCATATGTAAATGTAGTGGTTTTATTACTTCCCTGAAGATAATTTTATTATTTCTTTAAAGTTAATTCTACTACACACTTTTAAATCATAAACATGCCACAAATCAAATAAAAATATAAGAATATTTTAATTTTGTAAATACCAGCTGGTTCATTTATCCTGGACTTCCCGAATAATTTGGAAGCGATTAATTAAAAAAAGGTCTCAACTGAAAGTTTTGACACAATAGAGGCCACATACAGTGATGACATTATGGTAGTTGTGGGAGATCGCTAAACAACTATGTTATAAAACTGTTGACCATGAACCTCAATTCACTTTTAAATTCTTCCACTGAAAAAATAATGGAGTTCCAATAACAAGTCTTCGGTAATTTGTGAGCATGCGTTATCCTTTGCTGCATATCTTTAGATGTTGTTGGGGCATTACTGTACACTCTTTCTTTAATTGAACCCCAGAGAAAATATTCGAATAAGGTCAAGTCTGGGGAACGAGCAGGGCAAGGTATAGCTCCTCCGCATAGTGCCTCGACCCACTCGTCCTTAATGAACAGGACATATAATGTACCTTCTTCACAGTACCTACCGTTATCTCTTTAATAAAGTGGGTATGAATAGTATGAATAGTATAGTATGATAGTAGAGGTTAATACTTTAGAATGTTTGAACTCTTTTAGATAAATACGTTTAGATTAGATTTTTCAGAAGATCTTATAACATATATATTTCTATGATTTACTTATGTGGCTATTCGATTGTTCCCTACTTAGCTCGTATTATTAACTGTGCTTTACTTCAGAATTATTTCCCTGTAGCTTGGAAGAATACCTATGCCAAAAAATAGCAACCCCAAAGATATTCCAGCTTAAGACCAATCAGTATCTTGCTTACATTGTTTAAAATTTTAGAAAAGATTGTTAATTCTCAGAAAAAACAATTTTTATATTAATACAATATTCTCCCAGGCACGCAGTCGGACTTTCATTTGGAACATAGCTGTGACACAGCGTTGCCATATGTTACTTAGAAGATAATTGGTGCCACAGATGAGTGCCAAATTACGATTTGACCCTGTTTAGATTACACGAAAGCCTTCGATACCATTTCACATAGAATTTTACTAGTTAAGTTGCGTGATATTGGTTTCAGTGACTGCATTGGCACATATGAGTAGTTATTTGCGAGGGTGTACAAAAACAGTTAAATTAACATCGGTAACTTCTAATCAACGTGTTATTGATTGAACAGTGTCCCTCAAAGGTCTATTTTGAGGTCAGTTTCTTTTTCAGTATACACCAGTGACTTTTATAAATCGTTTGAATATTGTATGCTGATCGCGTTGATACTATTGAGAATATCAATGTAGATTTAAATAAGTGGCCTCTCTCAAACATTAGCTTAATATTAACCCTATAAAGTCTACTGCGATGTTATTTGGAATACAAATCAGAGGTAAAGCCTGGCTAATGTACTTAAATGTGGGATTATTGGAGCTTCGCTTCGTTTTACACATTTCCAACTGCACAACGAAAGAGTACTATGCATTGAAGTTTTTGTATCCGCATGGAAAATTCCTAAATCCAGACCTACCAATTTACCTACTGTTTGGCGCTGTATGGTCCATGTTTGGACAGGAATACTGCGAATAGACTACAGCGTACTCAAAATTCTTCTATGAGATTAATATTTAATATTCGCAGATATTATCACATCGCCTTTTCTAATTGGCTGAACATGAGCAATTATCGATTACTTTACAACAAAAGCAAGCTTTTTACTTGTTTAGTAAAATTATCTTTCGTCAAGATATACATATGAATAGCTTACGTTATCTTCAATCGAGATTCACTCCTCCACTTCATCGGTTGGCTCTATTTGCGAGGGGTCATATTTACAAATTGTATAACGATGAACCTACTCAATCTAAAAAAATTAACTTAAAAATATACAAGCAGCATATGAAGGAATTATTATAACAGTTTGAACTAGCACTGGTGATTGTCTCCGGAATTATTTATTTCTATTTTCATTCTCCAGCAACACTTAGATTTTTGGTTGCCTAGCAAAAGCTGAAATTCGCGGGAAATCACACAATTAGATTTAAGTTATGATTTAGGCAACTGTTTCCGTATTTGCTACCATTCATTTACTCAAGGGTTAGAAAGATTAAAAGCAAGATAATGCACAGTATTGCGTTTGGATGTACCCTTGTGGTTTTCGGACGAATAAAAAGCATAATTTATTGGTTTTTATTCCTATTTCTGTATTACGCTGACAGCTTCTCAAAACTAGTACGTCCTAGAATTGGTGATATGCTGTGATATTCCGTATTCGATTTAAAATAAACAAAGCCATATTTCTGGATCAACGAAGAATACTATGAAGGTGAAAATATTATTATGCAATAGGTTTTTATTTGCAAATTTGAATCCAACAACCTTAACCCGGTTTCATAATTACTTTTTGTAGGCCCTTGAGTACAGCACTTGAGAAATATCCATGTTATTCTAGAAATATCCTTTGGTATGCAGCATTATCTCCTTGGTACTTTTTAACACGCGGAGACTTCTAAAACGATGATTTCCTTATACTTGATCGAAGTAAGATTATAAGATCCGCAATTTAAGTTAGGAATTTCCAAGACACATCAGGACACACATCAATTCGTAAAGAAAAACGTTATCTGTACAATCAATCAAGAGACGAACTTAGTTCAAGTGCGAAAGCATCAGAACTGTTTAGGCGAAATTGGGTGTTGCCTCGCAATGGGAAATTATAATAAGATGAAGTCTATTCTAACAGATTAACCCAATTTAAAATTTGACATGACATTATTAGTTCCTCTCGAGATGGTGCGCTGTAATTACGCAAGAAGATGTAGTACTGCATAACCGTGTCTCAAAACAGCGCTATATCCGCGTAATATGCGCGATTAGGTAGCAAAGGGGCACGTTACCACGCTTCGATGTGTTTATCATGTTTAATTACTATGTAGATTCTACGGATTAGAAGGGCATAGTCGTCGAAACTTGATAAACAGCATGATAATGTAGTATGTAACATTACACATTGCGCAAAAAATATTCTCTATCTAACTATACACATGATCAACAACAAGCACAGTGTGGAAGACGTTCTATATTTTGGTTGGATATTAGTACATCAACTGGTCTGGGCCTTATAATGATTTACTTAAAAATACATAAATAAATACTTAGCTTTACTGACCACAGCGTTACAAGCTCTCGAATCGCCCATAATCATAATTTCTTGATTATCAATTGAAACCTCCATTAAGACCGGTCGATTGGCAGTTTCTGGAATACAATTTGAATCACTCCTTGCATCTTGCAATATGACTTTTTAACGTATATGTAATTATGACAATTAGAAAGCCATGAATCTTTTGACTAGCGTCTCGAAAATCAATAAATGACCTTCCGAAAATATTTGACCAGGTGAAACTTTGGGTCAGAAATATCACAAAGGAACTCATTGTATTAAGTGCAGTAGTCCCCCTGGCTTTTACAAATACTGTTTTATATTCGCACCTGTACAAGACTTATAATACGTAAAATATGTACATTTTCATTAAACATAAATTAAAGCACATCCGGTGCTGAATTTAAATTCCAAATTTCTCTGCTTTTCCATTAAACAAAAAAAAAATTAAATAACTGCACATTCGTGCTCGAAACAAAACCAATTTGCTCGTTATATTCAATCTATTATGTCTTAATTAATGCGGCAATTCATTATTCCGGACACGCAACTACAATTGCGATGTCTGCAATTCCGTTGGTAACTAAAGTGTGTTGTATCCTTTGAAAATTGAGTAGCTGTTGGGTTATTAAATCCTTTTTGTCGAGCACGTAAGAAGCGAATTATAAAACCCCGTGCTCCGTGCAGTAATCCGACATTAATTACCGGTCATTGTAGTGTAGGATCCAATTGTCCTTTATGTTTTTTTCCTTCTAGAATTAACTATTCGCAGACCTCAATTTCAGTAACGAAATTAAAAGAGCGTATTTAACTTAATTATAATATTATTAAGTTGTTTAATTGGCAGATGAATGCTTTAGCAGCGCATATTACGGGCATGTATATTTAATTATAAAGGTCGTCTTGGTTATCTTCCTCTAGAGTACTATAGGAATCTAATATATATATAGAACAAGTTGATTACATGCCCTAAATGAATTTCCCCAATGTCGCAGAGGTTAGTACTATGACGAATGAATCTAGTCCTACAACCGTGAATAAGATTGTTGTAAAGAGTAACTCCTTAAAAGTATTTCATTTTAACAGTTAGATAATGAAGTAACATAAAGGTTACACCCAATATACCCGTTCGACAGGGACTCTGACAATAGAATCGAACTAGTTTCCCAACTAGCCCTACCAGTCAATATAATGATTCCTTTTTCCAATATTACCATCTAAGGTTATCTGATGAAGTCCCCACGACTTTCAAACTCAAATGCCTACATTCAGTGAAAATTGCTATGGTCATTTCTACTTCATCTAAAGCGTAACTTGCTTAGTTGTATTTAATTTACGCAGTTTTAACAACAATGTTATTATAGCGTGCATATTTTCAAAATATGTTATCCTTACGCTCCTCAATGTGTACGATATATTCGTGCTAAAACTGTACTACGGGTATACCAAAAACTATTATTAGCTTTTTCAATGTCTTCAGTTGTGTTTTATTATTAGGGACGTGTTGAAGCTCCCAATATAAACAAAGATCCGTACATTACTCGAGAAATATGCGTATATTGTAAATATTTTTATTTGGTAAACGTTTGAGATGAGCAGCTTACGCCAGAATTTTTATGTATTTGCTCTATGCATGTATTGTTTCTCTTTTCGACATTTAGACAAATAAATATCTTCTTTTTTACAGCTACCACCTTCCACATAGGTGTGCCGATGAATTGTGATACAGCGAAATGCATATGCATACGCACACATAGTGGTTGTTGGTAGCTTGTTCTTATTAATTACCTTTAGTGTGTTAGGCCACTACTCGAAGTATGCTACTTTCGAAGACCGTGGGGCATTTCTACTCACTTCTGTAGAGGTACGTAGAGGTGTAGGAATTTAATTCAACATTTTCAGTGGTTACAGTATCTTTAATGACATCTTTCATCCAAACATGTTAAATATCTTTTATAACATTCAACTTAGTATGGATGAAACTGGACAAAGGCAATGACATCTATGACTGCAAATAATACTGTTTCTGATTAAAAACAAGGCATAAAAGTCCAAATAGATCCTCTTATTTTTTCAAAATTGACATGTTTCAGAAGTCAAAATGTAATACCGTGCACCTCTACCTTACCTAAACTACTAAATCATGCGAGAAGGATAGATTTTAATTATAAAGTTGCTGCAGGGATGCGTTTGAGTGATGCTCAAATCTATAGGATAGATAAGAAGTATCTTTCATACAGCTGCATTGTAGGTTGCTGTTCTATCTTTCCGGATTAAGAGGGTGGTGTGAAAAGCTTCAAGCCTCAAGATGAAAACGGCGATACTTGTAAAAATTATCTCGGTAATACAATTGCGCATGCCTGAAAAGATACTTTTGAAAAATCTCAACTATGTTGGACATCGATTCGTTTGTCAGACGTTCTAGCTTCTGTAAAAATGGAAAAACCCGTATATCGGGGTCGTTAAATCCTTACATTTTCTTATTATCACTACCGATAGCATCGGAAATTAAGTTTGAAAAAGAGCAGAAGGCATCTCGAAAGAACGTGTTTGACATATGTTGACCGGCCATGAAGTAGCTAACCGGGTATTGGGAGCCGCATATGCTCAAAACGCACTTGAAAGAACATTTCCAAAGAGTTGGTTTTCAGGTCGATTAATTAACTCTAGATGGAACTCTAATACACTCCTAAAGCGAAGCCACAGTCGAAACAATGGAATGCAAAGGGTGGATCGGCTCAGAAAAAAGCGGAGATTATTCTATCGACCGAGAAAGTTATGGTGACTGTTTTCTAGAATAGTCACGTACTTGTGATAACCGACTATCTTGAATAAGAAAAAACAACGGATGCATATTACGCATCATTACTTGACAAGATGAAGACAGAAATTTACGGAAAATGGGCGCATTTGTTTTGCCAAGACCGTCTTCCACTTCAATGGTAAAAATTAACAAATTAAGGTTCCAGCTGATAGAGCACCCATCCTATTTACCAGATCTGAGTGAGAAGGCCGTCACATTCCTATTTTGTAGAACAGGGTACTGTGTATGTACTATGCGAATAGAAGAGATGGAAGAAAAGTATACAGACTCACTTCTGTGTTAGGTTAACCTTTGAGAGTATCCTCGTATGTACCATTGTCAGTTTTATACTCTACTGCGTTAGATAAATCTAGCCATTGTACATTTGTAATTTATGTTTTTCACTTGTTTATTTTTAAACATGTTACTTGGACTTTTTACTTGACCTTCAAACGACACGAAATTAACAGCGACATTAATCGATCATCGGTTTGTGGTGATATTAACATAATATTTGCTAACAATATCGAGCTGGAGAAAAAAGAGCATTATGTAAAACGTTTAGGCTTCTAACGCATGAAAACTTAATGATTAGTTATCGTGTAGATAATATCCTACGTCAAACTTTTTGCTGTTTGTAGATGCAAAATCTAAATATCTCCGCCAAAATTCTTTACACAAACGTCGTAAACTGTAATATTATTATTAATTTCTACAATTAGGTTCTGTTACAACGCGGCTGACAAGATATTCCGCTTTTTCTATACAGTATGATCTATTTAAAGCAGAACATCTTGACGTCCTCAAAATAATTTTACGAAAGAATCGCCTACGCCTATTCTTAAAAGCTGTATATATGATTTGTGGCTTTTGCTGTAAGAACACTAATATTGCCATCCGATGAGCTCCTCGATATGCTTAAACTTCTGTCTAGAACCTATTTTATACATCAATATATCAATTGTTTTGGAGATATTAGAATATTCCACTAATCTGTATACACATGCAAAGTGTCCCAGTATCAATTACCCAGATTTACTGCTGAGATTCCTGACATATTGCAGAACAACGGTAGGTACCATATATAAACCTAAGTATGTGCGCAAGATAAAGATTTATAAAGTGCAGATCAGCGGATTTCCGTTTCTAACACGTTCCAACACAAATTCCATAGATACTGTAACTGTTATATGGTGAGGAGCTACGCCTTTTATTAACGATGATAATGCTCCGAATTGCGTTTAGTATTAGTAAATTACCTATTTAATCTGGAAATAACGCCATTATAGCTTAATGAAACACTACTACGTGATTGGTTTGATGATAACTATCCCAAATGATATATTCATTCCATTAGACCTATGCGATGGACACCGCAGGACTTGGCGCCCGTGCGTTCCTATGGGTGGAGTTCATGAAAAACGATCAGAGTCAACACGCATGATTATCTCACTGACTAATTTAGCGAAGATGGGATAGTACAACGAAATAGTTTAGACCCATTCTTCTATCTTCTTCAAAATGGTGATGATTTTTATTTGTTTATATTGTATGGCAAATTTTGTTGATTCATAGAGAGTATTGGATAATTTGGATAATTTCTGTTTTTAATTTACAACCCAAAAGTTACTGATTTACCGACACAGGTGTATCCAACAACCTACATACACTTTGACAATAACAGAAACAATTTCTCCATCCTAGGGTTCTGCAAGCATAGAATTTAGTTCACGTTTGCATACACATCACATCTAAAACTACCTGCTGTCTAGTTGCCCTAGAATAAAGCTGTTATTATTGTTACAAGTCCCTCAAAGCGTACACATACTTTACATTAAATGAATAGATTCCCGTATAATTTTATTCTAAAAGGTGTTGTTTCGTAAAGTTTGGCGTGACATGCGATTGCGCTAACAACCGAGTACTTTCGCACTCATTTGCATAGATAAGCATGAAAGGAATACTTCTCCGGTTAACCTTGCTAATCTGCAGGGTGAATTTTGGGAAAAGGATAACCAATGTAAATACAGCTTGGTTGAAGGAAACACGATTAGTTCGATGCTACTTACTACTATTGCCATTAGTATTTAATATTCTTGTGTATTAAAGCAGATTAGTACCAAAAAGTGCATGATATCATTTTATCCAGTTGCAAAAGGAGTTACATACAGGCTGGAGCAAAACATGGTTTCCTACTGGAGAATCTGGGATCACCTTGCGTAGGATTACCTATACGTAGCTTTGTGATAATTATTGGAAAATTTATTTACTCATATAAGTCCTTCTTAGTCGCATATGGTTCCCAAGGGTACACAAATTTTGTAATAGTAGTACATACATAGTATACAACGAAGAAAAATACAATCGCGAGTAATAACACTGAGCTACGGAGATATGGTCCATCCCCTGGTGGGTAACAATCAACTCGCCGAGCTAAAATAATAAACCACCTGAGTATATAACGCTATATTTGCTTCTTTATTTGAGACTATTCTACGTCTATGACTGACTTTTGTATAAGAAATTCTTTCATATTGCTAGGTAGTGCTATCCAAGAATCTCTCACACTTTATATCGCGAAAATTGCACCTTGGAAGCGACCTATAAAATGAATAATGTATTCAATATATTGAACATCACGGTAATTTATTTTAATTCACCTCCACTGATCCGCGCTCAAGTATCGATTAAGTCATTAGCTGAGAACGACGCGAAATTTATGGATACGGGGAATTCGCATGAAAATCGATGGCCAAGTTATTGCCAAATTTAAATTTTTACTACCGGTAGTACATCCTCAAATATCATATAGATAATCATTAATGCGCGAAAACCAGTTCCACACAAAAAAGAACTCAAATCACCCCAATTTTCCACTTTATTTATGATGGCGTTATTTCACACAGTGGGTAAGGTAAGTGTGGGTGTTACAATTACATCCAAACTGTGATTATAATAATAGGTACTGAGTATAAAGATTAAAACTATCGTCACAGTTGGAAGTTCGCCTCCCATTATAGCAGCCCATTCGTCCAAACGATGGCTTAAACTAGTTTAACCTAACAACTATATTGTGGACAGCAATTTATTTAAAATACGGTTATAGTTTGCATTACGACCTTCCAGTTTGAATAGGAAAATGAACCCTAAGGGAAAAGTATGAATGTCGCCTACGAACGCTTTCTTACTGTGAAAACCGACACCTTTAGAAAACTTCCAGGAATAGGTGTCCTAGAAGCGGAAGTAGTTGTCTTATCTAATATAATATTAAAAGTGAATTCCCTCAGTATCCAAGCAAAATTGATACAATTATTGTTGAAGCTAGGAAAACTCTACCCTTTGCTGTAGTATGTTACAATCTAGATATCTAAAATTACTTGTTGGTCTGCTGTTTCACGTGTCTGAATTTCTTAGGGCGAAACGACATTCGAGAGCACAAAGAAACATTAAATACGGCAACGTATAAAGTAAAGTAATAGAAGGTACTGTATTCAGAGTGCATTTCATATATTGTTTATCGGGTAGCAATTAAAACTGCATCAATAAAAAATCTTTGCAAAATAATGTTTATTTGTATCAAAAACGGTTATACGATTTATAAACATGCAAATTCCACCAAGTTCTACCAATGCTACGCGAAAAATGATACCGACTGAAATAACCAAGCGGTTCAAAAGAAAAATCTTCTTGGGGAATGATCCTCCTGGGTGCACCTAAAGCACCTCTAAGTGCTTTACTTTGATTTGCAATCCACAAGTTTCAACACCGTACTATAGCTGAATGATTACCATTAAGTTTATACGCAATTCGCATGTTCGCAGGACACTAATTGTTTATAATGTGCAGGTTCTCGTCTGTGAAGCTTCACTTATGATTACCCGACACATACTGCGCGCATTTTATTCATTTTTGTACATTTGGATTGTAACAGGTGTTCCTCTAAAAACATGTGCGGTACTTCTGGCCAAGTAAAAGGCAAAGCAAAAATCAAATGTTGGTCCCCACCCTCTCAATTTTCACGTAAAATCACTTTTCTCATTTGATATTTTTACATTTATTGTTACGTTCTCTTCTCTTTTTGAGTCTTTTTGTCACGCTTGGCAGACGGATTTTTTTTATCAGCGCTAAGTGATTGAAGTATCTTATATTTCTAACTCTTCTCTATTTCATTCTGATATATTTGATATCACAGTTTCATAATGTTAATTAATTTCACGGCACGATTCGATTTTCATCATATTTTGTAACCTTAATTGGTTGCTTATTTGTTTTATTTATTTTCTATTACTTTTCAGTAATATTTTCCCTGTTATGAACTTTTTTCTCGCTGCACTTGATATTACATCGATTGCCTTCGTTGATTGATGAGAATTATCGTACCGAGTATATTGAATTTTTTCCCCGCGGCATGATATCGGTTGCCTTCGCTTGCACTAAGTAAACTTGTTTTCTTTTACTTGTTTAGTTGCAATTACTCCTACTGTTAGGGTGATGAATCTTGAACTACTTCTAAGTTCTGGTATTTACATTATTTACATTGCAATATACATATTTTTTTCTTAATTTTGGATCAATTCATCTTATTTATGCTAGCATTTTACTTTTTCAGATTTCACTTATTAGTTTTTATATTTTTAATAATAGATTCATTTGAAATTTCTTTGAACCACTTTGATATCTTGGAGAACCAATTCCAAAGTCTTCAATGCTACACCACGGATACCATTACCTACCGACGAAACCTAATTTTGGACGTATGGTGAGGCCCTTCCAGATCAATCAGCGAGCTCACCATTTATTAACCAATCAAAGATTGTTAATTACCCCCAATTGTTTCACAAAATTGCTCTTTTTAAAGGCTCACTGTAAATAAACTACTTGGCCAACTTCTCTGCTCTCACTGCTTCAACTATAACAAATATCACATTTTACGAAAATAATAATGTTACATTTCAATGGCACCATCCAGCGGCCGTTTGTAAAAATTTCACTATCGTCTTAATGCAGAACATGAGAACAATGCAAACTGTTCTTATGAAAGCATTAAATGATCTAACATTTCTTATTGTGCTTTCTTAAGGTAATCTGAACATATTCCTCTTTCTAGACTTTTTTTTGTTAGTAGTAGCATAATTTTCGAGCTAAGGTTTGTGCGGTTTGTTAAATTATATCCACCGTTATTTTATGTAAAACTCGGTTCTTTACTTTTTACAAAGTTGTGATTTCATAATTTCTTCTATAGATATGTATTCCTCCGAATTCAACAGTTGGTGCTGGTTACAGCGATTCATATTCAAATAATCTTACGTTCACTCATTTGTTTCTGGGTGAAATGAAAGAACATTTATTAAATTCTTTTGTGTTATATTTGATTATTACAACGCAATTGTTAATTACATGAGAAGGTTTCAGTATCACTACTAACAAAGTTTTAATAGATCCAACCAAATAATAAATCATTTAAGGGTTAACAAGGGTTAAAAGAGGGCGGTATATTAATTACTACTAAATAGTTCGTAGTACTCGGTCCGTTAAAACAAAGAAAATGAAGCTAAGTCTATCAGAATATATCTAAACGTTTGAAACATAAATATGAATTATTGTAAACCGATAATTAAAATGGGTACGTGACTATTTAGTAAATTCCTCTTTCGAGTGTTATCTATTTTAGTTATCGCTGTTATCAGATTTGAATATTTCGTACCCTTCAATGACATAACGGACCCTAAAGCTATTCCGTCACCCTGCTATATACTAGTTGAAATTCGTCGGGCGTGTGGAATTTTTATTATGTGAATTGAAGAGATTTCTTAGCATCGATGGAAAAGCTTTCACTGTTACAAATGTGCGTATTGAATTTGTTGTGCTGTGATCGGAATATATTTCCGTAAGAAATACATTTCTAACAAATTCTGTTTGTTCTCTTTGTGTGATATTGAGCGTTTTTTTCTGCATCACATTGCATTGGAATCCGTCTCCTGAAAACGCACATTTATCAGAAAAGGCTTCCGAACACCTCGCTTCCTTCTCACCGTCTTTTCGACGTCACGCGAACTTATAACATACCGGTATATGTATGTGTATATATGCAAACGAATGATAGTTATGTAGAGGTGCACTTAGTTAGACATGATTTCATATGCTTCAGTAAAGCTTCGCATGCATAACTGGTTAAAGGAAACTTCCTGGAATTTCGTTAAATGCACTATAAAATTAAATTAGTAAGATGTAGCTTGCATCTACACACGTGCTTTTATTGCATGCCAAGCGTATATGGAACAGCATAAAATAGAAGGGTTACATACAGAGTCCTGATCATAGATACTAGTTTTGTATTTGCGTAATTTAAATTAGATCAAATCTGGCAAAACAATACAAAAACCGACTTTTCAGAATAGAAAATATTTCAAGATATAGAATTGAGAACATTTTAGAAAGTGGCAATACTGGATTGCACATTGATTAAGGATAGTGGAAAAATACTTTACTATTTAATTCAAATTACTAAATAAGCACAAACAAATCGGAAGATTTACCCAACCTGGAAAGTGATATGTTGTTGTAGACTTCCGCGGTCGTTGTTTTCTTTTAAAGAATTAAACGAATGCATTCTTGTGACCTATTCCCGATTATTTACATTTGCAAAGGGGCAGCTGCTTTCACTATTTCAAAACTGTAAATTATTTCCGATTAACGGTAACTAATTATCGGCAATTCCTCAAAAAAATATTATCTTATGAGCTATTCATTGCTAGCATGGCAACAATTGTATTTTCTATCATCAAATGTTATCTTCACCGAAGCAGCAACCGGAATGAAAACTAAGTTATCTTTCAACCTCCTTCACATCAAATTTTACGAATGAAATATGACGAGACTTAAAGTTACGGAGAAAATATTTCTAATTTTCCGGGTTCGTTCTTGAGAACTATCGAAAAAATTAAACAATTTTTCAACGTCAACCCGCATCTCCTCAATTAAGGCAACGTCTTGACATAAAGCCAACAAATAAATGATCCTTCCCTTAACCTCAAACAATTACTTATTTTCTCGGTGGCCGAATAATTTTATTTCGGTCCTACGGTTCGCTAGCCGAACGGCTGTCTCCGTAATTTCATGTCATGTGTCAGGTAATTGCAAAAAAGTGGCAAATGTTCCATTTAATTAATGTGCAGCATGTTCAAATTAAATAGAGTAATTTTCGAGAGCTCTCTAGAGCTCCGTCATATCAAAAAATATTTTATACAAAAGTTGCTTTGTTGCAAGAATTTTGTTCGAGTTATACAAGAAAAAATGTGGTTTATTAATTTTAATATACGAGGTCATAACCTAATTTTTTCAAATAGCTTAGAGAGTGCTTTTTAAGTATTTGATAAAGCCTTTTTTCTAATTATAACTATTAAAATAATATGTTTCAAAAATAAAATAAAAAAAACAAAAGAAATCATAAAATATAAAATGCCAACATTTTAATCCATATTTGGAAAAAAATTAAGACTACAGTTGAAACTATGTTCAAAAAAGAAAAGCGAAACGAACTACAAAATATAACTCGCTATCGGCAGTAACACAATACTGGAAAAGATAATGTATAATGAAAGATATAAACGGAAATAATTTATTATAATCAGTATGCTTTCCAACAGTCCAGTACAACTTGCACAAGCTTTTGGTACCGTATCAAAGAAGAAACCAGTTAAAAAGATTAAATATTACGGTTTCAAAAATGGAGAGCTTAACTTAATAAAAACATACCTTGAAAATGCAGAAGAAAGAAGAAAATTAGATAACTTCATAAGTACCTTTTGTATGCAAATTTTAGACATTACTGATGTCTTCTTCCACTTAACAATTCTCGTAGAGCAAAGAGTCTTCAACTTCGTTGTGATGAAGATATTTTTTCACTACGCAATGTCCGATATGCAAGTGATTGAAGGTAACCACAAACCTTGAAATCCAAGGAAAGCGTGGATGCCAAGAATCCATTTTGACGTATTTTGGGATCCCATAAAAGCTAAATCCTTTCAAAGCAAAAGAAAGCAAAAATGGAAAAGTCAAGTTTAACTGTAGAAGTAAGAAGATTTCGTCCAAATTTAGGTAGCGGATCTCCTCTAACTCCTACATGGCTATGCATCCAATCTTCTCTTCTTGAGATTACTCACGCCTTTGACATGCAGGGCGTGAGTGGTTTCTCTAATTTGCCATAACAGCCCATTCCCGTGTTTGCTGTGTGTTCTAGCTAGTGCTTCAAGAGGGTTGATGGATTTCGCGATATTCTCAATTCCATCCTTCTTATATGCGATGTGTAAATGTGAAAATGGAGGCATAAAATGGCAAGGTTTCAAATATGTTGATGCCAAGAGGAGGACAACGTACGCCAAACGAGGATTGTAAACGATTCTTCGTAACTGAAACATGAATGCTTCAGAATTCTGCGTGTCATCCTTGTTCAGTGTCGTTCCAATTTTATTCTATGTACCGCCGAAGCGAGAAAAAAACGCAGCTGATATCTACCTGCTGTATGAGACAAAGCAAAATGCATAACTTTTAACAATAAGAAAGGAAGATTTGAATTAAGCATAAACAGAAACAAACAAAAACTGGAAGAAGTTAAGAAAATTACACATCTAGGCTTAAAAGTACGAAACAGTACGAAATGGGATGGTCATATGCAAAAAATGCAATAGCGACAGCCGGACCCAACAGAATTAAAAATTGCATAGATAGAATCGCAAGCAAATAACCCAAAACAATTCTAGCATCTCGCCAAACAGCTTTTATATGAAATAGTCTTTTGATATACATATAGCGAGTGCAGAAACGTTATTCCATACAATTTGAACGCGCTGTATAACGTAGGAACTTCAAGCGAATGTATATCGATTTTATTTAGAGCAATGTAATTGGATGATTTTCCATCTCGTTGAAAAATACAGAAAAAAAAGCAATTTTCCCTTTAGAAGCTAGTTTTACTTTCGGTTGCTTCATTTAAACCGTAAATTGGTAAGGGAATATGTCGCATCCAATTTGTACCACTCGGCTGGAGGCTAATGCCTCACCATTAAATGCCGATATTAATTTCGACTCGTGTTATTTCATATGCTCGATTATTAAACTGCAGTTTGCAGCAAAGGGATGAATGTAATTTCCGCGTTTCATATATGTTTCGGCATTCAGAATTCGCTTGATTGCATTTTCTTTGTTAGTCGTGAAGAGTATTGCCATTAACTGTGGCTTCATACTGCGAAAACAATTTTCAGATAACTCTCACAGTATATGCTGTTCTGACTGTGAATTTTAAAACCAAGGTTTCTATTTTTTATTTTGGTGATATCACGTGGAGGATTCTATATCTTTATTATCTTGTGGATTTCTGTTCACTATTACAATTTATAAATTTTAGTATTGCTACTAACTATACCTTGTTTCATGAGAAAGACGAGTAATTTAATTTTTCTGCGGAAAAGGTAAGTGTTTATATTGGTTATAATTAAATCCGACTTACACGTAAACATTACAATAGCTGATGGCGTCGTTGCATTGTGTACGACGTTTCCAATACTCCGGGTAGACTACAGGTGTGTATTTTCAATTATCTGTATATATATGTTAATATTATTGTAAATATAGGAAAGTGAAAGGCGTACAAGGTCGTTAAGGAATATACAGAAAAAAGCCAACTTAGTGCACTTAAAGACAGCCCCCCTGGTAACTTCAAATAAAAAAAACTTGGAAATACTCGACCAAGATATGAAAAATGCTATACGTAAAATAGTTAAGAATGAGCTGCTAATGGTAAACAAAACTATAGTAGAAATAAATGAGTTAATATAGCAAAAATGCGAGTAAGATTTTAAAAAACCATAAATCTTAAGTAACCCAATATAGTTATATTATCAAGGCATTGATAAAATTACTCACGGCGAAAGCAGTGTAGGGAGAGAAAAAACACACTAGCCCATGGGCGTGTTTCTATCTACCCGGCGTCATTAGCGTGGATCCGAGTGTATCTTTCTTCTCCTAACACCGTTATTTGCTTCGCAATACCACTTCCCTTCATTTGAACATGTTGCGAATAGTCGCCCAAATAATCATTTTAGATATTTTAGATATAGGGAAAAAAATATTCCCATTAACACATAGAAAAATAAGAAATATAATCTCAAGTAAGTATTGGCGCAATTTATAATAGTAGATCATTTTATTCGGGATAATTTTCAATCATTGCATGAATTGTTGAAATAATTTATATCTACTTGTTTATAAATATAAGTATTTTAGGCACCTACTACTTAAAATTTATACCTCATCGGCCAAACAAGATAAAAATATCAATAAACGCATATTATGGTCAGGCATCTTCTAATATTTTTATTTAGCATTATGGTATATCATTAAATTCTATACGTGGAACCCCACCTATTTTTAAAAGCTTACGGTGTCTATTTCATTGTCAATAAATGCAAATCCTCAGTTTAATGCGACTAGTAATACGTATTTAAGTTTCGACTTTTATTTTGTCTTTTCTCCGTTTCTTTGCGATTTAACGAGCATAGAGATGGAATAGCAAGCGGTATATGTTGCTTATCCATCGCGGTTGATCAAACCTACAAGGTTCTTGTGAGTTTGCCGAATAATCTAGTTTTAACCTAAACATTGTTATACATGTATTAACTAATAAGGGGTAAACCAATTTTCCTATCGAGTGGTGATTCGGTATTGCCTTGCTGCAACGAAGCCAATACTGCGCCGTGTTATCGAATCACTTGATTGTAAATTTAGTTTAGGTAGCTGGGGGTGTTTTAATACCCGTAGCTCCCGCACATGGAAAAAAATGCTATACAGCATTAACAAGTTACTATAATTTGTTTGTGAATATACGACTGACTACAACTTGTGCAAATCCCTGCTACTCGAATGTAGTTAACCGATTTTATTTCCATTAAATACACGATTATTGTAAAAAAATAATCAATGTCTTTTGCAGAAGTCGTTACAATTTTAGTTACATACGTTGTAGTAAATACCCTAACGATTTGTATAAAGAATATCAGAAACCACGCCCTTTTATGACAAACTCCGGCATTATTATTTGACAAGATACTACAATGTTACTAAGCAATCCTAGGAGTTGAATCAAAAATAAAGTATTCACCTTCTGATGCAAAGTTATATGAACAATTATACAATTATACATTGGCTTCGAATATTTTTCGAACACCCAGTACAAGGTTAAGGTCCTTAGTTTCATCTAAACTTAAATTATATAACAATTCTTCAGTTATTTTGACATCTATAACAAAAATTGAATAAGCAAATGGAAAATGCTAGAAATTATACTCGTAATTATTGTGAGTAATATCTGATTGTGAGTCACTATCAATTATACAAGCAGCGAGATATATGGTATATTAACCTTTAAATAAATACAAATAAATCTGTACCCTATATTTTTGATATGTGCGGAACAATATCTATGCTGGTTGCAGACATATAAGAGTACTAAGCCTTCACCTTTAAAGACAACTAGTATATAGTTTCTGGAAAGAATGAATGGAATAAGTTGTTATCGGTGCATTTAGATAAGGCCGCTTATTTAAAAACTACAATTTTGAAAAAAAAAATTGGAAATTTAGTATTAAAAATTGCCAAAAAATCTGGGATACAGTTAAATAAATGTGTTCTAAATTTATTTCTTCGTACAGAGCGTCTATCACAAGGAAGAGGAAGAGAATGGATTAAGATACTATTTTCTATTCTTAGGGAAAGAGGCTTTCACAATAGGATGAAAGGTACATAAATATGTTTTGAGGTGTATTATTACACTTGAAGAATACAGGGATAAAATTATGTGTTAGGACAATGCTCCATCAAATTCTTCCAAAACTCAATGTATCTAGCCAGACAGATATCCATTAAAATATGTTCCTCTTATCGACGTGCATAGGCGTTTGGGGGAAGATGGCTGGTTCAAAAAGCACCATGTACTACAAGCATAACGGTACTCTTCTCGAAGAGCAAAGGAATTTGTGCAAAGATGATTTGGAAGTAAGTAGATTAGCCATGAGGAGGCCTGTACGAAGGCTAGCTCGTAGTCTCGATCTTTATCCACTCGATTTTTCATTTTGGGATTTATGAAATAAGAACTGTATCCCGTAGAACTAAATTGTTTGCTGATAGATTTCATAATAATCTAGGCATACATCAAAGATGCTGTCAATCATTAACACAAAAATTGGAAAAGGATGTCCAAGAACAAGGCCATTAATTTGAACACGATTCTTTTTTGTTATGAGATATTGAAAAGAAATAAATTTTCTAAAAGAAATTTTTCAAATCATCCTATACGGACATTAATGTAAAAGAGCCATTTTTATTATTTTATGGTCCTCTATGGCGTGGTACTATGCATTGTAGTTTTTTTAATATCACCCTGTTATAAACATTAAGTCACGTTGAACATTTTTATGAAGTTAAATATAAAATGTGTAGAACAACAGACGGAGGAGATAAGCAAACACTTATGTTTCTAGATTAATTGTTTCACTATAACATTTCTAAGAAATTTATGTTTCTTTTCAAAATTTGCGGCGGTAGCGTATGTTGATATACAGCCCAGCTCTAGTGGAAAAAGCAGCAGACCTCGAGAAACTCTGGAAACCAATTGCTTGGCAGGGTTTCTAATAAAATTCCATTTAGTCCCAAATCGGTTATATATTGCTTCGAAAGTTCTAGTTGGAACGTAATTTTTTTAATAAAACTGCTAGACCACGAAGAACCGCATAAATTCTAACTAAGGGACCGCGTCGCGCGAAATAAGACGGCACGATCAGTTCCAATTTAACCAAGATAACAAAAACTTAGGTGACGCTCAAGTCCTTAAACTATCAACGAAAGTTACGGATTTTCGAGCACTCGGGAAGTTTCAAACTTCTATTGCTATTAAGATGATATCACCTTAATCAAGGTTAACATATATTATTTAGCTGCCGTGAAAATTGCCTAACGAGCTTACTGCGTTAGTAAAGAGGGAAGGTTCAACGCAGAAATGAAAACTAATTAAAATATATAGCCGCAAATGTAAAGTACACGCCGCAACCGGTACTCATAAGCCATATACACGTTCTGGAAATTAGAGTAGGCTACACGATTAACTAATTAAAATTAACAAACTATTATCTGCGGATGCATATTAAATGAGGATTCAAGGTGAAGTGTGGAATTGAAATTGGAGCAATCCTATTGGGACACAATAATGCTTTTAGTGAAACTAGAAGCTACGGAACGTAATCTAGTTTAGAAACGTACGGCACAGCAATTAAAAAATGTTTTTTTTTTAATTTAAAGGAAGTATCTAACGCTGTTTTGATACCAATAACAGAAAATTACCACATATAACGAGGAATACGTTTTAAATGTTTACGAAAACAATGAAAGAAAAAACATGTTTTGATACAAATCATCTGATTGCTTTCCCAAATAATCACCAGCAAGATTTATGTACTTTTGCATACGTTCGAACCAACTCTCGGAAACATTTTTTCCACTTTGAAAGCAGTATCTCAGTAACATGGTTTTTGAAGGCTTCAACAGCTTCTTGAGCTGTTCAGGCATTTCTCGTATGACATTCGGGAACGCGCTGTGTCAGAGCTGGCATTGCCGGGATGAAGGATGATACAGTGTGTTCTCAACTTCGATAACTTCTGGCAAACAAATCGTTGTTGTAACGCGTCTCGCTCATTCGTAAATCAATGTTAATTAATGCTAACAAATCTGTAACCTGTTCACAAATAAAGTAGTTTTATTTCTTATTTTGTATTTATTGTCTTTGGTCCTCTCATCGCCGGATGACGCCAATACTTAATATTACAGGAAACAATATTTTCGTAACTGTCATAAATCAACTTCGGGGACAATTTTCTGTTTAAAAGAATACAAATACAGAAGGAAATAAAACAAGTAATCTGGGGAATAAAATTAAACAGAATTCGAAAATCAAACCCGGAGATAATTTTAAGTACAAAAGTTATATATATATATATCTTAGAAAATTATAAAATATATTGAAACTTACAAATAAAAATATCACGGCCACAGGGGTGATTCTCGCCTTAGACAGTGCTATGCAACCAGTAAGGGTCAGTCGGCGTTTAGCACTAAATCTAGGCGGAGTCAGTGCTAAACATCGACTACAATGCAAGGGTGAGCTAGCTCACTACTAAACATCGACTGGAATTGGGTAGTGAGTCTTGTCAAGGACAGTGCTTAGACGCCGCCAGCGTTGCAAGCAGGAGAAGACTCCTCCCGAATGAGATTTTACAACGGCTTACATACCCTTACGGGCGATGACGTGGAACTTCTTGTAAATGACGTACAGTACAAAAAACCAAGACAAGTGCTATTCCGTAACTTTGCACTTATTTCAACCAAAAACTGTCAAGTTTTCAGCATTTTCAGGATTCAGACATTTGCAAATGTGATATAAATCTCCCTGTTTTTGTCAATATGTGTATCGTGCACCTTATTTGATATTCTCTTTTTTGTAAATGATGACTCGGGAGCAAGAATAACAATTAGATGGTTCTGGTCCTTGCAAACAGAATTACTGGGTATGTAATGTATGTATTTTCATCGGCTCTTGTTTTCGTTTTAATTTCAATTTACTATTACTATTATTTATATGTCAACATATCGTTTTGATTCAACTTTTTCCATCCGTGTTATCACATATCAACATTGCAAGGAACTATTTATAAGCGTAAGTAGAAAGTTTTTTCGCTGCACTGCGCACGCGAAAGCGATAAAAATGCTTTTTTCTTGTCATTGAGAAACAATTCTTTCTAAAAAAAGGTTAAAGGTATTCAATTTTGTCTCTGTATAGTTTCCATTTGAAAATATTTTCCCTAAATTGCCGAGCGAAGGAATGTTAGTTATTTTATATTCTATTACTTAGTAATTTGTTCATCAATCGTCCTTTATAAACACCTTCCCAAAGTACCAAATTCTCTGGTCCTTGCCGTCGAAATCTTCATTTCGTTGTTTGCAAAATCAACAAACCGCTATAATCCGACCTCAAAGGAATATGGGTGTAGTGTGTTTATCAAACGAATACATTAAAACAAAAAGTTGCGAATTTATTACTAATATTTCGAAACGGTGTCTACGGCATCCGCAGTCGATAGCAAAATTCATACATCCGCGAAAGCGACTAGCGCCGAGCTACGACACAAATCGTGACCTCGGTAATCGATAAAATTTCCCGCCGTGTTGCCGTACAACATCCTCTGCGCTATGCGTAGATCGTAAATGCTGACGAGCGATCGTTTCCCTCGTATAATCGTGGAGGTGCATCGAATGGTATATGCATGTACATCCGCTAACATGCGAAATGTATTTAGTGCATGTGCAAGAAAGGCAGAGTATTGCATACCTGCCTTTCAAAGTAATACAAAGGAAGAACACAAACAATAAAACAACGACGCCTCTTTCTATGTGGGGTGACGGCCCAATGGGGTATATAAACCTGAAAGCTTTAGAAAACTTCGGGAACTTTTAAGTTTTAATGTAAATGATGTGTAAAGTATTCCATCCATTATGTAAAGAGCCAAACGTAATTAATTGTTTCCAAACATGTAAATAATGGTCCGAGAATCTATCGCACCCACCAGACGAATCTGCCGTTTGGTCCCAGTAGGACTCGAACTCACAGCTCCTAACTCTGTCAGAGTCAGGAGCAAGCCCTCTTACCACAGGATCAGCGATCCTTATTTTAAATGTCAGACACTAAACTAATTGAGCAAACAAGAAAACATGTATAGGTAGTAAATAAACAAATTCCACACAAAAGTGCAGAAAAATGTACTTCAAGTAAGAAGACAATGGCATTACCATAGCAGCTTTTCTATTACTCATTGTGGAGCCTTTGATAGAAATTCATCAATTCCCGTTCTGTGCAAAAGGAAACAGTAAATTGTAAAAATATAATTCAAAGTAGAACAAATTGCCTATTTTTTTATACAACCCAAAAGAATTTAAAACAAGCAAACAAAAAAGTGTGGTGACGGCACAACGGGGTGTATAAACTTTTCGAAGCTTCCCATAACCTCAGCAGACTTTTAGTTGTATGTGTAAAGTGACACCTCCTCGCCGTAAAGGATGAAGCGCAGTTAATTGTATCCCAACTCGGGAGTGGAAGAAGAAAATTTGTTGATCCTAGCGGAACTCGAACACACAGCGCTTAACTCTGCCCAGTAAAGGCAGGCCCTCTCAGCCGTTCTTTCCCTTAACAAAAACATTTGGTTCGAGACTACTTTATAATTCAGAGCATCCCTACTGCTTATTGGACGTATGTTGTAATTTTGAATGAGGTTTCGGTCATTTTTATTCACATCTGCACTTATTTGACGAATTCCTATGTATTAACCTCGTTAATTGTGTACCTTTTTTTTTAGGGTACAAAGGTAAAGCAACTCCGTGAATAACAATAGAATACACATATCATGCAGAAATATAATCTAAAATTATGGAATATTGATATCGTTCATGCCTATGTACATTTATGTGAGGAAATAGGATATTTGATAGCTTTATTCAAATTCTGTTCATTTCTAATTCAACAGCCTTGATTTTATGGCTTTTAGATTTGAAAATTACTGCAACTATGCCGACTTTCCAGCCGAACTAACGTGGCACCACTCAACAAATTGCATGAACGTATACACTCTAAATAAACGAATATCCACTGAATTTTAAAAAATGTTATTAAAATGCCATTGCTTGAATACTTAATGGAAGCCTGAAACGTTCCACATATCACAGCAAACCGACTGAATTTAACTTAATGGGCTGATTATTCATGCATATTCGTTCATTAAGCTGCATTTTTAAATAGAACAATCGTTAAAAATTCGCAGTTTTTATGGTGCGTGATACCGATGGAAATGCTGGTGGTATACTTCATTTGCTAATCAATTATGAAACTCGTTGAAATGTTTCCTACGTTTATGATCACGCATACTAGATATATGTGTTGTTGTCTGAGGTTTTCGCGCGTACAATGTGTGATCGCGTTGTTTCGAGTTCTACTCCACGTGCTGGTGTTTCTGTCCTGAAATGGCGCGGTGCTACATTTCGGTAAAATCGCATTTACCGTCTTCAGGCGTTTACTACTCTTTCGCAAGCTTCGTCTGACTCGTCAGTCGAAGCTTGCTTCTATAGATTAACAAGAAGAATTTCTACACGTTGCAAAAATAATGTGCGTCGTGAACACTCTCTAGTTATCTGTAAAACATTTATCTAACCAACCTATTATGTCTTAAGATTCGCAATATTTACCATTATTATTATCATTTAATATAAGCTCTTCGGTTTATTATTATAAATGTCTTCTCTAATCTTTAGTGCAATAAATGTGATAAAATAAAGTTGAATGTATTCTTATTTGATAATAATCACCCAATTGAAGTGCAAATACTTGAAGAAATTGTATGGGCGATATGCCGATTTCTTGGTAGACTGAAAGTTAATACAGTTCTCATACTCATCCTCGCGGGTCAGCCGTGTATGTACAAGTTTTAAAACCGTCCAGCAAACTTTCTTTGCTACCACTATCCACATCTAATCAATAAAGTTAATGTACCAACTATCGTCCTCTTAATATTTCCCGTCATCGTCAAGCTAAGGTACCCACGAGCCATTACAGTAGCACACGAAATTTTTATAAATTGTCTGAAATAATCGCTCCATAATGCTTTGGAGACATTTCACGAGATGCAGTCTGTACATCTACGTACTTAGAGCGAGCATACAAACATACATTGCAAATACCGCAACACATTATTGAGATTACTCTTTGTTTTTACAAACACCATAAATACCAACGTTGTAGCGTGGCGGTCGGATGAAATGCTTTCTACCGAAGCTGCCGTGGTACTATTGCTACTAGCTAACGACCGTTTGGGTTGCATTACTGCCATTTCACTTTGATACATACCGAAATAGATGAATTTCGCGAAGTTTCTAAATATTTTCCTCCAGCTCGAAGTTAGTTTAATCGTGAATTGTGTAAAGGCGAAAATCTCTTACATCGTATTTGAATGTTACATATGTAAATACGGGCATAAGTGAATTTGCCGTCTGATATTCTGCGTTACTGTAGAAGTCAGTTGTAGAAATGTGAATTGCTTCCGACGAAAGCCGCTGGGAGTGAACTTAATTCAATAGAAGTCAACGCTATTTAGTTGCCGCAAATTTTAACGCATCAGACTCTGTCGCATATGCATTTGCATGTCACTTCATCAGGACTGCCTCCAGACACCATTGTTCAGTATTTCTATCCTAAAGCTTGATCCCACATACATTCGATTTGTATTTTACCTGAAGAGGGACGATCCAGCGATTCAAAAGCTTATGAAACTTTGGGAACACATAGTTCGCATGTAGGTATGTACTATTCCGCGAAGTAACACTTTGAGTGGGTGAAATCAATTTGTGAAAATTGCAAATTTTTTATGCTGTCAGTAACTCGCTAACGGAAAAAGTTTTAAATTTATAATTTTATTTTAAACATTTAAGATGTTTATTCACACATCCTTTTTCTGTGTGTCTCGAAATTAGTCATGACCATACTGCGGATCGACGACCATCTTTATGACCAACAATTGACACAGAGTGGGGTACGATCCATTCGTCTAACAGCGGCATTAGTAAAAGGGATACACAGCAGAGGGTGGGGATTCTTGAAGACGCCCCATTTACTATTGGTGCGATCTCTGTTAACTTGACCGGTAACTAAACGTGCACAGTCGGTACCATTGAGAGCTGGATTCTGTTCTGAAGAGCAGTATTCGCATGGATTTATTGCATTCACTAGTATCCAATCCGCGTTGCATCCGATAATCTGCTGCCATTGTTTGCCAATTGAATTAAAAGTTACTCAAGCCACAATTGCGGATGCAAAGACTCTTTTGATAATATTAATTTGAATTATTATTACATTTATTTTCCTAAAATTTAAAAGTCGCGCTTTGCTTCTAGTTTCCGGTACAGCTACGAGGGGCGGTATAATATGGTTTACCTACACCCAATGAGTTACCATTTTAGTAGGTTATTTTATAGTACACAAACAATGCACTGCTTGTAGTAATTAATTACCTGTCAATGCAATATTTCAAATATCATTTATGTTTGTAACATATGTATGTTTTATCTGCCCCTGAGACCTATACTTCCTACCACTCGTAGCCGTGTGCTTGGATTATTGTAGGATTGACAGGTAGATTTTATTGCTCCCATTTTAGTTTATGATGGATATTCCCAATAAACGCGGTTCTACGCGTTTATTCGCTGAACCTAAGTACTTGGCCTTGCGACGCGGAAGATAGTACCGATATTTAGTCGTTGCAAGTGGGAGACAAAACATAAACCTGCTAATATATATAATGTAAGGTCCATAAGAATCTTTGAATAACAGATTGTGGTAAAAGGCAGTTAGCCAACATTTTAATTAAGAATCCGCTGTACTTTCTTTTAAGGTGCAAATGCGAATGATTCCGAATATGGAATGTACATTTAATTTTATTTACATAAGAAATATTATTTATTTAAATAATTTTTATTTACAATACATTTACGTACGTTCTACGAAATGTAGAATTTTCCAGTATCAAAGTAGCACGTCTAACATCAGTGGCGTTATATACATACCTCGCAAAGCTATTTCGTAAAATTTGCATAAATAGTCTGGGAAAATTCTGAACCTGAGAGTTAAAGTCTACATATGTGGTTTAGTGGCAAGTTTAGTTCGGTTCAAGGTTGATAATATCCTTTTTTTTTAGGTTAATTTAGAGAAAATGTTTTCGAACAATAAACACTTGAAGATAAATGACGCACAATATAAAACATACGCCGAGGTAAACAGGGTGCCCAGTTCATGGTGCAAACTATAAAAATTTGGTTTATTTAATCATAATATATACAGTGAAGTAGTAATATATAGTGAATCAAGGAGCCTATTTCGACACAAAATTTCGGAAGTACATCAAAATTATTAAGGCATAGTGTTATTAGTTTTTGAGCTTGAAAATGGTAAAGTTTTATTAGCAATCTTTTTAGTATAAATCTGACTACCTCTGAATTCGGAATGTCTTGAAATAGTTCTAACCAAAAGTTAAACTCAGAAAATGGTCAGAGTACGTCCTGAAAATTTGAATGAATTTTTGAAATTTTGTGTGAAAACAGACTTTTTGAGCTACTATGCAAACACATCGGCGACTTTACGACTTGAACCTTAGTACATTAATTGCAGTGCTTCCCTTTACTTATCCTTTACATATCCTTTATACTTTATTCTATTTCTCAATTTATTTCGATTTTGCGTTGTTTTTAGCAAGATACTCTATCTAATGATTTCTAATTTCTTTTAGTTTTCAAGTCAACTATTTCTTCTGAGCCACTACATTTTGTGTAGAGTTTTATATTTTTATATTAAGCTATCCACTTTAAAATACTTGTATCTTAATATCCACCACATCTTCTAATTTAGTATGTTAAAGACAAAGATTTGATACTACTTCGGACACCGCAATTAACCTATCAGATTTTAAAGCCAACTTCACATTCTAATTTGATCTAAACTTATGTCTTTTGCGTCTATTTGAATTTAAGTATTTCATATTTATAATCCATGGTGACTTTATGTGAGTGTAGTATGTTTCTGTCATTATTTTATTTTCCTGATCCTTCGGGCTAAATTTGTTATGGAAAACTCAACTAACCACCTGGAGAAGCCAACCAAACTGTCTGGAAAAGTCAGCCAACCACCTGTAGAAGCCAATCAACCCTTGAGGAAAGCCAACTAACTACTGTTGAATGGAAGGGAACGCCATACCCTGATCCAAGATTCTACCACATCACAGCATAAAAAACCCAAACATTCGTATTCCTGATCACCAAACTTAAGAATCGTAGCTTTTTGTTACTATCATTTATCTATCACTTATTATCAAATATTTTATTTTAAAGTATTGCTTAATTATCAGTATAGATATTTGTTTTGCTTCACTGCAGATCTATCTCTTCCTCTGATAACCCTAGCCTGACTCATCTCTCTGCTGGCTCCAAATGCAACTTTAATTGTTACAGCATTTAGATGCTTCTTTCTAATTTTTGTGTAGGTAGACACGTTGTGTGGATTAGAGATGATGCAATTTTGATATCAATATTTTATTTCGAGAACGAAAATGCACCAACCAATTTTATTATGATTACATTATTACGAGTATACAGAAATAGCTACTTCTGCAATTTCATACTAAATGGGATTATACCTGCGAGATAAAAGAACAGCAAACTTTCAATGGAAGAAAAGCACATAACTACTCCAATTGTTCCTAATACAGGCTTCCCTACCAATTATTAATTAAAAAAAAACCATTAACAGCTTTTACAACCGGCATCGATAATAACGGCGCAGTGAAAAGGACACAGTTACACTGTACTGCTGTAGTAATTATTTATATAAAATTCAATTATCGTCTGGTCGGTATTGACGTGCAAATTTCATAATAGCTATCGTTTTCGGGTAATTAACTGCCGCCAATGCAATTCCTCCTTTATTAACATTCAAATCTAGATTAGTAGTATACCGTACAGGTAATTGAATTACCTAACATGCACTAGTTAAATGGAAATAATCGACGTTGCATTAACAAGTTCATTAGCATCAACAACCGACATGTTCTATAAAGGCGACTAAAAAGAATATCGCGTGTTCAGCTTGTGGGTTAGGCATTTATGCTGGCCGATATCCTTAATCGTATTAATTCAAACAGAATTTGATGTAATAGAATGTACAGGGAAAATCGTTGCATCATAAATACGAAATTATTGAAAATAAATGTTTCTTGACTACAATGTTTAAATTTAATTTCTTTTAAAGTATAGTGTACCTATAGATAGTGTACCTATATACAATATATAATTTATGTAATAATAAAAGGAGTTTCACAAATATGATAGGGAGAAAAGTCCCTCAATTCGAGTAGTACAGCTACACACAAAATTTTGTAGAAAACGGCCAACATTTTTAGTTTACGTGCATTAACAAAATTTACTTTAGCTACAACAATTATGTAAATTTTAGAATCAAACGAAAGATATGTTTGGTCATTATATAGCTACCGCAGCATTCTAACTAATTCAAGAAAAAAAAAGCATGAAGAAGAAATAAACATGGCATATTAACCAGGGCACATTTCTATTTTAAAGATCACCAAAATTTGTAGAAACTTCTGCTACTATTAGAACTAAACAATTTGCATTTGAGAACTAATAACAATTAAAAATATCGCGATTAGGTAATTAGGAAACTTCGCGTGAAATTCTACGATGCAAGGAGATAATTATCGTCTTCTAGATGTTGTGTGAACGATTTCTGTATTGCTAAGCTTTCAAGTATTTTTATGCAGTCAGTCATATAATTTTGCGATGCACATTTCCGCATCTCTCCAAGATCGTAACATCTCTCCACAGGAATATCTGAAGTACTAGAATCAGTCTTCCGTGCAATGCACGTAAATTCGTAAAGTAGACGTAAAATATGTGTTTCATACACGGCGTTATTAGTAATCTACGAATTTCTAGCACCTACTTAGTATACCTTTGGAATTAAAATATTTAATTACACCATGAAGCAATTTTCGTGAGATTGTATATACTTCAAACACGGCTTCAACGGTTTAAAACCTTTCGAATTTCATTTAAGTATTAAAATGTTCTCGTAGATTTTAATATTAATAAGCAAATTCTATAATTTTTGTGTTTTGGATTCTAAATACGTTAAACACTTTAACAGCAAATTCCCGCATTTGCACCCATAGTTCAGGAGGTAATAACAGTGTAGATAATCGCCTGCTAAATAATTAAACGGCAGCAATTTCCGAAGTTGAACTTTGCTCGTTTCCAACTACTTCCGAATGAGTTGCGCCAAATGCAACGCGTATATTTAAAAACTAAAGGCATAGGCTGCAAAAAAAGGATGCGGAAAATATAAGTCATTCATCCAACGGGGCTTCGAAATAAATAGAGCAATCTATTGTACGAAATTATCGCCACGATTGTATTGAAATTTTTGGGGACATAATTTTATTGCCTTTTATTCGTTTCAAATGCAAATTTTGTAGGTATTAAATAAATAATTTTATTTTATTGTTTAAATTTTGTAAAATACTGAATTTGGGTATTTCGTTTTGGGAATAGTAGTTTATAAAATTCTAGTTTACCTGTGGAATCACACTGTGGGGATGTTCAAATCAATTTAATAAAGTATTGATAATTCAAAAGGGAGTAGCTGCTATTTTAAGTGGCGTTTGTTCAAAAAATAAGTAATAATAGTGACAGCAAGTATTTGTCCAACAGATTTCACAATCCACTAACAAGTGAATGATACTTTATTACATAATATAGAAAAAAGAAAAAAAAACACGTATCCTGGAAACAAAAGCGACATCATCAATTAACAACCAACGAAAATGTTTGTGAAGTTCGCGTTTGCGTTAATAGCAATATGGACTAACAGAGCTTTCAGAATTATATTAGTCCGAGATGCTGGAATCCAAAAAGTGTTAATTTGTTTAGCCCATAGTTTCGGAACCCAAAACAATGTTGTAGGCAGATAATAGTGATGCCAACCCCACGTAGGGGAAAGCTACTGACACGCTTTCACATTCAGACATTTATTGGAAGGAGACCGGCTGATCCCAGAAACCTGGAATTAAGTCAAACCACGATAGCCAGCTCCAGGCTTTAGGATCCAGGCAAGTAGTTCCTGGCATTAGGATGAATCTGAAGGATTCCCTAACCAACCAGCGAAACGCTGCCTCCTCCGCTATATATATTCGCCCCTGCCACGCCCGTTACTCTATGGCCTATCGGAGACTGGGTAGTGAAACTTCAGGGTTTTTTGTGTAAACATTTACCCAGGTGTGAACAGGCAGTTTTGTTCCAAATCAACCTCTTTAGGTATAGCGCGCTCAGCGCATAGAAAGGGCCGATTGAATGGCGCTGTAAGAGGGGTAGATTTTCGATGTCTCTCACTGAATATATGCCATCGATTCCATATGAAACGGTCTTCAACTTTCACTGTATGAACTCGATAATTTGTTTGTAAACTTCATGGTATGGGTACCACACAACACGCGTATTCAAGTTTGCTACGGACGAAGGCATTAAACAGTGATAATCTGTAAAGACCTTAGATATGCGTGCAATCAATTCCAAAGGTCCCAGAGCTCTAGAACACATGTGAAATATGTAACGCGAGAAGCAAAGCTGGTTATCGAATATTACTCCCAGATTGTCCCCTAATTGTTTCCGAGCCATGTTAGTGACATCGATAAAGTAGCTTTAAATGATCATGCGGCGATTCTCAGCAGGGGACACAATATTACATTTGTTTACATTCAATTGGAGTTTACTGGGAGCATACTAACGCATCACTGCATTTAAGCACCCTTAACAGCGCCAAGGATTGAAGCTCTACAATTAGATCGTTTATGAAGATGTTAAAGAGAGCCGAGCTCAAGTTGGATCCTTATGGTAATCCTGAAGTGGCAATGTAATTAGCAGAGCAGCAGCTATTGCTAAAAAACCTAATTTACTCTTTACTCTTTGAAAAAAGTCAAGAAAGCTATTTATAGTGAGATGATCTTGGTCGTTTTCATCGTTGAAATATTTTTCTTAAACCGCTAGGATTTGTTATTACTGAGATGAGCCTTCGTCCACCCCTAACTTCCTACTTCGTGTCGCAATGAAACAAACTCTCTTTCGAGAAAGTTCCCAAAAAAAACATTTTCTTTTTCCTTTCCTTTTTTCTCCAAAACGCAAGGCGAATTGAGATTTAAAATGCCGTCTTAAAATTTAAATCGGAGACTCCTTTTTATAACGCAATACCTCTTTCTCTTCCTGCGAATGTTATTTTTTCCTTTTGCCATAAGAAGTAAGGGAAGGGTCGGCCGTTTACATTTATTAGTCTTAGTTTTTATTGCGCTTTCATAGTTCATAAAATTTAATGCACGAACAAAGGAACTTCATAAAACCTAAGCGAAAAACGTAGCATACAAATACTCAGAAAGACCGGCACTAAAATATAAACGATATAGACATTGGAATAATTGAAAAATTTTATGTTGTTATAAAATATCGGTAAATTTTAAAATGAATACGGCAGTTATTGCCGCTTCAGGATCTCTTTTGCTTCCGGAAAAAAGGATTTGCTTCACATACAGCCTTGACCGTATGTCTTTGACACCCAAAATATCTACGTTACCATCAAACTTTGAAGGAAATGTGTGGTATAATACCAAAATATATGAATTTAAATGTAATAGAAGAGGATGGAATAATCTGTGGTCTTAATATGATGTCTAAGTAATAATCTATCAGGAAACTGTCTTACGCTTCATCACTATATCTCTTCGTACGTCGACTGGTCGTACAATTGCTGCCGACTTTTTGTTCCTTTTAAAATCAAGAGTACCTCGTAATCCAGAGCAAGGGCTGCCTCTTTTGGAGCCAGTTTTACCAATCCTGTATAAAGATTGACTAATTTCTATTCTAAATTTCTTTTGATTCAGCTCTTTTGTTGAACCTTTAAAATTCACTTATATAGCAACCATTTATAATTGGCAAATCAAGTAAATCGTAAAGCAAGTGAAATGCAATTTCTTTGACTTGTTCCTCATTCTGTGGCGACCAATGCTAATAAATTGACAACCTTGTTATCTTTCCAAGCGAATGTTGAAATTTGGACAGATTCAACATCGGTAATAAATTTAACAGAAGTCCCTCGAGCTTGTTTTTTCTGTTGAAAGTCTGCAGTTAGGAATTCCATTTCTTCTGATGGCAGAATGCCGTGTTGATGAAAATAAGATTTATTTTGATAATTATCTAAGAAAGTAAGTAATCTTACATTTGAATCTTGGAACCTCCCTTGTAAGTTAAAGGACTAATTTTGCGTTGGCTCTTAAGTCAGGCCCATTTGTATGTTTCCAAGATGGATCATTTTCTCTTCCCGTGTAAACTTCATAGTTATATACATATCCTGATATATGAGGAAAAATGATTTATAACACCATTTATGGCCTTTGTTCGACATATACTGTTTTAGATGGTGTTGGACTTTTGTCGCAGAAAATTGCTCGTCGACTGACAAGCTTTCTTCCATTGGAATAGATACAAATTTCTCGTTTGCATAGTGTATTAGTGGTCTGATCCTCATATAATTTTAATTTGAATAATTCTTCATAAAAGAGCAAATAAAACGTTCACAAAGTGAAGTGCACGTGGTCACCTCGACTTTACTACCCAAATAAATAACACATATATGATTATTCGAAGGAGATAAATGTAAAATGAATGTCTCATTGCCTGTATTCACCTGATTTATTGACTAACGACTTCTTTTTGTTCCTGAAAACCAGTCCAAAGAGACTGTTGAAACCTTCAAAAACCATGTTTTGGAGGCAACACCTTCAGAATGGAAAAGTGGTTTGCGAGTTGGTTGAAGTGCATGCAAAAGTGTATAAAGTCTGCGGAATCTTTTGAAATAAAACCATTTATGCCAAAAAAAAATTTCTTTCACTGTTTTTGTAAAAACTTGAAGGCATTCCTCCTAATACAGCAAATTTACTCTAGAGTTACCCAATACAATTATAGACATTTTAATGGTATGTATTGATAAATAATTTTGTGACATCTACTTACTAAACACCACCAGTACATACGCGGCAGTTTTTAGTGAAAATCAGCTTACCTGAAACAAAAAAAAAGCGTCATGAAGCAAATAGGTTTAATAAAAGTCTACAGAACAGCTAACCGATTTGACTGACTTCCTTCCCTTTAATATCCTCCTAATTTTACTATTAATGTCTTCACTAACTCGCCAATTAGGCTATCATATTTGGTTAGGACGATAATTTGTATTTCTAGTTCTAGAAGGACGCCGGCGCCCCAGATATTATGATAGATAAAAGTAATGGTAGCGTGTGATGGATGTGGTCATTAAGAAATTAAATAAAGTACCCATAGCAAAGCTCGCTCTGATAATATGTTAAATAAATTCCATTGAAGTTTGCAACTTAAAAAAGTTGG
Organism: Oryctes borbonicus; assembly: GCA_902654985.2. Taxonomy (NCBI): domain Eukaryota; kingdom Metazoa; phylum Arthropoda; class Insecta; order Coleoptera; family Scarabaeidae; genus Oryctes; species Oryctes borbonicus. Next base: position 4,405,807 of record LR736858.1, read on the forward strand.
AGAAAAGAAACGATTCGCTTCGAATGGGGCAAGGGAAGAATATTAATAGTTTGCTAACGGACAATATCTTTCAAGGAAAATTCAGTGCATACAAACTACAATAGGTATATGTAAAGACTGTTTCTTCTCGTATCTAATTAACAATGTTTATGTACTTGCATAATAGGAAATTGTGGAAAAAACACGGCGAAACAAGGCAGTACCGCCAATAAACAAAAACGCAAGACAATACTAACACTCAGGACAATAAAGGGAATATCGCCTAAGGTAGAACAAATAAAAAATAAACTAAAATTATGAGTATGGCTTTTAGACAGAACACATCAGCAAATGCCTAGAAACAATAACCAAAAAATAATGCTAAGATAGCTTAGCTTCCTCATGGTATTAATGGAATAATTCACGGCAAACGCAATAAAACGAGAGAGAGAAAAAAATACACTAACACACGGACATGTTTCTGCCTAGCCGGCGTCATCAGCGTGGTTTCGAGAGTATTTTTCATATCTCTACCTTCTATCGCTATTGCCTCACAGTTAATACCATAACTTCCAAAACGACAAACTCGACATTTCTTGGCGCCTTCTAGTGCCAAAGAAACGCATGTCTGCCGTTCAGGAAGCAGCGACATAAATCGGGTACTGTTCCCCAAACCTTGCCTCGAGCAGCTCACATGACTGCTAAAGACGAGATGGCGATGCTGGTAGCGCACATGTGCGCACATGCAAGAAATGTCAAGTTTGTCGTTTTGAAAGTTGTGGCATTAACTGTGAGGCAACAGCGATAGAAGGTAGAGATATGAAAAATACTCTCGAAACCACGCTGATGACGCCGGGTAGGCAGAAACATGTCCGTGTGTTAGTGTATTTTTTTCTCTCTCCTTTTATTGCGTTTGCCGTGAATTATTCCATCAATACCATGAGGAAGCTAAGCTATCTTAGCATTACTTTTTGGTTATGGCTTTTAGAAGTCAACCTCGTCGAAAATTTATGGATGATATTGTTGACTTGTCCGGAACAATTTGTCAACATTGTTTCACATTGATGTTCGGCTATCATGCACATTTGCTTGAAAATCCTCTAATTCAGTTGTTTGTTGACGAAATTACTTAGACTTGTTCGCATCATATCTTGCCAAAAATTGAATGTGCCTTTCTCCTTATTAACCAAGACTGTGCCTTTGGTTTACGTACAGTATTTTGAATTTGAATTTTAACAACAGTTTCATTCTTATTCCTTTTAATGTTTTATGGTGAATTTTCCGACACCATATACCTTAGCAATTCCTGTTACCATTTGCTCTCTTTCGAATTTGTTTTGCAAACTAGAATATAAAACTCCAATTTGGTATCCTTTATATGCCGGTGACCTTCTCAGTTTAGTTTAAGATTGATGGAACTTACCCTGAGAGAGGCACTTCACAGGATGGACTACTAGAAAGGCATAACATATCGGCGTGAGCACGAGAAAGGACAGTATCTGCGAGAAATTTCTATAGAAATTGCTCTGGAATTACTTCCATTTCGCTTTTTTATTAGAATGAACGAATTTTCTTGTAACGCTTAGATTGAAAATACAACAGAAGCCTCATTCTTTTTCAAATACAATTTTTATTCGTCACGGATGGTTAATATGTCACAATCTATTATAATGATGTAAACATTGCAGTCGATAAAAACTCACATCACCTATCTCCACCTTACAAAAGCGCCTTCGCGAGTTGTGACAGGTTTCTTTTAAGGTTATAGAAACATATATTGTCATGCAAATTCAACGAGCGCATTTAAAAGGCTGCTCAACACAGATAAGGGAGCACTTAATTAGAGGAAAAATAATAATCTGGCCTCCGCGAGCGGATAATTTGCGCTCAGGTGCATATTAAATTTAATTAGCGCTAGGCGAAAGATTACGAGGCAGGGTATTTGCAAGATGTTTCAAGTAAGTATATGGACTTTACGTTGGCGATACAAATCATATCTTAAAAAGAATCTAGATTACGTATGGATAATTTATGCTTTTAGCTAAAGGATACAATACGTAAGCAGTGTAGAGTATTTGATGCGATTTGGCTAAATAGATTTCCGTACAATGCTTATACAGAGCTGCAGCAAGCTTTATTATTGTAGAGTTAATATTACAAGCTTTGTAGTTTAAAATTATGTACGGGTTGCCATCTAGAGAGCAAAATGTGATAAATACTTGCGTTATGGAAAACAACGTTTCAGATTTAGTAAATTCACTTCTCAACATAATCCTCAAGTAAGCTTTTAGTTTAAGTAAGACCGAAAGCTGGGGCGATAAGAAAAAGTCGATATTATAACAATTCAAGAGTATCCAATCAGAGTATCAATAACTTAGTAGTAGATATTTCAGGTGATATCAATCGTTTGAACATCATAAAGATAAAGGTTGCCTTGAAACGCTTTAACGGAATAACTCCTCTCAAAATCTTCACATGAGGTCTTATCTTTATTACTTGCCTCTACAACTCCTTAAAGAAAAGGAAAAGTAGATAGAAATCAATAACCAAGGAATAGAAACACATGCTTAAGGTGTAAAGCGGGGTTAATTCGTTTTATGGTGCCTAATGAAGTTTGGAAATCCCGATACTTATTCCCGCCAGTTCAAGCTAATACCAAACATATAAATTCCAAATCCAAATTAATTTAGCTCAATAAACGATGCCAATACTAGCCAAAATCCTCCCAAACACACCAGAAATCGAAATATTGCCGGCACAAATACACTAGACCTCCAGACCATAATCGTGTTCTATATTTACAACCACTTATGAGACGGTCAAAACTGTTTCCCACGCCATAAGAAGAAAATAATGTGAACAAGTTCAAGAAATATTACAATTTCCAGCAATAAAAGCTTTGGTAACCTATTTTTGTTGTTACGTAAAGTTGGCTGGGAGAAAGCGCCAAATGGTCTTCTGTGACGCAAAGCTGATAGAAAAGCTTGTTACTAGGCAAGCTTAGCATCAATGAACTTACACAACGCACTCAGACAATCAGCAATAATTTGCTATAAATGCTCTAAACTTCTTTTACCATATTATACATTAATTTTCACAATAATACTATGTATTAAAACTATTATCACTAGATATTTAAATCTTTACATGACGCACGTGGTTCAATTTTGCAAAATGTGAGAACTACATCCTCTTGCAGCGTACCTTACATGCACGTTCAAATGGACCTAGGTATATCGCTACAGATGCTCTAGATATCGATTAAACATCTCCATGTAATGGTCTAGATATATGGTGAAAGTTCTAGCGTGCAGAATTGTTTGTGCTTCCGAATAAAGTACGATCGGCGTTTCCAACAACAAGAAAAAACATTGATCGAAGTTATTTTTCTTCCACAGTACGGAAACTATTGTTCCCTGAAGTGTAATGAACTGTTTCAAGTAAAAGGGATACTAAGTGCTTGTAAAGATATACATATATCACGAAAAATAATTAAATACTTCTTGCAATAAATAAATCGTTAAATCGATACATTCACCTAGCTTTTTTGTACAATTTTGCCAATTATAAACCCTATATTTGATATTAGAAAGATACCTGTGTCATCCCAAAAATTGTATAGCAAGTATGAAAGTAGAACTAAAACTAAGACATGGGAAAAGTACGTGAAGATAGACGGAAGAGTCTCTTGTCGTTGTAGTACGAAACATTCCCTATCCTAATAAATCAAATAGAACGGAGTATGACAACGGTCCATTCTCTCTATTCATTAAGTTTGTGTTGCTCTGTATATACATAATTTCTTAATCAATTTCAAGTCTTCTAATTTAATATTTTGCCCGGTTTCGTTTATGTGTTGTTCTACACTTAACAATTCTACTTTAGCGTATCTGTAACATCTAATGTGCTCATTGACTCTGGTACCTATCGCTCTTTTCGTTTGAGCAATACAGATCGTCTACATACCTATGCCAAATTCTAGAAAAATATGCGGTGTCCTTTCTCATACACGTTTCAATATCTCAACAAATCTATAGCTCTGCAGACATTTTCAAAGCATTTGATTTGATTGACCATGAAAATTTGAGCCGTATACTCGACGCGTTCTTATATGTTTCAACAAAAATGTTAGGTGATCTGTACCGGGTATCTTTCTGATAAGTGCACTTTGATATCTAGTGTTCCGCAGGATTCTAATCTAAGTCCATTCCAGTTTGTATTATATATTAACGATTTACTACTTCAAATACACCGTCTTATTCTTGCATATGCTGATGATATAAAAATCAGAAATTGCAACTGTTAGCCAGCGTAAGTTGAACATATTGCTGGAATGGTGCAAGAGAATTGCACCGAGATTGACTATTGAGTGTTGTGTGTTCCTCGTACTGCGTTGAGGGAGTGCTCTAAGTCGTAAAACCGTAAATGTTCGAGATCTTAGTGTGCTGTTTGATCATGACCTTCAGACCCCACAAAATATTGGATTTTATAATGCGCATTTCAAAATATGCCTCCGTGTACCTCCGATATACTGGCTTTAGAATAAATTTAGCGTAGATTGTTGAAATTTATCTCTCCCAAAAGTATACCACAGGATGTTAGCTATCGCGCTTTGAAATAGTATCCTTGAGTAAACGAAAAGATGGGACTTGCAAAAAATTCGTACGTAAATTGATAACAATTACTATCGACTGCCCTCTCGGATAGAAAACGATGAATGGGAAGATATCTTCAGGTAAATGTGGTCAGCAAATGCATTTGAATGTTTTTTTAATTTGCAAGGCCCAAACATTACTTACCTTTGTATACACGCAAACACTACACTCATACATTCACACATACATCAAGTTTGCATGTACATTTAACGTCCATATGTACATTACTGGTCACTTAGAAAATAACATCTATTTTGCACATGTTGAATTACCCTGTTATTGGACCTTTATGGTGGGTTGGGTAAAAGACTATTATTATTATTATTATTAGTATTTCCAAATTCCTTATTTACAAATTCTAATGAATTTTCTACTTCTAGACTATCTATTAGAATATGTATGTAGAGTAGGGATGTTAGAATTAGAGTTTTTTCTCACACCATTCGGTCTTACAGTTGGAAATGTTGGTCAATACATCCTCGAAACAGCTGTTCTGTATTAATTAATTAAACTTGTGTGGTGCGGAGTGCGGACTTTAGTGTTGTTGGCCATACTACCTCACAATCCTTGCTATTATTATTAAAAAAATAAAAATCTTGCCTGCGTATCTCCGTGGTTCCTGTTTCATAAGCGGAAGTGCAATAAAATATATAGTGGAGTTTATAGCGGCTACCAAGTCATAACTTACCCCTATAAATCACAGCTGAATATGAATCGAAAATAAATCAGTTGTTGCTCTAGCATATACGAGGATGCTTTTAAGTGTGAAATAAATTCTTGGGGTTTATCTACGTTATTGGCGCATTACCGCTAACGTAAATCACTTTAATGACTAGGTAGGTGAACGCTTAGGTGAACATTTTGAATAGTATATGCCTCTAAGCACACTTATAAATTTCATTCATTCAATCTTTGTCGATATGCCATAAACGATGCAAGCTCGAAATTCAAGATTGCTGTTCTACGGCTAAAAGCACTAAAAGGAAAGATTTGTCGGGTTACGTATAGGATATACATACAAATACGTATCCTACAAACCGCAAAATGCCGTGCTAAGTGGTTTGTTGATTATGTTAGTGGTTTGCGTGTATGTTGTACTCAAAGTGTATTATTCGCTTTATGAACCAGTGCGAATTTAATACTATATTTAAGTGAAGCTATGAACATTCTCCATTAATCGGCTCGATATTTAATCTATATGGCATCCATTAAGTCAATAATATTTTCACAAAACGCGATGGCGTCACTAAAGAAAGATGAATTTACTAATTAATAAAATATACAGCGTGAATTCTTTTTTTTTTTCACAGACACATCATTTTTTTGATTTTCTTTACTCAGCTTTAAAACGCGAATATATACATGTCATAGCTCAAAACTCAATAAGGGCAGATAGCCAAAGCTTGTCAATAACAATTGCTAGAAATTAACGTAAATTAAATAAGCTACAACTGGACAGCCAGTGAAATTATTCGCTACTTAATACAATAGTATTAGTACATCTCCAAGATAAAGCTTGCATCAGGCTTCATGCAATACACTAAATTAAAATAATCGTGAAGGAAACAAAATTAAATATGATTTGTTAACCGCCTTAATGACAAAAATTGTGCATTTATGAATACATTTTGTGAAATGTTAATTGTAAATGTTACAATTGTAGCTTTCTTAATCAACATAAACCAACTCGTGTTGCACTAGATTCACCGGACACAGAATGTGAGTCAATTTTGTTTTCTTAGAACTTATTCCTAATTTTTTTGTCACGAGACCACGGTTTGTTCAACCGCGCATTAGCTACAGAAATATGTTTGTATTAATGGGTTATGCGCATGTTGGAGGTAATTAGAGCCGTGGAAACATAAACTAATATCGCTGACGTACAATAAATATAATAGAGGTCCTAAGATGCCCTGAGGAACACCATCGATGTAACTAAGAGTACACCAGAGAACACTAGCAAGCTTTGGAGAAGTCCATAAAAACACACAGAATGCGCATTTCTTCTTCTTTATGCATGGCCTTATTTATCCTATCAGTGAAATTCCTTCAGGAAAACGTACTTCTGTATGGCTAAAATCCATACAGGTTACCATCATGCCTAACAAGCCGTCCGAAACATATATCTGTATCGTTTTGTTTATCAAAGGAACAATAACTGTCGGTCTGTAATTAGTACATTCCTTACGAGAGTGAGGCATACCTTTTTCCGTGCTAAAAATATGTTATCCTTTCTTAAAGGAGATTAATGATTTTTTAAAATAACCGGTCATGTGGACTTTAATTTCACTGAACGTCTGTAACATCTTCTTTCATTGCGAATTTTTCGTTGCTTTCAAACATCTTACTTTATTTGTATTTGACCAATTTCCAACATGGTTTAGTATGCATATAAATTAAATACCTATAAAAGAATCTTTTGAGTAATAGCGATGAAATTCACCATAAGGTTTTATGAAATTTTAAACTTCACCTAAAATCTTACAAGAGAAGATTACCAATAACATTTTTAGATACGGCCTCTTAAACATTTATATAACCGCTTGCATCATCCAAGTAAAAAGAAGAACCAGAAAAAATCTTACGAAATGAACATGATACATTTAAAGAATTTCAAAGTATAAGAATAAATAATTCAAAGGCTAAAATTTAAATATTTATGAAATACGCAAAATAACGTCATTTCAACTAACCCGAAAGAAGACTTTTCCAGGCATCAGTTCCAACTCGTAACTTTTTTACAACGTTGAGAATCTCGATGCTCTAAATTTTTAAGGGCCGCCTTCTAAACCAGACCCCGTCAAGCTCAATTACATAATTTTTATCCTAGATGGTTTCTCCTATTATAAAGTTAGTTTTAGAATTGCAAGGTAGACAAGTATCCAAGTTAACGAACTTTAGAACTGAAATATTGCAGTCATAAATTTGTTGGAAAGTTGTAAGTACACATTATTAATTATTCAGTTGAAAGGGGTACCATGGTAAACTACCTACAAGTCACTTGTAGACCCACACGATCAATAACACCACTACATAGGAACAGTTGGCTACACATATTTTATAATTTTAAATTATTTAATTACATCAATTTTTTTGTTTTTTCGTTCAATAACGTTCGAAGACAATTCAATACAATCTATTTTACCTCGTATTTCCTCAAAAACTAACAGAGATAAAAAGTTGTAGTAATATTTAGCGGAAATGTATGAAATCAAGAAAGGCCAATATCTAGCTAAGAGGTAACTACCAACATATTTCGGGCTAAAGTAGCAAAGATGCTAAAGATGAAAACCAAACAATTTACAATAATTTAGGCTGGATAGCTTTTATTGATATACTGTATATAGGGGATTTTTGGTTAAGTAATTTATCTTTACAAGTTCTATAACATGTTAATATGAATGCCTCAACTTTGACGACTCCCTATATAAATAGGATGGTCTTCATACAGCTCAGTTCATATTGCAATCTTAATTCCTGCTAATTATTTGGTAACTTCGTAAGTGCATTTCAGTGTTGCAACGGTTATCAAGGAAATTGTGTCAATGTAAGACGTTAACTACAAGCACTTGCGATAACTTTCTGCAACATAAAAACAATTACAAAACACTATGGGTGGGGACTCAAAAAAGGGATTTTGATTTTGCGAGAAAGGTAGTCGACGATTAATTCCGTTAGAATCAATAGACGAGCTCGTTATTATGTACACTAGGTTTAAGGTTTAGATGTAGTCAATTTAATACCAAGTGTTAAAAATAGAGATATCAACGGAGCAATTTTATTATAACGAAAAAGATCCCACTGTAAGTTTAGTGCATCGCTCGACCAACCATATAGGTAGAAAACCTATAAATTTGGCATGCAAGCATAAGGCATAAGGAAATAGGTCCGTATAAAGTTGTAACTTTAGAACAGGCAGCGGTAACAAACTGATACATCCAGTTATTATAAGAAATTGATGCGTTTAAAAAATCAGTACGAGATTGCAACGGTGAATGACCGGTCTGTCATTCGATATCTTTAAATAATGTCTCTATTTGTTGAAGTATTTTTGACTATTAAATATGACAAAATTCATTTGCCGTACGATTTATTTATAATCACCAATACCAATATTAGTACTTACTAGATGAAGGAAAAACAGACGCAATTTTCCTTCATCGTCGAAACTTACAGCTTACGGAGTAAATTAAGCAGCTGCGTGGACTGTTCGTACCCTCTTTGAAAAAATATTTTCATAAATAATTGAAGATTTCTTATTAGCTTATCCTTCAGTATACTCCACGGTTATATCTCCCGCATGGAAGAATGTTATCTTTTAAAGGCAACATCTATTGTGTTCATAATATATGCATACTGCATTATCATATACTTTCTATAGTAATTTTCGTCGCGTGCGTGCTCTAAATCTCCCCGGATGGTAAGTTGATGCAGGTAGGGAAAACCCATTCACGCCTACTACCCTCCCTTGTCTAATCTTTTATCCATTGGGGTTTCCTTGCTTATTTCTGAATTTAGTACGATTCTACATCTATTACGTTAAATTGCATAATTATTCATAAAAAATAAATACTAATATCTTGTTTGAACCATAAATAGCGCAAATATAGTGAAGACGTTAAAGAAGAAAAGAAGTAAGAGAAAATAAGGCTTAATACATCCTTCAGAGAAAAAAAGGTCACTATATTAGTAAGAAATGTTTTTAAACCAAAGAAATGATTCTTTTTGGATTCAAAAAAATATATATCTTTAACCAAGGATGTTAAGAAGTACAATACCGGGTGCACGCACCTTAAAGTTAAGGTGCATTGCTCTTATTAAGAAATCGGGATAGCTATGATTCATTATTTGTTATTCATTGTAACAGGAAACGTCATTTATAATTTAATTCAGTGTATTTGGTTGTTCGTGTTACATCACAACAATCATAAATATATGTTCCTTTTCAAATAAAGAATACTTCGGCATATGGATTTTGTAATGGAAACGGACGAGAGGCAGCTAATGTGTGCCTTGTAGAAACGTTTTTAGCCTTATTTACCATATTTACCAGAAACAAGCACGTTTCCTGCAGCTACTTCTAAACGTCCCCCTAAACTTTACACAGGGCGCAAGAGAGTATGGAGAATTTTACAAAATGTTGGTTCGTAGTCGTACCATGTCTTACCTATATAAGCTTTAAAAGCTACCCACCACGTAGAAAGACTTGAATTTAGTTGATGGTTATTAAAAAATCGAAGGCTTTGTCGAAAAATATTGCTTAGTGATGAAGTTATCTTCACCGAAAACACATTCTGGTGTGGTACTATTGATGATGTTCAAACGAAATGTTTTGCTTCAAATTGCAACACATATTTTACATATATTGTTTTAAAATGTTGTAGTCGTTCCTTATTTAAATATTTACACAAATTATGGAAATACTTCGGAGCTTTTATTATTTTCACAACTCAAAATTACCGACTGGAGTTCTCTCTGAAGATGTGTTAGTAACACGAAACTGGTAGCAAATTTTAATTAATAACAAAGTTATGAGATACTTCTCAACCCTCACATCCTTAAGCTGTGGAATCAAGTCCTGGGACACTCTGTATAAAGAAACCATACATAACAGCCGAAGACAAGTCAATAAAAGAGAGTTTTCAGGGAATACGATATCGGCAATCGTAAATATAATAACATTATCTTTTAATTTCAAATATTGTCTCTATAAAGAAAACCGAACTACGTAATTCTGTTAAGATCCAACTCAAAAATTACTTCAACACATGTAAGGCCAGCGTAGCCTCTATCAATCGCATCAGCTGCCTTTAGACAAGACCATGCTTATGAGGTCTAGCTTCCTTAAATCGTAAAATCGAACAGAATGAGTTAAGTCCGCGAGAGATTACATAAAGTAACCATGAATCGAATGGATAATGATCGTCAGACCGTGGAAATCGTACATAGACAAAGTTAAGCTGAGAAATTCAGAGCGGAGCTAGCTCCAAGTCGTTAATACGACAATCCTTCGCAGATTCTACTTTCTAATACGGATTTAGTTATAAAAATAGAAAAACTTAACCGTTTACTTTCCATGTAAGTTGTAAACGTAACCCTCGATACTAGTAATACCGCAATTACTGTACAAAAAGCAAGAAATATAGGAGCTTCGTTAGAAAACTCTCTCGGTATTTTTATTTAAAGTCTTCGCGTAATTTAAACGTAAAATAGAACTCTAATGAACTTTCCCTTTGAATATTCATGGTCATGATGATCTTTTTAAGCCTGAGTTGCAGACAAAAGGTATTCGTTCCATATTCCTGGTGTAATTCAAAAAATTCAACGTTTCGGTAATATTTTACTTTAACTACTTAAAGTTTGCAGAACATCTGCTTTTATGTTCTATGAAGTTTAACACGGGGAATTTTACTACACAGGCATGCGGTGGTGTATTTTTCTGAAAGTCGCACCTCGCATATTTTAACTTTATTCTTATTGTTGCACATTTCGTACGGTTAGTGCAAGTCGCTGTAGATTCAAGACCCGTCATCGAATTAAGTTCTCCATTGTGTTTGGAGGGGCCTCTGAAGACTTACCTGTTTTTATTTTTATTGAAGTAGTTACTTCTCCCGCGTGTCTGTAGAATGGTATTTCTTTATCTCAGAAACTAAGCATACCCTATGTAACGGTTGTATTTTTATAGTGTGAGAGATCATAAATGTTTATTTGGCTTCGATACCAGTTCGATACCATCTGTTTTCGAATGGCCTAGTTCCATGCAGAAATATTTTCTAAGTAATTGAATACCTATCAACTATTTTCATCTTTAGGTTCATTATTATTATTATTCTTTTTTTAGGATGGCTCATTATTTGCTTTAGTTTGATTCATTCTTTATTCCTCGATTATGGCTTTGTATGAATGTTCATCGAATTTGGCCGGCTCACTAGAAACTTCTTCTCAAATTGTCATAATTTACAGTAATTGAACTTAATTTTGTACCGCTAGACGCAGGATTTGAGGCCTCAGGGACAAGAGTAGATAAATTTTATAGTTTAGTGATAGTAATTATTATTGTTATGAACATTGGAAGCTTTTAATGAACCTTAGTAGTACTTTAAGATCTTATTCTTTCAGTTCAGTCCGTGCGAGAAATGATCTACCGATATACTAGTATCGTGTGCTACTGACGGCAAAACATTTACATAGAATATGTATATTCTGCGGTCTCCAGATATTCTTGGCATAGACGACAGCTACGATCTTCAGCTTTTCCTAGTTTAAATAAGTGGTATTTTGCGGCTGAAAGACCTGTCAAAGATCCTGCTAGTAATCTAAGGTCACCTTTGCAACATTTTTGTTGTCTCTGGCGAGCCTGTATATTCGCTTATTTCTGTTCTAGAATACTTTCCTAGTCTTCCCATGCCTTGATTGCTTGTCTCTTTTTGTTTGGGACCTATGACAAAGCCAGATGGTTATTACGTCCCAATTGCTTTACATCGAATACACATTCGTATCAAGCACGTAAATTTATAGTGTATTTAAGATAGGATTTCAACTAATATTGGGAAAATTCCTTATTTCAGCAGGTTTCGAAATGTGTTCAATAAATTTGGAACATATCTTTCAGGAAGCTCCGAAAAAACGATTATTTGTGCATTGCTTCTTAAAAAAATGTAGTTGATAAGTAATTATTTTTATCCACAATTCGTAACACAATATAAAAGGATACTGTAATCGTCGTAGAACTATTATACTAAATGTAGTTATTTTCACAAGCGGACAAAGACGACAATTGCAAATAAATTTAATTCCAGACGAAAATAGAACAAGCGGTGAAACTGGAGAATAAAAAGGAGAACAAGGATTTAAAACAATGTAATTTTAGATGTAATAGCAATTGTGTCTCGTGCAGTTGTAGGAGATTTGTAATCTCATTATTTTTACTTCTGCGGTCTTAGCTACTGTTAAAGTATAAAAAAATCTCATTTGTTTTACTGTATGGCTCCTTTCCTAAGTGTACTCTTAGTCATAATTATTAGAAGTATGTTTGTTGTAGTAATAGAATCAGATGTACCTACATTGCTGCTATTGCTTTTAAAAACAGTATAACAAGAAACTAAAGAACAAAAATTCAAAATTAAATTTGTTCCGTATTTGGACCGTGTCTTAGGATGTTTAAGAATTTCTATGGACTCTCCAATTTTCTGATTAACACATTTTTTTAAATAGATATCCTCCAGCAAAACGAAGAAGATTGCCAACTCCGAAATTGAAATATCACCGCCAACATCTACCAGATGCAGATGTTCTTCTAAAACTATATGCAGTATACCTAGAAAACGCAGACAATGTAAGATACTCAGCCAATCGCGGGGTATCTCTGTGAATTATTTTTTTCTAACTATTTATACAGTATTATCTTCATTTATATAATTTATAAAAGATCTACAGTGTATTGTATATGGAAACCATACCTCAATATGCTTCTTATATAAATCCATTGCATTAATCCCATTATTCTTATAATTATTTACAACGAAGGCTCATGTAATATGCTTTCAGTTAGCTCTTCACTTCGACAAGTTCCACAAACTGCAACCTTATATGAAGCAAGATGCTTCCAAATTAATGTTAACAATAATGGCAGCCATTTAAAGTGTAATTTAATAGCAATGACAAAAAATCGAACATAGAACACTGGATTAAGTATTCAAGTATTAACTCAGTGAAGTTTATGGATACTATACACCTACGTTATGGGCCATAAAATATTGGACAACGTGGGCGTACGATAATGTTAGCAAAGACTGTGGCGTAGTATGGCAAACAGCACATAAGTATCGGCAACCGGTAACCGGCTGATGATGAAGACCATTCGTGTCCTCCAAACGGCCGTCCCGGATTAATTATTATATAAATAACTAAACTTGTGTGGTGCGGAGGTTGCCGATACTTATGTGTTGTTTTCTGGCGTACGAGCATTTTGAATGAAGGTCTCAATGAGGTTACCACAAAAGAGATATTTTGATGAGACTGTGAACATCTCAATTAGCTAGGGGGATAACGTTTTAACAATTCATTCAAATGTAGCAAAGCTTTCCGCGAGATGGATACCGCGATTACTCACATTTGACACGCAGGTGTCAACTGTAAAGGAATGCTTGGCTATGTTAAAGCACAATTGGAATGATTTTTGCAACTGTTGGCCAAACATGTTAGAACACCAGGAATCAAAGAACAGTCCAAACGGCGTTTTTTCGTGGTCTTTATCGACCAACAAGATCATATCTACAATGTTTTGGGATGTATCCATATTGATTACCTTAAAAAGACTAAAACGATTAATGGCGAATATTTTGGCAACCTATTCGATCGTTTCAACAATGCTGCGAAAGGAAAACGTGCGCATTTGGAAACGAGAAGAATTTTGCTTTTTCAATGTAATGTACGTATGCACACCTGTGTCGTCACCATAGCGAAATTCGAATTGTTTCCGAGCCCACTATATTCGCCAGATTTAACCTGCAGCGATTATTTCCTATGTCCAAATTTGAAAAAATATCTAAACGGAAAAAGATTTGAATAAAACGATGAAGTGATTGCAGAAACACACGTCTATTTTGCAGAATCAGAGACATCGTGTTTTTTAGAAAGTAGGGTACGTTGGAAAATAAAATGAATTTTACGCATAAAAATGTTTTTTTTTTTTGCCAAAGCCAGAAATTTATCGAACTTCCTTCGTATTTTTGTTAGGTCTAATTTCGTACCTCGTAATGTGTCATTTATTATTGGAACTCTTGGCACCCTCACAACTATTAAATTCCTAACAATAGGGGCGACAGTTAAATGAAATTAAATGCTATTTTTTAAAGCACCAGTGACATAAAGGATTCCATTCAAATTAAAATAAAAGCTCAACTATCGGTACAAGAATTTAGAATTTTAATGACTTCTTTCTCTCTAGCGTATCGCAGTTGTTGTATTTAATTACATTCTTCTTTGCAATTTCATTTTTCGAATTTTTCCAGAATGTACTATCCACTGCATCAAATCGCACCCTCCTTTTTTTAATTCCAACACTTCCAACTGGAGAGATTCATGGTGGAATAAATACAGCACCACGGCAATTAGCATGTACTTCCCGTTTCTAAACCCTGAACATCATTTTCGTTTTCCATTCTGAGCTACAGAACTGATCATAATTCCCATAAGTCCTTTTACATGAACTTGGCAACAATGCAAACGGCTAGGGTGAGCGTCTACTTATTTGTACTTGTAGAACATAGCCCATCGCCCAGAGAAGATTGGAAAACGCCCACTCTCCACAGAAAGCGGTGACCACCTACATGGACATCGGATGTTCTAACAATACCGAAGGTCATCGTTTATTCCTATCCTCCTATCCCTCCGACAATGCTTTTCAATTTATTTCATTCTAATGGACACATAATGGTGTACGTATGGATGTATGTATGTGTATATGTAGAGTATGAAACATGGGTTATTTTTAGCGTGCATTATTCATTGAGCTTGCCCATTTACATTATTTTTAGGATAAAATGTTCGAAAAGGAAAGTTCCACGTTAATATATAACGATTATGGTTAACACTGACGTAATTATTATTACGCAGGCATTATGGAAGAAAGAGAACCAAAAAAAATCAATCTTGATCAACGTCATTAATCGAGAAATATGAAAGCAAAGTGATATTGTTTTAATAGGTTTTATTGAGTTTAATTATTTTTCGGGAAATAAAACGAACACCACGTCACCCTAACAAACAAACGAGAACAGAAACAACCAAACCTTAGAGTGAATAAGACACATTTATACTTTCATTGATACTTATAAGCTGAAATTAGTTATTGGAAAGGCGGGTAACATGATTCAAAATCTTCCCGTTGTATATATGGGTCAAAAAAAAAGAGAGATTTGAATTTAACCGCCGAGAGCAAACGTCCGCTGATGTCTATCATGCCTGAATATATCCAAAATATACCGTCTTATTTGGAGAATTTTAATTTGCTTGAAGGCGTTTATCGCGCCTTATTCAACAGTCACAAAAAATGTGTGGCAACGGAATTCCATGAGTTTATCAAACCAATATAACCCACAATGAAATTGTTCATGAACGGCATTGTAGAGATTCTGGGTATTATTGGAAAATAGCGCTATTATAACTTCCTCATGGTATTGATGGAATCTCGCACAGCAAAAGCCCGCGGACGTATTTCTGCGTACCCGGTGTCATCAGCGAAGCCTCGAGCATGTTTTTCAACCTCACATTGCTTTTGCCATGAGTCATTCCATCAATGCCATGAAGAAGCTACGTTATGTTTTGGTCATTGTTTTTAGACATTTTCTGATGAGATTAGAGTTATGGATAAAAGAATAATTTCATAGTTAACAGTGGACCAATTAAGCAATAACCAAGAAGAAAAGGAAGAAAGGTTTTCATATGAAAAAGGTACACTGCTTAAAAAGCCATACCAGTACATCGGATGGAATGCAGAAAATAAGATACCACAAACACCAAATTTGCTGCTCACATAAAATACCCGAAGCAACGTTACATTGATTTATATTTTAATATGTAGTAATAAGGTTTTGCTCGAAACCAATTGTTCCCTTGTCTTAAAGTTTTAAAAAACACCCATTTGAAGCAGCTTAAGTAGAGGTGTCTCCAATTAGTTGGGACTAGCGGATTGTACTTAAAAAAAATAATCTACACATATCTGTTCTTTTAGAACAAATTACACAAAAATATTGTGGAAAATGAGTATTTTTATTAATTGAAGAGAATTGTTTTATTTAATTGCAGTAAGTCGCGAACTAATTGGAGTATTTTATTTTCTATATGTGGATATTTATAGGAATAGAAAATTTTAATACTTAATAAATGTGTTCATAAACATTGTAGTTCAATTATTTGATTTTAAATGACATACATATAGCAGAACTAGAAATAAAAAAAAATTCTGAGGATAAGAACTGCTATAAACTAAATGCACTCAATAGCTTTCCAATAATTCTCTAAATTTGGTCCTTTATAACTTGCAATATAAACAGCGAAAATTAATTAACACTCCACATGTTTAAAGCATACGAAGTAAGTTCAAACGTCATGATGTCTGTTTGCAGTCGCACAAAAATATCCTACCCATATTCCGATCAGTTATAAAAACAATAATGTATTTATTCATAGATTTTCATCTGCAGACGTCAATTTCTATGAGATATGGATTTTCCGTGCCTATTTACTGTAAATGTTACGATAGCTACCGAATATAAGCAAGCTGCTTTATTCTCCCTTTTTTTTATGGGAAATGAATATTTATTGTGACGATCTGGAGCGTATCGTTTCCTACTATATAGTATCAAATGACGAAATATTGCCTCCCATGTTAACGAATAAATAAAAATAAATACTGACGTAACGGACATAAATTATATGATCTTAGTTTGCTGTTTTTATGACTTTTGCACGTATTTGTAGAAAAATGTGTTAATGTGTATTCCAAGCACATAAGGAGGGCACTAAAACTTGAGGGGCTATATAAACTCAGAATTAGATTTTTGTTTCACCTTAGGGTTCAATCTTATTTAAAAACAAACTATAACATTTATTGGAACCATGTGTTACGCTGCACAGTGGGAAATACCTATGATGGCACAAAACCAAACTTGGACGAAACGCAATAAACCTGTACGAAAGCGAGCCTTGTGTACACTGCCCACACTGCTTTGTCGCTTGCCGGCCGCCCAAGTATACTTTTGTGCCATCATACATACTTGAAAGAAGTAATAGAAATGTTTTTCGGGTGATATCGTGTAGTTAATATTTTACTTGACGTTTCGTTGACCATACTGTCAGCTTCTTCAGAAGATTTCTAAAGACTGCTGTTGTTGTCTTTTGCTCCTCGTTATATATACTATTTCTGTTCCGCTAATACCTTAAGGTATTAGCAAGGACCAGCCATTACTACCCGAGGATAATACGCGAATCCATAGAAATAATGAGGAACACCAACAACTTCAATGGCGAAGATGGATACAAGATCAGCAACACGTGGAACGGAACAATTATGGATCAGCAAAGTGGAACGATTATGGATCAGCAAAGCGGAACGGTTATGGATTAGCAAAGCGGAACAGAAATAGGATATACAACGAGGAACAAAAGACAACAACAGCAGTCTTTAGAAATCTTCTGAAGAAGCTGACAGCATGGTCAGCGAAACGTCAAGTAAAATATTAACTACACGACATCACCCGAAAGACATTTCTATTATGGATTAAGGTCGTGAAAGCCTACACTCAACTATTGAAAGAAGTAAATTTTTCAAGTATGTGGAATGGAATAACTGTTATTTTAGGTTAATTTTGAAGCAGAAGGATTATTAACTTTTATTTAGTCAGAATCGTTACATAAGGTAAAGGTGCTAACGTTTAGTGACGATTTGACGTTGAATCATGCTCTCTATCAATTAATTTTCTTGCTAGATCTCCTGATCTTGCACCTATTGGCTTTTTTTGTAACATGTTAATAGGTTATTCGTATATCATTTTTCAAATATAGCCTAGCTCCCTGTCGATTTTTGTTTGCAAGTGTTTCCTGCTTTTGCTCCAGAATGTAATACAGGTACGTATTTAAGTTTTGCAGCAATTCCCACTGTCGCGCATAACTGAAATTTCTTCAAATCGTGGCTAAAATCTCAAAGAAAGAATCCTTTAATTGTTTTTGTCAATTAAGCCTATTTGATTCTATAATTGCCCAGGGGTGAAACAATTTTGGCATGAATTATTTAAATAAGTCGATATGGAACATATACTATACTGGAAGTAAGTAGATCATTTTATACTAAATACAAGCTCACGTAGTTTTCGCAGTATTTTTAAAAGTAAATGTACTTTAAACGATTGAAAGAATATCTTTCTTGTGAGACGAAATAAAATTTAATCTTGAGTTGAGGGGAAACGACACATGTAATGTGACAATTAATAAGTAGTAATTTTCTTCTGACAACAAAGTGGGGTGCGTATGTGGCCTCAATCTTCCTCAAAAAAAGAATACAAGCGTTGGACATTGTGCTTAAATTCTCAACTAATCAGCACAAAACAAGGGGTGATGCATAAAACATCGGAAAGATAACTGTAACGGGATAAAAAATTTAAATCTAGCTCAACCGAGAACGTAAAAGCAGGTAGAGCAAGAGATTGTTTACTTGATGAACGCCGGATAGAATAGCAAATGATTTCCTTTTTCTCGACACAGAAGTATTTCGCATTGCTGTTATGGTAGATGTATTGTGGGGATCTTATATACAGTATGACCAGAGCAACATCAACATCAACATCAGTTAAAATAAATGCTTTGTGTTAATTTTGTAGAATAACAACATTATTTTACTGAATTTAGATCGGTTTTCATATTTTAATAACATAAATTGTCTCGCAATGGAAGGAATAACTCGGATATATTGCCTTGCTTCAGCGTAAGCTAAACCCGTAAGATATTCCTGAATGTATTTTTACCCTTCGGAGGTATTCATATTTCACGTTGAAGGGATTAGTGTTGATAATATTTTCTTAAGGGAAATCTCAATAACTGTCTCTGGCAGCCTATATATCACAAAAATCTTAGCTCCCGAAGATTGGAATTGTAAAATGTTTGGTATAAAATAATGGTTGAAAAAGGTGCTCAAATTTTATATAACCAATGCATAATAGCGTGAAAGCACTTTGAAAGTAGTAGTTTTGCGAACAAAGAGAACTTGCCACGAGGGGGCGTTTTTTATATTCCTGGAAAATTTTAAATTTAATATAATTAATATAATTTTTCATTATATTGTTTTTTTAACACATATGCCTTGACATTTAACAATTTACAGCAGTATTAGTTCTAATGCTTGTCAATTTGTGTTGCCACGTATCAAAATGACCAAAGTCGAATATCCAGCAGTTGAAAAACTAAAACAAAAATTAATCGTGAAGAAATGTCGGCTGTATACGGGGATAGGTAGAAACATGTCCGTGTGTTAGTGTATTTTTTCTCTCCTTTTGTTGCGTTTGCCGTGAATTATTCCATCAATACCATGAGGAAGCTATCTTAGCAAAGGTTTAATATTAACTATTGGAAGGTTCACAAATTTCTAATAAGAGCGTTCGGGGGACAGCCTGATGTATGTAACAGAAAAAATGTAGATATCTATATGTAGAAAAACATTAATCTTCATAAAAGTATCAAGTAAAACATCAAAATACAAAATACGTACACAAAAATTGAACTACACGAATAGTATTATTGAAATTCCTAGACATTTGCACATGTTTTTAACGTAAATACTTCACGTGTGAGATAAAGCAGAAGTATGTGCAACATTCATTTAACGTAAAAAATTTGGAATAGCTTTTACAGAGAACAATCCTGAAATAATAAAAGAAGTTTCTACATATTTAATACGTATAATAACGACTTGCTGTAAAAAAATACTTACAGAACGACAAAACACATAAAATCTCTAACAATGCATTTCTGCGATGGTATTCTCGGGATATATTTCTGCTACTTCTTCACATTTTCTCCATCCATTCTACGAGAAAAGACCGTAAAGAAAGGTAAAGGAATTGACCTCCGAGTATAATATCTTGGTATTTTAAAATCGCTTTAATATCCGAGAGAGCGCCCGTTTCGTCGTAATACAAATGATCACATTTCTCATAATAAATGCGTTCGCAAAATGCAGTCCGACGTCTCTTTCTTACGTTAATAATGGCAAAAATTACATTCTCCGCGGTGAACATTTCTTTAGAAAGAAATCTGTATTCTGAAAAGGACCGTTCCGTCACAAAGGCGCCGTAATTTCGCGAACCAAAGGGTAAGTCACTTGAAGCTGGCCATAATGAGGAAGTAAAAGCGGCGTAAACTATAAAAAAGACCTTTAAGATGTTAACGGGGCTTTACGGTCTGAGCGAAATTACAAATCATACGTTTTTTTTTCTGATACGGAAATGGGTTTTTTCTTTATTATTAAAGTGAATCGCCACTTTCGCTACACGTATCTCTATCTATTTATCAGTTAAATGAGCCGCATGTTCTTTTCCGCATCTCCTTCCATGTGCACTTTATTTTAAATCCATTCAGTCCTCTGAAAATCAAGGGAAATAACAATACCAGAACTATAAATATCTTTTTTTTCTTCACTTTTTTAATATTTCGGTCTTTGTTTGAAACTTACCCAGGAATATAAAGTACAGATTTAAAATGGTGGCTAAACTAATAGAAGTGCATATATCTCAATTGTTACAGTGGAGATAATTTGCTGTTTTAAAATTATCTCTGTTGTAAATAATAACAGTTGTAAATTTCTTTTATTTATCCAGCCACCATTTTAAATCCCGATAAAATTGTAAATAAAGAGCAAAATATTTAGAAAAAGAAAAAAGCGGAAGTAGTACTTCCTTTCCAACAATAATAATAAATAAAATTAACTTCTAAGTTAGAAAAGAATTATTCATTTTATAATTAGATATATAACATTCAACAATTAAATGTTTTCCAAGATTTCCATGATTAACAGTCTTTTGTGAGTTAGCATATTTTGCACGTCGAGAAAGTTCATCGACTGATCTGATTAGTCCATATCTTGATGCAACAATATGGTCAGGATGTCATTTTAGAGCATTATTCACTAGCTCTAATGACAAAATTGTTGTTAGTAAGATTCTAATTATATAATTGAGCTTCTTAAGAAACTATAATGAACTTTAATATACGTGAATTGCTCCATAATCTCCCGCTTTCCGAATAAACTTTCGCATCGTTGCATTGGTTCAGCTGAATTTATAAAATCTAATGCAATAATTCTTAAACGAGGAAAGTTATTCGCATAAAATATAGCCGCATCTAGTTGTAAGCACATACCCCTTCGGGTAATTACCGTTTCAGAGCAACTTTCTGTTTGCTGTTGCGTCACACTGGTGTGAAGAGCATACTCGCTTGTATTTCTTATTTGTTTAGCGATGCTGTTCACCTCATTTTTTGCAGATGTTTCAGTAACCCGACATATAATCTGTGGATAAAAGGAGTAAAAGCCTTCACGTAACACTTCGATCGAAATCGATCAAGGATTTACAAATTTCTTCCTTTGCACAGCCAATGGGGCCAATGATTTTGTTAAAGTAAAAAAAGACCCAGTTGGTTCCTAATGCAGTCTTGCTATCATTAATGCCAGTCAAATACATATATCAACCCTGAAGACAAACTATTGTGTACCTGCGGAAGCCAACCAATCCCAAATTTCCACATAAAGTTTTGAAATCCCTCTCAAGATAGATAAGTATATCAGCTTTCAATGAGGAATTCTGATGCTAACCCCAACGATTTTAACCAGAGTAACATATATTAAAAGAATTATCTAGACTACGAAACAACATATATGGAAGAGGAAGAAGGGACTGCTGTCCATATACTATACTACTGCACAAGACTATCAGGATGCCCATCTTCCAAAGTGAATTCTGTATGTATAAGAGCCGAAAGGTATGTAAGAAGCTCACTTACAAGGCAGTTAGATCTTATGAAAGGGCAAAGTTAGTGTAGAACAATGTAGAAAATGAAGAGCCGGATTAGATCTAAGAAGATAGTAGTGGATCAACACAAGAATCATTTCTAATTGTATCTAACATAAGACAGCATAACACAAATGTACTCAACCTAACAATACCATGGTATGTATAGTTCCTATCGCACAGTTAGAAATAAAAAACAGTATATCTTCTCCAATTCCCATCCTTTTAAACACGAATTTGTAAAAAACATACATCAGCTTAACTTAAGCTAGGAACCTGCTTGATGAAGTCGTATCTCCTATCACGTTTCCTATATTTCACTCATCGGTTACGTACATGTAATAAACTACACTATATCGAGGAAACCACGGTTGCAGCTATTCTCCGATTTTTAGAGAAATAATGAGACCATTATGACGTATTTTGTAACTTCCCTTTTTATCTGACGCACTCCACGAATCCTTCATAAAATGAGGGTTCTTCTCGTGTGAGCCTTCATTATTACTACATCCATCACATTTAGCTCAGTGAATCAAGTTCATTACGAAATGTAATGTACGAAGATTGTCTATTGTAAGAAAATTTCGCCTCAAACTACGTTATAGTTTTGGTACATCTATTCGGGACTTTTATTTAAGAAATAATGAAGCAGTAACATGCAGCGTTCTATGTAACTATTCAATTTATTTTATATGAATTATATAATGCCTAATTTCACGGTTCAGCCAAACAGTCATTGGTTGAAATAACGACTAATATGTACTAAAATCTAACAAACGTGGGTATATTTAGGAGCTATTATAATTTGCGTTGCCGTTTTAAATAAATATATCCTGTGCAATATCCACTGCAACAACTACATTACCAGTATAAAGGAAAAGACTTCATTTTCATAAGATGAAGTTTCTGAACAAAATTTTCTTTACATTAACCCATAATTTTATTGCTGATGCTTGCAAACAGATTGTTATTTTGCTTTTTGAAGAAACCTATCTATGAGGAGGAATTATACAAACAATAAAATCCATCCTAAGTATTGTATTTTGCGAGTTTGTGAGATTAGTTTGCCTTCGTCAAATTTTAACATGGAGAAAATGTCAATAATCGCACGTATGGGTTTACGTAAAAGAACAATGGGATTTCAACACGAATCAATTGTACGTAGACAAGCTCTAACTTTCTTAGATCATTTTGGAGCATTTTTCTGTCAAAGTATGATTTTTGGTTGCGAGAGGAAATTAAATTTCCTGATATATTCTTCGTTGTCATTCACATTCCTCGTTAGCAACATTAGATGGTGTGAGCAAACCATCTTTGATGATTGCATTAATAAAAACTAATTAAGGAGGCCAAAAAATTCTTTCCCATATTGATATCGACAAAGCAGAAACAGAAGAACAAGGATCGGGATAAATTTGGTACACTTTGAAATTTTTTGCTTGTAAATTATTTATATTTTATCATAAATGAATAAATTACATTGGTTTTTACTTTGCTTGGCAATGTTAACCTTACCCCATTTTGGAGAGTGACTTCCATAAAAATTTTTATAACCAACATATTCTACGATACATTAAACCCATATGTATATATATATATATTGGAAAATATTTGGCAATTATTTCGAAAGGTATAGATTTCAATTGCGTTTTCCCCGATTCTAAACCACAGTGGAATGTGTCGATAAAGAATTTTCAATCTATCCGATAGTTGTAAGAATTTCTATAATTTTCAATATACAGAGTTGGGATAAAGTAAGGAACCAAGAAAATATTTTTAAACCGGAAACGACGATATTCGTGAAACCGTTCAGGAAAGTGTAATAACACATAATATATCTGATTTCGAATTTTCGATTGCTACTGTACTTCCGGTTTACCAGAACTGAACACGGTTAAAAATTTGCCAAAAGCTCCCGTAACTAACGAAAATAAAGAAAACATTGCCATTGAATTAGAAGGATCACCTCAAACTTCTACAACTTTGCCACTGAATCATGATTTAAGCCGTTGTTCTGTAGAAAAAATCTTGAAAAGAAGAAGGTGCCATTCGTATAAAGTACATTTGATTCAAAAATTGTCAATGATGATTTTGACGGACGCGCAACGGCTGGAGTTAAAAAAAAATAGCGCGGTTAAACCGGAAATACGATAATAACAAAAAATTCTTATAGGCCATTACACTTACCTGCAAAGTCATCGTTTTCATTTTAAAGATATTTTCTTGGTTCCATACTTTATCCCAATCTTGCATATAATAAGTTAAAGCTAATTTCGTTCCAATATATTTAGTTTTTAAGAACTCTTATGAAGTTTGTTAAAGTCGAGGTAGTTCTTATGTAACTTTCCCACTTGTAACAAAGCAATTCATTTTAAATGCGCATATAAGCCAAATAACGCACTGGATGCGGTGGGTCGTTATTCTTTAATTACATTTTAGCTGTCATTTGATAAAAATAGATCGATGATGGATTAATTATGAAACAAAAGGTTAGTTGAACATTTTTGTATGTAATTGTAAAGTTAAACAATATCGTTCTAAGCAGTTTACAGTAGGGTAGTATCCATGTTTAGCAGATCCGTTTGAATACGTCAAAACAACGTGATGCAATCACCCACTTCCCTCTGTCAGCAACAATCTCACGACCTTAATCCAAGATGTAAGTAAAGTTCCGCAAAATTACGAAGGGAACATCTACGGTTTACTGCCAATAATTTGTGGCATCGAAACGTCAGTAAACACGAAATCTCATTTCGATGTCGGCGCTTGTAGCCCTGCTTTATAACTGACACAAAGGGGATTCTTGCAATCTGTAGCATGTAATGTTTTGTAAATATATTTACCCGTGATCCTGTGTTCGCAATTCGCAGCGTAAAACCGAGTCAGTCCAGATAAGTTTTATGTCTAGTATTCGTCCTTTTTCTCGTGTCCGTCGTATACGTTCGAGGACGGGAAATCGCCGTCTGCTGAGACGTCAGGTGTCGTTTTTGTTCTTGTTGATAACGTACCGAAGATAATAGGATAGACGACAAATTTGAGACACCTACTCGAATTATCTACTGTAATTCATGGCGAGGTTTCGTCGTTTTTCCTTTTTTCTTAGAACATGTGAACATGTTTCATCCAATACACACCGTTATTGCTATTAGAAAAGGAAGACTAGTTTCAAGATGAGAGCGCCAGAAATATTATATAAGAGCACCGTATTGAAGTGGAGTTAGTGAGTTGAAAACTACACTCAGTATTAAGTAAAGATATCATTTTTTAAGTTAATTCAAGAATAATGTGAAGATATGTGAATATTATTTAAGAGTGCCAATCATGTTTTAAAGATACTGTTATATGTCATGTAGAGATACAATTTAAAATTTTTATTTTCAAAAAAAGCAAGCAAAAACACTGAGCGGATGTACCTGCACTAATATGATTATTGATTGTGGTGTACGAATGCTGACTGCAACGTTTACTCCTAAACAACAGTCAGAATCAGAAACTTTCTTTGATATCGAAGATGGAGATGGGATATCTTAACCCTCAAGTACTATCGTGTTTTCAGGTAACACAACTGCTATCGTGGGGTGTTTTACACCCCACTCTTTAAATTTAGCTTTTTTTTGTTAGTTATCTTTTTTTTTCACTTTTAAACCCACAGTGTAATAACTAGACCTTTATCTTGCGATTGTTGTAAGGAAAAACAAAACTTTATTTAAAGCAAAACAGAAAATTAGGAGGAAATGTTACATTCATAAAAATTATGTAAAAAGTATTTCTTCGTACAATTTTTTCTTTTTACAAAATTGTGTTCTGTATTGTTAAGATGTCTTGGTTTTTTCTGTTACTGGAAACTATGGTCTTACTCCCTGTAAAAGAAAATGCCATTAGCATTTCACATAAAAATTCTGACAATGACGTTGTGAGGCGTACATTTTATTTGACAAAAAACATGTAATGTGTTATTTCATGTAATCAGATTTTTATAAATTTCTTACAATTTACCTTTGTAAGCATTCTGCGCATTTTACAAGTTGCTCAGAATGTTCCTTGCAGACATGCTGATGACATCTATGACACGTGGTTTTTATTTTCTTGTCTCTATTTCGCCCGCAGATGTGACACCTTTTGTAGGTTCTTGAAGGTTCTGCTTCTTGTGGCTGTTGTTGTGGTGTTTCTAAGCCTAGTAAATTTTTGATAATTGAGTTTAGCTTAGTTGACAATTCTTTTGTTTGGTATCGTCTTTTTACGTGGTCATTGACGAGTTCTCTTCCTAGACGAATATAAAATTCTCTTCGTGTCATGTTAACTGTATGGTCTGAAGTGGCTAAGAAAATTATGTAACTGTTGACACGTGAAATGTCTACCATTGCTCCTAATATAGCCATTGGCCATCGTCTGGTTCGTCTTTGGCAGGAGTACGTCATACACTTCTGGTCTAAAGCATCAACTCCCCCTTTGGTACAATTGTAGAAATTTATTATTTCAGGTTTTGCATTTACTTCAACATTTCCATTGTGATGCATAGACGAAACCAACAAGACACAGTTGTTCTTTTTTGGTATGAAGGAAACCAACGTATTATCGTGCGTAAATCCAAATTTACAGGTGTTTATTGGTTGCTGTTTAGTTTGTAAAAATGCTGACGGAATTTCGCGCTTATTCTTACGAAATGTTCCAACATACGTTATACCAACCCGTTTCAATTCATTCAACAGCTCTATAGAAGAAAACCAATTATCTCCTGTTAGATTTCGATTTGTATTGATGATCGGAGAAATTAATTTGAGTACACTACGTGTTGGAACTGAAAGTTTGTTTGGATTGGGTTCGGTTGTCTTTCCTGTATAAATAAATGAATTGATCAGATAATGCGTTTTCGAATCGCATAAGCACATAATTTTGATGCCATATTTTTTTGGTTTACTCTTGATATATTGGCGAAAAGAGCAGCGGCCGCGAAATCCAACAAGCATTTCATCTACAACAGCATATTCGCTGCAACTGTAATTATTCGTACAGTTTGCGTTGAAAATTTCATAAATTTTTGAAATGGCAGCAAGTTTATCACCATTGTCAATCCTGTTCCTTCTAGTTGTTTGATCGTCAAATCTTAGCACTGACAAAAGAAACAAAAACCGTTGTTTAGACATGACACCTCTAAAAATATCTCGTCCCGTACCATCCGTTGCAAAAAGACTTCTAGCATCTTCGTGGTTTGATTTAAACACTCCTGCCAAAATTACAAGTCCCAGAAATGCTTTCAATTCAATCATGTCTACATGTTCAACATAACTTGCCGTTGGTCCATAAGAAGAACTCGTTTCCGTTATTTTTGCATTTGTATGCTCTAGTATTTCATTTAGAATTTCTTCCGTAAATAAAAGAGAAAATGCTTCAGAAGGTATTCTTGGAGGAGTATTTACTGCCGGACCCTTTGCTCCCGGTCGAAGAGTGACTATATTAGAAGATCTGGTACGTGAAGTAGCAGGAGGATTTTTGGACCACTTATATCGATTTCGTCCATAGAAGTAACTTGTTCTTGCACTGACATCACCTAAGTCTTCTTCACTTTCGTTTTCAGATTCGACTTCAAATTCTGAACATGTGTCGTGATCACTATGTTCGCTTGCTGCATCACTCAAATCATCATCACGTTCATCAGGGCATTCACTTTCACTAACATCATCGTAAAAGTTTTCGGCAAGATTTGCTAATTGTTCATCAGTTAGAAACTTTATCATATTGTTTTTACTATTCAATACACGTATTATAGAAGGGAAATAAGGAACAAGTTGACGACGCTCTGGTTTGTGAGGAACTGAGTAAGAAATTTGTTTGAGTCGAATATTTATACGCCGTACAGAAATCAGGGGAAATGCCACTATTTGATTTGTAAAAAATCACCGAAGTCGAACATAAATGAGTGAATCCCCTGTACATGTAGGTACTATAATAAAAATCGCCGAATTGGAACGTATATAAGTGAATCCCCTATACTTACATGCACAACAACATCTGTGATTTCCCCAAAAGAGGACGAGGGCTATTATCACTATAAAATTCTAAATCATTGGTTAGAATACACTACGCTATTTTTGAAAAAAACAAACGTAATTGCTATCGTGGGGTGTTGAGACACCCCAAAAGCTATTTTTTGCTAAAACTGTAGAATATGGTAAATAATAAATTACACTATATTACATATCTCATTTGCATAGGCGAATACCTGGAACCTTAGAAATGTGACAAAAATAGTTTTAGAAAAAATTTAAAAAAAATGACCTCTGGGGTTCCGAAACACCCCACGATAGCACTTGAAGGTTAAATTCCTGGAATTTAAAAACTTCGTACGACAACGACGTCTACGGAAGGGTGAAAGATCTACTAAAGAAGAACCTCAAGTTCTGCAAAATGAAAAACAGAAGAATTTTTGCAAAAAGAAAATAGTTTTACGCCAACATTTTCGGATTTCAAATTTGATAATTGGGTGTTTATTGATGGAAAATTAACAGCTTTTGATGAAGACAACTATGTTGTCGACACGTCAGGTTCGCAGAATTAGCTCAAGAAAGCAATTCAAATTTCCTCAATTAAAGTAACTAGATATTTTGTCCAACTATATACATATATTTATTTACCTTAACAACGTATCTCAACTTTGCAAACTGTTTTATTAAAACCAAATAATTATTTTTTGATGTGAACTCTATATTAACTTTAAAATAAATAAAATGGCTGAGCAACCATGCAACAGTACTTTCTTTTTATATATTCTGCAAAACAGGCGTTCACGAATGAGAAGGCCTTCTCTTTCGATGAAAACTTCTGTCCTAAACGAAGATTTAAGTCTAGAAAACAAAAAAGTCATTAAGACCCAGATCTGGTGAATAAGGTTGGTGATCTATCAATTTTAACCCCACTTCGTGCGTTGTCTTGGTGGAATATTTTTTTTTTCTTCAAATGTGTTTTTCCACAATGTCTGGCTTCCGCTTGTCAAGTAATGATGTGTAGCATGCCTTCGCTATTGGTTGTTCTTTTTAAAACAGCCGATCAACACAACTTCCTGTCTATCCCAACAAACACCATTACTACCCGGCCAAAGGGCCTTCGTCTTTCTCGGAGCCAATTCACCTTTCGCAATTCACTGTTTTGACTGTACCTTGGTCAGGAACGTGCTGGTGTGTCCAAGTTTCATGTATGGTTATTAAACGACACCAAAGGTCTAACCTATTTCGTTTAAAATGCTTTTTCATGCTTAAATCTTTAGTTAATATATGACAAAAACACATTCTTTCGAGATCGCCATAGCTCCTACTATCTCTCTGAGCTTAACTCTATAGTCGACTAGCACCAATTGGCAAACAAAAGTATCTGTATGGTGTACATAAGCTACAAACAATTGCAGCAATTGTAGATGCAAGCAATACTGGAATACATTTCTTTCGATACATATGATTTTTTAAAATTCAAACTTCAATTTCAGGTTTTATAAAATGATTTGCAGCAAATTTTAATTTAGGCTTTACTTTTGTCTGGTAAAGGCCACGAAAGAAACTATGGTTAGTCTACTTTTACTGTTCTGTAGATTAAATATTTGTTATTAAAATTAAAAACGTACTTTACTAACCAACAAACTAACAACAAACATACACGATAAAGTGTAGTTAGAGGTAGTAAGAATTGATTTTAATTTTGTCCTCATTCTAATTCTTTGCCTTTCGATTTATAATATAGAATACAGAGAAATTTAATGGGAGTATTGACCCGTAACTCCATGGCGTAACTACATAATTTATATCGCAAAATAGAGTTAATAGAATCTGCTTCTCTCCATTATTTATTTGGCAGAATACAATATTGAGTGTTAGTTATTGTTCTAACGAAAGTACAAATTCTATGATAAAGCATGTTTTCAAATACTGTTGATATTATGTACTACAACTTTCAATACATTGGGAAACTCAGCAGAGTTCCTTATTGAATTAGATGGGTGTACCGGATGTTTTGCACTTAGTTTTCTTCTCAGCTTTCCGTGTAGCGACTAAGACCTCTTATAATATTTAGTACTTCATAAATTCACAATGAATAGAGTTACTTATCATCGTTTTTCTGCAATAGGAGTTATATAAGTTTCCTTAATCTTCTGTTGAATATCAACGAAAAATATCCCTCGGCAACCTATTCACTTTATATTTGGTTTTGGGGATGAGTGTGCTCTTTCATTAAAGCAACTTGAAAACTTTAAAATAGGTTTCATAACAAAAGCAAGTATTTAGCTTCAGGAAGAGAATTAAATTGATAATGCAAGTATAGCGCTCAGACAACGAATAGGTTATGTGGAGTTGATATTTGAGAGTGCTAAATATTATATTCTTTGGTTTATAATGTTAAAAAATAACAAAGATAAACAAACAAACAAAAATAATAAAGAAGTTGATAATTTAGTCTTGACACTAAGCCCTTAACTTATGATAAATTTTGTGGGTTCATCATATCAACTATTCGGGGAAATATGCTTGAAGAAATTAACACTAATGATCTAAAGTTTTGCAACAACCATTCCACTGAATTTTCAATTATTTCTTTCCTTTTCTAGTTAATATATTCATAAATTGTTGAATTGAATCATGGATAGCAAATATATTCCAACAATAAGGCCTGAAAAATAGTGACAACCACTTTTTTTATGTAAATCATTTCAAAATGCATTTCCTACGTAGGCACATTTTCATAAAATATGCGCGCAGTTTATATAAACACCGCACCTCTCCGATGACGCTGAATTTACATATACAAACTAGGTAGTTTGCATGTAACATATAACGCATCGATTTAGCAAAATCTATTTTTCGAAAACACTAACAATGAAAAGCATCACCGCTAACATTATATATACAATCTTGTTTTTATTTTTCATTTTTAGCATGTATCTACAAATCTTAGAAATACCAAGGTACCACGATATAAGATCTAGGATGCTAGGCATTCAAATTATTTAGGGGAAACAATTACTACGTAATCCCATAATGTCCTTGCAAACGAAGCGTGTTCGACGACGAGGACTGAGAATGCAACATTGCTGCAATTCCAAGATACACTCATTCCATTGTTAAATGTTATTTTATGTTATTTTAAACAAGATAAATAGATGTTTGTGAGTGAGATTGCTATCCGTTTATACGCATTTTCCTTGGATTTTCACACAAACATAAAATTCAAGTAAGTTTACAAAATTATTTCATTGGTTGTTTTGAACATTTTTAATGTATTAAAACCACAAATATTGGATCCGATAATATTTGTTTACGTGTGTTAAATATATGTTTTCTTCGTTTAATAAAGGAACTTACATGATCAATTTTTGCATTAGCTCTGCTTTTTCCAGTGGGTAGATATGTTCATCGAGGCATCTGTTAATTTATTTATTCAAACTTCCATTATTGAGCAAGTATAGCTTTGGAAACAATATCAAAATCTAACGTTTACAAAACAAAACCCTGCCTAGTTGTTCTTGAATTACTCAACATCTCATTAAAACGTTTATGATTTTGTTTTGTTCGCACCTTTAACCTATAATGAAGACCTCTGACACAAATTAATCCCCGCAAAGAATAATCAACCGAGCTTAAATTCTATTGTAGTAACCGTCAATACGATAAAGTGAGCACGTAACGTGACTGCGAAAAACATGCAGTTTGACATTTTCTTTTATTCGTTCCAATTATTGCTTTATATGATGCTTTTAGGTAAATGAGTTCTATAAGGAAAATAACACACCAATCTCCTTTTTTACCGACATACGTTTTGCGTCCTCACTATTATTTTATTTGGAAATTTCCGTTAGTGTTTTACTTAATCGTGAATCGTTCATTACCATTTCATGTAGAGACAGCCAGCACTCCCCCCCCAATAAACGCATTAACTAATTGAAACCGAAATGTCTATGAATTACCTAATTATATTGTAGCAATGGTATAGAGTTTAGTGTGTTACCTTGCCCGTATGTACTCGATCAAAACGCTAATACTTGGGATACTAATTACAAAATAGATTGGAGTTTTGTATATTGCGTCATTCATCCTTTTTAAAATGCTATCCTTGATTACAGATGTAGTAGAGTTTATGTGTACTGTGAGAAATGTTTAGAGCTCTAATTAGATATTTAATAACTACAATTAAAAGTATTAAAATAGGGAATGGATGAGCCCTTTATTCACCACAGGTGACGGGAGAATCTTGTCATTCAGTAGCTGCCACTTTACCTAAGAAGTGGCGAACTATTACATAAATTAACAAAACTATCTAGTTGAAAAGTGATATAATTACCTACAATGTTTATTACTGCAATATTATTAAATGTAAACAAACATGCATTCACATTGTTTGATGTAATAATTTGAATTTCGCGCCATTACAATTTCCTGTTATATTTTGGAATTATTGGCGCTATCTGTACCGTTTTTCATGTGTTTTTTTATGTAGTAACTGTACTTATTGCAAAAAACAACACAAGAGATATCGTGCAATAAAAAATAGTAACAAAACAAGCACCAGTGTAGTTTTACATAACAAATAGGTATAGTAAGGTGTTAAATTCATTCGCAAAACACAACAAAACAAACAAATACAGTCCACGCACAAACACACATATTGTTTATTGTACGGAAAACTATCACCCTCACATGTAAATATGAGTGATAACAAAACTTAACATAAATAAATAACAAACAGTGATGTGCAAAGCATATTTTGTATGTTTATGTAGAAGAAAACTAATTTAACGTTCAATTTCTTTAGGGAAATACAATCACTTTTAACCTCCAGAGAAAGGACAAGGTAATTTTAGTTATTAGATTAAACGTTCATTAAAACCGAGGTGGAAATAGTTATCAATTTAATCATGAAACTGTTCGATAGTTATCAAGTAAAAGCGTAAATACGCAAAGCAGTTACTTCACTATCTCATTAACATAAAACACAAACAGAAAAAAAATTGAACCCAGGCAAGATAGTGATCTGAATTATATATGTGTTTACATCCATACATTTAGTGTACAGCTACGAACCGTATAGCATAGTTTACTTGCTACTGTTTAAAAAACTACTCAATATAGTAACGTGTACTATCGGAACGTTGTGAGATATGGAAGCAGAATATAAAATTTTCGGATAGTAAACTCTCGGGCGTGACGCCAAATTGTCGATGGCAGACACTTAGTGCGTTGAAATATTAAACAGAATATCAAACATTTCTACTGCGTTATTCATGCAGGCATCAAATTTGACATGAAAATTTAGTAACGTCGTTACACGACTATATTGCGGATGAAAGCAAGGATTTCCATTTTATGCATTTTTACTATTTTGTACAAAATTCGGTTATCATGTGTCCGTATATTTATAAGGGTTGAATTCACGGGTTGCAATTTTAATATTAGATAAGGGAAAGGCCCTTCGTGGTTGTAATAAAACCGTCTAACACTTGCGACTAACTATAAGTGAAGCAATAATTTTTTTTTTCTATAGCAGGTGTTAAAGAGTACTTTGTTCTACTCAAACTAATAGATCAAGCATCTTTTCATCCGCAAGGATAGATAAGGTACTATTTTAACAGCAAGAGTAGATAAAATATTTTAATTTTCGTATAAAGTTTTTCATACACACAATTCTCACGGCTATAAGAACCTGAATCGTAGAACTGACGACGTTTTCCGCAACATGAGTGATCTGGTGATTGTATGGAAGTATTGCTCTGATTTTCTAATTTGACACCAAGAATAAGCTTCGATACAGAAATCTTATTTATTACGGATTCTTCTATGTATGTCTTTGTTATGGACAACGATTTCTAGCCGCCCCCTCGTTTAACTATGAGCAGATCTCTGCGACCATTCGCTAGCATTGTATCTGATGAGCGTCTAAAACAATGACCAGTGCACATTTCTAAATTTATTAACTTCAGAAACTCAATCGCCATCTTCTTGGGAACTTATTATGTCCCTACAGCTTGATGAATGATGCACTTTTCTCTCGCTAATTTATAAGGAAACTTCTTGCGAGGTATGTGTCTAGAGCGTAAGACGACATATTTTTTTATTCTTTCTAATACACGCCACCCCATCGGGCTCATGATCGGTTATGCAAAATGACCAACCTTCCTTGGTTCTGGTATCGATTAATAAAACTATCAGGATATATGTTCGATCATCAATATTAGAACATTTTAGCTTGTGCACGACGCGCTCCATACAAACCTATTATAGCAAGAACCTCTAATTCCAAATCCGAATTATACAAATTATTCACTCTATCAATAATTTTGAAACTCGCCTTCGTAGGCAAATAGTCATAATCTGAAGCTTCTTTTAAAAATCTGATAACATCATCTTTTTCAAAAATGTTCGATTTTTTGGGTTTGTATTCATCAGCTTCCTTAACAAAAAAATTAACATCTTGTATCTACCAATTATAAATAAAATTTCAATAACTTTATTTATCAGAGCTTCTTCTGGAAGAAGCTCCATGCAACTAAGAGCGAAAGAACTATGAGTCAACAAACTCATGCAATTGCGGAACGGTTTCAACCCGGAAACCTAAGTTCTTTAAAACAAGTACGTTTCTGTTTAAACCCTAAATGATTAATGTAATAATTTAAGTGAAACTAGCAGAATAAATAAATATTTTCCTAGCAAAAGTAAAGGAAAAATTTAGCAAACAATTGTAGTGAATGCTTAAAGTGATCTTTCTCGCTTGCAATACTAATCCTTACTAGTCGTTTAATGTTGTTAAATGCCTTGACAAGGCGTTGAGACGTTTCCATGTTATAAACATTTCGCTAAATTCTTGTATTGTGTATGGTGTATTTTTAAAAACTGTGGTAAAATAAGATAATTGAAAATAGTTTGATTAGGAGAACATAGACATCATTGTCTGCGGTGTTTTACGAGCTATGGCATTGTCTTGCAATCAATTATTGCATCCTTCTGCGCAGATTACAAAGACCTCGACAACCCTGTATCGGAAACCCCTTTCGAACGAACTGTTGGTCAACCCTACATGCCATTTAATGTTTTTTTTCCTTCTCACTCCCCCTAACCCACGGAAGTGTGGGGGTAAGTTCTTTTAGTGATTAAAATAATAGACCTTATGGTCCTATTTTCTCCCTGTATGTTTCACTTTTAATTAAATTAATAATAACTAATTAATTTTGGTGACCCAGTTTAATCAATTTCTATTCCAAATAGTTTTCCATTAACTAAAAAGATATGCTGTAACTCACTGTATATCAGATCGTTTCTGGACTCGGTACGTAACTTCCTTTTCTAAAATACCAAGAACCATTATTCTTTGTAAAAAGAGTCTAGTTCGAAATGCTGTTAAAAGAGCGTACACTTCTAACCGAACTTCAACCACCACGCCAGACACATATTTCCTTTACATGGTACAATGCACTTATTGTCAATGCAATCGGAGTAAAGAGATGGAAAAATATTCAGGGGTGTGAAATAAAAATATCTGACGATCTCTCAGCATTACGAACATGTCCTTGAAATAATTTAATATTTTGTAGTCCATGAGTACGTGAAAGTTTTCTGGGTACTTATATCGTGTAATAATTCACGGCGCCCCTTAAAAATCATTTAGACCTCGGGAGTCTGCAACCGAGTCTGTCGGGCGACGGCCGAAGAATTTTAATATCCACATTCCGGGGAGCGTATCGGTTCGGAGTCCGGAAGAGCGTCGGAGAAAGATAGCACCCGGATAAAGGAAGAGGAGGAGGAGGGGGCGGAGAAGAGAGAGGAGTTTCGGATGGTGACGCGGTTCTCGACACTTCATTTACACGGAAAACTGGGCCGCCGATTCCCTACACTATTCACGGGTTTTCAGTTTTCTACGCTAGTGTATGACCGCTAGGAATTATACGCTGTTAACTAGTT
Source organism: Oryctes borbonicus (assembly GCA_902654985.2). Classification (NCBI taxonomy): domain Eukaryota; kingdom Metazoa; phylum Arthropoda; class Insecta; order Coleoptera; family Scarabaeidae; genus Oryctes; species Oryctes borbonicus. The sequence goes on from LR736858.1 coordinate 4,441,930, forward strand.
GGGCGAAAATGTTTAGTTTAAAACCATAACGACCGCTAATTAAACAACGTATGGCATTTTCTCTCTCTTGAGTTATATATGTACGTAATGACATGCACATAGTTTGGAGCTACTTTAGTCTACGCGAAATACCACCAAAACTTTACTCAATCATATTTTAAGCCAAACAGTAAAGTAGAATAGTGTTCGTACGTTGACGGATAAGTTTGATGACGTGGATAGTTAGAAGTAAACGAAATTGAAATCCCCAACTAAGAAAACAAAGAACTAATATTCGTACTTTTAGGACACGTTTTAGTGTAAGTTATACACATCAAGTCAAAGCAATAATTTCTTAGTGACAATAATAGGAATCCATTAATTCTCTAAATCATATTATTAAGTCAATATAATAATATAGTGAAATATAATAAATTAGATATAATATTCTTGCAGAGAATAAAATGCATTGTTATTAAAAAAAATGTTTTAGTTTTGATTTAAAAGTTTTTTCAAGATTTTATTTTAATGTATTCAGACAACGCATTTTCTAAAATGATACAGTACAATGAACTAGACGAGACGTCCATTTCAATACTTTATTTTAATTAATATTTATTTATTTTCATACAACAGAATTGGCTTAATTTATTTACTTTCTCAGATATATTTATTTTAAATGTATATTTCTGTTTAGTTCATCCCTACGTCGAACGCATGTTTTTCTTAAAATACGTAAGTCATGTAAGAAATGTATTGATTTTTTTCATTTCGTGGGCATTTTTCGACATTCTTCCTTTATTTATTTATTTCATCAACACATTGTTAAGAAGGGCGGAGAAAATTAACGACGAACATCACAGAGATAGTGAAACACAACACGTCAAAAACACTTTGCAGAAGAACAGCTACAGTAGAAAAGATATAAGGAAACCACAACAGCAGAAAAAGGACGAAGACCGACAACAACCAGAAGGATACTGATACCTTCAGTACATAGCCGGAGTCACCGACACGCTGAAAAAGACCCTAGGAGAAAAGAACAATACCACACGATTCAACACAGTGACCAAACAGGACGGAGTATTCAGTGCAGAGTGAAAGAACATGAAAGACACGCATGCACAGGTATGAGCCAGGACCAGCCACTACTACCCGAGGATAATACACGAACCGATAGAAATAATAAAGGATACCAACAACTTCAATCGCGAAGACGGATACAAAACATGGAATTTAGCACTGCGGAGTCGTCACATAGCGAACGACGCGATTCGTCGAATCGGAACGGTTATGGATCAGCAAAGCGGAACAGAAATGAGGTATATGGGATCTTTAGAAATCTTCTGAAGAAGCTGACAGTATGATCAGCGAAATGTCAAGTCAAACATTAAGTACGCGACAACACCCGAAAGACATTTCTACTATGGATTACGGTCGTGAAAGCCTACATTCAACGAAGGAGTAATGTTAGCACTTCATGATCAGGAAATGTAGATTGTCAAGAATGCTAAATACTACTTCCAGTTTCATTCTGGAATGTAAATAGGAATGTCACACTTACCTAGATGAAAACAGTTTCTTCCGTTTTAAAAGAGATTAGACAGCTTGTAATTATCTCAAGAATCATCGCTATTCTTACACAATTACTTGCTTGCGTTAATTCAAATAGCTTAGAATTTATTTATGAGAAAAATTCAACATGATTGTATTGGGATTAGAGGCAGCTTTAAAGCACCATTACCGAAAACCGCTTCCCAAAATACGATTCGAACTTAACACTCTCAGCGCGCGAATCAACCAACGTTGCCATGGACGTATATATGTACATATTCTCATGTGCAGATTCCTCAAACTTGACACCTAAAAATAATCTCTTGCAGAGCACTTTAGCGTGTCGAAAACTACGACAGCAAGAATGTAAGTTCGTGAAGATTTTTAGGAGTGCGTTCCATACAAATGTATGTATATGTACGTTACGTATCGAACATTTCCATTAACACTATCATACAACGTATTATATACAATGTATGCAGCGTTTCTGGTTTTATTTTCCAATAATAATAATAGAATCTTTTTGCTAAAGCTACTTATTTGCCATTTGTTATTGTGGTTTCAGAGTCAGAATTGATTTGATGTTTAGTTGCAAGTGGTAGTGTGAGCGTTCTAGTGAACCCAAAGATAAAAACACCTTCAAGCGAACATAACCTATGTGAAGGCACTGAATCAAATTATTTCTTAATTCAGCTCGATTCAACTCTATTTACTTGTTAAAAGTGTTTCTGAAAAGTTCCAGCAAAATATTACAAACATTATACGACCCGTTTTAATGTAGCTGAATGCCATTTCTTCTTTGTAAAGCGGATCATGGCAATTTATTTATGCATAAACGCATTCAGCTGAATAACATTTTAAAATTTAGTATGCGATAGGGTTCAAAGCTTTCCGTTTTTTACATGAATTACTGATGAAGCAACTTTCAACCTTCGGGTTAAAAAATTACTCGCGTAGTTTTTTAGATTCTGCATTAATTTGTTTCGGAGCATGTTCCAATTTTAATATTTTTTAACCTTTTAAGTAGCTCAACTTAATTAATGATACTCTACAATATATGAGAATGTTGGATGCGCATTTCGCGACAGTTCACCGCATCTTCAACAGTGCACTGAAACGTAAATGTCATCTGCAATCACAACTAAAAACACAATTTGTACAAAGGACACATTACAAAAAATGTTTACAGAAAATTTAAAAACGATCGGAATATAAAATCGGAAAATAAAAAGGACAACAGCAAACAACTATAGCTATAAATAGCGGACAAGTCAGAATTCACAAGTTTGTTCTTGAATTTCCTCATGTAAATTTGCTGCAATACATCCAATTTACACGATTTTAACAATTTTACGCCGTCCTAACTAAAATTTGTCCGGTATCAACAAAATGTTTTGCTAAGCCCGACTTTTCCACGTCTCTGTTTTTCAAATGTAATTTACGTTCTTTAAATCTAATGGTAATTGATCTCTTAATCTGTCCCACATAGGAATCATCATATCTTTGACAAGTTTGCAAGTTGTCTTCATTAACTGCTGTTAAATGCTGTCAGTTTGACATTCAATTTGGACATGCGACACATAGAATGCCCTACCATATGTGGGGTTCGCTTAGAATCTCCTATCCTTCGAGATATTATTTTGACTGTTAAAGGCTGTGTTTCTATTACACATATCTTGTCTGCTATTTTTCCTGCATTTGGTTTAAGAAGTTCAGTTTAGCACATTAACTATTTTATTTTATATTAGTTATATACATAGATTGACCATACTCCAATAATTATTTTTTCTTAATAATAAAAATAATAACACCTTCAAAGTAAACTGAAGCATTTAGTCTGAAATACAATCAAGAAAAATATGGATCTTAAAATCCCATTTTATTTATAGCCTCAATTAAATATAAAGACAATTGAGAACAGAGAAAAGTAGATTGCTTATCTAATACAATGTTATATTATACGGTTGTTACTACTTTCAACTCTAATTTGGTCGAAGCGCGAAAGTAGTGAACGTCGCATATGAAATCCACCCAAATAAAAAGAAATCTTTCATCGTCTTTTTAATACTTACATTCTACACATTCCGTACGTCTATCTAAGTCGCAAAGCAGATATACGCGATTTATAAATGGATTTTTATGGAAATACCTCCCCAACAACGGTACAGTGGATGACGTTAAAGAACTTAAGTATGAAAGGAATGGGAAATATAGCTAGTCGACTAAATTCTTTGTACTTCAGCGGACAGAACTCACAATGGAGATCTTTTTCATATCGATTGCCAAAATTCCTTCTATATGTGAAAGGTTTTCGCTTTCCGCTTTCATGCCTTCTTCAAAATAACCATGAAAAAATTACATTCCCAACATAAAGTGCTGACGGATAAAAGGCACGTAATCATTCCGAATTTAAGGATTCTAGATTTTTGTATAATATTAAGAAAATTAGTAGAAACTACCGAATGTAACATTCCGCATTTAGCAATGGTTAAAACAAAACTGGTAAAGGTTATAGAAAGAAGTAAAGAATTTATTTTACAAGCGTAGAATTTAAGGTATTCAGCACTGATTTGAATGAAAGTTGGCATATTTGTAGGATTCACGGAATGTAAATTGCGTTACATTGTTTGTATGGAACTCTAGATATCGCAATTTGCAAAGCTATTACGGATAAACAAACCTTAAGTTATGTTTTATTAAATTCATCTATCAAGCCAGCGCAGATTACATCTTTTAACCCCAAAAAATTGTCGTAATTTCACTCCCCTAATGTAAGAATTCGAGGAACGGAGCGTGGCAATTTAAAGTGTCCGGTGAAACCAACAAATGTGCCAAGATTCATTCAAAGCGGTAATGGACACTTTGGAATCATATGTTGTTATAGGCAATTAAGGTTTCTTGAACAAGCATGGACAAGTCTGCAACGGTTTAAAAACAGCTATCGACAGTTTTTTCATATTAGATAACTTGCAGAAACCGGTCCTGTTCCAAAAACAAAGTGTAATTGTTGAATTATTGCTTTGTATCCATTCTAATTTTTTTTTACATGCGGCAATTCTGTTCTCCATAAGATTATCCACGTAGTCTCCTGCCACTGCAGTTAATTTCCACGCTCCATATCCTTTCTCGGGTATGATGTTACCTCCTGCATCCACTAACAAGATTGACGATAATTTGTAAAAAGAGTGCTTTGTGTACAGTTCTGAGTTAGGAAAATTAAAGAAGGCGGCAATTTGTTTAATCATCGCTGGAAACTTATTGGTATCAATTCTCTGGCTGGTACATTTTCCCTTTTAATAGCTTAAGAAGTAGGAGGAATACTGAACATTCGGCAGATTTCCATGGAAACTCTCTGGTATTGTGAAGTTGGGAAATACTTTAGTTTTTTGTATTTGATGCATTTGCTAATATAAAGATTTTGTAGATTTCCGATATTGATTTCTTTTAGTTCATTATACCTACAGACTAAAGGCCATAATATCCATAATTAGTGCAACCTTAAACAAAAAAAGAGCTGTCAGTATCATTATGGATAATTTAATTCCTATCTACCTTTGAGACAAAATACTTCTGGTCATCGAGATTTTTAATGAAATTATTTATTTGGTAGAGGATGAAGGTTTTTGCTTAATAACCGCTTGAGAAATGCTCTTAACTTTCCGTACGTGTTTTAGTATTGTGAGAATTTCAAATATACTTCTTGGAACGGAATACTGGGTCCATAGTGAAAACGCTTTATATTTTGGCGATAATTCTCCAAAGCAAGCTATCACATTCTCAGGGAATTCCCAAATGATTTTACACAGACTCACAGCCCTTCATGGATTTTGTGGGCAGGTTCTTTTCTGTTATTGTTTGGACCATTTAGGATATTTTCAGTGGAGCACAATTTTCTTCATTACTCCTAATATTAATTTTAACGTTGACTTATCAATTTTAACACAAAATGGAGGCACATTAATCGGTATCTATCTACTCGTTTGAAATGCATACGCTGAAAAACAAATAAGCACGCTTGACTGTGAGTCGATTGTCAGATGATTACCAGCTGCAGACAGGGTTGACCGCGGGTCATTTAAAGTATCATCGGATTAACGAAATAGTGATTTTTGCATTTGTCTTTGTGATTGGCCGGATACAGCGATTTATAGACTATTTATCACCAAAAGAATGTTAATAATTGCAATATAATTAAATATGCGTAGAAAAAATAGATTATATGTTGTCATTGTGGTATACGCAAGCACTAATTCATTAAAGCCTTTTTGGTACTCGATAAAAGTAATTTAGCTCGTGCTAATATGCAAAAAAAAAATAAAAGATTATTAAATTAAGAAATATTAATATTAAAAAGTAACCCTCATTGTTATACAGAGATTTTGCACTTCAGGAATTTGACTAAAAGTACACGGACAGAATGCTGGGTTATATAAGTTTCTCGTATTACGAGGATTGTATGTATGTAGTCATAAAATTGCTTTATCTTTGAGTAAGCATTGTGTCGACAACAAATGCACACCACGATGTTTTCCAAACTGTCGCCTCCACGATTTCAATGAAGTTCTGCAAATGTTTAGTTATAAATTTCGAGAACGAATGCCTCTACTACATGCTCTCTATTTGTCAGAATTACAATAGGAAATTGCTTTGCTTCTAAAATATTTTCCTAAAATTAATCTGGATGTTTCAAATAGGTAAAATAAATACGTGCGGAACTTGTAAAATTCTATGAAAGGTTCGCTCTGATCATAAAAGTGTTGATGTGTCAGTATAAAAAATAAAAGCAGAAGTCGTCATTCCATTACAATATTGTAAGGAACGGGGTACACAAAGTGCAATGCTGAAGTATTGACACAAACTACGCGTTCGATTCACGAAATATGCATTTACTCAAGCATAGAAATATGCCTGCAGACGTTCATTTTCAAGCGAATTCTTTAAATACATTGCATTTCTATTTGCATAAATTAAACGAGAAAATACAAGCTGTCCCTCGAGAAACTGTATCGACCAATATATAAAACCGTATACGTTGGGAAAGTCTGAAAACTTGGCAACATACTAGAGCCTGCATGTATTATTGAACCAAAATATTTTCAATTATCTAAGACTTCCGGTTATATAGGAAGTAGCTGTCAACTTTAATATTTTAAACGGTACACTCCATATACTATTACATTTTCGAATTCCTACTTCAATTGCCCTCACGTACGGTGTTTTCACAATACTTAATTGTTATATGCACTTGACAAAATCCAGTTCATTTAGTGGAGATAAAGTTACAGGAAGGCATGAAGGATGAAACATTTGAAACTACGATGGATCAAACCCAATAAGAAGCATGGAAAAACCTTAGAGATGTGAAAAATTTCCTTCAAAACAAGGAAAACCCAGAATGTCAAAATATTGTCAAAAATATGTTAGACAAGTAAAAGAAATGGGATACGAATGAGCCTGAAAGTACATTTCTTGGATTTCCATTTCGACTACTTCCTGAAAAACCTTGGCGCAGTCATTGAAGAGCAAGGCGAACGATTCCATGAGGATATTAAACATATGGAAGGAAGATATCAGCGAAGATGAAATGCTGATTATTGCTAGATGCTCAAGACAGATAACCCGCAGAACATTCATAAAGGCAAAATATCAAAAGGAGCCTGAGTATCAGGGAAAAAAGTAACATAAAAACTTGTAATAATGTCCTAGTGAACTTTCAATGAAACACCAACTAAAATCTACTTAAATAAGTAGATTTCTGTTGTAAGTCACTTGTCACTGCTTTATATCATTAAAAATTAATTTAGCAAGACTCTCACTATACGTTATTTTTTTAAATACCTCAATCGTGTTTTGCGAGAACCAGAATCAGCACTACGAATAGTACAAAGTTTACCTAAAACGTTTCAGACAATCGTCAAATAGTTTATTTTCACAGGTCTGTGTAATCACGATTAAATATGAAAACAAAAAAAATGTGTCGAAATTTTTTTTTTATTCCCTTTCTTAGCAAATTGTTCAAATATAAATGATTATGCATCTAAGATGAATACTTCTCAAGATATTTAGGAAAATGAAAGAACTTACCTAATCTGCTTTTCCAAAGGTATCAATTCGGCAACATTTTGTTATTTATTTGTTGAGAATACAATATTTCTTTTAATTCGCAAGGAGGAAAAGGATTGTTAAAAGATTTCGATGCTCTTCCAGATTAAATGCTGAGAGCCGAATTCTTAAATGCCACTTCGAGCGTCCTAGTCCTCGCCTTAACTTCCCATTTTTCCGAATTCATAAACAATTCGCGACTCATTTATTCCGACGAAGCGACGATATGACACAGTAGAAAGGATTAAGCTAAATCGCGACCGCTACTGAACACATTAACAAAGCAAGATACATTCGTTTCATGGCAGAGGCGCTAAGATCGGTATTTTCAGCCCCAAGGGAAGGCAACAGACGTGAATAAAATCGTGGTTCAATTTTATTTATTACTACATTTTGAGAACTTTTGTATTCCGTATCCTATTTGCCAATGGAAGAGTGAAAGAACAGTTGATGACCTCCCTCTCTCATGCTCACATCCTAGCCTAAAGCAAGCCCGTTCAATCTTAATAAAAATATTTGTGGAGTAATTAGACGAAATTAGCTTTCAAAGACTAGACAGTAATGCCATTGTAATAAATTGATGCGAACAGGTTTGTAATCAATTCTCACGGTACGGGTTTAAGTAAAATAAAGCAGAGTATAGAGCAACATAGGATAAAACGATACAATAAATAAGCAAGACGAGAAAGAGGGGAATCAGTACGCCTCGCGTCAAGAATAAACGAATAATACGCGCTATTCGTTTGCTTACCGGAGTTAATCCTATTAAGTACTTCATGGCCTAAGACGTGTGTTTAAGGAATATATCTTGCGAAGAGCGTCTCCCTAAATTGTGCGGCGTTGCGCCAGGTATAGTAGGAGATCCATTTAACTTATGTACAAATCTTTCATGAGATAACACACCTGGTGGAATTAGAGGGAAATTTGATGGCCGCGGTGCATATTGCATGTCCGATTATTGGGGTGTTGGTATGGCTGTATTGAGTGGTTGATTGAAAAGAAAAAAAAAAGAAATAAAAGTATAAATTGAAGAAAATTACAACTCTTTTATTTTCATGAATTTTTAGTAAATTCATTCTTACAGTCGCCCCGTTAATCCTCCTAGTGTGTTAATAATAATAATAATGAAATTAATAATTAAGTTAGACTACTGCGCGCGTTTCGCTGTGTAACACCTCATCAGTGCACATTTATGGAAGGTGGTAGTCAATCGATTAATTATCATATAAATACGAGTAAAATAGAAACATGTATGGATGAGAGCATCTAATTAAAGATACCCTAATCACATAATTTGCCAAAGCATTTGTGAACACTTCTAGGATTGCGACCACGGATCTGTGGAAGCCGCATAATAAAAATAACAATATTAAAGTCAATAAACACGTAGTAAGTATCATACATTGCTGCATCATAATTTTAAATTTACGTTTTCTTAAATTTGAAGCTGAAATGTATAACTATTCCATTTCCCGCAAGAAAGTGACGTTGATACTTTAATTTTTCACTTCTGTATAAACTATTTAAACAAATTTACATTGAAACATTTTGCATGCACTACCTCCTGTTTCTCCAAATGTTACTTACTTGAAATCGACATATCTCGAACATAGTATTAGTACCTGGCACCTTATATTCTACAGATCTAATGACCAGCATTTGAATTTAAAATTCCGCGCTGTAAACTACTTATCCGTACTTCAGACAGAATATATCTCTTTTTCTGTTGATCCTAGTGGCTTCAAAGGTCATATTACGTGCCGCTTCCATTAATGTAATACTTCCAAACAAATACCCGAGTGACACTAGTTAATCAAGTAAACAAATACTCTATCTAAATTACAGGAATCAATTTTACATAAATACGTCTTA
>LR736858.1:4451446-4617390 GCA_902654985.2 Oryctes borbonicus
ATACTCTATCTAAATTACAGGAATCAATTTTACATAAATACGTCTTAGTTAACTACAAATAGGACGTGTTGGAGCTTTTAGTTCTAGGCGCGTAGGATAACTTAATACGACTTGCAATATGAAACTAGGAAAATCTATTTTATAGTTCATCAGTTTTATAAAAAATTTTGTACTAGCCAGCTCTCTGCGATGGGTTACTGATTGTGTTTAAGAGAGAATAATCAGATCTACATACCAGTCAATTTGAAGGAGAGCTGCTTTAGAAATCTCTTTCTAACGCTAGTTATTCATACGTAGAAACCGGATACCAAATAACAGAAGCGTATTCGAGTTTTGTTCAGACCAGAGAGAAGAATAAAGTTTTGATAACATCAATACTAGAGAAATGTTTGGACCACCTTATGGCAAAGTACTAAACGCAAATTCGCAAATTATGGTTGTGTTCCGTAAATTGCAAGCGTTAATCAAAAAGAAATCTTTGAAATTTTCCATTCTTGGCCTCTAGATTTTATTAACAAAATACGCATATATGTTCGTATTGCAGTAAACACCCACCGCGCATTAGTTAATGCTGAGTTTAATTTTGTTGTCTGTGCACCATCCATCAATAACAGAAAAATTTCTTTGTAAGGCCAACTCGTGAAAAACCCGAGAATTGTCGAAATCAACATTTGAAGATCAATAGTGCTTTAGCGATGTAAATAACACCAGCTTGGTGACGGTTATTTAGTACATTGCTAATAAACTGCTTAATTTCGGCCAAGCTTATTACAGCAGACTTACTGCCTACGAAACTATGTTATAACGTACAAATGTAAGACCTTAATAAAGTTAAACATGTGGAAAGAATGTTTATAGGACGGTAGTTCGATATACAGAATCTCCAGCCATGTTTGAAGATAGGAATGATCTTACTAAGCTCCCAGAAGGAAGCAACAGATTTTATGTCATTATTACAGTCGGGTCTCAGATGTCATAGATGCCATAGGTCTATTGTAATAGCATGCCCTACTGTGTGTTACAATAGATGGAGGCTCTGAACCTAGTACTACTCTAGGATCTTCTCCGTTCAGTTCAATAGATGAAGGGAACGGCCTACTGAAATATTTTTGGTAACTTGGAACCCACTGCTACCTAACGTGGTTTTTGCGTCCCAGTTGCCTTAAGATATGTACACATTCGTGTATCGGACCAGATTCGTATGTGTAGGCCTTAATAACCTTTACAACTACCGGACTGTCACTGAATATGTTTGTAGCTGTGCCTCGGATCCTTATCTCGAGACGATTTACAGCTCACTGTTTTAAAGCAAAAATCTCTTCTTGAAATATATTAGTGTAGAATTTTTAAGTGGTAGTTAGCCCCACAAATGCCTATACCTGTTCCAACACGTTCCGTTCTAGAGCCGTCCATGTACCATGCCAGAGTACCTCTTTTGCTTTGAGGCTGGCCGGATCCCACTCAGTACGGTTTTCAATGATACTGATCTAAATTGCATTGCGAAGAGAGCGTGTCCTTTGCAATGTACATGAGATGATTTATGTTTGAATCTTGAGAGGTTTTAAGTGATAGATTGAAGATAATTGTTAGGGGTGTGTGTGGAGTCCTCGATAATATCCTCTTCCTTCTGCATTTTCTAGTTATTTTGATATTGTTGCGATATCGAAATTAATTTGTATTTTTTTCTAAATAAAGAGAACTGAATCATTAAAGAACGGAATCAATCAATCTAATATAATTTTATAATTACCCATCGTTCAATTAATAACGCTTAAGCAATTTACCTCAATTTCTTCCATTTGGTACACGAATTGAACGCGAAAATAATCTCGCCTTTGTATTCGAAATTGCCCGTATGCTTCTCCTAAATGAAGATAAGTATCCTCGTTGGAAATACAATAGAATCCATCAGAGAAATAGCAGCTTAATGAAATTGTGAAGAGGGAGGAGCAGAGATGGTGAAATTATAGAACAAAACTTTACGAGAAAACAAGCCAAACGATAGAAGTAGGTGGCTAATTCTGATATTTTAGAACGTGAAGAGTTATTTGCGGTTTAAAAATAGCAAGTTCTATAGAAAACAAATTATTTAGACGTAAATTAAACAAAGAATAACCAAACGATTATATCTAATCTAAAGACAAAGCTAATTGACAAAGCCATTACTTACCTAAAAACGGTGCCCTATTTATGTGTTTCCTTTTTGAAACTGATCAATATGGCGTTCATTTGTCATGCCTATTTGACCGTACAGATCTAATTTACTGGACAATTGATAAACTAGCTTCGGATAGTCGAAACCTAAATAACCGTCATTCATCATCAATGATTGTAGGTGACTAAGCAATAAAACTCGGGCATGCAGTCAAAGGAAGGAAAAAATTGCTCAATCATTAGGCCCATAATACACAGATGCATATTTTTTTATATTCCAGCTGAAAAATGCGATTCATATCAACCTTAGTAAAGTATTCCAAAATTGAATTATTATTTACTTATTTCTATTGTATTTTATGGGATTGTTTCGTCACTATACGGTCCCTAATGCAGGAAACAGAAATTTATAGGTAGCAGGTACATTCAGTAAAGTGTTGGCAATTCAATGATAGATTTAAAGATTGGTGGTACAAGTAAAACATCAATAATGGTGCATAAACTTAATCTTTGCTATTCTTATATGATGATGATGTGTAGTAATAAAATGGAGTCCATGAGCAATATATTGCATGATTGTTTGATTTCTACTGTTGTTGGAACACTGATGGAGTCTGTACAACCACTATGTCCTCAGAAAAGGATGATTTCTCGTTAGCTGAGCATTCTACCACAGTTTGTAGAGGTAAATGTAAATATTAAATGCTAAGATTGAGAGTCGTTTGCGTCAGTGCTTATTGGATAACCAGACAACTGGAGTATTCAATATTAATACAACGTGTTAGATCATTGAAAGATATTTTTTTCATATGTGAAATAATTTGTAATTATCATCCCCTCTTTTACCGTTTCCTTGCTTTTAGTAGACGATTTTGTATTCACGACCAACATATAAAGATTAGTAATACACATACGTTACCCTTCTTGTATGGTTGAAGTTTTTTCTGGGGAGTGAAATGGTGCGAATCACTTACATTTAAAACTGTGTATCTAAATAAGGGCTTGCGTTCATAAAAGGCATTATGGTTAGAGGGAATCCAAGCTAACAAGATATAAGGGGTGACATTCATATAAACATGTTATCCTTTTTACACTCGATTTAGTAACGTAAAGTAGTAAATATGAGATGGAAGGAGAACGCATATATATGCATGCACTGCTTGTACACATTATACAGTTCGTGAATGATGTCACTTAATTGTCCTTCTTTTCATAGTGCCATTCAATAAACAAGTTCTACCTAGGGTTAAACGAAGGGTTAGAACAAAGATATTGTAGAAGAATAAAAGACGAGGTATTAATAATATACTTAGATTAAAAGACTTTCCTATAAACAGTGCAACCTCAGAAGCAATCGTCGTTAAGCCAGCTATTCAAAGTATCAAGTCATTGGGTTGGCATCCCTGGAACAGCGGATAAACATAAACAGAGTAAACCATCTAGAAATTTAATTTTAACCAAGGAAGCAATCAAATAAGGAAACAACGCAGAACATAAACCAAAAGAAAAACCACCAGAGGGTATTTGAAGGAATATTAACAGAAAAAGCGAGGAAGATTGGATTTTAACAGAATATCAAGAAGCAACTTACACAACAAACAACAACACACCTATTCTGCAAGTAATTTGCTTCAACTTTTTTCTGAAAATAATTGTAGATAAATTGGGGGACTTTTGATTATCATTCAATTTGATTATTCGTTTAGAATCTAGCAATATATGTGGGGCTATACTCTCCATTATATGAATTGCAGTCGCCTGTTCCAAGACTTACTGCTTTTTCTCTGGACATAATCGCTACAATATTAACGTTCAGCCTACTATTTGTACAATATGTTGAGATACCATGCCATATAATTCACAGTCACTTATTAATCCAACGTCGCTGATGGGCCATCTGCTTAGCTAATTCCTTTGTACATTCTTTTCTCCTAATTCCTAATTCCTTCAGAGGTCCATACAGCCAATTTTGATCCATTAAAGGTCACTTGGGCGAATCCAATTAGTTTCTGTGATATTATTATTTTTTTGCATATTTCTTAAGGTATGAATTGCATCAAACGTCAATTTTCCCTTTCTAAATCCGATCTAGTGTTCACCAAAGGCCATTTAACTAAAAATCTATACTCTCAGATTATAATTATTTGTTAAAATAGTTCCAATAAATCACTCATGCACATTTTTGAATGCATCATCCTGAATAGAGTTGGTTTGAGTATAACGGAAACTACCCAGCAACCAATTTTGAGCAACCATATAATAATTGTACTTCGTCCATAATGTTTGACACTTCGCCTTTTTCTAACAAAAACATTTTAATGCTTCAATGCTTAACTAAAATGTTGTTTAGCGCTCAATATTTTAATAACGTCTCCGTTTTATGACAAGAAAAAAAGTTGAAGACAAATAACGTTGCCGACACACTACTACGTTATTCAAAGAAAGCTGTAACATTAGAGAACCCTCTGTTAGGTTTATTGATTACTCATCAGATATAACCGAGAATAATATATTTTTGCGTATGTATGGAGCGGTAGGGTTAATTTGCCATTGCTTTCGTGGAAATAGCGAAAAGACAATAAAACAATTCCTAACGATATACATGTGTGGAGGGTCGTATGTGGAATTTAATTTATTTGCAAATCCTCATCCGTCTATTAAGCGCCTTGCGGACGCATAGTTTTAAACAAAAGCCAAGCACACGGGTGCCACATTAATTTTCAGCATATTTTCCCTTTTCGTACCCAGAATGTTATGGACAAAATTTGCATAAATTCTTTCACGAACGTACGAGTACAGTGAACCGTGCAAATTAACTTTAGCCAGGAAAATAAATACGTTCCTTCAAGTGTAACAAAGGTATCGCATAACGGCCATAGATTATTAGAAACGTTGAGATTTCTTTACTAGAGGATTTCATAACATTCTATTACTTAGTGGAATTTATTAAGGAACCCTCTTTATACCAATTGGATTACATATTCATTCCCTCACATTGTTTGAAGACGTATTATTTGTCTCTGGAAAGCTAAGCACTTAATCCTAAAAGATTCCACAATCTCACGTTATGTAGGGCGTCACAAAAACAGGGTAGTAATTTTGGGGAAACGCTGGTGGTGGATTAGATTATTTACGGCGGAAGGCGATTATTTTTAATTTAAAATATACATAGGATTATATGTATGTATTCGATTATCCAGCGGCAGACGCTATTACATTATAATATACTTGAATAAGGGTTTTTAAATTTAATTCATTGTCTGGAATATCATTGATCTAGGAACCAGTAGTGTGCCGCACAGAAGGTATGCTTAAATTGTCACATGAGTTACTTCGCACTTACCAGAAAAGTACAAACAACAGTGATTAGAAACTGATAAATAGACATTTATGTTGGAATGATTGGTGTTCCGCAAGAAAAGTCGCTATCCCCCACATTATTCCCCATTTTCATTATACACTTTGGTAAAGATCATCATCAACCATATACATTTAGCGTTTTATTTATTTTTCTATCAACTACTATGTGATATTCTTAAAAAGCGAAATCTGCTGTGTTAATATATTCAACTTTACAATCCAACTAATCATTTTTGAACTAATAATTAATATAATTTTAAAACTGTAGAACTTCCTTAATACCAGATTTTAACTTGACGACTTAACGACGATATCCAAAATATATTTGCTCTTATTATTTTGCCGAGTGTTCCATTGTGTGCAATGAGGATTAACGCGGCGGCTGAGACGCGAAATAGTGTCTGCCTTCAGGTCACAAGATAAATTTCAATTTCTTTCTTTTCTTAAGCAAGATCTGCTTGATTTGCTTGTATTTGAAATGATTCTAATACCCTACGGCAGATGAGAATGTTATTCTACTTGTATCTCTTCTTCCACCAGCGCACACCTAAAAAACGAGACTCACACACGCCAATATTCTTTTCTCTGTCAGATAATTTTGGTAGCCAACGTATACAAAGAATACCAAATAAAACAATCTTTCGGATGATATGAACAAAACAACAGTACGTAAGTAATAAAGAAGTTATTAGAATTAATGTAGTACGTTTATTATTATTTGCACATTTAGTGGCGGAATAATAAAAAATGTTATGCGATGAAATGACGGAATGCAATGCGCTAATGCAAATTTTATTCGATACTCAACCTGTAAGTGACATTACCGTGGACATAAATGTGGAAATTGTGATATTACCCAATCAATATCCGTCATGTTTTACTACCGTGCACATTAGGTTCTCTACAATATTTTATAGTACAATATTTTACAGTATATCAGTACCCATATCATATTCAGTGTGATTTATTGGTGATCTAGTTCTTTAACATGGTTGCTATCTGTTGGTTTGTTAATTCCTTTAAGGTGTAGTGACGACCCAACGGAAAATTCAAGTTTTTGAATAATGAAATGTAATGACTGTCTGTTTAATCTACTATACACTACTTACATTCTGGGATATTTGAGTAAGTCCTGTAAACCCGTTTTTGCGCATCTCTTGCTATTTATCGACCATAGGATACTTACGTTGTCCCTCAAGGTATTCACTCATCAGCATCCACCAATTATGACGTTACTCTGAAGAGAGTTGCGAGACTGCTCATAACCAGAATTCCGTGATCGATAAAATTACTTCAATATTTTAAAGAAAATTGCTTTTTAACAGCATCGCAACTTTCTATTATATAAATGTTTAGTACAAAATCATACATACAAATCTGTTGCAATTATTCTTATAAGACTTCTTCCGTGGGGTCTGTACATATCTATCTGTAAAATTGTTACCTCACGTTTTAATCGTACTTACACAAAAGGCTTTTGTAGCCAGATTAATGCAACAAACAACGCAGAATTTTCGTAGCAAATCATCGCATACGTAATACTAATTAAAATGTACTCATACCCACCTACTTACTATTCATTATAACGTAAGCTTCAACTAAACTAAAAAAAATGCTTTATAATTGCACTGAACCGTTCAAATAAGTCCCTACTTCTAACGAAATAACGAAAACGGTTCTATTTTATTTCTACTATTTTCTCTCTCATTTCAAACAAGAAACAGCCCTAACAAACTTTCATCATATCTGCAACTGGTGCACGCTGTATGCGTTTAATATGATTTGGTTGGTTCAAAGACAAATATTTGCTCAAGAGCTTTGTTTTGTGAAGGAACGAGAAAGAGTAGTTAGTTGCTCACACAACTGCATTGTCAAACGGGATGCTGCACCGTAATAAAATTGTATAGTTAGTACACAGCGTGCTGGTAGACCATTCCTTCCGGATGTAGCACGAAAGCGTTTTATTTTGTCGAACAAGTTAAGATGAGAAACTCTATGTAATTTTCTTCGTTTTGCAAGGAATCTAATGTAAGAAGTTGGTGTAAATACTCAACAAAGACGGAATATAAAATATAAGCTAACATTAATTTCAATTAAGTATAGATGTGTAGATTACTTAATTGCTAATAACATTTTTAAGATGATAAATACTGTACATTACAAGTTCCGACATTTTTTTAGTGATAAAATCTTTCGAATGACTTTCCATTTCCCTTCTTTCGCGGAACCCAAGTTTTTACTAACTATATACAATGTTTGAACATACATAAAGTGTTATGCCTGCCTTCGATATTATTAATAGCAATTTATGTAGGCTCCCAAATAGTGCAGATGTTATAGCAACATTTTTTCACCTAAAATAGGCAAATAAAAGAGATCGTCCAAATCATACAAAGCCCTTTAATAAACATGTTAGAATAACTACCGATAATATAATAAATGTTAAAGAATACAACTTGAGTAATTTTTACTTTGCTCCTTACAACTGCACACAAAGAAATTGATATTAAAAATGGAGTTGGTTTCAGAAGTTCCCTAAACAACTTGAACAGCTCCCGTTTCAAATTTCTCGCCAAGGGGCGGAGCCTATGACATCACAGATCATATATACCCGAGGGAGAAGTGGAGGGAATAAAAAATAAATGTAAACTCCTCCTCTGAAAATACATAGGATTTAGCGCCAGAACGGTCACAGGTATTTTCCTGTTGTCAAATAAAGAACCACCTCTTAATGCCCAACTAAATTTTGACTTTTACCTGAAAATCTAATTTTAATTCTTAAGCCTTGACATATAAATACTTTCCTTTTATAATATAATTTTTTGGATTTTAACTTCTAATCGATAAATGCCACCAACGTCTTCTTGAAATTAGCTTTCCTCGTGTGCAGATGTAAAGACGAGAAAACTAACGGATGTATCCACTATTACAGTGTTCCTTATCTCCAATGATTAGTTGAAGTTTGCCTTTCTTCTACCTCTTTCCAAAATCATGATAAACACTAAGAACAAGTCTCAGACAAGTCCTATTATCTCACAAAGTGTTGTTACTGGTATGTTGATGACATATTTGTCATCTGGTCTCACGGACACGAATCTTTAAAAGGTTTAAGTGGTTGTGTTTCTTACCTAGAAGTTCTCGTAAACCTGCGTCTTGCAATCTAGAAACTCCATTGCGACATACACACATTGCGACATGTGATCTGGGTACACCAGATCACATGTCGCAATGTGTGTACATCGCTGAAATAAAGCGTTCCGTCTTACTACGGTTGCATGTAACCGGGTCCATGCTAGCTGAACATAGACTGGAAACCAAATACAATTCAATTTTAGTCGCATTTTGTCTCGCAACCCTCACTATTATAGTAGAAGAATTCGCGAATCTATTGAAATGTTCAAACATCCCAACAATATAAATCGCGACCATAGCTACTCCTTACATCATATCTGGTAATCCTAACTGATTAAACCTTCAGTGCCAGCGCTGAAGATAATTCGTAAGAGTGAGGATGAAACGTCAGCAGAAGCTACGACAACAACGCGGTTCCAACCCAGAAACCAAGAGTGTATTACTGAGAACCGCGAAAGCGTACGTAACAGATTTTATTATTCGCTGTAACTTCACTTTATTCATTTCTTTAAGTTGAAACAATTCGGCGGGTTTGTATATCTATTCGCGTGTTATAAAAATGATGAATGGTAGGCTTTCGCGAAATTTCATCTAATTCTAGTCCAAAAGCATTCGTGTAAATGATATTACCAGAGTAAAGCGTGTACAATATCAATACTGTTACAGAGTAGAAAATATGTCATGCTGTCTAAAATCAGAAGCTATCTCTATCACCATACCAGCTACTTTATAATATACTAATTGAATATAGTTTAAAAAGAAAAATCTGAGAGGTTTAATCAAATATGACCGCCAATGGTTATTAATGGCTTTTATTTAAAGACCCTTCATATTTAAAGGAAACCTTTATTAATTTATTACATAATTACGTCCTTACCCAATTTCTAAGTTTAACGCAATAGATTCCCCGGGTATTTTATAAATGGCGTATTATTATTGTAAGTTTGTAAAGTTCGGCCGAGATCAATAATTTAATTTCTGATGCCCGATTACAAATCGACTGTATACTTTCGCTTTTACTTTGTGTCCACAAAATGTAAATTACTTTACGAATTTTAATTAAGACCCAAACAAAATTTCTTCTCTTGCCAGCGACTTCGGAAACATCTCATCGTAATTTCTATCATGCTTTCCTATTGAATTAACCCTTTCCGCTTGATGGAAGACGTTTTATCAATTTTGTTTAGTTCGGAAGTGAAAAGCATTTAGCGCAAACAAATGAGAATGGATAGCGATGTTTGCAAAAACAACACGTAGAGAGTGAGCGAGAGAAACAGCTCGTTTTATCTGCAGATGCAGGCAAATTTTATACCAGAGGCGCAGTTACTCACATGTATGTACGGAATAACCGAGAGAAGAATTCACTAGTTTCCGGTTAATGTATGCAGGGACACGGTCAGCGAATCCATTCGCGCAACGCTGAAAGAACAAAGACACCAGACTCTATCCTGGTTAGCATAATCACATTACTTCAGAACATCAGCGCCCTCGCTTTAAAAAAAAGTTATCGCTCGCTTACTGTACCCCACAAACAAATTAAGACCTCTTTTCTACTGAGGGCTCTCTACTTCAATGACAATAACTTATTTTAAATTAAGTAGCTTACTGCCTTCCTACCGTGTATTAATTTCGTTCTCTGGTTCGCTTGTAAGGTGAATAAGCGACGAATTCGATTTAATTAAAGTAAGCTATCTATTCTAAAAGGCAACAGATATTACTTACAATACAAATAAAACGCTTTTACAGACATTTCGTTAAAACCGATTGGGGATTAGCTATAGAGAAACGAATCGCCAAGCCTTCTGTTATGGTAGTCTTTAAGAGGATTACGGTTTAAAATATTTAAATCCACACATGAAAGCCTTTCTGTACTAAGTAAATATTATTCGAATCAAGTAAACGTATACAAAGGATCTCACATCTGTTTTCTCACTTGGGAACTAATGCAGAGAAAAAGGTGTAGTAAAATCCAATGAAATTGCATATGGAATTCTAAGAACTCCTCTAACCTCTCCATTCAACCCGTAACAACGTTTTGAATAAAGTGACTTTTTGGCGACAAGTGGACAGCATTAAGATACATAGAGACTGTCCAGGAGCATGGTTGGCATGGTTATTGGGATTCGAACTAGATACTCCCATCCAGAAAAATGTATTTTCAGGAAGAGGTTAACAAGGAAGTTTAGAAGAACCATGCAGCATGTTGGAGTGAGAAGCAGCAATAGGTTGGTTAAAATCTAAGGGGTTCTCCATTATACGAGAGATACATAATGGGGCTGCTGTGATTCAAATGTTATAAGATTACATTACAACCCCTGGGTAAATTGTCTCTTAGTAGTTGTCCAAAATACTGCATATGTTGCATAATACCTAATTTTAAGATCTGTAGAAAGAAATGAACGATCTTTTGAAAAATTATATGTGGTTTTCGTCGTAATTGTATTTTGCAAGAATTCTAATATTTCCTTTTACGGAAGTGAAATGTATAACCACTATCAGAGGTCCCTTGCCTAAAAGCATATCGCTCTGTTCTGCTTTGGTAAAAATGCACTTGGAATCCTTTTATCTTGCACTCTAAGAAACGATATAGAAACTAAGTTTCCGTGTTGGCAGTTTATACAAAACACACGCAGATAAGAATTACCCTTCTACCTTGCAGAGGCAGCTAAAGTTCAACGCGTTTAATATTTGTTTAAAAATTGCTTCGGGCGATATGGTAACAAAGCCTCAAGCTGTGTTCGCGAAATTGGTTTCGATGATTCAAGTTAACATATTGTGCATTATAGCCTCCAGTTATACAGTTATGCGTTCATGCGGTACGTGGTTGCAGTAAGTAAATAACAAATTGCATATGAAGCTTCGGAATGGAGGCGAACGTTATGTCAATGATATTCCCCCATGATTTGTTTCAGCGATGTAATTAGTCCGCGTTATCACTGATGGTCTATATAAGCTTGCATAAATGAATTTAAATAATTTGCTAATTGATGTTACTATTGGAAGGCTGGTCAAGGGTGAATTTATGTAGTAAGTAGGGCTATTACATTATAAGAAGTGTTAATACAAATATTTCCATAACAATCTAAAAACTTGCGAGCTTGATATTAGTTTGAAAATATTTATCTTTTCCTATCACAGTAGAGTGAAATTAGTAAAGGGCAAACAAGAGTTTGATGATTTTATCTCGATACAATCTAAAAAAGCAATGAATATATAAACCATATTATAATTCAATGTGGCAATGTGTTGACTGAATAAATCGATATTTTAGAACAAGTAATGCTTGTAAATGGTGTAATAAGCATGCATGTAATCCTATCTATGTATGTACACAATTTTGTGCTGCCAGCTTTTGGTTGTAGATCTATTTCCAAAATGTAATTTAATGTACATCCATGTTTGTATAAACATTATTGTTACTCCATAGTTAATTATAGCAAGAACCACGGATGCAAATTAATCATTGTAGTTTAGTATATAACTAGTAAACAAATACATCTTGTGTTGTCATTTCCTAAATTATTGTTTGGAACCATGGATATCTTATTGTTAATTACACTTTCCTCTTTACCGTAGCATAGGTTAAGAGTGGAAAAATATTCCGTTTTTGCTGCTTCATTAATAGTTATATGTTCCAGTCTCTTAATCACAAAGAGAAAAAAAGCCAGTTTGTCAGGCACTCCATCTAGATGTTGGCCCCACCTTAAATTTGCGTTAATTCACCGCCTGGCGTCCTGTTATTGTTGTACGCAGCGAAGAAGGTAAGACTTTGTTTTTTGTTACTATTAAGTTGTACTTTGTTTGCAAGGAACCAGTTTCGAGCATCTGCGGTCGCTTTCTCTGTAGTACCATTGAAGTACTACATGTCTATGCTTAGCCACACTTACAGATTTCTTTGGGCTCTTAGTTTTAGCATATGTATCTTCGTAGATGGTCACATCAATCTTCAAGCTTTGTAGAAGGACCTGAAAACTTATCTAATGAAAGTAATATAATTCTGTGCCGAGCGTGAAATAAAAGAAATTGCATAAATAAAATTAGATGATTAAAATCTGGTAAATTAAAATATATTTTTTTCAGTCATACAGCTAGATACCTTATTACAGATGGACAAAAGAGATATTTACCAGGAAACCCCCGCAAATATAACAAATTCACATGTGTTAGGTTTAGGTACTCTACATACTTTGTAAATATTCAGAAAAAATATAACTAATTTACCACGCAGTTGTAAATATAGTATAAAAACGGAACTTACCTTTAGGTAGAGGATCCATTGTAATAAAACACTTGAAAGCACTTATCTTTACTTCAGAAATAACTACTACCACTGTCATACTCAATTTGTGACCGAGCTGGATATTGAAGTAGTGCCGTCGCTAATCTTTAGACGTGCACAAAAGCTCCTTAAAAATATGTGATTTCGACTAGGCAATTGATTATTCATTCCTCTATTGAAATACGGTTTCCAGTGCTGACAACTAAATATTATCCCAATTATTGTTCTTGATTTATGTCTCACAATAATGAAATGAGACAAAGTATTAGTCTCTAAAAGTTTGCAATTTTCTTGCGATTTTAAAAAGTCAACTCTCCTTTAGACCGTTATAATTTATTCTCCCTACTTCAGTTTAAGAGTTAATTAGGTAATGGTACTATTGAATTATTAATCTGATAAACAGCTTGCTTAACTTTATTGTGTAAACAAGACTGCTTCAATTAAGTAATTGCGCTTAAAGAGAGTAGAGCCTAATTGCAAGAAGGAACTACAAACATGTTAGAGCAATATTACTATACGCATACATAGTTTCTAATATATGCAATAATGCATAACAACGGCATATGAAGAGCATAGTATCGTGTTACATTATTTTGGAACAAAATTCCAACCGCGAAGTTATTGTATGAATCTTTCGCATTGCTCCTGCATAGAATCAATATTCAAACTACCTTGCAAAAAGAAAACTGTCGAATAGAAGTACTGGCCATACACGTTAGAACAACGATAAATAATAGAATGAACTCCTCTTTACTCCCAACAAAAATAATTCTTCTAGTATAAAGCAAAAAAGGAAACATGTAATATAATATTAAACATCTTTGAAATAATTTTGGAGAAATTACCGTTATTGAAAATGGTTTGTTTATTTCTCTCGATAATTTTTCTTATCTCCATCCATAGATTTCTAAATCGATTATGTCAAATGACACCCTTGATGTAGTAACAACCATTTGAAATTTCTTGTAATTCCTTAATATCTTAACAATATGTTGAGAAAGGAAAGTATATATGTCTAGACTGAGGATTAAAAGAACACTTCAAAAGCTAGAAGTCGAATAATAATTTAGCTGGGCGTTAAGATATAATTCTTTATTTCATAACTGCTTACGTAAGATCTCTAAAATTTCTGGATTATTGAAGAAAGCCCCTTTATTCTCTGTAAGTACCTTTTGTATCAAAGCGATGGTTGGTATCTTTTACGAGATTGGCAAAATGAGAAAAGCCATGATCTTTAATGTAATCTTTAAGATGAAAAAAGATAAAATTCTTCGTGAATTGTATCCAACCTTTGATTTATGGCGAACACCACCCTATAATTAACAATAGTTTCTAGCCCACAGTTGTTCGTTGTTGGGAGGTTGCCCATTATTGCCCAGGTTGCAATTTTCTTTGTAAGCTCTTTATTAAATTTCTTACGAAATTCCAATTTTGTATTCACCGCCATAAGTGATGAGTTAGATTAATATCTTTAAATATGAGTGAAGTTTACAAGTGATCTATGTTTATTTTATCAATTTAAAGGTACATTTTATTATACGCACGTTATTACTTAAACATAAAAAGAGCCATAAGTTGGTGATCCTCGAGCAAGACAGTCCATTGGGAATGAGAGCTAAAAGCGGTTATTTCGACGAAAAGCAAATAGGTATAACTTAACGCTTGGCACAGTTGTTTGTGCAAAAGCAATCCAATTCATTAGGTGATATTGTTGACGAAGGATTATTAAGGAGGAAATAGCCCTAATGTCAACTCAAATATTAAACAATCCAATATTAACGTGTTGAAAATTACATATTAAAATGAAGAAGGAAGAACCAAGGCAGTTATATAAGTTAATTGATTATTTTACACGTTCTAAACATATTAGAAACTATATTTCTGTAATTATAACTTACTATATCTAAACACATCTCGATGGCTTGAAGAAGTTAATATAGTTACTTATTGCACATTGTATCAAATTAGAAGCTAAAAAAATGTATTCTTTGGGAGCTGCAAACACACCTGAAAATTCGATGCGAAATATGATGCAACAATATACGTATAATACCAATATAAGCTAATATGTAATTATCCCTTATCTGTTGTACTATTAATTACATCCATAGAAAAACACACAACATAACGACATTTAATAATTGAGCTAATTCCGGCAGAAAACTTTAATTAAAGGTCTAATTTGCTTTTGCAATATTAGCATCAGCGATACCGACTCGCGTGCCATGTTTACTTAACAAGGACGAAGTATTGTTAATAAAAAATATAAAATAGGTCCGAGCCGCGTACCAATTCCATCGCAATGATACCTTTTATACGTTAGTGAGAATGTAACATGCGAACTAGTAGTTCACGCGAATTAAACCGAGTAACAAATGTCTGTACATTCTACCTAACTGCGCGTATAGATCGATATTTTTCACTAGGTGACTGCCAATTAGATATTTTCTTCTCTATAACCATCTCATTATACGTACGTACCTTTCTAATGTTTTCAAATTTGATGTGTCGGTTGCGTTCAAAAATATGTCGGTTGTCACAGATTATGCTAATGATACAATCTATTCCATGTTTAAGACGGAAGCGTTAGGTATTATAGTGACGGGCCCCTAACATAAGTTTTGAAATCTCGAGGACCACATGAGAACATTCTGTAATACCTATAGAATATAATAGAGGTGACTTCAAGGTTTGCTTAATTGTTACTATAATAAATATTATATTTCAAAAGACCTAACCATCTCACTATAATGCGTAAAGGCTTTCATTTCAAGTCGGAGACAATATTTATTTTAATAGCTGTACATGCTATGCATGCATTGAACCTACTCAAACATAGGTTAACGAAGGAGACAGAAGGGTTTACAAACTGCTATGTTTAGTGATGAAAAAGTCATCTCGACAGATAGTGGGTTTCGTAACCTATTATACAGACTAACAAATACAAGTTACGAAGAAAAGAATGTCGTGAAAACAAGACGAAGTGGCTGAAGTTCCTTGAGTCTGCAGGGTTGGATGTCGGCAGTAGGTCCACGTGTGTTTGTGCGAACAGGACCAGCGAATATGTCAACATTGTAGAAGCCACAAATGTAAATACTAAGTGTACGAGCGATATGGTGATGAGCGGTTAGTCTATGTTCATGACAATAGTGCAGTACATTCATTTGATAGAGTTAGGAATTGTTTTCAAACCCATCCTCAAGCCCCCAGATCTGAATCCAATAGAGAATTTGTGAATTTGTTAATCGATAGCAAGATTTTCGTGCAAATAAAGGCAGATCAACTGTATCAACATGCATGTAGGCTTTGAAAGAACTTCAGAACCACAAGGATCCTCGGCAATCTCCTAGGTTCAATGGGAAGAAGATTGGAAAATATCGTTTCTAATAATAGTTTTTCTACGAAATATTAGTGTCTCTTTTTGTTTTTTTCGTTCTGCCTTTTCCCGTTTTTTAGATAAATGGTTTTACAGAGGTTTATATACCCTTGTGACGATGACGTCCTTCTTTTGAATAACGCACGATACAAAAAAAAGACAACATTCTAGTCGTTAAATTATTCAGATATGCACTGTCATCCAGAAGAACCGCAAAATGATTCAAAGAATGAATACTAATAATAAATTTCTCTTTCTTTTAGTAAAAGTTCTTTGAATCTGTGACGATCAGTGGTTCTTCACATCCTTAAGAAAGATACTTAACAACTATTAGCTCTTCATACAACGAGTATAGCACTTGTTATTTTGCGTAACACAATATTATATATTTTCTTGAAATGCCATATTCACCATCGTTCTGCAAATTTAGACTGCAAAAAGATATCATTTGAAACTACTATCCTGTACATGCACTATGAGAACGGTCTACGTGAGAGAAAAATGTGAGTACATTTAGTTTACAATTTCTACGTAAAAGTGACCTTATTCTACATAAACAAAAGAAAGGAAAATGAAAAAAATAATTTCCATCATCCTCAAGGCTATTTAATGTACTTCAAGTTATGTCTGAAAAAGAATGCAACTATTATAATTTTCGAGATATTAACTCTTAACTGTGAAACCAATATTTACCTGACCAATGATACTAACTCTATTATAAAAATTACAAGCTGTAAATGTTATTTCGCCTTAAAACGAAGAATAATTTAATCAAAACGTAAATAAAAGCGCCCCACCCATAGAAAATTAAAGCATAGTGTTAGACGGTTTCAGAAAATCAAGTAACAAGTTTTCCAGCGGCCAACGAAACTAGACATGTGGAACAGATTAAAGCGGCTTTAAAATGTTGCGTGCTGAAGAGTTTGAATAATTCATTCGAAGCGCCTTGTTATTTCCAAGCTTACTTGTTGAACTTCGAATATAATGGCGAACACAGAGGTGGATGATAATTATGCCTGTGGACAATAACCGCTCGTCTGATTATCTGTTTTCCTTTGTGTGCCTCATCTTAATTAAAGAGTTATGACACAAACTCGCCGCCCCTATAATTTCCCAATTTGTTGCGATGTAGAGTGTGATGTTAAGGATGAAAAATGATCGTCGTTTTACCTTAAGATGATGCTGCTGGTTTTGGAAATTGTTTTACCTGCAACAAAGGAAATCCGTAAGTATTATTTCTTTTTTATATAATAAATACTAAGAAATGGAAAATAATTCAAATAAAACTAACTTTGAATTGTACATCAACATATATACAGAATACAAGAATACAAAACGTAATGGTACATAAAGCACTTCACTAATTGGCGAAGTTTCTAAATTTAGATTACTTTCGAGGCTACGTGAGTTATATCAGAAAAGTTCAAATTTCTCGGTGAAAATGTTGGTTAATTTGTTTTATAACTTTACAACGGTATCCAAAAATAAAATGCCAGGATATCATCAAATTTATTTCGAAAAATATGGTATATTAGAAGTGCCAAACAAGCGCTCAAGTACCATTTGGCACATTCTAATAATTTCTCTGGCGTATCTCTCAATTTTTAAAAGATTTAAAGACAATCTCATTAATTAATATAATACGTAGAAGGTACCTAGTACAGCCTTGCTTCATAATTTTTGTAAATATTTACATTATTAGTTTTTTGTTATTATTATTGGAATTGTTATCACCATTATTTTGAATATATTTTGTTCGGTGCACTTGCCGACTTGCCGAGTTGAGCGGAATTGGTTAAGATTACTATACTTTACATAGAACACGCGTAAGTAGTAAGGATGCGATGGAGTAGAGAGTCGGCTAGTTCTGGGCGCACCTCTACTCGAGGTACATACATCGCGTGTAAAATACAACGATACCGCCCACTTGGCAAATGCACCGAACAAAATATGTTCCCCCTATCTCTAACTGCCAACCAACACGTTTTTAGTTGTGAGATGGATGCTTCAGTTACCGTTTCTGTTTGTATTAATAGATTAATGGCGAATCCATAAAATATCATATTTTTCTATCCGTTTTTATAGTCGGTGGATGGTTCATGTCGACAGAGCGTCGCAAGATCATTGGTAGAATCCATTACTAACACGTGTTGGATAAAAAACACGGGGACTATATTAGCCCAGCTATAAATGGTAGCCACACTGTATATGTAATAAAAGAAAATTCAATTTAATTTAACCGTTTTACCGTTGGTGCATTCAGCCAAATTAACTCTTTAACGAGAAGATGCTTATATGATGTCATAAAGGAGTGTCCAGAAAGATGTTGCGATAACAACAACAGATTTTCTTGAATAAAGAAGTTCACAAGTTTTCTTCATACGTGGATGAAACCGCCGCATATGTATGCGCAATTATGCGAATGACATCCGTAACTCCTACAGTCCATAAAGTCAAATCAAGATAAACTTTTCCAAGAAGATCAGTAACGAGGCGTGCCACATGGATATTATAAATAAATACTTACTTCAGATTCTTTGTTATCTAGCTTAAGACTTCAGCCTAAAACTAAAACTAAAACTAAAGCCAGAAAACGTTTTCCCGAAGAATGTCTAGAAATGCTTCTATCTCCAAAACATTCACTAGACCTTAAGCAGTTGTTAGATGAAGAACTCTTTAATTAAAAGGAAATAATAAAATAGTTACTGAAGTTGTTAGTTACGTATTACATATTTCCACAATCCAGCAAAGTCCTTTGAGAGCGTTTCTTTAAAAAAAAAAACTGGCGTCGTTTTCAATTAATTTGCTCATAAACTTTAATTTTTTTAGGTTATACATAATTCCTCAAGGTCAGACTATTAACCAGACTTACTAATTACGGAAGTGCCGAGAAGATTACGCAACAGTGTGCCGCAGAAAAACCCCTATTTGTGGAAGACGGCCGACTAGTTTTTCCGTAACGATAATGCTAAAGGTATGATTTTTTTGCTCACCTGACCTATTCGGCTGCTTTAGCTTCGTGTGACTACTTTTTGTTCTCACAAATGAAGAAGGAACTGAAAGGAAGGCGTTTTGCCAACGTAGATAAAGTGAAGTGAAAACAAAAACAGATGAACTAAAGAAATGTTTTAGACAACGGAAGGGAAACTCCGGATAAGTATACTAACTGTAATAAGGAGTACTTTGAAGGGAATTAAGGAAAAACAAACATAAATTAAACATAGAATGTTGTTGCATTAATAACAGGCCCACGACAACTTCCTTTATCTTCATATCAGATCCAATAAAACGTTTCAGTGAAATAGCCTTAGTTCCCCAACAATCGTGGGAATTCTACGTTCGCATCATGATAAAGCGTAATATTACGTGTCCTTCGGTTTTACACACCGATATTAACATTAATAAAGTTACACCATGTTCATAAAAACGTATGACATGGGTGGCACAGATCTCGTGATCGACCCACACTGCAAATTTTATATAGGTCTGCTATATTATACAAATGCGAAGCGGAAACCCAAGATTCGGGATCAACACGTCCTGGTATAGCGTAAAATAGGGAAAAGCGCTCGTTTCATATATTGTCGATGTTTCATGCTTATCAATTATTTACGAATGTGAACGATAGCTATGTAGTTACCTTCACACAACAGACGAAAATAGAATACGGCGCAAAACGATATATTCGCAAATGTTTCTATTTCAGATATGTATAGTCGTCGGTTTATGAATAATTACAACAGTACATTTACTCTAACTAAACGATAATAGTTAATTCTAGAATAGACGGAATGCACCTTGGATGTACTTCAAGAAACAAGGAACAAACGAATTTCTAAACAGAAAAAATAATCACAGATTATACGTGAATAAAATACATTTATGAATGTACTTTAAAATTATAAGTACCTCGCGAGAAAACACCTGGATGTTATAATTATTTTCGGATGTGCTATAATCCAAAGGAGAAAACAATTAGGTGGATGTTGCTTCTCGCACACAATTCGCTTACGGCACCAAGACCGAATTTAAAAATCATCAGACCCAATTTTAGCGCTTAATTAGCTAACGATATTAGATATGCGATCGCGCATAATACGCTGCCACCAAAGTGTATATCGCAATATATTCCAAGAGGTAGAGGGCGCGCTAACACAAGCAGCCGTACTACTGTCACGGCTGAATTATTAGGCGCCTGCATGTCGTTAAATTTATAGTTTGTATATCCACATTTTTCTGGAAATCGGGTCGCTGTTAGTATGGACCGCGGTCCACTGCACACCCGAAGGTGCCCACTTTCCGAGTGTAATTCCTATTCCAATTAACCAATTATGTTGGGTAGCTGCTTTTGGAAATGGATTATACTTTTCTGTACACCCTTATATGTGGTTTATAGTCGGGTTATGTGAAAGATGTTTATGTTGTTCCGCCAAGGGATCTTGGTGATTTAAAACATAAAATCACTCAAGTTTGTCGAAGTATTGAGATATAAGGTCTGTATGAGGGCGGGAAAATGACAATTTGAACATTTATAGTTTATCACCTATTATTAGTATTATCGTTAAGTTGAATTTTTTGTATTTGTTGTTTTTCAAGAGCATAAATTGTTTGATAATATTCAATATTTGAAACAGACGTAAATAAGTAAATGGCGCAAAGCGAAAAAAAAGGAGACTGAGAATATGTGATTACCTACTATAAAAAAAAAGCCATTAGGCTATTTGTTAATATCACAAAATTTCAGAATTTCATCCAAGAAGATAATCCCTCTATTCATTCAAATAACTATCAGATTCGCTGTGTAATAAAATCCGGCACACCCATAGAGGTTACAGCTTGTAATAACTTGAAACTAATCGATTTCTGTGATCTGTTGTAAAACTCCGTGGCGAAATGATCCTCTCGCTTGTATATTATGCATCATGTGGGAGCGTTTTCCGGCACAATTGCGGTCGCTCCTCGCCATCCCAGTTTTCGGGTTTGTCTCAGGTTTAACGGCTCCACTATAGCTTTTACATTTGTTTCGTTATGCAACATAGTTGCTGCCGAATTATCGTGATCATATATTAAGATGATACAAGTGATCTTGCAACAATGACTCTTGGGGTAGTTTTAGCCTAATTTTGAAGGTAAGCGAAATTGCAGCACGATCTTGATCTCGATCTGCAAGCTATCTGTAACCCATTTCCATTTCATATCTTTATTTAAATCGAAATCTATCTTCAGCCAAATTTATCCTTTACTCAGCTATAGTACAAAAATTCATAACAGAATATCTAGAGATACCTCCAGAAACATTAATAACACTATATTTATCTCAGACATCGCGGAGGTATGAAAAGTAACACGATTATACGGTCTCACGTGTTACCTGGAACTTCGCAAAACTTCTACGCACACAACTTCGCCTCGATATGTTCTCGGAAAGTTCCAAAGAAGAAGAGATTAAGTGTTTTCTGTAGGCTGCCGCGTAGAAAGACACTAATAAATAACATTGACAATTTTAATAAAGGACTGATTGATTTATACTCGCACAGAGCCATCCAATTCCGAATTTATAGTTTTCATCAAAGATAAGTATATTAAAGCGGGCCATGAAATTCACAATAAGGAATTGCTTTATTTGGATGTACTAAATTTTCGTTCGATTTAATAACGGCCAATGGGATCCTAACATTTACGGATACTTTGGATCCTGGGGAACCACTATTTGTTAGAAACTATAAAATTAATAGCTGGTATAAATTTCGCAACTGTTTTCTTGTGTTTCTTTTGGGTGTTTCTCCAAACTTTGGAATACACACTATATCCATGATAGAGTTTTATTTTTTTATTAATCAATTTCACATATCTTTAAATATTGCAGGTGCCTCTTTTTATATTTCCGTTGGTAATTTAATAATTTTCTACTGTTAGCTCTGGTGTAGCAGAAAACTTGGGGAATGCTCTGTAAATGTGGATCAAAAGACCCTTCTCTTAAGAGGATAAAAGATTGGTCGGATATTTGGTGCGCTTCTGTTGAGGTATTTATTATATGAATTTCTTAGGGTTGCGTATTTGTTCCGCTTCTATTTATTTATTACATCAATAGTTTAAATAGTATCACACAGAACAATACGATCTTTTTGATTCGCTTCTTAGTGTTGTAGTTCATAATGTAGAATAAACTAAATATTTCAAGATGATTAAAGTTAAATAAATTAATACTAGATACTTCCAAAACTGAAGCAATGATAATTAGCAATAGTATTTCTAACGTGGCACGTAGCGACATCCATTAAATATGTGAGCGAAATGATATTCAATACATTTTTTTATCGATGCCTCATAGGAAATGGTATAAGGTTCATCTCGAGTTAACACTGTTGGATAATTTTTGGCGCACCTGTAGTTTATAGCATGTTCTGCAAGATTTAACAAATTTTAAAGCGTTACAATCCCTAATTTTGTAAATAGAAAGGTAATGGATCTTTGGTTTAATTAAATATCTGCCCGAATGCACGTCCGAAACTCAAATTCCGTATATTGGATGTCCACGTCGAGCAAGCAGCATTTCATTTCCTAGTAAACCAATAGTTTTGAACGCACCTGCAACGACAAGCTTATATAATATATTATTTCGTACTGTCTGCGTTCTATCGCCAATATTAAACTTTAAATCAAATTCTATGAAATCCTTGTTGCAAATATATCATTTGTTACAGTCTCTCAAACGATTTACACGTACCCTTACAATCCTCGTATAAATTTATTAAGTTATACAATGCCCCTGTACCACTTTGGAATTAACGACTTTTCCTGCGAAATTAACCCATATATTATATTGGCATATCTGACAGCATTTAAACCTACATAGAAAATCTTCAATGACATATTCACTATGCATCCGTCTCCTGCAAGTACATATTTATGTTCGTAGCAATATGATGCCATAACCCATACAATCCTTATAGCGCTGGCGTTTAAGATTTTAATATCTTAAATTTAATGGTTGGTAGCTACGGCTTCTAAAGCTCGATGCTCTGGAATTAGGGGAATACTCGAGAAACGGGAGAGCGATAACATCGAAGATCAATAATCGAGAGTAGACCTTTTATAAACTTTCCGATTAAATATATTTTCCGCGATATTGCTTATCTTTGCAAACCAGCGAATCGTGGCTTTTTTTTTTTAGAATAAGCAAGATATCGTGATTCGCATGAAATACAAGGTAACGTATTTTTTCCATATAGTTGAGGATTTTCTGGATAAATACATAAGTAGTTCGGATTATTGAAAAACTAAATAATTATAAATTCTAAATCACTAGAATAAGCTCAATTTATTTATAATATTCTATAATTTATAAATGTTGAGAAACAAATCTTATTAAATTATAAAGTTCTTCCTTCACTTTAAAACATGTTGCTATAAAGTATTAATATAATATTTTTTCCGGAAATCTTGCTGTCAGTAGATTTGTACATATGTGATGATGAATACACTAGCTTCTGGCAATCTTCTCTATACTGCCTCAATTTTTTCTACTTTAGATCTTATTTCTAAATTTTGTTGTGTTTCTGATCTTATGTATTTTTATTATATTTTCGATTCTTCTCAAGAATTTCACTTCAATTGCCGATATTTTACTTTAGTGTCATTCTTAGATCGTCCATGTCTCCGCTCTACATCACTGTTGGTTTTGCTACTTTTTTGAATATTTCTATTCCGATATCTTTAGACGTTTCTACGTTACCCAAAAATTACTTTTTAACACTGTTAAATAATTTTCCTCTGAGTATTATCGTTGCTCAAGTATCTGAATTTGTGTACTTGTTCCAGCTTTCATTCCGTACCTTTATTATATGTTTTTGTTCCATATCCTCTATGGTCATCGTTTTCGTTTTTCACTGATTTTCATATTTATCGACTCTCTATCGTTTTCTTATATACTTCCATATTTCTGTCCTTCTGATACTAATATCCTTCCCATTTTCCAGTAATCTACTTCAAATGGATTAATTTCTATTTTTAAGTCTAAAAGTAAACAACACACAAAGAAGAAAAAACCAGACACTCAGAGTTTAATAACTGCAGCAGAAACAGTTCTCAGCAATCAATTCTTTTTAAGGAAACCAGCGTCTGATTTTGACTTTAGGTCTACATTACGCAGGCAGTTGAAGAAACATAACCAAAGCAGTGATGCTCCGTTTGTCAATTCTGTATTTAGTGGTTCAGAGCAAGTATTTTCAAAATCACAGGAAGCTACCCTACTTTCTTATTTGAAGCAATCAGCAAGCATACATTATGGACTCTCAACTATCGAAGTGAGATGCTTGGCATATAATTACGTCAACGTTAGCAACAAAAAGCATTCGAAAATAAATAATTAAAATAGCAGGAATAGGTTAGGTTGGTTAAAGTCCTTAGTAGAAATGTCTTTCAGCTGATGTCGCGTAGTTAATATTTTACTTGACGTTTCGCTAATCATGCTGTCAGCTTCTTCAGAAGATTTCTAAAGTCTTTAGAAAACTTCTGCAACTACACGACATCATCCAAAAGACATTTCTGCTATCAGTCTTTAGAAATCTTCTGAAGGAGCTGACAGCATGATCAGTGAAACGTTAAGTAAAATATTAACTATGCGACATTTCTACTATGGATTACGGTGAAAGCCTACACTCAACCTTTAAGAAAAAAAAAACACCGATATCAGTCTACCAAAGCGACAAGTTCAAACATCTCGAAATAATAAGCGTTCGATATTATCTCTGGATCTGTAAAACTGTTCCGTATACTGCATATCATCTCTGTAAAACTGTCCCTGCTGCAACACTGGTCACACGTCTCCCCTACTATCACACCAGATTCTGAAATGACATTAGACAGCAACGTAAACAGTCAAAATAGAATGCCTTAAGATATCCATAAAAACATTGTTAAGAAGTCACGTGTTTTACGGTATAGAGGAATTTATGGTAACCGGATAATGACCCGGTTCATCGGGAAGATCGTTGTCTTCTTGACGAATATTTATATGTATCTCCGTATATCTGCTAATATGACGAGTGAAAATCATAACCATACTATTGTTATCATTACATACGCACTTTTCGCAATCTCCAAGGAAGTCGTTTATCAAATTCTAATCCGAAAGAGTGCTGTTTATATTAAAAAATATCTACGTACGCATTTATTTCCGAAATGGATGTATTTTTATGTCGATATTAAAAAACACGCGATTAGTGTTGTAAAATATATACATATGTACATCCGCCAACAAGAAATACTAGAGAAAGATGTTTCGCAACTTGTGTAAAATATTGGTTTTTCGAGATTCAAGCTGTCGATGATGAGAAGAGAGCGTGTTCAATATGATCGAATCATCACGTACTTCCCACTTCAAATGAATTTCGAAGTGTCGACAACACGCGACGCGTAATATCTGCTGCGTGTATGAGAGTAGACTATTTCGAATAACGGTAAAATTTCAGGATACATTGTGCCGCTTGATATTCAGTGCCTATATGGCTCGCAATGTTGCAATAAATGTATCTCCATACAGAATACATGAGCAAATGTGTAACACGGACCAAAATAATTAATTTAATTTAATTTAATTATCACAAACATTATATCGTTTATTATTGATCATCATATTATATTGAAAAAATAAATACTCAACAAAAGGGAAAAAACAAAAACGTTGACCTTTATCAAAAGGTCGTAGAGAAAGTTGAATATAAATAACCTAACTGATACGAGGAGTTACTTTTATATTCCCGGACCGGGCATGAAAAAGGAGAAGGTATTTCGATAAGTACTCCCTCCAACATCCAGAGCCGTTCGAAAAAATCGTTTAAATAGTAGAAATTCATCTAGCAAAGTATTTTAAAGCACCTATGATCCAAAGTCTTTACATTTTCGGGAATCGTGTTGTACATTTTCACAGACAAGTGGTTATACGTGCACCGACTAAACTCCTCCACCCCACATCGCATATAGTCATTATGCCGGATGTACATTCGAGCTTATACAGAATTTATCAATGTTGCGATAAACATAGAATGCCGCCGGTAGAATATGTAAATTATAAATTGTTGATAACCCAATTTTTTTGAAAGTCTCTCTAATGTCTCTAATGTCACAGTTTTAACCTTAACATTATGCAGAGGGAGCATTTTTGTAGCAATAATATTGAGTGTAAACAAGTGTTGATTCCCCAAAAAAAGTAATCCCAATTCTTTTGCAACGTTTTAACTATATTATAATGAGAAAAATTGATAAAAACCAGTTAACTGTAATTAAAGTATCAGATATACTTTAGTGACCGTTAAGGTTAGTTTTTTGGTAATTGATAGTTTAGAGCCGTGGGAATTACTATTGACAACATGTTCGATATCATAACGTAGGTTTCCACTGTCAGACTCAGTCAAAACTTCGGTTCGATTCGATTCGGTTCAGACCCTGTCGAAACTCGAGATTTCGCCCGCAATCATATGAGGCAACAGTTAGCACGGTAACTCAACTACGTAAACCACACGAGAGGCGAAACTAACTGAGTAGGATCAACTGCTTCCTGCTCAGTTAGTGTCGCCTCTGGCTTTGTTCAAAATTAAATCAATTTGAAATCACTCAAAGCGGACGAGGCAATGTTGATGGACCCCGACCGACTCATCAATCGCCTTCATACGAATATAGCGAGAATAGAGAATAGCTTTAATGTACTGGCCAGTTTTCAGAATTTTCTAAGGTATAGTCTTTAATATATCGGTCGATGCAGTTCCCGGTGAGAAACCCTGTGTAGGAAAACACTAAAATATGCGCGGAAGCTTTATTCTATCTTGGTTTATCCGATAGGCCTATATCACTTCGCCTTGTTCAGTTGTCGTTCCCCACAGAAACGTATTTTCAAAGTTCGAAACTCGAGTTTGTAATATATTTGTGGTATTTCGAAGTACAACTACATATCACATAAATTGCCGGAGGTTGACTGGTTGAGCACCCAGAAACGTTTTAACCTTAAGTTTACAGTCGTCGTTCCAAACTTATTTTATACCCTGTTCGTCGCGTAAACAATAGAATCCCGGGCATTTTCATTCACGAACGTTTCATCTCTAGCAATAATAACTGTAGATAATATATAGCTTAATGTTAAAGGAGCTAAATAATATTATAGTATGTATTGCCTACTAAAACTTTTCGGTGTTCGTTGTAAATCCGTACATAAGTTTTTATATTTATTGCGCCATAGTTGTTTGCATGCTCAGTTTATATTTATTAAGGGCGTTCCAGAATTCTTTACGTGCAATAATTAATACATTTTACTTTGGTATTTTATTGTGTTTTTTGTGAACCTTTGAAAAAGTCTTTTGTTATTTGTTATTTGTCTTTACACTAGTGGTGTCCCTAGGATAGAATGTTATCGAGTCAAAGCTAATCAAGTAAATTGTTAATTTATTCCTATCGCCCAATTTACGATTGACTAACCTGTGATTAGTTGGGGATTTACCGCATCTAGCGCAACACAGAGTGCAAATGATGTAAAAACCACGTACTCGAATACTGTGGCAGTGGAACACTGAAACACTTCACTATTATTGTATATACAGTGTCACCGAAGTGTTTGTGGTAAGGGGTAATGGTGAAGTGTTTCAATGTAAAAACCAAGGGATAAATAGAATTTTTAGGCGCGAAGTCCCACCCCAAATAGAAAATGCAGCACACTAAAACTTTGGTAATTTCATGGAATTTTCTAAAATAACATTTTAGAGACAACGAAAAATATAAACTGGCATTTGCTATTAAATAAAACCTTCGCCCCCACATGCATAATTCTCTAAAATAAACAACGTAGGCGAACCCGACAAGGAAAAAAATATTACCGTTTTAGATACAAATACGAAACGTCATCCCTTATTTCGTAATCTCAATTTGTATATTAGCATTCCTGCATACGAAATGGCGCCTTGTAAAAGAATTTTCGAAACGACGACGTTTTGTATGTAGAATGCGTCGCGTTGCCTGCCTCGTCACGTCTGCTATAAGCAACGACCTACTTTGACTTTTTCCCGAGAGACCATACCATTGATAAACATTGTGTCGCTTAAAGTGGCGAAAAAATCCAAAAGGGAGAGACTTACGCTCCCAGTCCTTATTGAATTATAAGTTTTTCCTAGGAGCTGTTGTGGTTTAATGTTTACCCGCGAGAAATAGTGTGTACAAGTCGAAACGCTTTGGTGCTCTAGAAATTTTCCGGTTCTCGCTATTGTTTTCGTTTCAAGAGCAATTGAAAGGAGTAACTTAAATTGACATCTTTTTTTAAATCGGGAAATTCAAAATTTAGTTCGTGATTGGTTGTTTCTCATGTACATCCAAAAAATAAATATTTTACAGTCATATTTTTTATCGCCTCATCGAGATACTTGCGTTTCCCTGTTGTGGAACACTATAGGCGTTGTAAAACAGCACTACTTACTTAGTATTGCATCTGCTTTTGGTAATTACGTAAACTTCCATGTAAGTAAAAAATAATTTTATCACCACCACGAAAACGTAGTTTAACAAAGAATTAAATACAGGATTGTAGAATATCTATCCTAGTTTTTTACTACTAGCGGACTGTTTATTGCTTTTTGGAGGTTACAAATAAGCTAATTACCATAAGGAAATTAATCCTCTTGTTTTCGAAGTATGCTTTGATATGATGTACACAAAAGGTATTGCAGATGAGGCTATCATGCGATGCTGACAACCCTTATGTTATCTTCGGTAATTTCAATCATTCTATAACGCCAGTTAATGTATTCATAACTAAAATATCCTAAAATACGACAAAGTGAATGAATAATATTCATGGAATACAAAAAGTTCTTAGAAGGACATGTAAATTAGTTCGAAGGAAACACGATATAACAAACATCTAATTGTGAAATATTAGCTGTAATGTCACCGAAAGCTGTAGACAGGACAATAAATTGTGAGAAGATGCTCGAACTTAGCATAAGTTTTGACAGTTCAAGAGGAATTCGTGAAGTTTCGTCGAGTTTGTATTTAGACCTGCTTAATATTGTAATAAGTAATAAAACAGAATCAGGACCTGCGTCTGTTATTTATAAAAACATTCTTGCTTGATATTTTAGAATATTGTGTAAAATCTGGATCTACTTTGGTGAAGACGTTATTAATTATCGTTTTTTGTGGCATCGTTAACTAGTAGAAGAACGTTAATAGCTGCTGCCGGAGTATGTTTAAAGGGCTTACCTTATGAAGCCGTTAGCGCAGAAAGCACCAGAAAGCACCGCCCAAACGTAGCCTGACTACATGAACTCGTCGTCCTAGTAGGTAGCTCGTTGTAGCACATAGTCTAGAACCTTTTTAATTTTGAAAACCCAAGCGGTGCACAAACTTCAAGATGGATATTTTACAGCACTGCCAATCATGTGATCTTCTTTAGGAAAATTCAATACCAAACGTTTTTTCAGCGACGAAACTGCACTGCATACCTGTGGTCATGTTAGCAAACATATCGAGTATGAGTAAATGAACAATATATAAATCGCAACGAGATACGCCAGAAGTTTGATTGGATTTTAGGCAGACGAGAATACATTTTTCTTCCCAGAAAAAAATTATTTTTAGAACCGTAATTAATAAATAATTTGTGGATCCAAAGGTTTACGCTTGATTTAATTTAGCCCTCTATACGTTAGAAAAAAGGCATTGTGGATCTGATAGATACAAAGACTAATCGAGTGTTAAAATGTAACACGTCAATTTTGAAACACAGCGCATTTTAATAGTTTATTTATTTATTTATTTTTGATTAAATGTTATCTACTGGGTCACTACATTATATCAGGCATGCCATTTTTACTAGTGGATTTAAGTTGGCATTTGTTGAATATATAAAACCACTTCCTTTGCTTTTTCCCGTCAAATAGATCGAAACTTTCTGGATAACTCGTATTGTAAAACCTATAGAAAGGTCCCGATATGGATCTTATAACTTTCTTAATGAAAAGAAATGATTAATTCCATTGATGGGACTAATACTTATTTCCAGTGGTCCTTCTAATAGATTTTACGAAATTAACCCATTATCTTTTATAAGATAGACTTTGCCTTGTTCATGAGTGGTAAAAATAATTTCCTATAGTAACATTATTTATATATTTGGTAATAACTGAAAATTCCTATAAGTAAAACTTAGACTTAAAGCTCTTCTAAATTGCTTTAGTTACTATCTCTGGGGTAATAGAATGCACTAGATATACACTAAATTGCCTCTAGCAAAATCTTATACGAGCTTAAATAATTCGTCGTATACCGCAACATTTCGCACCAAAAACTTTATCAAGACAATTGAAATGCTCGACAGTTTGTATCTGGAATGTTCTATATATGTCAGTAAAGCAATTTCCTCTAATTAAACATCAACTCTACCTCGTCTTAAGGGTAAATGTGTGATAATCAAGATGCCTTTAAAATCCCCTCATAGCCCGTATAACATTTACATCCGCAGTAATTGCTGGAAAAGAGCGCGAAAGCGAGCATTCAATTATGAATTAGAGATTTCGTAGCAAAACTCAGTCCCGAAACTCGAAATGTTAAAATGTGATTCGGCTATGGATTACATAAATTTACCCGAGCTTTGTAGAGATATCTCGTCGTTATCTTCAATGTAGATTTTGTAGGGCTTCCATTGTTGGGCATTTATAACTTATTAAGAATGTTTCAATTTTCTTCAATTTCAATAAAATTGTACCTATTATGCAAATATTAGGAAGATCTTACTCACGTACGCCCTCGGATTAGGGTTAAAGAGATAGCAGAGGCTGTGGGCATCAAAGAAGATGTTTGTCATATATTAACTGAATATCTGGCCATGAAAAAATTACCCGAGCGTTAGGTGTCGCGTTGTTCACACTGAACTAGAAACGCATTCGAATTAACATCTCCTGCTGAAGCAATTTAAGCGAAATATGTCGGAATTTTGACAGCGGTTAACTGTAGATAATAATAATTACCGAAAAAGCTGAATTGTCCTTCCATTGAACCTAGAATAAACCAAATGAAAGTAAAAAATTGATCAAATTGCATAAACCTAAATTCTGCAATAACCAACAGCGGCAATTACACGAACTAAATAACTTGCTTGGACGTACGTACGTGCGCAAAAGTAACTTAAACATACCAAGGACCGACAGTAGAAAACGATAATGCCAACTGTTAAATAAGTTTTTCGGCCCCTTGCTTGAGATAATTTTGTGATACACTGTGGCAGCGCACAGAAGTCTTAATCACACATATTAAGCCAACCAACGACCCGCAACTTGTGGGGCACACATTATTAGAGCATGTTGAGTTGAAAATTTTAATACCCAATACTTCTAAATCACTTTGAAACTTACATATTTCATTTTGATAGTCTGGCATATAAGATGAATGATACATTTGAGTATCTGTAACTGATACGTATTTACAAATGTTTGAAAAAGTGAAGTATAGAGAGTATATAAAAGTGGTTCCAAAACGAATCCCTGTTGTACGCCTCTAATGACAGACCTAGTTGAAACTTGGATACATCAGTACACTAACTAAAGCTAAGCACGGCCGAAACAGCGGATTGCGAAATATGAATCGACTCCAACAAAGGCGAAGAGTGTTCGATCGACCGAGAAAATGATGGTGACTGTTTTTTTAAGATAATCAGGGAGTTGTGTTAATCGACTATGTTGAAAAAGGGAAAATAACAACAAGGACATACTACGCATCTTTACTTGACAAGCCGAAGGCAAAAATTGCGGAAAAACTACCACATTTGAAGAAAAAGGAAGTCAAACAACACTAAAGTAACGGCACACTCCGCATCACACACGTTTAATTAACTAATCCAGAACAGCTGTTTCGAGGATACGTGGATCCTCATTTTCAACCGAATAATTTATGATTATTGACAAAGAAAGTTTTGTTCCATTAAAACAACGCACCGTGAAGTGTGAGACTTTCACGCATGGCAAAAAATCACAAACTGTGGTTCTATTCACGAGATCTGATTTCCGGCGACTTTTTTCTGTTTTCTAAACTCAAAGTTTCACTCGGAGGGGAGAGATTTTCATCGAATGAGAGTGTTTTGTAGGAAAAAGTATTTTAGATTAATATATCTAATGCTATAACTATCTATTCAAAAATTTCAGGGTTCCATTTACAGTAACTTTATTAAAGTTTCTAACTAACGATTTCGGTAAAATACTCTGCATAGCTTCGCAAGTTCATTTGTTGTATTATTGTATTTAATATATGGAAATTCTATATTTGTAATCTACAAATATAGAATTCCACGTATACGGATAATAAATTTTAATTCGAAAGCAGCGTATGATGATGCTATCCATTATCCGCATAAAATAAATCGAGTTAAATTTACGTTATTAATGCAAATTGTCAAACCAATGTCAATATATAAAATATGTATTAATCATTGTGGAGTTGAATCGTATGCCGATACACATCGCAACATGTTTAGGTGTTTTACGTCTCGCATTATATTAATGGCATAGATTGTTGAACCCTGAATTGGAATTGGCTACATTTAGCGTCGAAATACGAAGTCGTATACCGCCACTAATGGGATATAGATTTAAAAGGGAAGTGGAATAGAGAGAGCTTTTCACGCTCGAGCGGTTGGATTGTTTCTGATTGGACGTCAATGTCGGATATCATTTTTGGATGGCTGACTCGAGAGTGTTGCTGAAAGATGATAGAATATAGGTTAGAATTCCTCTGGCAGTTAATTACGCGCGAAGGGACTGCCAACCTGCGATAGACTACATGCACAACAATGACGTGTG
This sequence comes from Oryctes borbonicus, assembly GCA_902654985.2. Classification (NCBI taxonomy): domain Eukaryota; kingdom Metazoa; phylum Arthropoda; class Insecta; order Coleoptera; family Scarabaeidae; genus Oryctes; species Oryctes borbonicus. Next base: position 4,484,580 of record LR736858.1, read on the forward strand.
TGTCTGCGTACATGCGGAGCATGGACGCGGGAGTTGATTCGAAATATTATGTTTTACGCATAAGAAAGTTAATAGCCACTTTCAGTAATAAAAAGAAAACTTTTCGGGTCGATGAAAACATATGTTGATAATGTTCTGCAATCGAGATCTTTACCGCAATATTCTAGCTGAAATAGATTTCGAGAAAAAGATAGTAGGCCAGTAACTTGAAACGAGGATTAACAAAAATTCTTAATTCTTTGAAAAAAGCAGACATTATTGGTTTTTATAAAAAGCTCATGATTGTTTTCATTTATTTTAAATATTATCTTCTTTGTTCTTCATTAAAAAAGTACTGAAAAAATCAGCATATCACTAACAATTCTGTTGAACTTATAGAAACTTGTAAATTTTAGAAATTCCCAACCTTATCCATAAAATTACATGAAGTGACTGTAATAAAGTAACAAAAAAAAGTAATAAATTGGTCAAACGAAAAGAGCGATACGTACCAGATTTAAGGAACATATCAGGTGTTATCGCTTCGGTAGATTAGATTCGTCAAGTGTAGCCCAACACATAAACGAAACCGGGCATAATATTAAATTAGAAAACTTGACATTGATTAAGAATGTAACTTTGCCGCGGGAATTAAACGCGTGCGAGACGGTTTACATAAACAGCAACAAAAATCTGATACACGGAGAAAACGGACTGTTGTCGTATTCAGTTCGATTTATTGGGGTAAACCTTGCACATATTCTATGTCTCGGGCTACAATAACAAGAGAGCCTTCCGTCTATTTGTCCGTATTCCGTAGCTTTTCGCACGTTTTAATTCTAAGGCGTAGGCGGTCAAAGTATGTACTTGTAAATAATATTTTTCTCGAAAGTAGGGGTACAACAAGTATGTTAGTTTTAGAGGTTTCTCACATCATTCGGTCACCGGTTGAGAATCTGGATCATTCATATCCCGGATTAATTAATTAAAACTTTTGTGGTGCAGAAGTTACCGATACTTTTGTTTACCATATTACGCCGCAGTCCTCGCTACCATTATTGTAAAATGTAATTCCTCTCTTTATTCTTCCCTCGTAATTAAGCAATTAATTACACTAATACGATTACATAAAGGATCATTGCAAGAAAATAAAGCATCTCAATCCTGCTTGATACACTCTGTGTACACGAAAGAATTCACAACGACGACTAATGATCGCACGTAGCTCTGTCAAATGCATTATTCTTTTCAGTCGTTGCAGATAATACGAAAGAAAATGGTGTGTTTGACTAAACCTACGGGTATGGTATATGTTTACATATACACTTTCGAATTCAACATCATATTCACATTTTTATCCGTTTAAGCATCGTACTACATCTCTTATCAAAAGACGTTTTCACCCTGTTACTCTTTCTCCCGCCCCTTTGTGCTACAACACGTTCCTGGAATAATAATTTAAACTAAAGCGATATCCCAGTTTCACAGATGCATTTCAAATATACTGGGGTTGACAGTACTGCTTGGGAGACTGGGGAAAATTGGACAGTTTTGAAATTTAATTCTAAAAATTATTTTAAGCTTTATATGTATTTAGTTTAGTAGCACGTAGACCCAATTAAAACAACATTTTATTAAAATAAGCAAATAATTTAAGTTGCGGGATGTGTTTGAGAATATATTAATATAGTATATTAGACTACTTTGGTCTAATTACTTCATTCAGGATGAAATTATAAATTAGATCTTGCGGTGTCATATATTGTTTATCTAACTTTTCTTAAAACCGAGTTCTTCAGTGCCAAGAACTCAATAATTCTCACATCTAATGATAGAAGGACTTAGAAATAAGCAAATAATTCAGAAATTAGCACTCTATATACGACTACGTGTTTAACACGAATTTGCATCTGTTACATTTTACGTAAATGCTCTGCATTTCACAGAAGATTCTGTACAGATTTATGTTTCTCGAAATCAAGATTGGAGAATATCGAAGATAACAGACAAAGTTGCAAGCCAAGCAGTAAAAAAAGATTCACATTTACCTAACTGGAACTATTCAAAAAAAAATTTAAATATCGTTAACACACACCCAGTTTTTGAGTAGCAGCACATATTTTGGTGTTTCGTAAATGTACACCTTAAAAGATTATTAACAAGTCTTCTATACCACATAAAAATATAATAATATTTTGTAGGAATAGAAAAGTATAAATTTGCAAAAATCAAAATCGATTTTTTTTTCCTAAAGCCTTCACGAACCTGTATATTGTAATTTATACTTTCTGTATTTTATTTTATTTAAATTCACTTTTTGATTATATTCGGGAATTGTAACTGTCTGTTTCTCAAATCTCAGGTCCATTGAAAGACCTGTTATTTTCCTACATTTATAAAGTAGACGGAATAGAATCTTGGCTTAAGTACTACTATCCTCGTTAAATTCAAAATAAATTTGCCATAGAATCAATGGTTATGAAGAATGAAGTAGGTACATCTAACTACTACAACATAAAATCCAAACCTTAAAACAATTTATCAGAAACCATACCGGAATGCATTAACGTAATATGTCTGTTTTGTTTCTCAATCTTCTATATTCTCATTCCTACCAAACCGATGAAAACCTGGGCAATTTGCTCTATATTGCTTCTACACCGTTTTCTATAAAATTGCATTTTCCTGAGAATTCAATTTTTCTACTTCTGTGTGCATCTTCCTCGTTTTCTTACTCTTCTGGGGAAAATAATACCTCGATTATACAATGTAAAAATTTATAAGGCAAAACGTAATAAAACAGTATTCACAATTTTGTATTACGTCACGAAAATATTGAGATGAGTTGGGGGTTTTCCTGGTTTCTTACATCCCTTTTCATAGCATCAATAGCAGCTGTTGTCACCATACACACTTACCGCAATTGAAAATGCACCACCAAAACATTTTTGCAAAATAATGTTTATTCTTATCAGAAATGCTGATACTACTTATAAACGTGTAAATTCCACCATCTTCTACCAAATATTTGTTGTATTTTTTTATGGCAATGTAAGAATTTCTGGAATTTATTAGCTAACTGTCTAAACCAAAGTAAAGTTATTCAAAGAACCATTATTCAATGCATCTACAAATACATATTGATTTTCCTCGTTTTCAAGCGAGAATAGATTACGCAACGCACCCTGCAAAACGCTGCATCTTCAACACGATTATTAATTTTTCAAATTTTAATTAAGCGCACGTGAAATACATCGAGTTCCAAAGGTGATTTGTTTAATGGGTCTAACTTCATTTCGGTCACACGTAAACAAATGAGAAGGATATGGCACAAAGAGTAATTGCCAACAATTGCCTTCTACTTAGAAGGGTAACCATACTTGCAAAATTTACGAAACAACATCGGCCTGTTGAGTTATATCAGCAGGCAATGGAATATTTTACATGACTGTTTCTCGAAGTACGGCCTATTTTTCTGGGGAAAGGTTAAGAGCAAGGATAATTGAAGTTTGCATAATTAATCGTTGGAAAATGTGGATGATATTCTTGTAGGGTAATGCACAAAGTTTGCCTGTAACGAGTAATTCCCAAAAGAAATATAATGGGATCCAACTTTCAGGTACTACTTATAATAGATATTGATAAAGGATTTAGGTTTCTGGGTTGGAACCGCGTCGCTTCTTCTGGGCTGCTGCATACTGTGAAAAGAATTCCTCTCACAGCAGCGGCACAACATGTAGCAGCCCTGAAGGAGCCCTGTGCAACTGAGAGCGAAACGTCGGCAGTCTCACGTAATTACAACCCGGGAAGCTAAATTCTTTAAAAGAAAGCAACGGCCGCGCAAGTCTACAACACATTTATAAAATTTATTTGCGGAAAGTGCAAAATTCAGTTCAAAAAAGTAAGAAATGAATAACAGACATAAATGTTAACCAGGGTAGTCTGAAAGGTTCCCAGCCTAATACAAGAGCAAACAGCGTATATTTATCAAATTCAGCTTTCTCAACGTAATAATAATAATAATATATTTAAAACCGTTGAATGTAAGTAAATAAAATATTGTACAAACATTATTAGGTAAGTCTTGACATGCGCAACATACATTAAATATTAAAGGTCTATAAATTCTGAGAGTAGAAAGCACTGCTTACAAAGAATTCGGAACATTTTTTTTTATTTTAATATAAACTTCATTTCTAATATCAGGAGGCAACTTGTTAAAGCAAAGAGAACCTATATAATCTATTCGACGTTGAGATATACCAAGATTTTGAAGATCTAGTCTTAACAAGTCATTACATCTAATATTATAGGAGTGGTAACCATTATTTTTTTGAATAGCGCAGTTACTTTATATAATGTCGAATTATATAAATCTTTGACTGAGGTGTCTTGGTGGAAGAAAAGCTTTTTTTGTTAATCTCAAGTCAGCGGTGATCTAGCACCATTTAGTGAGCTTTTCCGATGTTATGGATGGTTCATCGTCAAACAAATTGACATGACCGCGTTTAAATAAATCTGCCCAAAATTCTACTGCAGCAATAACAACTAAAACATCGTAATTTGTCCAGGTCCAAGAAATCTAAATAAAGAACATGACATCTCAAGAAACAGAATACGGAAACTCCAAAGTATTTTAATGCACTTCACACCATACGATACATAAAACATTTGCATCTGCTGTACAAAATGGAAAAATATTTTTATAATTTCCATTTGGAAAGAATCTCATGAATGTACGTAATTGGACATCCAGTAAGCGTTAACAATTCTCAAGCTTCTGTTTACACGGGCTACACTGTCACAAAACGCATGAAATGCCAATCATTTTGTAATCACTTATCTTCAGATAAAAGCTTACTTTTGTAACACTGGCACACGGCCAAATTCAGTACCCTAGTTTTGAAACATACTAGCAGCATCAGGTACAGAACGATGTTCTTTTCAGTTCCGGAATAAATGGACCTCTATGAATGTAAAAGTCTATTCGTTTCAACTCCCCTATTTTAATGAAATTCTGAATATTACTGTTACTGTTACAGAATGAAAGGATGTTTATGCACATAGTAATGCTGCTCTGCAAATTGAACAAAACGTTACGTAGTGGAACCCAGGTTCCTAATAGAAAAGAAAAACAAAAAAAAGTAGCAACCAACAGCACCTAGTTTGACCCTCTCTATGCAAAGTGCGGTCTGTTACAACGAGAAAATATTCCACCACTTGTCTATATGTTACACAGCAACCATCTGGAATTGATATTCACGGAAATATTTATGCTATGCGGGCGATACGTGTGTAATATACCCAATTTGTACCTGTTCTCTTCATAGAATAAATTACAGTAGTAAACCGCATAAATGTACGTATGGTACATATACAGACTTACTTCTACGATTCTGTAATAAGCAGAAACAGAATATAAATTACGCAAGCGATTGGGTGCTGTTATTGGGTAAATTTAATAAATCAACTATCAGGAGAAAAATTGCCCGTGTTATACCGAGCGTTTCTTTTAAATTGCCTGTTACTTTTTATTTTATTACTTTAAACAAAGAATAGTCTAAGCCGACAATAGGAAATAAGGCCTGTGAATAATAATAATGATAGTTGGTCCTGCGTACAATAAAATTGAAATACGACAAATCGGAGAGGTAATAGTAACAACAATAATAAATATATAAAAGCATGAAGACGCATACACATTGTAAAAACATGGATAACAAACAACAGACATAGGCACATTTGCATACGAAAAAGAATATCGTCAAATTCCTGATATTTGCATTTTCATGGTTCTGCGAAACACAGCCGACCGAAAACTCGTTCAAATCGTAGAAGCAACCGTCAATTAATGTAGCTTTTAACTTACATTTAATTATAGATTTTTAATATCGGAATTTAATTTATTATAAAAATATGTACTCGGAAAGAAAAGTGACTTGTCTTGTGACTTGTGTATGTCAATTTTTAAGTGAAGAACTAGATCCGCAGGTCAGGTACACTGATCCTAGCCGAGCTTTTGATGTTATTTGCCATAGAATTTTGCTTGACAAGCTGTCAACCTTTGGATGGAAGTTCTTCCTTATTGCAACTTCTGCATTCTTATTTAATTAAAAGAGTTCACTATGTTTTTTACAACGGTTGCAACGGTTTGAGTTCATTCATTTTTCTGGAGTACCACAAGGGTTGCACTTGGGACCCCTTTTGTTTGTACTGTTTATAAACGATCTACCAATATCGTCGTTATGCTGCACAGTACTTGCTTACGCAGATGATATAAAAATAGTCGAATTTAAAAGGTAATCTGTATTTATTAAAGCTCAACAAAAACCGTTTTCTTATAATTCATTAATAATTTATTAGACGACCCCCCTCTCGCCCCGCCCCCTTCACTCAAATGAAATTCAAGTTGTGGAGAATATCTAATCTTATGACCTAGTTCAAATTTATATTATTAAAATTTTTATGAGCAATTCTGAAAGCAGCGTTAAACAATTAATTGTTACGTCAACAATACAAATTAAGATTTTTAAATTTCACCCACAACAATCTTCTCAGCAGATATAAATGTCATAAATGTGGTTCATAGATCAAAGCATGTTCCCCTTATACACTGGCCGCAATTAAAAATGCACCACCAAAACATTTTTGCAAAATAATGTTTATTAGAATCAAAGCGTTCCACTACTGCTGCGCTAAAACTGTTACCGACTGAAACCGATGTTGCACCACCAAGCGCTTCAAATAAAATCTTCTCAGGGGGTGATCCTACTAGATGCGTTTAAACCTGCCTCTACGTGCTTTACTTTGATTTGCAATCCGCAGGTTTCAACATTGTAATACAGTCGAATGATTACAATTAAATCTACGAGCAATTTTCCGGAAACTAATACCGCCCAATAATCCGGGGACATTCTAAGAGGGTTAATTGTTTACAAAGTGCACGTTCTCGTCTGCGAGACATCACTCACGATTGCTTGAAACATACTCCACTCATTTTACTTATATTTGTAGGAACATATGGACTCCAACTGTCAGATTATAATAGGTGTTCCTGTAAAAACATATGCGAGACATCTGGCTCTTAAATGCTAGAAAACAAACGAGACCAAGGCAATATCACGAGCAATCGTTTAGTTAACCTTCAGAAATACATTTATAACATTTTAACGGAATACTCCAAGAATTTAAGAGTGGTCCATTTCTAATTGCAGCCAATGTAACGAAAGTTGATGCGTTTTCGAAAATTTTAATTCTTGAAACCATTGATGCTGGTCGTTTTTACAAAATCACACCGTATAGTGTTTTCATTCCCAAGACAACCTTTGCATTTAATATTGAAATTTACAATAAATCATTTTACAGCTGTTAAAACTTAACACATGTATTCCAGTGACCCTCGATCAGTTCTCTCTAAGCTCTAAGCATTCTGGCGTTAAATTTTCGAGATAGAAAGCTCGCTTTGTGAATATAATATCATCTTCGCCATAATTATTGCACATTTTCAACAATTCAAGCTATAATGATAGCAAGGACTGTGGCGTAGTATGGTAAACAACACATAAGTATCGGCACCCTCCGCACCACACAAGTTTAATTTATTATATAGTAATATAATAATTAGTCCGGGACGGCCGTTTCGAGGACACGAATAGCTTCAAGGCGTGCAGGGGGTAGAAATAGGCACTTGTAAAGGATATCTGTTCTAAGAAGTAGGGATAGTAAATGCATGTTTAGTTTTAGAAAAAGTTTTTTCTCACTTCATTCGGTCACCGGTTGATGATGAGGACCATTCGTGTCGTCGAAACGGCCGTCCCGGACTAATTATTATATTACTATATAATAAATTAAACTTGTGTGGTGCGGAGGGTGCCGATACTTATGTGTTGTTTACAATTCAAGCTATATCCATTATAAAAAAGCCAATAATTACTAATTAAAAAAATTGGTAACTTCCAGACTCATTTAAAGTCTCTGTAGAAAGTTTCTGGGTAGCCTCCCGCTAAATGTATACATTAATATTTTATCCTAATTAAAAAGTAAAAACGGAAGAGGAACAATTTGGAAAAAGTTTAAAGAAACAGCAACACAATAATTCCTGAAGTAAATACGCTTCGAGAAGTAAAAGTCTTTTAAAATTACAAAAGTTCGAACATATCGCTGAAGTTGAAGATGAATCGATATTACCACTTAGCGCAAGTGCTGTAGTGTTTGTCGGAGCTCGCAGCAGTTACATTTCTAAACTGAAAATAGTAACAGAATTTTCCATTAAGTAGCAATCATTTTTTGTCGTGACACTATGCCAATTGTAAATATATGCGATCAATATCAAGAGAATGAGAATAAGAGAAAATATTTCTCTATTGTGTTTTTGTTTCTAGCCAGTATTCCATTCATAGAATCGTCCATGTTTAATATAGGCACAAGACGTTTTTTCTAAGAAAAAAAGTCCAAGATATTTTTCAATTAAGATGGGAATCGGAGCCTTGTGCATTAATATAAATGAAATTGGAAGATTTAGGACTTCTTACGATATCTCGATCTAAAACGAAACCAACAAAGATACCATCTTAACATGGTCTTACCTTTGCAGTTGGATGAATTAGTAAAAAAGTGAGCTGGCGACTACCATAATTAGAAGTGAGTTAGCTGTATATGTCGAACTAAATAGAGTGTGTCATCGCAAGCATTTGGAAACTTAGAGCAAATAAAGTAAATATATTATTTTAATGTATTCACCTTACTAGTAGGCGCATTCTGCTCAGATTCTAATTAAATTCAACATACCCATAATACTAAATTAAATTGTCCATAAGCTATGAAAATCAGATGCTTATACTCAGGGTTAGAATGTTTGCTTAGATTTCGATTTGACAACAAGGATAAATTTCCAAACAACTCACCAATTCCATGGATTGTTACAACTTTTCCTGCTTTTTTCCTTAATGTATTTTGCATATCTTGCTCTAATGTCAACTTAAACGATACGCGAATACGACATCGCTTGGAAACGATGTGAAGTATGTGAGGAAATTACTGAAGTACATATGCACGTGATCTTCTCTCGGCATTACAATCAAACCTAAGATCGAGCCTAGCCGAGCTAAGATCAAATATAAAAACCCAGGTTCATTTCTTGAAGACTTCTGGTGGATTTTCAAAATGTGGGACCACGTTGGTGTAAAGATATAAGTTAGCATCCAGCCTGCAGCATGTGTAATCACAAGATTTTCAGATAGAAGGTCTTTTGAAAAAACAACGTTGTTTCTCACAGCATTTAGACCACAATAGGAAAATTATGCATATTCTCTGTGCTGGGGAACCTTCTAGGCCATCAACCAACCCACTACCTTGTTGTAGGTTAGGACGTTGCCCAAAGAAATGACGGTAAGAGATACCGACTCGTAACCAGGCCAAGTCCTTGACGTCAACGCCTGGCACCTGAGAAGAGAGAATTTTCTTCAGCTTGGTGGCTTCTACATAACAGATCTTGGCTGATCCCACCTTACAAAAATGTATCTCTAACCGGCAATGTTCAACCAGAATCCCAACAGCTATGCGAATGTCTGCTCTGGATAATCTCAAATATCGCTTGCTTGGATACGTCAAAGTGACTAGCGGTAAGGTTGGTACTAATTTCATTCCGTCTTTCTAAGAATTTTTCATGAGTGATACCTCTGATCCTTTCAGACACATGCATAGGGGGTGGAGTGCTCTGTACTGTGCACAGTCACACTCGAACCCTTCCTGGTCAGTGTATCTGCTTCTTCATTCGGCTCCCAGGGACTTTGGGGTTAAGTAACAATAAACCCAGTCTCTTCAAGCTAATCGTTTTTCTTAAAAGAAAATTCTATTTAATATTATTTCTGTCAGCATACTAAAGGCCAGGAATCAAAAATCATGATCAAACAACTGATATGCCACATCGGGGATATGATTTTTAACGCATTTCCTTGATCTGCAGCAAAATTAATTTTGTTTTAAATCTACTAGGCCCTGTTTACGCTGCCACTTATTATTTGATTTGGTTCGTCTAAATAACGTCGTACGGGGCTCATCTAAACGACAACTAATTTAAGTGTAAGCATTCCTTGCTTCACATCAGTCGCATAATTGCTGATTACCTTTTCGAACATATTTTGCAGCAACTTCAGATAACAAGGAAATGAATAAACGTAAGGATAAAAGCATGTAGCTGTGGGGCAAAGTGAAATCTCGTTTCTGTTTGGCCCAAACTTTAGCCCACATCAGATTTTGTACAACAATCGAAGTTAACTCGAAATTGACGTGGAATTTATCTTTCGTTTTGCTAACAGATATTTTGATATAAAGGTGCCAACGAATGAAGTAACAATTTAAAATATGAACTTACCAAATTAGAATTTTACTGAAATAGTACCGAAAATAAAAGAATGTTATAAGGTAAATTGCCTACAGAGGAAAAGCATTGTTACCAGCTGAGCAATAGTATCGCACTTTGAAGCTAATTCAAATCTTTGGTTAACACCAACCAAGAAGATAAGGGATTTTATCAGAAATGCAACCCATGTTATTTATTTCATAACGGATTATGTGAACTTAATTTTCTCATTTCACACTTTTCGCATAATTGTATTGCTATAAATTTCACTCTCATACGTTAAATTCATCTGATAGGTATTCGTATTATTACATCGCAGCCTTTACACAGTAACATAAATATAGAATAGTGTCCGTTTTCCCAACACAGACAACATATGTACCTATACATTTATATTACGTGTAATATATATTCGCGCAATACATTAACGTTGGAGATATGGCCCCTGTAGTAAATTCCAAGCGATGACTTCAAACGAACGTAGCGATGTGGAACTTATCCAAACATGACATTCGAATGTATTTCGCAAATGCGTAGCCATATCACGTTCTGTTATTTGTAGTAAATTATCGATGTTAGTCTATGGCATTTCTACCGCTATGCCATTTTCCGTTTTTTGCTACAGCGAATATGACAAACACAAACAATCAAGATATTCGCTGACTTGATACTCTCACTAGATCTCAGTTTCAACCATAGCGAATGAGAAGATTTCCTCGGGAAGTGGTTTGTAGAAAAGGTGTAATTTATACAGAAATGAAGCAACATATCGGCTATAACTACAACTATATATAACAATACTTTATGTATATTACGAGGTGTCGGTTTTATCTTACCGGACAAGACAGTTTTCAATTTTAATGTAGTTTTTCATGATATTGTTTTTTATCACATACGTACACCTTGTTGTTAACGTGTTGGACAATTTACAAAACAATTGCAGCAGTATGGGTTCTATTATCTATCAGTTTCTTTTTTTTACCTATCAACATGAATAAATTCAAATATCGAGCAGTTATAAGTCTCAACAGAAGAACGAAAATCTCCAAAAATTATTCGTGAAGAAATGTTGACTGGAGGATGATTCTTCTTCAAAGTCGACTATTTACAAATGGTCAAAATTGTTAAAGCATGGTCGAGAATCACTGAACGATGATCCCCGTCCAGGTCGGCCTGTTAACGTGATTACTTCCGAAACTGAGAAAACCAATTGCTTGGAACTGGGGACTGGAAGATTAAAGAAGCAACAACTAGCAGCTTTATTATGAGTTTCAGAAACCACGGTATTGGGATAAAATTCAGTGCAATAGTTGAGTGAAGGCTTTCACGACCGTAATCCATAGTAGAAATGTCTTTCGAGTGATGTCGCGTTGTTAATATTTACTTGACGTTTCGCTGACCAAGCTGTCAGCTTCTTCAGAAGATTTCTAAAGACTGCTGTTGTTGTTTCTTCCTCCTCGTTATATATCCCATTTCTGTTCCGCTTTGATGATCCATAACCGTTCCGCTTTGCTGATCCATAACAGTTCCGTTCCGCTGAATCGCGTCGTTCGTTGTATGACGACTACGTAGTGCTAACTTCCACGTGTTGCTGATCTTGTATCGCGATTAAGTTGTTGGTGTTCTTCATTATTTCTATCGATGCGCGTATTATCCTCGGGTAGTAGTGACTGGTCCTGGCTAATACCTTAACGTCGCTGTAGGTTATGCTGTGGTCTCCTTGTTGGTGCAGGTGTTCTGCTACTGCAGATTTTTCAGTAAGGGGAAGAACCAGATTTAATTATATCGATTTGTCAACGGAGATGAAACCTGGGTCCATCATTTTGACCCTGTCTTGTCGCTCCATGACAATGCACCAGTTAACAGGTCAAGACCTTGGAAAGCTGCCGTTGCTAAATGTGGATTCTCAGAAATTGACCACCCACATTACAGTCCAGATCTAGCTCTATGCGACTATGTTTTGTTTCCAAATTTTGGAAACAGTATATAATCCAAAACGTTCTTATGCAACATAGTAGCATTTGCAAAAATATATTTTATATGGGATACGTGCAGTTAATCTATGATATGATAGAAAAACAACGTTTTGCAATGTACCTTCTCTATCAAACTGGTATTACACGAGGTACTCTTCACTCCTTGAAATAAATTGCTTTACGGGTAGTAGCACCGACACGAAATAAAATTAATTCTTAAGATGAGTTAAAACGACAGGAGGAATTGTAGTCAATTAAGTATAAAGTCAATTAAGTACAAAGTCAATTAAGTATAAGTATTGTCGCCTTCTATTTTCCATTTTAACCTAACTCCGGATTAAACTTTAATTCGTATCGGTGCATCTAACCATTAACTCTTCTGATCCAATTGATTGTAATTCGTCTATAGAGTAAAGTAAATAATAAAATGTCTTCTCTAATTTTGTAATACGAAAATGGTGTTAATTTGGCGAATGTAAAATGTTCTGGAAAGGATGTGATTAAACAATAGGAAATTATTTATTACAGCGCGCACATTTTATAAAAGCGTAGCCTGTGCAGAAGAAACATTAAGATAAGGTCCCTTCATCCCGATGTGGAAAGCATATTTTACTGGATGGATGAGGCGTTCCGGTTTAGTGTCTAGGTAACCACTTTTGTCCCAAGAATATCAAAATAAATTGCAATATTTTGCAGAGGAGAGTAGATTGTGAACTAAAGATTCTGCTATTCCGTTGGTGTAAATCTATATCCGTATTACCATAGTAAAACTTGATCTAAAAACATTTTCATAAGTGCTCTTCATATATGGAAGTCGTATACACCCAACGGTTGAACCATACCACGTATTTTCATGGAAATTGTCAGAATATGTGTTGGTTTAACAACGGGTATATATATTTGCAATGTGGTAGGACAGTAGCCTGTCCAAGAGTTTAGCAGCAAAGTTCTTTGCATCACACTCATTATTCGGTGCAAAAGCATTTCGGTTGTCAATTTCCCTGATGTATGAGCCCCAACCTTAACATGTGACGCATAACAAGTCGAATATTATAGTTTTAAAACTTGTAAAAATTATTTTTACTTGGAATATTTTGACACAACATACAATTTAATTTAATGTTTAATGGATAGTTTTAATCTACTAAACGTCATATTCCTGCGAAACTGAAAGCGGCGTCCTACAACACTCGAATAGTCTTACAAATCTGCCAGCTTTTAATTCGATCCGTTGGAATCTTCCCCTGCTGCAATTCTTAAGAACCAGAAAGTAAATAATTGCTTAGACTAAGGAGATACCTAAATAGATTTTGTAAAAATGTGTGCTTGTGTCAATAAAATACAGAAACAGGATGGGAATTCCAAGGAAAAATGGTGTTTTTAGTGTTGGCTCTGTTATCTTCATTAAAAAATTCGTTTTGCTAAATGAACTGCACTAATTTTGCTAATACCCTTAATACTACATCGCGAACTAATTATATCTTTTTTTATTTTACGTTTCACGAGATTGCCGCATTCTATCCCCGAACTAATTAGCTAGAATTTTCATAACTGAACTGCAGAAACGCTAGCGTCCTAGAAATATTCTTAATTAAGGGATTACGAGCTAAGAAAATGTAAGTGGTGCAACGTTGGTAAGTAAAAATACGCGTGCTTGAGTCTATTGCGGTAGTAAATGGCGAGGGTAAATAAAAGCGCACCAATTAAAATAAATTCGTTGAAATTTCAGAGTAATACACAAAATTGAATATTTTTTCTCTCTTTTTAACGTAATAAATCTCGTCAGCAGATTACATCATTGGCAGACTATTCCTTTTCTAACTCGTAAGTAGTACTTTATCTGAAAACGTCACTATACACTCGAAATCCATAAACACGGAAGGTTACTTTATTAATGTTGTTTTCTTTGGCATTCTTAAGATACTGATGTTTTTGTTCCTTGGGGTTATATTTTGAACGTCACTCAAGTGATAGACAATGTTCCAGGAATCAACAGTATGGCCAATATTTGGTAAGAATACATCTGTAAACCAAGCCTTACAATGCTGAGAAGTTAGTAGTTTTTAATACTTCCTAAAAATTGTATTATGGTTAGGGTGGTCTAAATCCCGAAAACGGATGATTGGATACGTAAAAAAAAATAGCATAAAAAATGCACAGCATATTTTATCGAAACATCTTCTTTTACAATGTTATTCAATTTTCGATATAGTCAACATAGGCAGCCCTATAGACTATGCTAAAATTTCTGAATTAACGAAGAAAGCAGCGCTTATTCACCATCTCGTTACATCGATCGTGCTATAAAAAGGAATAGCAACGGGTTTACATATTTAAATAGAAATTTCCTTCTTTATTAGCATCCGAAATTGAACTCTCTCATCCTCCGTTTACTGAAAGCAGTGAAAGCAATTCACTCTATAAAACCATTAATTTCCTATCTAAAAGAAATAAACGGTGCAATCCGTCTGGAAAGCTGCTCTTGCTACTATAACGTAGTTGGAATTCAAGTAATTTATTTTAAGCTGATATTCCGGACTACACGATATCTTCTTGAAAAGGGAACCTTTTAATGAAGTACTTGAAACGTTTCTATTCCAAGATTGTTGTGGACTGTGTGAATCAATCGATTACTTGTAAATGAAACGACAATGGGGACTCTGCACCTTCGCTATTGACCACAAAATATTGAACAGCATTTTTGATAAGGAACGCTCAAGTCGTTGAAATGAGGTCACCACGCCAGAAATGATTCCCGATATGGTAATGAATTATTTATTTGAATGTAAGGAAGCTTTCCACAAGACGGGTGCAGCGATTGCTTACAATTCATCAACACACACTTGTCTCAACTTCAAAGGAATATTTGGTGATATTAAAGTGCAATCCGTATGATTTTTAACGTCGATTCATAACTGGCGAAACAGGGATTTATCACAGCGCGCCAGAGACCTAAGAATAGTCCAAACAGTGGATTTTTCGTAGCCAACCGACGCTAAAAATTTGTTTTAGGTACGTTTGTATATTTCAAACTTCATTCGTTATAGAAGATGCTTGACCTAGATGCCATATAATTGTCATCAATATTTAAGGATAGCAACATTAAATAAAAGATATCATAACGAAGTTCATTATCACATACATTTGCGTGCAGAAGGATACATATTTCGTATGCAAAATAGAAAAACCATTGAACGGCATAACTACCTTGTTTATTACTTCTTCAGGTTCCTTTCAGAAAACATCAATTTATAAGACTCCAGCTGGGAGGTATAATCGTTTTACATGGGGTAGATCTATCTTTATTTAGTTGTAATACACTGTCGATTATTCTTATGGTTATAGGTTGAAATTGTTTTAGACCCTGTCAATGTAATTTGTATTTAGTATTAAGTTATAATTGGAGCGCAACAAGTCGATTGCCTAGCAGTAGCGTCACTGCGCTAGGTTAACCAAAATAAACATGCGCGTTATTTATAACAAAAGTGGTCTTTGAATTTGTATAACGGATCTTCCGCAACACTATTGTTAACAAGATGGCGTAATCTAGAAAAATCGACGCTTTTACGTAATGTAGTATTAAATTTTTCTCTGACTGAAACACTTTTCGTCACCTAAAATTGTCTAAATCTAATTGTCGTTCATAGTTTTTAAATCTGCTGCAACTTGCGGATTTTGGGATTACATTTGACTTAACTTTATAGCAGTTGCTTCTTTAACATCCAGTTTTAAAATTACTAATTTCATCTTTTCAAAATGTTTAAAATAATAGAACGCTGCTTCTAACCATGTACCCCATCGTGGAAATATTGGCTGCGGCGGTTCCAGTATGTCAGGACGCTGTGAACGAAATAGCCCAATACGTTTCGGTGATATAAGAAAAGCCGCTTTCGTCTGTGCTATTAGTTAACCCACATCGGGATAACATTTTCGTATAGTGTCTGCTACACGGTGTAAAGCATGAAGCAGACATGTTATGTACAGGAAATTCGGTTGAACAGCTTTGAAGAATTGACCTGTGCGAAGCATTACCGCGGCAGCATCGGTAACATAGCATAGAAGGCCGGGAAGTGCCAACATGTAACGAAGTAGCTCTGCATCCCCCCAACCTCTTGCGGATAAACACCACTGGAAGGCAAGCGAGAATGTTGCGCTCCAGTTATAATGCCTGAGTTATACTTAGAGAATAGCTGAATGAATAATATTTTAAGAGCGATATATACATAATATTTAAATTTAGTATTCTGCTAATAAAATGTCAGCAATATGTTTGAGAAGGTTGAAAAGTGAAATTATTCATATCGTATAAACAACTTTCATTTTTCATTGCAAGTTTTAATGTTTTACAAACTATGAATGAACTCTGTTTATATCCGAAGCGTTCCTAGTTTTATAAACACTGAAAATGCCGACGTAAATAAATCATAAAATATACTGCAGATTCGCGGAATATTTCAGACTTTTATTTGTAATTCAAGTTAAGAAAAGGGTATTGCAAGGTAATTCTTATTACGTACCCATCCCTCATACAAGAACAGATGCATCGTTACGAATTTCCTCGCGTGAGCTACTAATTACTGTTAATTTCGGAATGGTATTGCTACGAATTTACGTAAATACATTTACAGGATTACCTAAGCACACGAACAACGTAGTGTTAGAATTTCAATCCGGAAAGAGTTGTTAGAAAAAAAGTTACAGGGTATTGTTGTAGTTGTTTACACTCTATAAACTGTGTAATTAAATTTAACATCGGCAAAAGTTTAAGTGTTACAAACTACATGTAGTTTAGCTGCAAACATGTTTGCACAACTTGTGTAAATTGAATTCGCTTTGATACCAGTGTAGACAAACTTTTGTCCTGGTTGCGCGCAGAGATTGTTTCGCGAACATTGATGAAATTGGATTACGTAGTACAATTGACCCAAATATTCTTAAATCCCGAAAGCGGTGAAATATTCTATGTATCTAGGAAATTTTATTATTAATAGAGATGTAACGATATTCTGAAAAACTTGAGTGACGTAAAGTTATTTACGGGAAATGTCAGTTATATTCCATCGTTTAACGAAAAAAGCTTATTAGGTTAGTGATTTACATCTATTCTCCACTTTAAATATATTTTAGAGTTGGTAGAAGTCGGATCCCATAGGGCTAGTGATCATATCACTTACCGCAATATGATAAGAACCAACTAAGTGCCAATAAACTTTATTCATTTGATATAATTAATAGCAGTATTTTAAATGGAAAATTGACTCTATTGGAAATTAATTTACTATATAACAATCAATTACAACTACCACAGCACTTTTCAAATTAAAATCAAATACCTATAATTTAACATTTTAACGTAATATACGATATTGAGGTAATAACCGAATATATTGAATTACGTGCCAACGGAAAAACTTAGTGACGGGTGGCTGGAACTATTGTTTCTAGCATGTTTCCAGATTTCTAATATTTTCTCCAATCCCCATGTCGTTGCTACTTGTTTTAGGGTTCGCAGCGATTGTTATAATGTGCGATTTTTAGCGATTTTCAGGACTAACTATGTAACGTAAAATTTTCCATGAAACTGAGGCAAACGTTCACTGAAACGTTTTAACCTTTGAAGCAAGCTTGCGAATATGATGCTCTAGATCGCAGGCAAAATTATGAATGGCTTCCATAATTCAAACGTACCGCAGAAATACCCCCGATTTCGATTCATCTCACGTTCGGAAAATTAAAGATCTGGGGAATTCAAACCATTTCTTGACGACTCAATACGACCATGCCCTAATATTTTGATAAAAAACTTGAGCATGCGGCGATTTGCAGCAAAATAAGTTCCTCGCTTGAACTTCTTGAACACGACATGCAAAAGATCATAACAACAATCCCAGGCCCAAAAGTAGCATATCAATATTAGTCCCATTGCAAAGTGATGCTCACTGTTTTTTTCTCGAGTTCGGTTATTTTTCTAACGAATCCCATAATCTGGCTGATAACTCTAAGGAAGACGAACAAAAGTGCTGAAGGAATCGTAACAAATGGTTTAAATTCTATTCCTTTATCCATTAATTGGCCGAAATTCTCCACTTCAGAGGAATAATCGATTTCTTCGAATATTGATGTTTGTAAGATTCTAGAACGTACCTGAGTATCTAAATTAATGAATGGAATGCTCGAATAATACTTTACGCGTAATAAACACAGAAGCAAAGAGCTATGCTGCAAAACAATGCGCAGTTGCATTCTTCGACGTGCCTGGAAAGTATGAAATACCACACGTGCAGACGATTTTCGCCTGTATTTCAGTATTATTATTAGTACGTAACTGCTATTTATGGTACAGTTATTCAGGTTCAGGCAATACGTGAAGAAATTGGAAGTCGACGTCATGTAGTCATGACTTTCTGCTCTATACGTAGTTTTATGAGAACGCAGTATTTCTTTTAATAGTTTTAAATTCTTTATAATTGATAAGAATTGAGTGTATTTCACAATGTTTTTTTCTAAAACTGGCTTTCAGAAAACCAACAAACACTAATGTAATTTACAAAAGGTTACTATAAAGTTATTCCATGAATTTCGAAAGAGATCTTTTGAACCATCTGCAGTTAATTCCAATTTCATGAGACGCAATTCGTAAAACATCTTTCAGTTTCCTCCTTTCCGCAGTAAATTCCAGCAAATTATTCTACAAATTTATTTTTCCAATCTTCGCCGATAAAACCAAACGTACGCAACATATTTCAAAAGTCCCAAGTCAACCATGACGTTGTTACATATTGCATGGACTGACGTAAAATATTACGGTGGCCGTATTTTTTCCCATCCTGCCGCATTTCATTTCGGACAAAAAAAGAGAACTAAAATCCTAAAACAGGAAAACGCAATTATCACGGGTATGATTGCTCACTCCCCCTCCATCGATTTATCATTTGTTATTTACCGTACGGAGATGTGCAAAATTTTATTTGCCGATCTGTTTGTGCAGCATGTTAAGCTGCGCATTACACGTATAGTACAGTCAAACGGACACTTTATACATAATTTTTCGTCGATATTGGATTTTCTGTTCGTGAGTTGATAGGGTTACGAGTGTGCAATGATTAAAATTTCCAATTAATTCAATGTTAATGAATTTTAAGCTATCCTACTGAAAGTTTCTGGTTATGGGCTATTGACAGCATCACTCTTTTTTGAAATTTCAAGAGTTAAAACAAAAAGATAATTTGTACGTTATTTCAAATAAATTTCGTCAGGATTTGGCAATACCTCTTACTATTTCACAAATGGATTTGAATTAAATTTTATCGATTTTTATCGTGGAAGGTTGAAATTTTCTTGCGACGTCATAATAGTAATTCTTTAACTCGTAGAAACAAGTACAAGTATGACATGGGTCAAGTCGCTAATAATGATAAAAAGGAACTGAAACACAATGACAAAAAATACTAGATTTGCCAAATACGAGGTCTATTTCAAAGTTTACCAAGAAAGTTATGTACACTGTAGAAACAAGTTTTTTTGAGGTCTTAGGAAATTAAAGATTTCCTTTTTTGTCCTTCGTTTACTTTGCTACGTTTCGTGAGATTGTCGATAATCTGTTTGTTTCTTCTTGCCATCGATTTTACTAGCAACTGCCATTCTCATTGTTTCCATTTTTCTGTATTAATCTTTCCTTATCTATTTTCCTTTTTGAGTTCTTTTCTTTAAATTTATTGATTATGAACTTTTTGATTAACAATTTTGTTTTGGAGAATTAAAAATTAAAAAGGATAAATAATTTTTTATCAAATACATAAGTTTGAAGTGCAAAAGTAATATGAAAATTATTATGATTTGTATTTTAATAATTTTTGTAATATCAGCGTAGCACATGCTTGTTTCTTGTTGCCATTAACAAAGCAAAACTGACAAAGATGGATGTAAATCAAAAAAGAAAAAGAGAAGGTTATAATAGAATTGACATAAGAATTTCCGCAGGAAATAGTTTTCATAATTGTTCATACTGATTGTATTATATGTTAAATGTATCTATCACTTACCGTTATATATAAAAAAAAATTAATTGTCCACGACAAAATTAAAAAAAAATACTTGTCTTATTTATCTTGTATGTTAAACGTGTCTGTCACTTACCGTTGCATATTTAAAAAGAAATTAATTCTCCACGACAAAATTTAAAAAAAAAATACTTCTCTTGTTTGTCTTGTGTCTATCACTTACCGTTGAACATTTAAAAAAATTGTTAATTTTTGACGACAAATTAAAAAAAAAGAAAAAGAAAAAAAATACTTGTCTTGTTTGTTTTGTATGTTAAACGTGTCTATCACTTACCTTTAAACAGTTTCAAAAATTCGTAATCAATAAACATTAAAAGGAAAAAATAATACAAAAGGAAAATAGATAAGGACAAATAAAAACAGAAAAATTGAAATAATGACAATAGCAGTTGCTAGTAAAATGCAAAGTAAACAAGAAGAACAAAAAAAGGAATTATTTTCTTTCCTAACACCCCAAATCCCAATATTCAAAGAAAATGAAGAATAAATCTGAATATCAAGAATAAATACTAACCTATAAAAACAAGCATCAATGAAGACATTTTTTAATTATTTTTTTTTTAAATTTGCGAAACTTCAAGTATAAGCAGATTTTTAAATGTGTTCGTAGGTCCTTGTAGAATGTTGGTGGTAGTGTTGATAATTAATCTATTTTTAAAATGATCGCATAGATCATCTAGGCATTTACAAAAATTAGAAAGAATATTAATTGACAGAGGTGTGTCACAAAAATCAGTTGTTGTTTATGTTAATGATGTTTTGATTACAATGGGGGCACATAATACAATCGTGTATGTGGACGACATTACTTTCCTGATCTGTGATCAGAGTACATATAATTTATTTAAAAAAACGCATATCTAGTAGCTCTCGCTAACTCCATAAGAGTAAGCTTTACGCCAACAAAGAATATGAATCCAGTTTTATAAGAACTGACTCATGTTTCAACCAGCAAATATTAATTTTTTTATGGTATAATATAGAGCATAGTGATTTCTATAGCTTGGAAACATTTTTCAATTATAATTTCTCTATATTTATTCATTTAATTACTTTCTTTGTGACGTTTGGCAAATAAGAATAAATTATTTACTTGCTTAAATAGTTCCTCCAAGCAAATTTAGAGAACACTATAAAAAATTAATTTTACCATTATTAATTTATTTTTAGCAGACTAGAAGAAGATGCAAATAATGAAACTAAATTTGTGTTTTAGGTAACAGTATCTTCTCAAAATTAGTTACATTACTTCCTATGCACTTATTACCATAATTATTAATTACCACATGTTGAACATCCGAAGTGAGTCTACCAAACGCAAGCCAGCCATTAAAATCAATAGCTGCTACTTCATTGACGATTACAAAAAGGAAATCTGGAAATGCGAAATGGAAATATCGTAATGTCCCATCATTATGTGGTTTCAAATTCAAATGAATTTTTGCATTTTCATTTTCGCAAATTTGTTTCTCGAGAATCATAAATGTTTGCGATTATTGTACGACATTGCAGATGTTACATTTAGTTTTCTCCTGCGGACTTTATGAGAAAACTAAGGATCAGATGTAAATTTTCTTCGCGGGTGTTACTTTACTTCTGTTTGCCAAACATGTACCAACTACACCAATAGTTTCTGTAGGAAAAAATTTTTTTAATCGATTTTCGATGCCTGTAGATATATTGCAACATGTCGGAATACACTAATTAATGAATATTCATTAATTCAACAACACTTATTCGTAGCAGTATTGTAAATTCGAAAATCTAGGTTCTAAACGGATTCGAGAAACTCTGTGGTGTAGTTGGTAGCTACCGGTGCCTTGGAATCTTATTCCATTAATTAAATTAAATTATTCGAATGCCGTGATTTCAGTTTGGCCCCTGAAGGTGATAGGTTAGCAATCGAAATATGCGTCCAGTGATGTGTTCTTTTTTTCATATTTAATTGCGAAAATTACTTTCCTCTACACACAATTATAGTGTTTGACTCTAAGCGATACCGTTGGGAAGGACCCTATTAAAACAATGAAAAACCTCTGCTGTATGTGAGATGTAACTGCCCAACTAGATCAAACATTCTTTACTATTCAGCTCTTAGACAAAAAAAAAGAAAGCTATGTAAAAATGGTAAATATACATAGCTTTCTTATATAGACAAAAACCAACTGCAATAAATGTAAGCACTGTACCAAAAGAAATGAATCCAGCTATTCAGTTTTAACTGCAGAGACTCGCCCATTTTAGCTTCTAATAGTAAAGCTAAAGCGCCGCAGGTTTGGCAAAAATCGTAAAATAGGTACTAAAAATCGACATAAAATATAGGAGCCGCCTTCCGAGACGTAATATCATTAAAACGGCGTTGAAATGTAATCTCCTAAATGTGAAATGTACGTAACCGCGCACTGTTAGCATTAAAAATAGAATATTAGACATATCCATTCCGAAAGACCCGCTACTGCGTACCGTATTGTACGATATTACTTTGGAACCTGATCTTGCATCCAATTCTCGTCCTAAGCGTATTAGTTTCCAGAACAGGGGAAATTACTATGCCAGTCATAGTAAGTAATAGCGGTATTCGTGATACTGCAAACAAGATATACACAGGTGATATTAATCAAAGCAAGGACGATCTATAAAGTGAAATCGGAAAGACATAGGTGCGTCCTGTTTGTTCTGTAATATTAATTTGCTGTATGTTAATATCAAAACTTAAACAATCTTTAAACAGTGCATTTTTCATAAAGTTCGTAATATAATAATCAAGAATTCATCTATGCAGTCGGCGCTGCTTATTCTCTGCGTCTCTCACCACCAAACTTAATATGATAGGACACAATATTTTCGTAGCTGTCGTATCTCGCTTGTATGGTAATTAATACAGCTACATCGTGAAGTTTTAAATTTATTTTTCTAATTATGGAATTAGTATATCGTGATGTTTATGTGAGGTTATCGCTCATTAACAAATCTACGATTGGATAGCAATTATGTCCAAGATTCATCGGAAATATTACTTACAAAAGAAAAGAAAACAAATAAAAGATGGTTACTCGGGGGTAGCCTCTTAGGCAAGCTGAATTTAAACTAATTTCATTAAATATGTTTCAAATTTTCAAATTCAAATAGTAGATCCTCCTCATAGACACTTTTATTTAATGTTCTTGTAATTATTATTAAAGGCTAATTTTGATGATTCTCATAGGCCAAAAATGTTAACATTTTATCTTCTATTCTTTTCGTCTTTTTTATTAAGAACACGGCTGGTCTTACCATAAGGTGTAAAGCAGAGATACGATAATTAACTAAGAGGCGAGTTGAGAGGCGAACAACACTGTTTCGCCTCGTAAGTTGTGCATATGTAAACAACACATAAGTATTGGCAACCTCCGCACCACACGTTTAATTAATTATATAATAATTAATCCGGGCCGGCCGTTTTGAAGGCACTAATGGTCCTCATCATCAACCGGTTTCAGTTACCGGTTGATGATGAGGACCATTCGTGTCCTCGAAACGGCCATCCCGGATTAATTATTATATAATTAATATAATTAATTAAACTTGTGTGGTGTGGAGGTCGCCGATACTTATGTATTGTTTACCATACTACGCCACAGTCTTTGCTATCATTATTTATGCACATGTGACTATGTGCAACTAAACGCCAAACCTCAAATGAAAGTGCTCTTTACAAGATGCCATTACAATATGTATGTTTCTAAGATGTTCATTAGTAGGATTAATATTTGACACTTTTCACCAAAGAAACTTGCCAATCATCTCCTGTAAGATTATTTCGGCAAAGGAGAAAATAATAACCCAATTCCTTATTATTTTAAAGGGAATTCCACCATATCGATCCTTGTCTCCTATTTGTGTACAACAATTAAACCTTAGAACTAAGAAGGGAAACTCTGGAACAAATTACCAAACTGTCTCGCAACCAAATCTGACCTAATAGATAAGAGATATTTCGGTAACGTCTAATGTCCCCACCTCAATAACCTTATCTCTGTTAGATGCATAGCTACTAGATAAGATTTAGTTTTCAATCGATATGTTAGAACTTACTAATATGTACTTTAAAACTCCGCATCCTGTTATTTCTAAAGCTGCAATTCAATGTAAAACCTTTTCAAAGGTATAATAGACGCATACTGGTAGTATATAAATATGCATCTACCTCCATAAAAATATCTAAGTAATTTTTGCCAGTTTTGCATAAAAAAATATTTTCAAAACTCGAAAGATAAGTTTGAGTTTTTTAACAGATAAGAAACACCTCTTGCAACTACGATATTAGTATTTCAAAGTAGAGAGCTGAGCTTATAAAACAATATTTATAACCCATTGGATGTGTATTCAAAGGTTGCTGTAAGGCCCTTCTGCTATCATCGGAAAATTTTGCTTTCCTAAACAACTAAGTAATTAATAATTCTGCATATATTTGCTGTAAACACTGAAAATCAGCATATCCATTAAATCTTCTGGCATAAACAATTCTTGCCTCTAGATCTTGATGTATGTACATATATATATATAAAATATTTATGTTACCTTATGTTTGAACCAGTGAGTTAAACTACCTACAATAGACTTAAACCTGAAGCATATGAATCTAATAAAAACGACTTTCGCTGAGGTCGCCATAGGCCTACATTTACATATCAGAAAATTGCAACATGTAATTTATTGAAACAATCACTGAAACTGTAACAATCACCCAGCAAAATCACAACTTTCAACAATATAGAATCTTTTGTAAGATACATAAGACGTTATTCAAACAGTGGAAAGAAGAACGTTGAAAGAAAACCGAAGAAATTTAAATAAATATTTCTAAGTTGGAGAGCAAGAATATTTTAATTAAAGGAAATATCTCGGTAAGATTCTAAGACAACCTCAGTAAAAAGAATATTACATTTATTTTTAAATAGTTAATACATTATTTGAACCTGCATTTCATATTAATTTCATCAAATTGCAGCTTACGCAAGTGAAGAAAAAAATCGTTATACGGTAAAATAATGAAATTGCTACTATGTAAATATTATGTAAATGGAAAAATGCAAATAACATACTAAAGATTACTAGTTATTCCAAACATAGATTCATAAAGTAAAATCTAAAAATAGTACGCGCTTAGCATAGTACGCTTAGTTTACACTTACATAAATATTTTATTTTAGATGGGGTTCTCCGCCTATAACCTGTATAATTTCCTAGTATAATGCATACATTGTAATTAGTGTGCATAAAATGGAACTGTTTCGTGTAAAATACATGAGGAAAGTCTATAAATTATAGCAATGGTCAACACTTATACAGCGTTACATATTTCTGCATAACATACAATGGCAATGTTTATAACGTGCATATACGTGCATACATATGTGAGTTTTATTTTTAATTTAATTTATAATGTTGACATTCGCATAAATTTTATTTTTATCGTTGGTTTTTCTAATTTAAAATATAGCATAGGCGAAGACTTCTAATCACACTATTTTCATGTTTACAGTGCTTCCAAAAGCTTGCTCGGGAGAATTTTTATTAAAGACGTAAAAACTTGATTTTGTCTATATCTAAGAAAGATACTACTACCCCTGAAATAAAGTCGTTGGTAGCCCTCAAGCATAAAGCTATCGGACGAGCACTTATAACTCTTTGCTCGGCCATTCGAATCATAGTGAACGAATTGATTAGGGAGGTCAAAATTAAAGTTGCCGATTTTAATAAATAACAATGGCAAAAGGAAGTTAGACTAACTGTAGCGAATCGTTCATTATGAAAAATGGTTAAGGCTTTAATGCAGCTGGAAGACCTGTACTCCATGCATTATAGAGTACAGGGTGTGGTAAACCAATCTTGAAAAGAGCAGAAGTACACGTGAATCATATGGAAGGAACGAGTAACCTCCTTTCCTCCGTCTCCACGCTTGTAGAGGGAATCGCCTAACATACGAACTTTTACAGAAGTCCGTTCTGAGTCCAGAATTATCCTCTTCGCGCACTATGTCCCGACAAACCCGCATACGGAGACGTTCGAACGATACCGCGATCTACGCGTCTTATGGATATAAGTCAGTTTTTACCGGAAGACCATCTACAATTTGTTGGAGTGGTTTCATCAGTGCAGATTGAGAGTAAATGGCGAAAAAAGTGTCGCCAAAAAACAGAAAACCGCCACCTAGTAATATTCAGATCAACGACGTTAGGGTACCGTGGAGTTCGACCGTGAGATATTTGGAATTGCATTTGAGATTCATCTGGAAGAGTCCTGCCGAGACTATAAAGAAGAAGTTCCTTGCAGGCAGAGGAGGGGTCAAACTCTTGCTTTGCAAGGATAGCGCTTTGGACTTGTCAACCAAAGACTTGATTTATGGAATCTGCCTAACACCGATCCTGTCGTAACTTGGGAAGTTGGGGGCCCCACAAAGCAAAATGTTGAGGCAAATCACTTGAGCTCCCTGGTTTGTGAAAAATTATCAGCTGCAAGCACATCTTCATGAATTGGCCATCAAATTCTAGATATATTTATTGGTTCTTCATAAATAGCTTAATGCACGATAATAACTTTGGGAGTGAACCAAAAAAGCTTAGCAGTGCAACTCCTTTAGGTAGACAGGGTATAAAAATTGTTTAAAGCTTGTCATAACCTCGGGAGCCGTTGTATGTAAAGTGTTCCATTGTTTTGTTACTATCACCCCTCGCCTTGTGAACGAGTGAAGCATAGTTAATTCTTTTCCAACGGCGAATGGTAACTCGCGAATGTACCGGACCTACAAGGAAATGTTGATCAAAAACATAACACCTAACTATACCCAGTCAGGCGCCCTTTTACTACTGGACCACTAAGGCGTTAAAGCTCGGAATTAAAAACTCTTTCAGCTAAAAATGATTACTAAGAAACATGATTGGCTCTCTTAAGCAACTAAATATTTCTATGTCCTTAAAAGTACGTATGTTATACAATCACATTGACTTCTTCCCAAAAGAGCTATAGAGATTTCAGACGAACATGGAAAAAATCATTTAATGTTGTTTGCCCTTCCTTCAAGAGTTATCTATCATGGAACTGCGGTAACCATCAACGTCCTTGAGGAATATTGTTGAAGTATCCTAAAACACACCCTTGAAAAGAATTATTCGACAAACAAAAAGAAAGAATATAACGTTTGTTCTTTCCAATTTAAAATACATTTATTTAATTTAAATTAAATTTAATTTGGCTATTATAACCTGAATCCATATAAAGAAACGATAAGAAATTTAAGAAAAAGGAGATTTTGTATTAAATTTTTTAATACATACTCACTAACATTAGCACTGTTTATATTTACCTCCCTTTTATAATTTTTCAGTCCAGAATTAAAAGAACAATTACAACCAGTTATTCAAACAAGCAAAACTCAAAGGTAAATACCATTTACGTACGTGTCAATAAAATAATTAAACATGTACAAATTTGTGGCGTTACGTATGTACTTCCATTTCACACTCTATGTTTTTAGCAATTACATTTAGAATTTCAAAATTAACGCTTCATCATGAAAACAAGTATTCGGAATAAAATATGCGACCAGCCAAACCGCCAAATCCTCTTACCGTTTGTTTATCACAAGAGACTGAGAATATTTAATATTCTGGCCTAAATTACAATTGAAGTATTCTGCAAATACGAAGAGTGCTTTTTATTTCATTTATTTTGAATTTTTGAATCGTGCATTAATGTATCTCTCTAACCCGTACGATGGTAGTACATTTATTTTGATGAAAAATTACTATTTAACGAAATAGGTGGTAAGTAATATATACTCGCCGACAAGTGGAATGACCGCTCTAACCACGCATCTAATCAGTCTGTGGCGCGGAAATATGTACGCTGAGCAGTAGACTGATTGGGTGCTAGGAAGAGCAGTCATTTTGCTTATCGGCGAGTGTACACATGGACCAAAAAAGGCTACATATCGATGTTAAGTTCCTTTTTAATGGGACAGCCTATATATTAATGCATACTTGGTTTATACTCGAGAATCTAAGGTTACTTTTTATAAGACTACCTATATCTAAACGCAACTGTTGTCCAAAAATGGTATTTCCAACGTTCTGCAGATATAATTGTAGCTTGCGTACTATTTTACTTTAATTTTACCGTTTTTTCGTATATCAAAAACCAATGTCGAAATAATTTTAGCTTAAGTTAGATAAAATTATGTAGACACGAACAAAATATCAGCGTCATCGTCCTTAAGTGTTAGGATTCCCCAAATTTCATTTCATTATGCGCCATTCGGTTAATTGAAAGGGATCCTTATTTAATTATTTTTATTCCGGTCCATAGGCAGATGTACATTGTATTGTATTCAATATCTCTTCTTTAATTCCTTAATCTTTGCTATTTCCACATTTGTTTACTTCCTTTCATTCTAGTTTCATCTTCTAGAACGTAATTTTGTAATCGTATGCGATATAATAAGTGCAGGAGTAGTGAATAGGACAGTTCTAGTATAAGTTTTGGCTGAACTATTGTTCGCAAAAGAATTAGCGTTAAGCCATGTCTGTTTGAAATGTTTTTTTTTTTATAAAAAGAAATCTGAATGATTGAGGCGTATTATGCTAGGATGCTACGTGACAGGTCTTCTACTAAGCCCATCCTATGTAGGTGCGCCTTTAGTTAGTAATGCCCAATTAGAATAAATACCTTACTAATTGCAATATCCCGCTCGGAAAGTGTAAACCTTTTGTTGGAGACGCTTGGAATGATGCACAATCATAGTGGCATTGTTTCCCCACAAGCTAAAAATGTAAACGAAACTGCCAGACTAGCCACCAGGAGCCGAACTAGCATTTTCATCCAATAACAAAAACAGATTGTCATGGTGATATGAATCGTGAAAATTTCTTAAAGTGGTTCAGAACACAACTCCTTAAAAATTTAGAAAACTCTTCTGTCATTGTAATGTATAACGCTAGTTACCGTAATACTGTCTACCGACACCTTCATCAAGAAAAAAGAAAACTTGAATTTCCGTATTAGCTTACCAACAATAATAGTGATTATAACAGCACTGCGCTAAAAATACAGCTACTATATCTCGTTGAACAGCATAAACCGGAACCAGCATATAAGGCTGACGAACAAGCTGAAATTTATTATCGTACAGTTCTCCTCCATATCACTGTATATTTAATCGAATTGAATTGATATTAAGTACGAAAACATATTACGCTAATCATATTGGTAAATATGGCAGGTGGGAAGAAGGATACTTACAACCATGAAAAGAAGCACTGAACCAAATTCGTTCGAAACCTTGATAGTTAATAATTATTGCAAATACCTTAAGCAATAATGTTTCTGATAGTAATTATGATTAAGGGTGTTGTATACATTTACTATTTTTTTTGTTTCTTCACTCCCAGTATTATTAATGTACTTTTGAAAGAGAAGAAGTTCCCGAATTGATAAATACTGTGAATACTTTTAGCGATAATGATTCCAATAGTAATTGCGATTAAGCATATTCTACACACTTGCTGCGCTGTGACTTAACCAAAGATAACCTTCAGAATCATACTTCATTGTACATTTCAGCTCGTTTTTAACCAACATATGTAAAGAAAAATATAAAATGAAATTTAAAATTTCGTGATTTCATGTACACAAAGGAATCATTGTACAACATTTACTTATTAAGAAAATTGGCTGAGAAATTCTTGGAACACATCACTACGTGTAGCTTTTTGACCACTTTATACACATTTTTAAGCTACAGCAGCAACATCTTATCCCAAATTCAGCTATAATTTCTGTTAAGGCAGCTGCATATTTTATTAGATTGAATAAACATGTAATTCTTAATATAAGTTGCTCTTACTTTAAAAATACCAAAGTTGCTATCCCAACACATTTCTCTCTGCAAGATACAAAAGAGCATGAAACGTAGTTTTGGAATACAAAATTATTTTATTAGTGAATAAATTAAGAGAGGATAATTACTAATTATCTGATGTCGAAAGCGATAGTATTTTAGAAATTACTTTCACTTGGTAATATCTCGCATAAAGTGACCTAGATCATAAATGATAAGACTTTACCAAAAATTTTTTTTACCGAACCAAAAAACTCTCCATTGTGTAATATAGAGTCAATACATTGCAAACAGTGTAACACATTAAAACTAAAACATCGACTGTTACTTTCTAATACTTAAGATCCCTGGTTTAATACGTATCTGGTCCCGTCCGCAATCTTTGTATTTTCATAGTCGTACGTACGCAAACCACGATTACTCTTGAAATAAACCTTAATGAAGCGTCGAGTAGCGTTTCACTTAGACGCGTTGATCGTCGCGACAGAAGTGTAGGCGTAGAAGTGCGCGTGGGATTTGGAAGTAGTGAATTTATAAAGTTTGAATCGATCTAAAACACATTAAATTTAAGATGGTCACGTTCGCAGTGAAGCAGCAGGTGTTGCACGTCAATGAGATTTACCACAAGCGGTTGATACCTCTCCGATGATGATTGATGTTTGTCGATACTTACGTCGAGAATGGATCACTACTGGTAACGATGCGGTCGTTCGGAACTTTCCTTCCTTTCATCCGCCCGTTTTTGTCCGAGAAACACATCCTTGCGCTATAAAAAAAAATATATAAAACGCAATACCTACCGCCAGTTGACATAGATGTTACATGTAGACCTATCTCTAATACACGACACATCGGGACTCATTTCTTTTCGTGTCGTAGGATTATGGTGATGGATCTGAGAAAACGGGACCATCATATGCACTTAATGCCCGCATTCATTCAAGATTCAGAGGGGCATTTCGTTTTTCATTGATGTTATTCGGAGAGATGTATAAAAATGTACCATATTTGAAGGAAAATTCGGAATAAAGGATTTTTGTAAATAACCGAAGCCCAAATAAAATCGGCTTGGTAACAGAACGTATAATACTTCAATAGATAATCTTTGCGTTTATTATTGAAAATCATATCGCACTTATGTTGCTAATAGATTTATTGACAAGTTTCCTGTTTTTAGAAAAAACACATTTGGAATGTAATACATGAACTCAATATATTGGTCCAAGTACCTAGCTTTAAAGCAAATTGGACTGTAAAACCATATCTAAAGATTACTTTTATTATCTACAGAATGCTGGAAAGCAGACTGTAAGAAAACACCTGATAATGTTGAACCGACAATACGGTATTTACTGTTTTCATTGAGTGCCAGGAAGGAGAGATTTATAAAATTATTAGTAAAGAGGTTTCCATAAATTCGGTGTGTATGGAAAACAGTTTTCTCGGATAGATTGATGGAAAAGCTTACACTTAATTTTATAGAGCAATTTCAATTGTCATCCTCTGAACGTATTTAAGCTTTCTTGGCTAGGATTTTTTTTAAATCAAGCAATATCGATAAAGTAAAATGGTCATCGGAAGACTAACTTCCAATTCGAAACGAAATGATTTCTAAAAGTCATTACCTATTCAATTAGTAAGTGTTTTTGCAGACAATAGAAATTCAATTCAGAGACCGGGCTTTACAAAATTGCATCTTGACTACAATGAACCTTTAGCGAGACGACTGGGGCCTTTTAATTCTCAATGATTTATTTAATTTAAGCAGCGAGTTTTTCCGCCTATTCGCCGTTTTATTTGTTTCAACGTTTATATCGACGGACCGATATAAAATGAATCGGAGCCTTCTCCAATAATCGAGCCGTTTCCAATAGCAGATAGAACAGTCTTCGGATAAATCGCTAAATTGGTACCCAACAAGTAAATGTATAATTTACGGTCAAGCTAATCCATTCAGCGAACGAAATTAATCAGCGCTAACCTATCCCTGTTTTTCCTTTGATCGCGAAATTCATCGAATTAACGTTGGCGTGAAAAAAAAACCGCGGATTTGCGTTTGGCGAAATATCTCGCGCAAAATTATTTTTAAAAATTACTACGTCGTATCGAACTTCTAAAATTGGAATGTCATTTTGATAAATCGGTAATGGATATCGGAATATATATTTAGACGATTGGAACTTAAATATTTACGTACCTATCTATATATTAGCTTTTAACGGAAAATAGATCTATGTCTTCAACCGCCAACTACGTTTTAAAATCGACTAAATTTTTAAGTTCATCTGGCATTAACATTATAAATGAAAAAATACGCAATATTAATTCCAGATATTTGACCTTACGACTATAGAGAATTCGCACGCTTTTAACAAAAATATTGGTATTATGTAGCCATAACTGGAGTAAGTAAAATGCATGCCTGGATGCTACTTTTTAGAAGGAGTATATTTTGTTGGTAATCCAAACATAAAACATAAATTTCGGAATATTCTTTCGCTTCTTTGGAATTTTCCTTCAACTCATTCTAGAATTATTCAACCTTCTTTTCTTTGCGTTTGAAATGTTTTCATTTCTTCTTGTGTATCTGCACTCTAAATTTTATTATTTAATAAAAAGTTTATTAAAATTTTCACGAAAATATCTTCAATAAAACTCATATAATACGTTTAGATGGAAACCTGTCATGTTTCAATTTATACATGTTCGGTTCAAACTTTTTAAGGTACCAGTCAAAGAGATCGCTGAACAAATAATATTTCGCAAGTGACGACTCCTGCACTGGTATTACGTTAGCAATTAAATGGCTTGCAATGTTCTCAAAAGCACCTTTTCTTAGCTAAAAATAAAAGAACGTCAGCAAACAAATTATTTACTTGTGTACTATTATTTCACAAGTTTTATTCTTGCGCCGTCTGAGTATCGGGCAGACTTTTATTAAACTTGATAATATTGTCTTGCTTCTCCTTGTGCCCACTTACACTCGCTGATTTGCTTGATAATATTCATTTTGTTGCTGTTGACGTAGATTTATTTTCTTTCATTTATGTTTCACCTCTAGCCTTTTTCATTTCTTGAACATTCCTTACCCACCTTACCATACTTCTTGTTCTCTTCCCCCCAGGTTGGGTGTTAGTATTGTTCATGATCTTCCTCTTCAACGGCGCCCTTTTCTACCATTTCTTGTGCGTCAGAATCAAGTGAGCTAGACCTATTTTTATGTGATGGTTTATAATCACTACCCGAACTTTGAAAATATTCACTTAACTCTCATAATGTTTCTTTTTTAGGATCATCCTTAATAACCTGCACGTGTTAAGACTCGACTGGTCTTTGAGGCACCTACATTTCAAGTATTATTTGAGAAGTAAATTTGTTATCTGTTGTTATATGAAATTTACTTTTCAGCTGGTCTAGTGATGTGCTTTTGACTCCGAACCCGGTCGCAATATTTATTTGAATTGAATAATTTGTAAGAGCAATGATCTACTTTTTATTTCCAACCTTATGTTAAAAATCAGAAAGAAGTCTTACGCCAAACTATCTTTAGTATACCACTAATATTACATTTATACAATATAAACCTCAATAAGAAACAATCCTCCTTATTGCTGTACATTTCAACATCTACGGATCTTCGTCTATACGCTATTATTAACTGAATTCGCATATTTGAAAGGCGTATTACACGTGCTGTATCTGGAACATCATGAATTTTACAACACTTCTCTTATTGAACGCCTTTTCTGGAACGCTTTTAAAAGGAAGGAGTAGAAGATTCTGTCTGATAACAAGTGCGCCATATATCACTCCACTGGACAAATAAGAAAATCGACAACGACTAGCGTACAAGGAGAATTGCTGGATATAAGTAGTGTCAACGCTTCTATTATTTATGGTCGCTAGCAAATAATGCACCAATTTCACATCGAAAATTTATGAGGGCGTTAACCAAAGACTTGGTTTAGCTGCATATGAAGAGATGTATGAATAATGTAATACCAGCGGATAAGAAATACTCGGAGATATTAAATATAATGATGAAAATGTAGAAACGCGGGAGTCTACTACGTTTCAGAATTACTGATAATTTTCAGGAACATGCTCCTTCCAATTCCATTATTTAAAAAAATTAAGACACCTTCCGCTAGGTATTTTACAATAATCAAAATGAAAAGAAATACTAAGTGTTTATTTATTTTATTCATTTAATCGTCCAACAGATTACATCCATATAAAAATAAAAACCAATAGAGTAAAAAATAATACAAGAAAATTTACAACAAATTTATAATAGCGAGTGAACTATACACTATTATCACAAAAAAGCTGATATTCTCATTATTCCATCAACTGGGCTGAAGTAAAGATCGCACTTGGAAGAAAGAGTATACATAGTTATATGGATTAGAAGAACGAGCCACAATAAAAGGAAGCTGTAACAATGGATCGGAAGAATCAATTCCTGGTGAAAATCTTTCATGATTCAGCTTCTCTAAGAAGTAGCGTCAACCGCGTAGCTGATAAGTATTCTTAGATGATGAATTGATGCTGTCTTAGAACGAATCTTAACACCTTTCAGCCCATTCGTTTATCGGAAGAACTAAAAGCAAACATGTGATAGACGAGCCCAAAGCCTAACCTACCTCAAATAAGAACAAATAGATCCTGGAGAATCAGAATTATTATACACTGGATTGTATGCAAATTTTATTGAATGTAATCTTCCTCTCACCTCTAGAGAATCCATATCAAATCTTGGTGTTAATAATTGGTAGTAGAAACCACCACATGAATAAGCACCTTTCTCCTTAAAACATAAGTAATTTAGATATTTTCTCTGATCTCTTTCCACTGCTGCTTTATGGTTATAATAAAGCGATTCCAAATAAGAGAGCACCGCTCAAGTTTAGATCTAATGAACATCATGCATAATAATGCTTAATAATCATATTTGCACGAATTCCAATTATAAACCCAAAAGTTCTCATTGAGGGCACAATCTAGTTTATATGAACGGCAAAGTTAACTCTCGAAGCAACAATTCTCCATAGTTCCTTTTTCAGCTCTTTGCAGTCCCTGGAAGCACCTCTCTGCATCGTGTTAACAAGGAACTTCAAAGAATTGCGTTGTTCCACCTATTAAGCATGTAGATGGCAGCATTATGCTGCTATCTCCTAACAGGACGTTGCGAAAATGTTGACCTATCATGACGGCATTACTAGCCAAACGTACATAGAAATTCCAAATGCCACGTTAAGACCATCGCATCCAAAATTTTTGTCAGACAAGCTTTTAGAAAACATTTTTTTCCAATAAGATAATGCTTCTTGCCATATATATAGTTGAAAAAATGGATTTCATCTTCTGAGTTGGCTTGACCAATCTCCAGATCTAAACCACTCTTCAGAAACATTATTGGAAACCAAAATAGAGGAAATGTGGAAAAATATTTCACCGGCGTGTTAGTGAATACAATTCCTAAACGTATACGAGCAGTCAGTAAAGCCCGAGAAGCTTATATGTGATATATAGAACTTTATAATGTCATCATTGTAAAGATATCTCAATATACCTTTAAATTTTGCGAAGCTTAACATGCTCTATTTCATTGGCCTTGCTATATTTCATTGTGTTGAATGAATACACCGTTAACAACAACGCTACTACATTTCACGTTAGAAAAGCTACTGCTGATTACGATTGCATTGGTTTTGGATATATTTGGTTACGGTTAACTTGCCTGACCGCCAAATCAAAATCAACATTTGCAACATTAACTAACGTACTATCTGAGAAAGCATTTATCGCACAGTCTTTTCAAAAGCCTAAATGAACGCCAGCAACACTGTTAACATTTACATGCAATATTCTAAACAAACATCGCTACATTCCTTTCGGTATTTTGATTCTTTTAATTCTTTTAACAATTATGCGGATGTTATCGTTAAACACAAATGAAGGGAACAACGTAGGTACCCAGCCGCTTTTAGACAGGGATAAGGTTTTTGTTTTAAAAACTTCTTAACGGAACGTACAGTTACAAATGTAAATGTGTCACTGAAATTTATTTTCGTATCTGCATGAGTCTGTAAAATTTCAAGCCAATTGGACTTGAAATCTTCTGTGCATTTTTAAACGAAGGTACGGCCGTAATTGAAGCAATTTCTTTCCAAGGATTCCCGAATACTCTTGTAATCCCTGAGGCGGAATCTTTTGTTACAAAGATGAATGAATTTTAGTATGATAGCCTCTGTCGAGCGTTCTCAGTTTCCCATTGTAGCATTACGGCATTTATCTTTCGAGTTCTCCTACATATTCTCAATATGCAGCAATTTTCTACTCTTGTCGCCTAGTAGGTAATTTATCATATGTATCGACGAAAATCCTAATATTTCTTTTGCATATGTTATGATTAATGGAAATGCTAATTTCGCTACCTAATTCGACCACAATGCAACAAATTTGAGCGTTATATATGTACCTTGAGATTCGTAAACTCAATACCAATCGATGTTAAGTCAGTATTCCCCTGGCATGAATAATTTTGTATGCTCTCATGCTTGTAGACAATATTATGGGCGAACTATGAACACTAGTAGATGAAAAGGTATATTCCCCAATTTATTTACATGCGGCATCAGCATCTGTGATTACTTGGTGCATATTTTTTATACCAACGAACATTTGCAACATGACCATCGAAATCCTTACTACAGTATAGAATGATTGATAACGACAGAACCAGTCATGTTACAATTGTAAAATCTACTTCTCGAGAGTCCCCAAAAGCGACAATTGCCGAGTGTTTGGTTACTGTGATTATGGTCGATGGTATACCATTGCGCACAGCATGTCTCAGCGTTATATGTATACTTTCAACAATTGCTTGAATATTAAGTAATATTATTATTCCCAGCATCAAGATTAATATTAATTTCCCTCTTGTAGCTGGGAGGTCGGTTTTGGAAGCTAAAATTCTTTTTCTGGCCTATTATCTTTGGAGTGTTTACGGGAGTGAGGGTGATATAAGTCTACAACGACGGTAGTGGTAAAAATTATATCCTAAAATGTAAAATTTATTGTAAAATTGCCTCACAACAATCTTGAGTATTACTTTAGACATATTTCGTAAGTTAATTGTCGTTCGCCTTATTTGTCAGTGAAATATAAATTTGTGCGTGGTGTAAAATAGCATAGAATCTGTGTCCCTGCACCATGTTATGTTACTATGAAAACGACATTGCCTTCCATCATCAACGTATTTTTGGAAATATAAGATTACCAAAATTTGCTATGTCCGAAGCATCACGATTAATAAAGTGATGTGACGCTAAATGTAATTGCTGAATTTGAATCCAATTGTCTTCGAAGTAACTTGTGCTAGTTGTACGTTCAATTTCAGGGTGTATATCGCAAAAATTCTACCTGCATTTCTTCAAGTTCTGTTCACGCGTGGTGGTTGGAGAAAGCGGAATCCCAGAAAGATTCACATAAACATAGTGTTTGTCTGGGCGCAGTATTATGCGGAAATCTATTCCAGATTTTGGTATGGAATACTCTTGTGTGGTTCATCTGGGCCAAGGGGTTCTTGGCCCAGAAAGCGGTAATCAATTATCCGGGGAAGTTAAACGAAACCACACAGTTCGCAGTTTCCGCAACGCTGTTAGAGAGTTTCTTCAATGCTATTGTAGTTTCTTTTTTTTCTTGGGGGAGTTAATATATGTTATCCTTTTATTTTTATTTAGTCATTAATCCTGCTGCTTTTTCTTTTTGCTCTTTCCTGACAGTTGTAGATTTGGTAGCTGTAAGTTTACTTTCTGTCTATTTTTTTGACTCGTCATGCACTTTAGAGAGAATAATAAATAAACAATTAACGAACGGACGACGTTGCCAAACAAATTACAATCATGAATATGATAATGCCTTGAGGAACGATGAAATGGATCTGAATGCATTTTCTAGCCATATGGTTAAGTAGTGGTTTGAGAAAAACCACTGAGTACGTGCTTGGGAAATATAAAATGTGCCAACAAATCTACAGTACAAGATATTTACCTTGTCAACGCTACCATCGTGTCATTCTTCTGGAACTTGATGAAATCTTGGTCGAGAATGAATCGTTTATATATATATTTTTTACCGTTTACCAATATTTATGGTAGTTTGGGAGTTTAAATGTAAATCAACGGGATAACAAATGGCAAATTAAATGTATGTACAATGCAGAGTTTACGGAAATCTTGTATTTTCTAGATAAATTACTATTATTATTACTTTGCCCCAGGTTCGAGTACGGAGAAGTATCGTAAGTCTAAGTTTATGTAAGCTTAAACCATGCAAGATTGATATTAGCTACAGCCTGGTGATAATTTAAGACTACTGGGGTATTGGCAAAATTAAAAGATGAATTTTTTTTAGCAAAATCAAAAGACATCAGAAAATGCCGAGAAACAATAACCAAAAAATATAATACTAACATAGCTTAGCTTCCTCTTGGTATTGATGGAATAATTCACGGCAAACGCAACGGCACGCATGGCAACGCCTGAACGGCAGGCATGCGTTTCTTTGGCACTAGAGGGCGCCAAGAAATGTCGAGTTTATCGTTTTGAAAGTTGTGGTATTAATTGTGAGGCTACAGCGATAGAAGGTAGAGATATGAAAAATACTCTCGAAACCACGCTGATGACGTCGGGTAGGGAGAAACAATAACCGTGTGTTAGTGTATTTTTTCTCTCTCCTTTTATTGCGTTTGCCGTGAATTATTCCATCAATACCATGAGGAAGCTAAGCTATCTTAGTATTATATTTTTTGGTTAACAAAATCAAAATTTACAATTTTGACAAATTCTGGAACTTTTAACAAAAAATCGGAGCACTATTGGGTAACGCAAAATTCCTGACAAAATAGGGCAAGGAGATCACAACATCATTTTGGATTAAGGGTTTGGAAATCGTCTCACATAGTACCAGTTATATATGAAGAAACGTTAAATAGGAAAAAATACTTAAAGCTTAACAACATTCCATTATGTCAAAATGGAGCAATTGCGAGGAACTGCTTAAGTTAAGGGTTTACAATAATAATAATAATCCACGCCTGCACATCTCCAAACAACTATCGCCAATTACAGAGAGCATCGGCAGCCCATGAGTTATTATTACGCATGCTGTCGTAGAGTATCTTGAGATGTTTACCCTCAACATTCGCCAATTTTAGAATAGGGGGGAACTAAAGGGAAACTACAGAAAACCTTACTCTGAGAGTGACGAACCCGGTGTCCCTATCCGGTACCCTGAGACTGCTAGCCCAGCGCGCTAGGCACTGCGGCACCAATCCCAGATTATATATTAAAAAATATTATTTATAAAATACCTTCGATAAGTAAAAAAGTTGACCAGAAACAACCGAAATGTCGCATAAAAATTTCAAGAACAGAACTACTAGATAGAGGATCAGAAGCAGCTTTGAGAATATGACTTCAGTTTTTCTCTGGTACATTAAATAAGCAAGTTTTATACGAATCCAGACGTTCATATCTTTGCCTCTAAAAATTATGGTATCTTTCACTGTATCGAGACCTTGTTGTGATCTATAGGGAATCCAGCTGGAATGATGAAAATCCAAAAGAAAAGATCGTTGCATTATGTTTTTGGTTAGATAACTCTCGGCAGGAATAATTACAATTGCGTAACTCTACAAAATGATAGCTAAAATTAATATGATCCCAATCTTAACAACTTTGAAGTATACATCTTAACATATACTTCAAATATACCATGCAGACAAGGTATAATAACGGATGAAAGTGCTCCGCTTCTCAATACTTACATATTTCCATTGTAACGCTACATGTCAATTTATAAAAAGCTCCTGCACGTTTCAACGGCACGGGTATTTCAAAAGGGTGGCCGGGTATATAGCAGACGGATCGCTGCTCGCTTTTCATGCGAATCAATGCGCTTCGAAAAGTAAGGTTATTCTCTAGAACGGAGCATATAAGTCAAGCTGAGTGGATTCAATCGGTACGCTGAAAAATCCTCTTTAATTTGCAGCAGCCTAACTTCGAGCATACGCTTACTATCCGAAGCTGTAGCCATAAATTTTACCGCTAACTCCCACAAAAATATCGATCGATCGAAGTTCACGTAGAAAGCTTTTGTATTTATACAGATGAGACTCCTCGATAATAAAGACAATCAATAGATGCTTTACGCATTGCCTAAAACAGAAATATACGCCGATAATAGTAATACATGCAGAGTATGTTTAATGTACCCTGAATGTCGGTGTTTATAAAAAGAGTTTATAAATGTTACAAGCTTTATGATCTTCATTTTTAAAATAGTCTCAATGCTTCGAAAATTAGAACATAAAAAATAATAAAACGGTCAACCTTTGAGCAGTTTCGGTCTAAATATTTATTTAGTTTAACATGCTACGTTTCGACTTTTGTCTTTATCAAGATTTTAAACTAATATCGGATAAAGTTGAAAAAGCAGTGATAAAAGAAATTCCGTACTGTAATAATTTAGGCAACCGATTTCGTGTTATATAAAACACATCCTCAGGTCAAGTAAGAAGCATACATATGGCATACTTACAAAGTAGTAATCTTGATTGTAAAGTTGAAAGAACGCAAATGTTATAATTTGTGTGTGTGCATTAAGAAATTCTTTTATGTTTCTTATTGGCTGCGTGAAATGTCACGTTGTAAAAGTGCGGAAATAGGTATTAAGGTTATCAGTAGAGTAGGCAAATTCGGGAGCGCACCACCGGCGCAGCTAACGAATGGACTCTTGCATGCGAAACACTAGTCAGAATCTAGTTCGTTGCCGCCTGGAGCGCACGTAATAGTAGACAGTGAATCGGATTTGACTTACGACGGCGTAAAAATTAAATGTTTAGTTTGCGATATATATCTAACATGTTGGTCACAAACACATTGTAAACGGCATGTGCAAAGTGCAAACCGGTGTCACCGCAAAATACGAACAATTCTTATTTTATTCATGTACAATGATGATTCAGTGTAATCTGGCGTCTACTTTGTTATACGATTCATTTGTTTCATTTTGGAACAAATACGCCAATATTACATTACCGAGCAGGACCACGTTACGAAATTATTTACCACCTGTGCGTGTACATTTAGAAAATAAAATTAAGGCTGAACTGAAAAATAAAAAAGTGTACTTCTGTGTGAATGAAACACTGATTGAAAGAAAAGATCTGTACTTAATGTTATGGTGCGCAAAATGGAACCACATCAATCGTCATCTTCAATTTTTTGGCTTCTAGACGAACAGAAGAATCTACTGCCCAAGCAATTTCATAAGTGGTGTTGGATTTTACTTTTCCTAGACAAGCAATGTTATTTCATTCCAATCCTGCGGGTTTGATTTATTCTTATATACGCTGCCTTTGATGTTTTATAAATTCTCGTATTGTTTACCGTTGGATCTGAGCAATAATTACAATGAAGAAAATAGGTAATACTTGGTTGATGTAAAGGTTCTCGAAAATTCATATACTTTCGTTTCATTTTCTAACTTTAGTTTATTTCCTGACACTGAGTTTCCAGCTAATATTGCATTTTTGGACCCTTCAAAATCTCCAACTCGTTTCGCCATTTATTGCGCTTCTATATACTCCTTTTAATAGGTTTACTTTTCATTACAAGTATAAAAGTTCACGCCTTTCATAGTAAAGTTTATCTCAATTCTTTAACCTTTAAAAAAGTTTTGGTTGATAAATTGAAAAAAAAAGAAAGTACTGAAGTTACCTTAACATGTTATTGATGAGTTACGTCGTGAATGCACTTCAGCTTCGCTTCTCCCAGATTCCCCGTTAAATTCTCATCTCGAGTGTAAACTGACTACTCTAAAAGTTTGGAAACATCCCGCAAAGTACAATACGCGGTAATGTAAATCTTTTTGCTGTACAAGCTGTTCAAATTTATCGACGTACTACATCGAAAAAAAAATGCCGGGAAAATTATACAATACCCGAGCATCTTTCTCAGTGCTAGAAGGCAATTACATGCGTAAACATTTCTTTACTTAAATTCTCACCTACTACGTGATGATAATGGGGTAGATACCTAATAAGGAAGTAATCACAAAAAAAAATGCTGCATTTTGACAGATCTGCCTTTAGTTAACATTCAAATAATTATGTGACAGTTTATAGCATTGCCCAGGTAAGTGAGACAATCATAAGTTGCATTGTAAATTTTCAAAATCTTCAAAATTCAATATCGTGCAGTCACATTAGAAGAAAAATCACCATCTGATATCAAAGAGCGAATGGACACGGTTTATAATGACTTTGTACCATCAGTTAAAGTCAAAATTCTTTGGGGCAGAGAATCTCTTGAAATTGATCCACACGCAGAGGGACAATGACCACCATCGTCACCATCACCAATCAAATTCGTTGAAAGTCGTATTGACTAAATGCTAAGGAGATAGAGGAACAAACCGAGATTTAAAAAATTTGCGTTTTTATGGCCAGCATTTGCGTATGACAAAAATTAGCGCAAGATGGATCCCAGAATTTTCAACACAATTAAGAAGGAACAAGGTGTCGACTGTAATCGAAAGTTTCTTGAGTTAGACGAAACCAATAACACGACTATTAACCAAGTAGCGAATGAAGATGAAGAAATAGTTCCATACCACTCCAACGATGGAGAGACTAACTTGCCTCTAAGAAGATCAAGGTGACAAGAAACACAAAAAGTGTCCGGATTTTGCGCGACAAGGTTCCCGTACACAGCTGGAATTTCAAAGACTTTGGTTCGAAGGCATTTGCGAACCGATAAACCCTACCATCTTCGCTATTATCGTTATGAGAGGCAAGAAAGAGTTTGTAAACAAAATTATTTTGCTCATAAATCAAGGTGCATTGTATAGCGCTAAACCGTAGCAAAACACTAAAAATAAAACTATAAATAAAAAGCTTCTCGAAGTTGGGTTAATAACGTGACACAAATACGTACCGTATTGATTCAATAAAATTACGTAACTTATCTAAGATGGTTTCTGCACTTTACACATTAATTTGGTGGAAGTAATAAGTAGGAACATCTTCTATAAGAAACCCCCTTCTTTAATGCAATTGAAACAATACACAATTGTTGCCAGAAATTACAGAAAGCAAATAATAGACACTCTATTGTATATGTAATTGAAACGGCATGCTTGAACTGCTACCCGATACTAAGCATGGTGCAGAATATAA
This sequence comes from Oryctes borbonicus, assembly GCA_902654985.2. Lineage (NCBI taxonomy): Eukaryota > Metazoa > Arthropoda > Insecta > Coleoptera > Scarabaeidae > Oryctes > Oryctes borbonicus. Next base: position 4,528,081 of record LR736858.1, read on the forward strand.
GGTTGTTACCACTGGTTGTTTGATTGCGTCGGAGCGGCGAAGTTGATTTTATGTCGAAAGTGTATCTCGCTGAATACAGACAATCTGATTGCAGACGACGTCAATGTGTGTGCAGATTTAACCTTTACGCTTCCCCGAAGCTAAATGGTTTTCGTAAAGCGATAGCAAAGCGCAAGGGATAGGGGGATTACTGTTATTACCTTAATTTTAATGCGCCAGATTCTCCCTTAAATTGAAATTTTGTATGTGCGTACTCGTAGATCGTTATCTTTTAAAACGATTTTCTCCTAAGCATCTAGCGACAATCTGATCGTCTTAATGGAGTTTGTTAACGACACCGGCGATTTATAAATTACACGAAATAAAGATGCAATCATTAATTTTGCCGATTTCGGAGTACAACATTATATCTCTGTAACTATAACATATATATTTTTTTGTTTAGAAAATAATCTGAAGTATTTGAAGTATTAGATAGTCAAACATGAGGTAATTTATCTTCCGTAAAAATAAACAATGGGAAAACGGGGGCGTACTTCGTAGCCCCCATATCTTTTATATCTTTTCTTGTTGTTTTTACAAAACAATATTGCATAACAAGGATGGATTAAACATTTTAAAAGGATGAATGTAGGTTGTCACTCTCAATAAATACCATACCGATAACCGTTAATCGCTCCCATTATGCCAAACTACAAAATTTTGATGACTACCTTACGGAATAGAACAATGTAGATATGTACATAATATTTATTAAGAATTAAGTTTTATTATCATTTCTAAGCCTTAATATTTGACTGTATGCGGCACCGGTTTGTACGTAAAAGCCTCTTTATTCTCAAAAATAAAGAAAAAAGAATGGGGGTGCGGGGTATCCCAGCACCCCATTATTTATTTTTTCCGAAAACCATTTGCCTCATGTTTGACTATTTAGTATAGTTTATAGTTACAAGATACTCAGCATAAACTTACATATAAATACAAACTATTACAAACTGTGAAAACAGCGTAAAACTGTTTGCCACAGCAAGTGACTGAAGTTACAAGAAAGCCAGTTTCACCAGCAAACAACTAATGTTAATTCCTGTACTTCAATTTAAATAAACGTATTTTAATTAAAGATGCCAACAATTTCAAAAAATTACATAATTCTTGTTAATTAATATACATGACACTATGGGTTCTGTTACGTAATATTCCACAATTACTAAAGCTCCTCATGTTAAATCCGTCAAAGCCCTTTTTACCAAATATTTCAAAATTGCAATAGCAGGCAGTTACCAGTTTATTTTGCGAATATTTTACATGCTCACGTACACAAATATTTTGTAGTACAGCTACTATGTACATAAAAGCCGCAAGACAGCAAATTTGTGCTGTCTTTTCAAATAATCTCGGATTTTTATTACAAGGCTACCGGCGTCATGGATTTTTTTAATGTTTACAGAAACAGATAAGGAATCCCTCTTACGTATGCTCTTTTATTTTTATTTACTAAACATGGCTCAATTACAGCAAGGCATTTTGTCATTGGAATTATAAAAAAAAAAAATGGAGCACATAGTGCGTGTAAAAGAAATTGTGATAAAAGGAGTACCATTATTATGGTTTTGGCCTATGTTACTTATGGGATCAGTTGCGTTTGAAGATTGTTTCCTTTGTAACTTACAACGTTACTTCCGTTTTAAGTACATACATAGACACATTACTGCATAATTAGAAGACAAATAAATTCCAATCGAAGTCTTTTATAATCAGGGCCGTTAATAATAATACAATATAACTCGCGGAATTGCATACTACGTGTGATACAATACCAATCTGCTGCCTAATTTGTATAGTATAAGCCAAAAAGCCTTCTGGAATCTTCTCAAGCTTGCATTAGTATTCGTGAACAAGAATGTACAGAGTGTTTTATTTAAAATTACATAGATATTAATCATCGAAGTTTGTAGTAACATATTTGATCCATAAATACTGGCACTCTGTACAATACCTCAGACCTATCGAAATGCTGAACTCAAATGTTTCATAAAAATTAGGGCAATACAGTTAAAAAAATTAAGTGTGGGTTATTTCCGGTAAAACCGGAGGTTGAAACGTGCCGATATTTTTTAAAAGCTAGCCCCGTCGAGCAATATAAATTCGGAAATCTATAAATTTTGTGTCTGTTTAATTTCTAATACGGCTAACGTAAACTCGTGCTGTGACTGCCTGTATACCATAAAATTACCCGAAGTAACAACACAAAATAAAGTTTAGCGTACAATTTGCATCTTGCGGAGTATATCGACACCTTTTGCATTTATTTCTAACGTACATACATATTCATGAATTTATATAAAAAACCGTAATAAATTATTCACCAGCATAGTTTACTATCAACATTATCACGGAATTTGTATTCAATCGAGCAGTATATTCAATGCAGATATACGAATTATAAAGTTACATAACCAATTCTTTCGTTATTTCTGACTTTATATATTATGAAAGTAACAAAATGTACTGCGAGGAAAGATTCTGTTTTTATACAACTCCATACATAAGAGAAAATTACGTGCCATTTGTCCTCTGTTCGTTGAAAATTTAATTTCCGCAGACCAATGTCCACCAAAACGTTAACTCCCGCATCATTATTTAAGGCTCGGAGAGACTTTATAAAAGACGTTTGCGGCGATAAGAAAAACCACCAAAATACAAAGAATGGAGCCAAAACCTTTTAGATTCCTGACAAAGATTTACAGTGGTATCCTTATTTGGATGCGACACCGTCCATTGATAGTATAACATATACTTTAGAATTGGACAAGATTTAGGGCACATAAATATTCGATTTTCAGAAAAAGCAAAAAGATCTCTCAAGGATATCTATTTATAGGTTTCTGGGAAAAATACTTTTGTCAGATGGTATCGCTTTTCTTATTTCGCTACTTATTTTCCCTATTACAAGGGTGTACCTGCATTTTCATACGTGTATTAACGATTCAGTCGCGTACGTTGATCATTTTTGACTAATACCTATTTATCTGTTTACGAACATAAAAGGTTTATTCCTACAATTTTTTCAATGTAGGGTTTTAATTATACAAATATCTAAATTATAGGTTTAAAACTACCTTTACAAGAGCACCAAAAACACCCAAAAGTTTATTAAAAAAAACGAAATTAACGAAATTATTATTATATAATGCTTTCTTGCATGCCTCAGTAGAATTAATTGGTTCCAAAAAAACACTTCGTAATCCGAAATTTCACAAGAGGAATCGATTTCTTTTATAAGCAAATGAAGAAAATAGAAATAATCCGTTTCCATTTCTCATAACCAAATCAATATAAATCAGTTAGTAACTAATCATTTACTAAGACTATCTTTTCCGTATGAGAGTATAACTGCACTGTTTTCCCAAATCAGCCATTGGGAAATCGCAAACATAATAACGCCATGGTTCAAATTCTCTATTCTTTCTTTTTTTTTATAAAAGTTTATAAAAACTATTTTTTAAATGATTTGTTTTCTGGACATAGAATCTACAAAAGAATTCCAAGCATGTCGCAAATTGTATTGAAATATCAAAAGTCCTCTCTGACATACCTGGCGGTATGCATATAATGTTTCAAATAATTTCACCAATCCAAATGGGATCCATAATTCATATGTCATGCACGAGAAACGTCTACATATATACCTATGTACATGCACGGCGGATATGTGTCTATTAAACAGCTAATACTGAAGCTAGAAATTCGATGGAATCTATTACCGCTAATTACTTTAAAAAATCCAAAATTTAATCTTTTCGAATCAATCATCCTCTACCCATCTAGCGCAATAGAATTCGGTACGGAATACATTACAGATTGTGTCAATTAACACTAAATTGAAACTCAATTACGAGGGTTTAATTAACTTACTATCAAATATTACACTGTCAAGTTAACAAATTCCTGTGTCCTAATTTCCGGGGATGGTCGAAAAAGGGATACCTATTAAGAACGGGTTTCCTTTTACTAATAACATGGCTAGCATAGCATTCCCCTACAAGATACCAATCATCCTTGTGTTCATGTATAATTCGCGAAGGGTTTCTCGATCAAATTCATTTATTACTATAGTTTTCTATTTTTTTTTCTACGTTTTATGTAAGCAAATCAAAAATACAGAAAAGAATATACAGGGCAAGTGGAAAGGAACGGACCAAGCTCTAGGAGGGTACTGTACACTTGAAAATAATGTAAAAAACTCATTATCTTTTTATCCGATTTTCAGTTGTATTCGAGTTACAGCGTAATTACAAACAAACATAATTTCATACATAACATTTCTTTTTGTCCAAAAATAGCATCATTGACGGCTAAGTCTTGTCGAGTGGCTCGTTCAGATGTTATGTTAGCGCTGAAAAGTATTCCCGTCTCGCAGAATTTGTTGAAAACTCTGCTGAATAGAAAGGATTTCTCTGATACGGAAACCTTTAACGATGTTCTTTAACAGCAGCTGTAGCATTCCCATTAAAAAATCATAAAGAAATACCATATTTGCATATTATAAATTTGATCAAGTTTATGGCATTTTCCAACAAAATATTACTGACAAACCATCAAACTACAAGTCCATGTAACGGAATGAATTAAATTTACGTAAATTTACCATGTGATCGATAATTGTCTTAACCATAGAGGTGTTGTTTGAGTAACGTAGAGAACTGGCCTAGCGTGGTGTCAAAATTATTTATTCACTGTAACTGTTCACACAGATCACACAGATAAAACCGTTCGGATAGTATCCGCTAGGGAACTTCAATCAAACGTTAAACATAGTTTGGCTATTATCATTTACATCGGACTAATTATAGGTGTGAGACGAATTTAAATATGTACGTTGATGAATATTTGACTATTAATTCATGTGAAATAAAAACGTTTTATCTGTATACGTAGCGATATTTAACACCTTCATATGACATTTTTTAAACAGTGTAGGGGTTAGTGAAATGTGTTGCGTTCTATATTTATTTAATGATTCTATGATTTGCTTTCCATTTATTGTTACACTTTCATTTGATCTAAGAACCTCAAAAGCTTCTTTTAAAACCTCCATATTTGAGAGTATGACACGATTCTGTTAACACTCAAATTCTGAAAATAACTCATGTATAAACTTACCTAAAACTCGAAATAATCTTGGTCAAAATAATAATTTACTTGTTTGTATTAACCCTCTAAGAACCTGCAATTATATATACATATGTATACAAAGTTTATCTTAACAGAAATAAACAATCATCTACTCTATCAAGCAGCCTAAATTTAACACTACTAGGTTCATCGCCAATGCAACATATGGATCTTATTAACTTAAAAATATAACAGGCGAGTGTACCGTCAAGCGAATAAATTCCTGGAAATATCTTATCGGTATTTCAGTATTCCCTATTTCAACTCCTTTAAGTTGATTAGTTTATTGATTTCTTTTACTGATACTGAAATACTTATCTACTTGCGAGATAAGTTAAATTGAATTAGGTTGATTAGGAATGAAATAGGAGACATGCTTACTTTTATAGCAAACAATCGATATCATTTTGTACTGCAATAAACAGCTCTTCACCAGCTGCCATTTTTAATTAGATTTCTGTAAAACGCGGGTTACAATCATCACAGTACTGCTACAAATTCTGTTGTCGTTTCTCTTGGATTGAAAATTTTCTATTCGTAGATTATTCTACGTAAAACCATTATTGCTATAAAGATTTGCTTCATTTACTATTACTGCTTAAAAATCAAAAATAAAGCCGTAAAATTTTTAGTTTACCTCAGACCTCTGGTATATTTATGTAGAAGTAAAGTTAAGCTGTGGCTCGTAAATTTAAAGATTATACACTAACGGATATATGGTTTTCGTATTATTGCATGGAGATTTTTGAAGCTTTATGATGGAAATTTATGGTGCTGCGTCCATTAAATGAATTATGAACTGAATTCCAGCAATGAAAACTATTACCGAAACTAAATTACACAAAGGGGTATATCTAAAATTATGAATATTGAGACGTCACCATGAAATATACAGGGCGACATTGAAAAAACTACAATTCGTAGTACCAGACGATAGAGGAAGATAAAATAATACAAAAAGGTTTTTGCGCTGAAGTCTTTTGTTTTCAAAATGCAGAATATTAAAGGTCAACTTTTCTTTGAAAATTTATTTCTCTTCAATGTCTCATAACAAAAATCAATCCAGCATGTTAAAAATATGATAATATTTATTATTAATTATGTTTTCACAATCGGAAGAAACTAGAAAAAAATTGAATTCTAAGGTCCTATATCTTGAAAACAAAAAAGGCTTACAGACGTCTGTATAATACATACTTCTTATTATTTTATGGTCGTCTGCCGCGTGGTATTATGTATTGTAGTTTTTTCAATGTCACCTCTAGAATAGAGAATAACAACAAATCGTTTCTTATTTTCAGTAACTGACTTACAACCAAATTTTGGAAAGCTACTTACAGCTCTCGTGCGTATGGTATGAGTAAATCCCCGTTTGTGGTATGTGTGTGTTGCTTTATAGTGTTCTATGTCCTCTTTGAATAATCCTCTTATGTCAAATCCTCTTTAAATCCTTTTTTTCAACTTTTTATTTTCTTTGTTTCTAAATGGTTTTAAATTTCCTTTAATTGTGTTTGATGATCAAGAATGCTTTAAATATTCGCTTTAAACTTAATTTCAAAACCAATCCTGTGTCAAAGATGTCTATTCTGCATCTTTGCTTATTCGGTTGCCAATCCAACGACTTCGATATGTTAATGGTTGGCCTATCGATGAACGTTTGCTATGCGGAGAACGTTAATGGTTTTGGATTACTAAATTCCGTGTAAATAATAAGTTTGTTTTTCTTGTAAATTTGAACCGATTCTGGACCGTTCAAAATAGGTTACCAGTGCAAGTCGTCCTATAGTTGCATATGATATTAAAGTCTGTATTACTTGTAAGAGCGACTGGTTTGAGCGTTTCTGAGTCCGAAAAAATGTCTCAGAGGAAAAGCGGCAGTTACCCGTGTTAATGAAATTGAAAGAGAAGGTACGGTTTAGAAAAATACGGCAGCAATTTGGTTTGCAGAATTTCAAGTCACACGTAGACTGACCGATAACAGATATACAGGGTATACCTTCTTAAATAGACAAAGGTACTCTGAGAGAAAGAGTTCAGGACAAACCCCAATCAAGTGTTCGTGAATTGTCAGCAAGAGTTGGACCCCAAAATCCACAATTGGTCTACACTTGAAGAAAATGGGTTTCGTTCAAAAAAAGCTCCAAATATATCTGCATGATTTGTCAATCGTAACAAGTGATGAAAAGTGTATTTTTTTAGATAATCAGAAGAAAACAAAAGGGTGGGTTGCACGAGACGAAGAGAAAGGGTACCTCCTGTGATTCGTCAAGACCGATTCAGGCAGAGTCACGCTGTGCATTTGATGGAATTTTGAAAAAGCTTTGCACATTGAATTGGTTTATGAAGGAAGAACTGGAAATGCAAGACTGTATTGCAAGCATCTAGATAGAATTTATGAAATACTGCGTACTCGTTAACCTGCACTAATCAACTGAAACAGCATTTTGATGTACTAAAATAATGCTCTATCCCACAAATCCCGTTCGGCTCAGGAGAAATTTCAAAACATGAAAGGAGATGAAGTTTTGCCTCATCCCTGATACAGACCGGATGTTGTTCCATCTGATGATGGATTATTTCATTCAATGGCACATTTCTTGCGCGGTCGGAACTTTAACAATATTCAGGAAGTAGAAAACCTTTGTCGAGACTTTTTTGCCTCTAAACCAGCAGCGTGGTATCGATACCACATTGGCCGAAGAATAGACAAAATAATGGATTATATCTCAACGAAAAAATTTTGTCTATTCCAATGTTTGGTTTTCTTAACTAATGCACAAAAACTTATGGGACAACAAATTATTGAGAATAACTTAAGGGTTTAATGATTCCCTATAAATTAATATTAAAAAAAAATTTTAATAAAAAATTAATAATACAAATTATCAAAATGACAAAATTTAAATAATAATAAAGCATCGTTCAAATTCTGCAAAATATAAATTACTATTTTGATATTAACCACACATTCAACATATAATTACACAAATTAATCCGTGGTATTGAGAGCAAGTGCACGCACTTCACCCCAATATCCAAGTACAACACCCAACTAAATGATTAAATAGACCATTTCCGAAACAAGCACGTAGCCAGGTAAGGGCAGGGGTGGACACCTGCCCGCCCCTGAGTGCTTGCATTGTGACACTTTTCCGCAGAAATAAGAAATTATATTTACTTCCAAAATTTACCCACTCCTGCTCAAAAACCTGACTACGCCCACGTTCCGGAATATTTTGGTTAAGGTTAAATCAGTATTCTTTCGTCATTGCCGCAAAATTTAGACATTAAGATTGTTATAGAAGATACTTTGAATTATGGAATTTATTGTAAAATGGTAACTCATTTTGTAAACTTCGTTGGTCGTCCATTTCGCAAAAATGAAGTGTGCACATTTGACTTACATCCTGATTGAATATATCTGCTCTTAGACAGCATTCAACCTATTATTCCCTGATAATCTTCGAAACCATATTTTTATCTTCATGAAGGCTATGAAGTACAACATTTTTATTGTTAACTTTAACTGCGGCCGAACTGTTTTTACTCTTAGCGGCTACACAATATCTGCCTGTTATTTTCATGAATTTACACAAAATTCTACCTGTTATGAGCACGTTACAAAGCACTTTTCAACCTCTCCATACCTTCCCTTTCTTCTGTATATACATCCTACTTCAAAGTAAATAAAAGGCCTTTCAACGTCTTATTCTTTTGCTCGGTATTATTCGATTCATAAGACGTAAAAGTTTAATTCAGTTGAAAATGAAAAGTTGACTTCTCATTCTCGCAGCGGTTTCAGAGAACAAACAGGAAAGTTTGAAAGTTTATTAAAAACTGTTTTTCCAACAAAACTTGGGTATACGTGTATGTACGCGCGTATCCTTTAGAAGTACATAGCGTACAAGCGATGTTAGTTTTGGCGTGCATAAAAGCATATTCCTAAATTAGACCCATAGTACGTTACGCGAAAATTTTTGGGTGCAGGTGAAACAATGAAGGCCGATTTGTATGCTCGCGGGTTTGTTTGGGAACGAACCAAGTATAACAAACCACGAAACAATATCTCAGTAATGAATACGTGACTGGGATTTGAAACGCAATTCGAAAATACTGCTCGCTGTTTAATATCAGAATAGCATTATGAAAGCGATGATAGCTTTAAGTTGAAACTCTGTATATGATTGTAATTCCACTGAATGCAATTGAATGCTAATATCGAGTTTGCCGGCAAATGGGAGTTTATTTCGTTATAGTATATAGGTATACTTTTACGTAGGTGTAAAAGGTATTTATTTCGGTAATTCGGTGAAGTAATAACCAAAGGCTTATTTGGAATAATGTCACATATTGGCGAGGAATTACATTCTTGACGTATCCTACAATTTTCTTTAAAACATAAATGCTAGATAGTAACTAGATGGTCCCTCTAATGTGTGAAAATAACTTCAAACTAAATTGAACTCTATTTTCGTTTTGCATCTTCTTCTAGGGAAGGTACCAATTATTTTTCATTATGAATGAACATTATATTAGTAAGGTACTACCAAAAAGTTCTACAAATTTGAATCACGTGCGCGAACAAAGCAATTACAATTAAACGGCGCTAGATGGAGCCGTGTACATCCTTTCCGAGATATGAGGAAAGTTTGATAATTACCTGGCCTCAGTGAGAGGTGGCGCTACTAGAATTGGAATAACTATTTTTCGTAAAAGTAACCTTTGATAAAAGCCCTGCTAAGTTTTCAATCAGATCAGGTAGCTAATAAAAACCATTGAAAGTGAACAACTGTTATGATTTAACAACAACCGAAAGCAGTATAAAGCAGTGATTATGAGATACCACGGTTGCCATAAACACGCACGTGTATCAACTTGAAAGCAACAATTGACGATGTTATGGTGCAATGCGTCAATTCATAACTGTTGTTAACATGGCGAGTGTTAAGCAAACTAATTGAAGCGTTTCAACAATGCTGTGAAAAAAAAACGTCCGCATTTGGCGAAGAAAAGAATTCTTTTTCATCAAGATAATGCACGAGCGCACACTTGTGTCGCCCCCATAGCAAATTTGCATGAGTTAGGATTCGGCTTGCTTCCACTATATTCGCCAGATTTAACATCCAGTTATTATCTTCCTATTTCCGAATATGAAAAAATGGTTCGGTGGAAAAAGATTTGACTCAAACGATGTATTTGCAGAAAAGAACGCCTATTTTGCAGATTTGAAGATATCATATTTTTTAGATGGGTTACGAAAGATATGTAACGTTGAACTAAGTGTATCGACCTGAAAGGAGACTACGTTCAAAACAAAATGAATTTTATACATTCAAAAATCGAACTCCCCTTATAGTATGCCATGGGGTGTCATTGTGTCCGTGAAAACTTTCAACAATTGATTTCCACACCTTGTAGTCCCCCGTGCCGCGATTAAAATTTACATAAATCGTGCGTTGAAGCTATAATTTTACCTATGGTATAGTGCGTACGCAATATCAATACATATTGCAGTTTTAAAAATGATTATATTTTATTAGGGAAATATTTAAGATTAATAGCGACATGAAAACACATTACTGCAATTAAGTATAGCCCCAAGAAATGTATAAATTTCCTTTGTTGCAGAGAAAATATTTGCTATATTTTGGATTTTTTTTTGGATAACTTTACCGAATAGTGTTGGAAAATAAGTAATTAAACTTTCGGACAAAACGAAATGACCATTGACCAATTGACCAATGAGAATTGTTTATTTTAAAAAAATTGCGCTGCGAACACAGATTTATAAAAAACAAATAAGTAAACATTCTTTGGTTAGAAATATTTTAATGCGTTCTACAGCTCCACAGCCACAATGCTGTTCTTATTACTAGAATGGACAAATTCGGGTGAGCACCATTGGCGTAGCTAACGAATAGACTCTTGCATGCGAAGGGAGTCAGTATGCAGAGATATATTATCGCGAACGGTCCCGTTCCGGTGCTAGATACAAGGTTTTTAAGATGGTTTTTGTAGATTATGAACCGATCTCGATAAATCATCTCTATGTTACTATTCAGTAACATAGAGATAGGTGTTCATTCGAACACGGGAAATTGCCATCTCTAGTCATATGTATAAAATACAAAATCGAGAGTGTATGCAATTCGATGATTAGAAAAAACTTCAGCGTCTTCCGTAACTTGAAAAACTGGAGAAGCGAGATTAAATATTAGTAAGTAAAAGTGATATGTAAAAAGTTACCACACTGTTCCTTAAGAGACCGGCCTACAGAAAGCATGGTTGCGACGCCATCTGTCATAAACATTAAGACTTGATCTCTGGATATTTTAAACTTTTAAAATGTGCTTAACACCACCTTTGAAATTACTTGGGCAGTAGATTCTTCTGCTCGTCTAGATGCCAATAAAATTGAAAATGACGATTGATGATGCATTTTGCGCACCATAACATTAAGTACAGATCTTTTTTTGCAATCAGTTATTTCATCCACACACAAGCACACTTTTTTATTTTTCAGTTCAGCCTTAATTTTATTTTCTAAATGTACACGCACATTATTCTTAAGGAACAGTCAGAGAGCATTAATTTTAACAGGGCACCGTATTATGATTTATAACATGTGCAAACACAATATTCCAAACGTAAACACAACGTTTTATTATCTTATTAATGTTACGTACGTTTAACCAGAAACATGTGAAAATAACGTGCAATGTATATATAAATATATGTATTAATTTCATAAAGAATGTTCCTGTATTAGAAAAACGTACATTCGACAGCATAAGTACTTTCCAAGTGTTTTAGAAAAATAGGTAAATTGGCGTCTTCTTATATCGTAAATTTTTTAATTATACCTCATCTTCTAAATTGAAAAAGTGCTACTATCCTGTTTCCCATACTCCAATAACGTGTTTTCCTTTAAACTTATCAAAGAATATAATCTTTAAACAATATTATATTTTCATATTGTATTTGATTCCTCATACAAGAAATTCAAATTTGTCAAATAAATAAAATACCTTCAATCTCTACTAGTTCAAACCGCAATTTGAAACGAATGTCCTTTCATAAAAAGCATAAGCTTGAAAGTTTTAACATTTCAACAACGTAATAATGTTTAATGTTCAGCATTCATACTTATTAAGACTATTTTGTATGATGTCCCACTGTGTCTCTTGGTCTATTAACCTTTCCTCAACCAAGCTTTCAAATTTACTGACGTTCTCTTGTATTCTTTTTATACAATAGTGAAAATCTCTTAATCGTTAAATTCATTTAATACATCTGCTTTTACTACGGTATCATATTTTTAAAAATTAACAATTGAAAACTTGAAACGTTTGCAATCATATGCACATCTTTAATAATAACTTTCAGGTAGAAACTCTAATTTCTATATTACTCATAGTAAATGCTTTTCTTTGTAAAATGGAATTTATTTGATATAAGACTCCTGGTCTTGAAACAAAAATAAATGCTGTAATTTCTAGATTTTCGAATGCAACTTTTAAAAATAATATAGTATTATTTTCAGTAATTACTTGGTTTTCTTCATGAAGAAAAAAATTTAATTTTCTACTTAATTTAAGTATATCTAAGTATAATTTATAGTTACATATAGGATAGAGATGCGGTGTGCTTGGCGTAGATATAATTTTATACTTAAAAACTAAGTATATATTATACTTAAAACAAAGCCTTTTTATATTAACTTTAAATATGTGCCAATTCGGAAACAAAACCCTGGAGTATGCTTTACCTAGCAAACGCTATGCTTTTGTACACTGAGAAAAAAGTTGCGTTCAATAAACGCAAAAGGCGTTGGCTCAACTCACTTTTAGTGGTGTTTATAAACAACGCAACTGGCGTGTTGATTCAATACACAAAATTATGTTCACATTTAGTGTTGCGTCAACATTGTTCTATGATGTAGCAACACTATATTTAGAGCCGCTCTAATGTCATTTTTTTTGCGTTGAATTAATGCAATCATTTTTCTCGGGGTGTTAACCATAATAAAATGCTTAACGTTGAAACAACAGATTTAGAAGAAATACACGTAACATTTGGAAACCAACGTATTTTTATTTACGGCAAGTAAAAATATTTTTTATTCTTCTTGTGTAGGATTTTTATCCTAAAAAGAAATTTTGGTGAAAGCAAAATCCGGAAACATAGCACAACTTCGAGATCAGAGGCAAAAGGACGAGACAATAAACATCACATATTAAAAAAAAATGGAATCGCTGTGTGTAGCGCGTATTTTTTAATATGTAATGTTTATTACCGCATCCCCTCTAGTCGCACCGCCGCAATATGGTTCCACCCTAAAGACCGACCTAGACGAGTTTCTCGTATCCAGCATTCAAGAAACTGTACCCTTTGGGAAAGTAGTCACACGTAAACTAATCATACATTAGTTTACACGTAACGACTTTATGGAAAACGAACAGCATAACACCAACGCTGTCCGATGTCTATTGCGTTGCCGTTTACCGCTACAAATATTGGTAGGAACTGATTGTCGTCGTGTACTATAGGAAGCACTTTTCAAAGCAAAAGTTTACATCAATATTAACTTCCTCATGTCGCAGATGTTCCAAGAAACTTTCTTTGTTTTGAATATAAACAGAGGATATTACAAAAATCAAGTATCATTTTTTTTGATCGAATTATTGTGTCTTCTATATTTTTCAATTTAGTAAACACTTACATTACTGGTTAAAACACTATTTTTAAGTATTTATCAAAAATTAATTTATACATTTTTGGTTTTGAAAAGTCACACTTCTAGATATATTTTTTGATTTTACTGCTTTATTTATATAAAAAATACGCAAGTACCTATGAAAAGTCTCCATACAAAACCTGATAAAAAAGAAACTTCAAATCAAAGGAAATTGATACGCGATTTCAACTAAAACAGCATTGAATGGCGTTTCAATATGCATATGTTTCCGGCAATATCCAGGAAAATGCCCTGGCAGGAGATTCTCGGACGTGCCTTGCATTGATCGAACCAAATTTGCCTCACTATGACACCAATGGCTGATGTGGAAACATACTACATGAAATACCTCACCAATTGTCTTAGATTTTCACAAAAAACTTTTAAATATACATACATTTTGCACAATTACAAATTTTGTAATTTCAAAAGCCAAATACTTCATTGATTCATGTTCCGAAAGCTTTTGTACTAGATCGTGTACCATCGCATACTAATTAATGAAATAATACTCTATTAATTGTATTTCCCTAAATAAATTGGTCTCAATTCTGCCCTATTACTGACCAAAATTTAGATAAGCAGATAAGGGTTTGAGGTCGGTAAAGCTTTGAAATGATGCTTCAATAATAAAAACTCAAGTTTTGGGATCATCGGTCAACGAAGACCTGAAAATGTTAAAATTTGGAGTAAATATGTTTCCTATGTTGGCACGGTTGATGGCATTTAGAGATGTCATTGGGCTGCCACGACGTCCGTTAAATTTCAAATTTAATTCCTTGAGTTTAAAGCCAGGAGTTTTTTTTTGTCCGATTAAATCTACGAGACTCTAGTTCTAATTCTTCTAATATTTGTTTCTAGAAACTTTCTCCACTTCTCAAAATGCAAACGAAGAAGTAGAGACAACAAATCTAATTTAAAAATGTTATCGGCGACGTCATAACAAATATAGCAAAAGAAAACATTTGAAACACAATGTATCAAAATATGAATAAGGTATTTTTAGGACACGGTGTACATGATGCCTTGCAATAAATTAAAGTACTTCTAGAACTAAGGTAATTAGAACGTAAAACTTTTCAATAAAAAATTTAGTGCTAGATCCCTATGTGAAACCCCTTTCCGCAGGTGTATACAAAGTTATTTATCTCTATTCAAATTAGCATACTATTCCGTTGTTCTATACCCAATGTATCCTCTAGAGTAAGACCGTAATTAATAAGAACTGTCAAACACTATGCACAATTAATAATGGTAATTATCTGAACCCCGAAACAATGACAAAAACCACACCAGCCGCAAAAGGCAACACAACAAACTCGCCTACCTGACATTTCGGCAGCACTTCGTTAGGGTTCCGCGGTACTTTCCATCCGAGAAGTGGTGGTATGCAAATTATGGCGGATAACAACCAGACAGCACCTATCATAAGGATGGCACGCATTGGAGTTCTCTTCTTGAGATATTCGACGGCTTGCGTGATACTCCAGTATCTATCTAGCGATATGAGACATAAATTCATGATGGACGCGGTACTTAGTAGCACATCCATGGCTGAATGCACATCGCACCACCACGCACCGAAGATCCAATAACCCATGAGTTCGTTCGCCAAAGAAAACGGCATAATCACTAATCCGAGGAAAAAATCCGCTACAGCTAGGGAAGCTATGAACCAGTTCTGTATGTTCTTTAAAGCTTTCTCGGTGGTTATCGCTATGATCACCAGCATATTACCAACAACCACGACGATCATCAAGATGGTGACGATAATGGAAGCCAAGACTATCTGGGGCATGGTATAACCACTTGGATACGAGGTGATGATTACGCTGGTCAAATTGGATGAGGTTCCGTTACCGGTACCGTTTTCCAAGAAGAGGAACGGCTCCTCGGTACTAACTGTGGTACGCGCGGTTATGTTTGTCATTGCCATGGTTGATGAGGCACTCTCTCTTACGATTAAGTTTTATTATGGAAGAGTGTAGTTAGAATTTGTTATATGTTGCACGTGTCCTTACTTATTTGAATTGGAAAAAGAAAAAAGTTTATTGTTGTGAACTTTTTTAATTAAAGTTGGTTGTGTTTTGGTCCCTAATCACACTATTTACAGTACCCGTTTTAACCGAAGCAGCCCGTGTGTCGGCGAATAAATGTGAAACGTAAAGTACGAAATGATTAACTATATAGTTTTATTTATATAAGTATTGTTATTATTATTCGAGAGAATATTAAATATTATGTTTTTAACATTAGAATGGGAACACTATATCAGCTATGTTTATCTATATTCTTGTTCTTTACTTTAGAATGGTAATATTCGCGCCACCGCTGTGGCCCATGGATGACCGGTCGTCTTCGTCCTCGTCTTCGGCACCGTTTTCGATACGGAGCTCGGTTGTTGGCATGTTACCGCCACGCTCCACTACCGCACACTGTATGAGCCGCTCCCGGTGACGGGCATGCGTCCAAACGCGACCGTTGCGCATCTCTTGATCCTCTTCTTCTAATTACAGATTAACGCTTGGTATCAATTATTTACAAAGATATCTAACGCGCCGCGGTATCAATCTTTCACGGCTTCCGAATGCATCGCTGCTCTAGACAAGACTGCAATTCCCGGCTTTTATGTCCGCGTAAGCTTGTGTGCGTCGCGCTCGAAATTTCATTAAACACGAAAGATTCCTTGCGTTATCTCTAAGAAATATACACGTGCGAAGGCCAATAATTGTGGTATTTTTCATAAAAGTAATAATAATAGTAATTGTATATTTCCAACAGCATAACCCAGTTACAGAGACTATAGTACTTGAATACATGAAACACATAACATAAATCGATACTCAAATATATTGTAGGTATTGTAGGTCGTTTATCGGAAAACTTAAAGTTAAATAGACAGAGAAATTAGAGAAGAATTACGTTTGCCACTGAAACATATGAAATCTGACTCCACTATTATATGAGGATAACGTCTTAAATTTTTACAAACGACCACTAAATGGCGTTATTGAGATTCAACATTACTATTTTAGTAAAATTTAACATTTGTTATTATTAAACCAGTAACAGCGCAGAAATCGGCCAAAAAATAACAAGTTTTACGTTAAAGTTTGGGTTACTAAATTCCTCAGCTAATTCATTTTACTAAAAGACATCATAACCGGTTAAATCAAAAAGAACCTACCATCTATGTTCTCATGGACTTGGCAAAAGCGTTCGATTGCGTCCAGCATGAATTACTATTAGAAAAACTTGAGATCAGGAGTCACATCAAATCTGGAAAAACTCGTTCTTGTCAGAAAAATATTAAAGTGCGATCGCGGTCGGAACTTTTATTGCTCTTTATGTAAACGACCTACTTAACGCCTCTCGAAACGCAACAATAATGTTTGTAGACGACACATCGGCAGTCGTGGGATGTAAGACAGGATTTGGTAACTATTACAGAAAATATGATAAAGCTGTACGAAGATTGGTTTTACGAAAACGACCTAAACTTGAAAATCCAAAAAAGGAAATTTCTAAAATTCGCCAGTAACAATAACGTGAATATTACAGTTACAGATACCAATTTACCTGTTCTCCAAAGGCTACGTTCTTGATCTGGATCCTAGATTCCGATTTGTCCTAGAAACACCACATCGAAGTGCTTGCAAATAAGCTTTGTTCCCAAAGTTACGCGTTAAAAATAAAAAAAAATAGTTAAAAATATTAGTGTTGACGCAGCTTTATCACTATTGAGAAACTCTATAAACGCAAATAAATCTTCAAGCTACAAAAAAGGTGTGTAAGATCAGTACTTGGACTTAATTATAGACTCTCATGTATAGATGTGTTTCGGATTCACGGAATATTGAACTACAATGGCTTTTTCAAAGAATATGAACTCAAGTATACTCACAACACAAGAGGTAGTTACCACAAGACGCTGCTTCCGCTATACACTCATGTAACAAAAGTACAAAAATGTGTCGCATAACAGTGCATTAAAATATACAATCACAAACCAAGAGGACATGAAGCACTAGGTATTAGTTGATGTGATTTCAGTAATCGAAAGGATTGAGTGTACTTATATCAACAAGATCTCGAAATATGGGAATATGGTCAATATTCTTTGCACACACAAAGAAAAATATTGGGGCAGCAACCCTTATATTTTTAAAATAAGAACAATTTATATTAAGAATTACAATACGTTTGTTTAATATAACAAGATATATAATTGCCCTGACGCAAACTATAGTACAGCATAACTTAATCTGAAATACAACTATGGACAACTACATATGTTGTTAGATTAAATAAACGGGTTGTAATTCTTAGTATAAATTCTTCTTATTTAAAAAATAGAATGGCCGCTGTGACAAAAATGTTCTCTGTTCCATGCTCATAAAAGTGTAGAAACTGTCAATCTAGTAACCTGTTAAAAATCTTCGTTTTATAAGTTACTAACGGTTTAATGCAAAGCACGGTAATAGATCAGTGATCATATTGGTATGAATTCTACATTGATGGATCATGCTAGGGAAAGTATTGGTGTATATTGTATATATATAAGGATCATAATGACCATACTTCTGGCATTTCGGTAACTTAAATTCAAGAAACCTTCGTGAAGAATCCTTTTTATTATAAGTTTATGTTAATTCAAAAATAATTGCTATATGTTAAAATTATCTCTACAGTTTACATAAAAATCAGATTACACATACTATGAGAAATGTATGTATTATTAGATTAAAGAAATATTTAAGCATAGAAGTAGAACTGGACTTTGCCCTGGAATAATAAACCAAGATGAAAAGGTTAATAAAAGATGTAAAAAGTAGGTTACCGACATTTAGGAGTAAGGAAAAGACAGATGAAACAGGAAGTGGGCTTAAATGAAAATAAATGATCGAAATTCTTGTAAATTGCTTGCGGAACTCTGCTCTTAGTATTCATTTAGTGGAAATGATCTTATCAGGATTGGTTTAGCTCGTTATGAACGTATAACTTTATTAAAATAGCACATCGAATCAGATAGCAACAGCAGTGTATTCTGCTAATTTTAAAACAATTATATCACTATTTCTCGAATAGTACGTTAATATTCAAAGGGGAACAGACGTTATAAATTTTCTGTCCTAAAGAAAACAGAAAAGCGTAAGTCAGGTTACGTATTGTAAGTTATGATTTAGCAGCATAGAATCTACTTCTGTATCGAAGCTTTCAATGATTTGTTTTAATTAAATTAATTGTTTAATAATTATCGCTCTAAAATAGTTTGGGTCTACGCGCCTTAGAAATCCAGTCTCAATCGTGCCACACATTAAAATCGATGTCGGGAACTAGCTTGTAACCCGGCTGGGTGATACTCATCGGAGAAGATTTTAATTTGCAAGTATACCTTCTGCGTGAGTGGTTTGAATTAACCAAAGTGTAAATGAAGGTTTTATAACCTCCTACCGATACAATAGATCGTTTACACTATCTTTTTAAATCAAACTAAGATAAACCGCGTAATTTTTCTCTGGCCTTCCTTCCACAATAAACGATGCAGCGTCTTACGTTTAAAAAATACCGCCTTTAGTACACGGCTACCAGAGTAGTTTATAATTAAAGGATTAAAACTAAATTTATGTCCGTTGAAATAAATGCTTTCTGTTTTGCTTCGAACATCCCAGATAAGGCAACGCAAAAAGTTCCATTTAATTCCAGTTAACCAGATATTAATGTCATGTGAAAAGGAAAGTTCTGAAACAAGAGCAGTGTTCACATATCCTTGTTTCGGGATGAAACACATTATCGGATGTATGCTTTGTATTTAGCGTTAATTGCTGTCGGTGTTGAAACTTTTCTAATGATAATCACTACAATCTGCAAAGATAAATTAGTTATGTCAGGCAGAGATCTATTGTTTCAACTATTATTTCAGTTATGGTGAAATCTATAATTAGATCTATATTCCCTGCTAGTTTACAATACTTTATAAAGTTTAAGTGTTGAAGATGCTCCAAAATATAAAAGATTCAAGTGCTTATAAACACAAGGCGTCACACGGCCCACATCCAATTAAACTGTGTTGCTAACATTAGGCGCAATACCCCCATGTGAATGTTTCCTGTGCTACGAGGGTGCTCTGAAAGATTTCCATCCTAACACAGAAACAAGTATTTCTTTGTCAAATTCAATTTTATTTCTCAACATAGTCTCCTTGCACGCCTATACATTTTTCTTCTTGCTCTGCAAAATAGGTGATTACGAATCTCATTCGATGAAAATCACTGTCCTCTGAACGAAACTTTCGGCCTAAAGAACAGATAAAAGTCGGTGGGAGCCAGATCTGGTGAATAGAGTGGGTGATTTATCACTTCGTCTACACGTTCCCGACCAAACAATAACATCGGCTGACACAAGCGACCGTTAAACAACAACTGACCGCCCAACGTTGCTGAAACTTTCAAAGGTATCTTTTAACGCATACGCAAGTATACTACCAAAATGTTTTTCACGAATAGTGCCGTCTTCGTCTTGGAGCTTGGAACTTTTCGGACTACCCTCGTAAATTAAACAAGAGAGAAAGAATGCTATGTGGTCATCTACTGCTGCACATTTAATTATGTGTTTTAGCTAATAAACCAGTAAATAGTAAGTGTCTGGGTGCTTTTGTTATCATTGACAGCATACAATTCATTCTATCGATAAAATTACTTCATACTCCATGTTGGATATAGCCGCTGTACATATAGATTATTTTTCACTTCATGGAAATTTTTAATAGTTTGCTCTTAAATTGAGCAGCGTGATTTACGACGTAAATATCGTGCATCAAATTTATCGCGAGGATTAAATTTGGAGGACTTATAGACATGCCTCGTTAATATTTTTAGTGATCCAGAAAGAAAAGGATCATAAAACATGCTCTTAAGTAAGATTAGTAGATTTATCTGTTCTCAAGATCGAATAACACGAACAGACGCCATTTCAACAGTATAAGACAGTTTAAAATTTCTAAAAATACGCCTGCTATACCGTTTCCATCGCATTAAATCACTCTCTTTTTATCTACTTGACTCACGCATTAACTCATACATATATTCAGTAGGTTCAAATATAAGGCAGTCACAGAATGTCTATTTTTTTAGATCGTAAAAACGTTCGGATTATATATTCATGAAGATAAAAGTAGGCGGAACACTTTTTTGCATTACGAGTAATCTCCTGTAATAGCCAAATTGTCTGAGATGGAGGACTTCCCATTGCTGTTCCACTCTTCTGCTCGTGGTGCTTTCCATTGTAAACACACTCTTACTAATTCAATGATTTAAAAGATTTAAAAGAATCGAGCAATTAACGGTGGCAGAACATATACACAGGACTGGACATAAAATGGAATTTAACAAGGTAAAGGTGATAGCCACCACCAAGAACTATCATCAGGGAAGCCATAGAAATAGAAAAGGACAAGACTGTCAACAAAGAAGAAGGGTATCGCCTTAGCAACACGTGGAAGGATCTACTAGGCAGAATTGTCACGCTCGGTGGAGTGGAAACTTCAGGGTTGAATGCACCAACGGCGTATATAGGAAGAATGTTGGACAAAGGAGAGTCAGTTCAGTTATCCTGAAGAAGCAGTCAGTATGAACGGCGAAACGTCGGGCGAATATTTTGACACGCGACGAAACCCGGAATAAGTTAATAGTAGTAGCAATTATATGAATACTGCAAAAAAAACTCGGTTTAAGGCGAAAGAACTAAATTCAATTATCTTCACAGCAACATTAGGGTAAAATAGTACCCTACAACAAGGATTACTCTTCCGAGAAACAAATAGATTAGCACGTCACCGGAAACAGGCTAGAATTTTTATATTATTGTAAAAAAAACATCATTTTTGTTCTGTTGCATGAGAATAAATAGTTAAATTTAAAATATGTAATATGCTTTATCTTAATTTGATCGTTGCTAACCTTTCCTTTACGATAAAGGATTTTTGGTCCTCTTAAATAGAGAACATCGATTAAGAAGAGTTACGTAGACTCCAATGGGATTAGAATAACGACTATTTAGCACGCTCCCTTCTTCATTGTTTTACGTTAATTTTATCTGATAATTAAAAGAAGGCATGCAATGCGAATGTCTTTGCATTGTTTAATTAAATTTCCTTTGCCATCTCAAGCTTCGTAATCAGTTATATTTACGAAAACAAAGGCTGCGCACTGACGAGGAAAGTTATTTAAGATTCTTAAAACCAACCATTTATAGCACTTTATATTCTTACAGATATATAATTTAATATACATTTCACACAAAACCTCCGGAAATTGAGGAAAAATCTCTTAAACAAATAAATGTAGAGAGTGTATTAGCAAACACTTTCTTCACATGCCCACAGGAACCGTTAAACAGAATATTTACATCAGCATATGCAATAAAATAATATTCGAGTGTATATAAGAAGACGGGTGCTAAGGTTATGGTTTCGTACGAACGGTATCTTTACATTAGCATCATTATATTTATACAAATTACTCACTTATATGAATGGTAATAGATAGCATGGTAAATAAAGAATTTATTCATTTATTTTTTCCTAATTATAAAATCCAACCATTTTTTTATGCGTTGATAAATTAAACACATATTGGTTCGAACATAGGGTTTGGAAGGGTTTGGAAATACAACAAAATTAATTTTGAAAAAGTAGGTTCCTTTTTAAAATATGATAAGCGTAATTGGAAAAATACTCTATTATGTTACCCTCACAGTCTACCTTAAAAATATGTTTAAATGGGTATATACCTTTAGATACCATCACTTCAGATTGATTCAAAAACCTATACTACAAAAAAAGGAACTGGCTGCTACGTCCTATAATACAATACTCACTTTACCTATCACATAACTGTTGCCCCAAAAGCTTTACTTCCAATTTAAAAAATTCAGTGAGTGGGTATAATTCACCCATTAACCAGGTAGTTTCCAAAAATTGGTTTGAAGATTAAATCACTCGCAACACCCATTTAGAGCGAGGCTTACCTGTTCAATACGCTACTGAACGACCGTTGAATTAAATTTGTAATGAATAAAAATGAATGACAATTTCGGCATGAGAAGACTAACTACGTCTACGGTGTATCACTTGCTCGCTAATTACCAAAAACGCATTCGAATAAACACTTCTAAGTCCTAATAAATCGGAGTTTTGGCATCGACTAATAACTGCAGATGAAACTTGGATGCACCAGTATACTGGCGAAGCTAAGGCACAGTCGAAACAATGGATTGCAAAAGGTGAATCGCATCGAAAGACGGTGGAGACTATTCCATCGGTCGGGAAAGTGACTGTTTTATTGGGATAGTTATGGGTTATGGAGTTGTCAGTTAACCGACTATCTGGAAAAAGAAAAAAAAAACAAAGAGATTATATTACGTATTAATTGGTTTGGGGCAAAAATACAATTGTGTATTTTTGCTTTGATGATAATGGAAACTTTTGCTTTATGTTCAAACCAATTCAATTAAAAAATATGTACATAAATCAATAATACAAATAAAAAATGCGCATTTATTCGTTTTTGTTACTGCTGTTGGCATACTTTGTAAAATTGAATGTACAAATTCATAAACAAAGAACCTAAATTGTTTTGAACGATTAGCTCGATTGAAACTATGGAATATTATTATTTCCTGTAATGAAAACGGGTTGAATTTTTTGTAATTAAACAAAATCTAAAACGACTCTGTTGCCGCATTTTATTATAGTAATACGCCCTTTACTTATATAACGCAAAGTTATAATTTGCTGCAATTAATCTTTTTGTAACAGTATACAATTTAACTTTTCTTAAATCAGAAACGATTTAAACGTATTTTACTGAAAGAGTATGTATTTTCACACCGTTTTCTCATTAACATAATTTACTTTAAATTATATCCTTGGATAAAAGTCATTAAAAAGGTGGTACGAACGGTACTTTTTTCACGAAGGTCTATTCTTAGGTTCTACGTTCTATTATTTCTGTATAATATTTCAGATTTTTCATATGCAAATGCCTCACGTACTAATTTTTCTTGTCCGTTACAGTGTCTAAAATTATCAGATAACACAAACATACGTGTTCTCTAAATAATCCTAATATTTGATCAAGTATGTTTTTATAAAATCGTCCTCCATTTCATGTTAAACAAACTTTCGTATCGTTTTAGTTGTGAAATTGTGACGGCATAGGAGGTGAACGGTTACGATGGTAATTGATGGAGTATACACTGATAGAAAGGCTCTTTTCATTTAAAGCAATATACTTCACTTCAAGGAAATGGTAGTTTTCAATAGAGTCAAATAAATATTTCTTAAACACAAAAAGAAATATTTCTCATATTACTACATTCCAAATCTCTTTGCGCGTTAACAATCCTCTTGGGTCCCCACGCCCACACTGTACCTTACAAACTCGTTAAAGGAAGCAGAATTTGTTCCTAGGATTCTATCGAGAACTGTTCACAGGCTTTTATTAAAACAGAAATTGCAACCATTTAAATATCATCAAATTCAATATTTACGAAATGAAGATCTTCTTTTAATTATGGAGTTTTCCGGGTGGCTCTCGACAAAATCTTAAGAAAATGCGGGGTTCTTAAATAATATGAACTGATGAAATTAAGTTTACAAGAAACGACTTATATAATAGACACAATAGGCATTTTTAGGCAGATGAAAATCGTAGACTAGTATGAGAACAACAGTTTAAAGCATACTGCAGCTTTAATGTTTTTTGAACGATATTTTCACGACGAAAATTTAACCGGGGAAGAGTATCTATGTACTTCGCAAAATGTAGTGAGAGAAGTGTTAAACCATATTCCAAATGTATGCACAACCCAATGAATAACTTGTCTAACATAAATTGATGTTTGAAGAAATTTTTATATTTTTTTAATGTAATGTTTGTTCTTATACGTATTTGCTGTTTTATCGTTTATCTGTTTTATTATAGTCTAAGATTGTATAAACTTACGTATGTTTTGCCCGATATATCCAGGTGGATATTGTCTTTTTCTTTTTCATCTTTTTTATCAATAATTAAAGTAAATGTCTGGCTCTAACATTTAATATTATCTTCCACAATCATTGCAGTAACGTATTTTTATGTGAACGATATTTACAAAAACGATTATATTACAGCAACAACACGTTTTCGACATGGCATACTTTACACAAAGGGTATATGAATTTTTATCATAGAATTGAAAAATACTCGTATTTGAAGGGGGTGTTATTTGAGAAAAATTTAGTGGCAAATTTAAACACCCAGTATAATATTTTCAATCTATTGACATAGCTATTTATAATAGAGACCTTCCTTTTACGCTCCAAATTTTTTCGTAACCTTAATCTTTTTTTATAAGAATTTTAGTTTAAAACATGTTGATTTTCTCGGACTGTTTTCTGTCTGCCTGTTTGTGAACATCTATTGATCTCGATACCAATCTAACTTTTATGTATTATACATACATTAACCTTTGCGATTGTTTATCTCGATATCATGACGCAAAAGAAAGAAATAATTGAGCGCAAGTTTTGGTATATATTCTAATACGAGATATTAAAAGTTCTCAATATATTTTAAAAATTGTGTTGTAATATCCCAGCGTATAAAATTATTTCAGCTAAAAGTTGCTTCTTTTGATCCCTAAAGGATACCAAAAGAAAAAATATTGATTTTCATTAGACACAAGAAAGTTAATTTCTTAATTTCTGTTTGACACCTCTTCTTTCCACAGTGATCTTAATAGCTCACCATGTAGAAATTGACTCTAAAGCCTATTATCTACACTGCTACATAGTGCTTAGTTTTTCTTTGCACACTTACATGTAGATTCACGTATATTAGAAGCAGCTAGTTTGGTGGATGCGCCGATAATATTTCTTTCATTACTGGAATTATATAGTAAATTACTACTTTTAAAACACTCAATTAATTAATAACCTAATCTTTATATTATTCGTGTAAATTATCAAATACGAGCACTTAGAACTTTGCTAATTACTTTATTTACAACGGAAATTATTTTGCTTTCATTGCTTAACGGCGAACTACCCTAATACATTTAAGAAATATTTCGTCCATTGAACGTTTCCAATCCCAAAGTTTAATCAGTAGTATATATATATATATATACAAACTGCATTGTTCAAAGTACATACACAGAACCCTTATCATGATAACTTTAAAGCGAAGCGATTGAAGGTTTGCGTCTTCTATTTGATAATTAACTTTTATGAGAAGAAGTGATGCTTCCAGGAAACAAAGAATGTATTTCAATAGAATACAAGCACTTACGACAATATTATAGGTTATATAGACGCATTTCGTTAATTACTGCTGTCGAAAATTTCTTATGAAGTTGTGTAATAGATTAAATATTTCGATTTTTATTGGAATATTTAATTTTGCGAGAAGCACGTCGAAAGAAAAGTAATAAGTTTCAGTCCCATCTGCTCCATATTCTAGACCGCCAGTTTTATGCACCAACGTTAAACTTAGTAGATTCTTCCCAAATGGTTAGAATAACCCAAGATCCGATTGACGAGCTTCTTCCAAAAGTTTTTTGCAAAAACCATTAATGTAATTTTTCCAGGCCAACCCTAAGGTTCTAGCAATTTTACCCAATTACCTAAAGAGTTACATTACTGTAAGTGCCTGTTCTATCCCGAACTGCGTTTGGACAAAACCAAAGCTGCAATGGCCAAAACAATACAAATTGGAACCATACAGGTAAACAAGGCAAAACAAATAAATGATGAGATGATCCTCCGTATATTAACTGGTGACATACTTACATTAAACAGAACGTTGCATTAGGGTCTATAAAGACAAACACCTATACAAACTTTGCTCAAATATATAAGCATTGTCGAGTAAAACCGAAACCAATTGTTAATATAATAAGCTTTCTCGCTTACAGTGTTAATAATGTAGAGGCTATGCTCTACTTATTGGTTGTCAATCTATTAGCAACCATTTTAAATTTATTTATGATCCTATCCTGGCAATACTTATATTTTTTGAAGCATATGAGAATCATTTTAAAATATTTTAAATTTAATAAAGTCATTTAAAAATTGGCATAACCTCACTACCAGAATTCACATCAAGCAGATTACCCTACCAATAAATCGTTTAGTTTTCGGTACGTTCGAATTATTTTGCGACAAAGTTGGTTGCGGATTCTCTTATATAGGGAAGCGTTTCGTCGCTCTCAATTAGGAAAGAGCTCACGACTCATTTCGCCGCAGGTCACAGCCGGTATGTGACGTTTACAGCGCGTATCGACGTCATTGGGGTAGGTCGATTCCTCCAAATAGCAGATGGTCCATATTTGATAATCTTTTTCTATGCTGCTTACGTACCTTGCCGGTGATGAATTGACACTTGCGACGGTAAAAACTTTGCGTCGTAAGATAAACTTTATCCTTTTAGAACAGTAGCTATAGAAGATGTTTACGTATTTTTTTTATTTCTGGCGGCGAAGAAGCTGTTATTTTAAAATAAATTTCACTTGACATTTTATATTATATATAATATAATATATAATATAATATTTTCATGAAATCATTTGAGTATTTGATCGACCTTTCTTACGTGATATTTTCAAGCCTCTAGGCCTAATACAGCAGTTACCGAAAAGAATACTGATCTTGCACGAAACATGATTTAAGAGAACCGGCGTGTTACTGCCAGGAGTATCAAGCAACTTTAAATATTTATACGAAAGCATTTGACACAATTTTACATAAACACTTGATAGTACACAAGCTTTGTTCATGTTGGAATCCCCACTATTTGAGTCCAGTTTAAAAAGAGAACTGTGTGGCAAGGTGCAGATCTGCACTGGATTGCTTTAACAATACATCATTACAGATAATGATATTTCATTATGTGTGTTGCTATGATTCCGAGAGAAAGCAACAAACGGCAGTTTGGATCTTTGTAAACGAATTTAAATACCCAAAACATTGAAATCATTCACCATACAGTCCACAGATAGCAGCTACTGATTTCTTTTTATTTCCGCATATAGAGACGTTTAAAAATGAAATAGGTAACCTAACGCAGGAAGATTGGAGAAAACGAAAGACAAATTATATATAAAGATGTTTTGTAAATAGACTGTGTATTAACCAATAATAGCTAAAATAGCTTTCTCGTTGTATTTATGGAACCGTTCATGGCAAACGCAACACATGGAGAGAAAAAATACACTACACCGGACATGTTTCCGCCTACCCTGCATCATTAGCGTGGTTCCGAGAGTATTTTGACTCTACCCTGTGTCACTGCTGTCCCACAGTTAACGCCACATAAACCGGTTTATGTCGCTGCTTTTTTCTCTCCTTATGTTGCGTTTGCTGTGAATAATTCCATCGATACCATGAGGAAGTATTTTCGCATTATTTCTTTTGTTATTTTTCTAGACATTTTCTGATGTGTATTACTTTATTAGTCTTAGCGGAAAGAGAACAGCCCGCGAATTATAATAAATTTCACTTTACCCTTTTGCTTGTTCTTTTCTGCATCTTTTGAAACTTGTGAAGTTTGTCTAGCTTATAGTTTTTATTCTTTTATCAAATTGATGTGGATTCCCAATTATCAAATGCAAGACGTCTTAAGTATTGCTAATTGCTTTTTATTGATTATCCCGGATTATAACGAGATTGAGAT
The DNA here is from genome assembly GCA_902654985.2 of Oryctes borbonicus. Classification (NCBI taxonomy): domain Eukaryota; kingdom Metazoa; phylum Arthropoda; class Insecta; order Coleoptera; family Scarabaeidae; genus Oryctes; species Oryctes borbonicus. The sequence continues at coordinate 4,556,707 of LR736858.1, forward strand.
TATGTTTCATTTTCCTATTCATAGCAGTTGATAGCTTTAAATAATACCAAATTACGATCAGATAAGTTCTTCCGTTTAACTAACAGAAACGAAGAAGTTCAATCAATGAGCGCCTTTACGCGATACTTACTATTAAATATATCACCTTAATTAAGCATACACTACAAAACCAAGTATCAAATCAACAAGCCAAGGATAGACAACCATTATTTGATAAACACTCTAACTGACGCCTGGTCTATCGTTTAAAGCGACCTTAACATATGTACTCTATGGGTTTGTCCAACTCCCCTTAATTAAGCAACGTACATAATGCAATGTAATGTATTAGGCACACATGCTGCATTTGTCGGAGCACTTACAATCAATTAGAATTACAAATATAATCTTAGAATATATTTTTGAAATGAGAAAATTTTCCTGATGAATCATAGATTTATGAAAATAATAAATTTTAATAAAAATAGATAATGTGCAGTTCAAGAAAACAACATTGTAGTATTGTAAATAGTCAACATAGTAATAGTTAAGTGTTTAAAACAATCTTGCACTTTTTCCCTGAAACAATTTTTCGTATATAAATCAATTTCAGCTAGGTTTGCTGAAAACGGAAAGATATATCTGGGTAGGCTGATCCTTGTACTTTCAGAAAAGCGGTTGTCTAAATTTTGAAATATAAAAGAATTTTGTGAGATAATGGACCATTTTATTCAACCTTCCCTTTATTATAACTATAATATTTTCAGTTGCCATATTATCAGTTGTTGATGATGCTCTCTATACATATTGAACTTACATTAGTGAGTGCATAAATTATCCAAGCAAAACATTCAGTACTCTCCTATAAATTAACAGGATTCCCCAATTAGACAACCATAAATGTTTTGCAATGCTGGTCGCTACGTCGTCAGTTTTGCTTATTGACATTGTTAGCGTTACACTAACATCGCACAACTGAACCGAATCTAAACTGTTGTAAATCTTGTCAGTGAGTTTATTAATTATCCCAAGCAACAAAGGATAAAATTATTAGGTCCATGACGTGAGTGACTGAGCACATCGTAAATTAGTCCCAAATGAACTGTTTCACGAAAGTTCTACACCATTAAACAACATTAATTGGTAATGCATTTAAAGGATTTACAAGTCGTTGGGATTTGAATTGATTTACTAGGCGTGAGTGGAAATATCAATGTTAAGTCATACATTTCGGAGAACTTTGAATATGATTTATTATGCTATACGGTGTCCGAGAATCGACCACGTTTCACTTGTATATAGCCAATTTTAGCTTCGCTTTCCCGTAAGGTTCTCGGTAATTAATTGTTTGTATTTCTACGTAAATGCTACTAAATTATAAAATAAAATAGTGCAATTTGGCCGTAATATTATACCATTTAGTTTTAGTAATTTACTAACTTTGCAAAATCCCAATGCAAAATTTTTGATGTAATTAACAGCCCCTAGCTTTATACTAGGCAATTTTATTCCCACCTACAGTAGGAGCGGCATTTCAGGAATACGAAGGTAATGAAACCATATCTCTTATAGTGATTTATCTGCCGTAATTAGACCGTGCTTAGAACACGTAGAAAATCGCGAGTTTCCGGCAAATCTCTGCGGTATAAAGCACGTAAAATTGCTGCTATGATGAATTGCATGGCCAGTTTTGTGCTCCCTTTACTTCTTTCACGAAAATTATAGCATTATTAACATAGTTTCCACATCATACCAGGGATAGTTTTAAGAAATAAAACCAAACACCTCACAAATTGGGCTTTTATGAAATGATGCGCCAGCGCGTAGGTACAGGGAACAAGATAAATTACGCTTCAGAATACAGATTGAATCGTATTTGCGGGCTCGGAAGCTTATACCTTATTAATTATGTGAAGGAAGATTTTTCAACATGTCTTTTTTTTGTTGTGAGATCTGATGGCTTGGTTCAATATTAGATTGAAACCAATAAGGTGCTCCATAATCTCTTTCGCCAATTTAGCGCATATATCGTTAATACGGCTTTGTCAGGTTAATTTGGAATCTCAAGAGACTTCTAGTAATTTTGCATATTTATCTAACGTTCCTTCATCTAATGGACTTAGTGTGAAGATTATATTCGACTGTTTGTTTGCATTCATGCACAATTTGTTTGCTGTGAACCAATTTTAAATTGCATTGGTGCTATTGCTAGCGACAACTTTAAGATGATTTAAACTGAAATCCAAACTAACTGCAATTGTAACATCAGCAAATAAAACAACGTTAGCGTCAGAACAACAATGTTCGAGATCATTAATATATAGCAGGAATAAACAAGGACCCAGGACAGATCCTTATGTCGTTTTATCTAAGAAAAATTGTAATAATTTAATACTATTCTCGGAAAAATTTGATGATTTAAGGAGTCAAATGCTTTGGTTAGGTCAAACTTGATTACACAGCTATACTTGCTATCCTTAACATTTTGTGAGACTGAGCGGAGTTACTGTTGAAACTTTAAAGTGTTTAGGGTAAATTCCAGTATTTATACATTCATTAATTAAACGTGTGAAAGAATAAACTATGATGATTTTAATAGACTAGTTCTTCAAACTCGCAATGGTAGCTCTAACATTGGAAAAGGTCACTTGGTGGAAACTATGTGAAGAATTACAAGATTGATTGAAAATCGGCGTTTATGTTAATAGAAGATCGATTGCGGATGATCGATCGCGCTGTTATTCACGATTTTCCATAAAGCACCTTAGGTTATTTTTATGTTCGGATATATGTAAATGGGCAAGTATTTTGGACTTTCTCAGTGCAGATCTATTGAGTTTTCAGGTGTTTTACGTATTCAAATTTGATGTTGTTTAATTCTGACGATGTTCTTTTTTTAAGAGGGTTTCTCTACACTTTTGAAGAATACAGGGACATCATTGTGTGTTATGGCGGAGCTCGATCGAATTCGATCTAAGCTCAACGTATCAAGAGAAGTATCCATCAAGAGATGTTCCAAATGTTGGGACGTTTATTGACTGTTTCAAATAGTAGAAAATAATCTAAGGTGCTTATTACAGAAAAGTCAACAGTACGGAATCTTAACCGTGAATCAGTTAGACAAGTCCTCAAAGAATTTCATTTCAAAAAAATACATCACCTATTAGAACAGAATGTGAATATCGAAGAAACTACCTTTCGTCTACGCTGTACAACATAAATAACTGTATAAAGCTGCTATTTTATCATGTTTAATACAAGTGTTTGCTTCAAAGTTATTTAATAAACCACTGCTTGCTTTTCGTTAGTATCAAATTATGTATTTCCGATAATCGGGCACGAGTAGAATGTCAAAAAATGCAATGAATTAGGCGGAAACATCGACAAGTACACGCACAGCAGCCCGGGTAGCATTCATGTAATTTATGTTCTCAGTTATTTAGATACTTAGAGTATTGTTTCGGAAATAAATGTTGCGTGGCGGTAAAATTTTATGGCCACAATTCGCATTTTCCCTTATCAGAAACTGCAAACAATAAATTGAAGGCTATGTGTTTTGTGGGATGCAATTCCGGCGTATATACGTAATGCGCAATTTAAATTTTGTGAATGTACTGTCATTACTACAAGCGTATGTAGTGCGCAACGCTTTTTACAAATAAAGTCACATACACCTATAATCACCTACAGAATGACTACAGTGTCGACACACTCTATCCCATACGGTATATACGCCAGTAATTGACCGTTTATTACATTCTTTTTGAAAGAAAGTGTCATAAACGCAGCGAGCAAGTTGCCTAGGCATATGCTAAGAAACTCTGTAGGTAGCCAATTTATCTATTTAAAGCGTTGGAGCTAAAACTAGAAACAAAACTAGAAAAAAAAAACTAAAAACAATACAAGCGAAGCTGGAAGCAAATCAACTAAAACTAGAAACTATACAAGCCACAATAGAGCAAACGTTGGAAACAAATGAACACACACAAGAAACAAATTAAGCGCATTTCGACGAGAGAATTCACACTAATTTCGAGGACACACAAATACAAACACAGATTCAAGAATTCAAGGAAGAAACTCAAACATCTCTCATTCGAAACGTTGCGACGACCTGCGATATAAAAATAAATCAGACTCAAGAAAAAATAGGTAAGATCGAATGCAGACGATCGAACAACAATGGCGTATTGAAGAAAAAAAATGAGAATATCCAAATATTAATAGATGGAATACTAAAAGAAGACCAAGAGAATCGAGGAAGGTTCCAACAACATATCGATCGCATACAACGACAGGAACCAACAGTCGTATAAACCGATACTCACTCAACACACAACCTCCATTTAAAACTAGAAATGTAGCCCGGGTTGAAAGGGTACAAAGTCAAAATACATCCTACGACTTATTTGGGGAATATCCGATAACTTACTGGAAAAGTTTAAGAGGTAGATACCGTTCTAAATCTTATCAAAATATCTCTGGAAGAAAGATCTTTAGAGGTATGAATCAGAAATCGACCACATAGGTACTGTACAAGACTTCCAGGAGCTAGAACGAACAGGATCATATTATTAAAACCCATTTACTAACGGGAAGATACAAAGGCGGCGTTCAATCTATATAGTATCTACTTTTACCGCCATATACTAAAATTATAAAACGTAAAAACATGTCCATTTTATACCAAACCAATAAATTCATCAAAATAACTGGCTAAGCGGACCTTTTCCTGTTTAACAAATTCACATTCTTTTTCATATAAATGATTTCTTGAATTAATTCAATATTTTCTAGTTTAATATGACAACCGGTTTTGTTTATGTGTTATGCTATACTTCACGATTCTATTCTCGCATAACGATAACATGCTATATGTTATTTGAATTTGGTACCTATCACCAATTTCGGTTGTCTACTATAAACTTCATTATAGCCACCACATGTGATTTTATAAACTCATCTTTCGAATTGCCTAGAATATTCCCGGGTGTATTTTGCGAGCTAGAACATAGTTTATATCTTGCCCCTTATAAACTGTACTACATATAAATTTCAATTATTTACTAAGCCAGAACGTGAATATTGAGATAATACTTTATATTGAGAACAAAATACATCAAAACTATACTCTTGGTTCTCGCGTTGAAACCACGTCGTTGTCGTAGCTTCTGCCGACGTTTCATTCTCATTTTTATGAGACATCTTCAAAACTGTTACTGCACACTGATTGGCAACTATTCGTTCTGGAGGAGTTTATACAGAACTTGTTGACGGTTGCTAGGAAGCTTAGTCGGTTGGGATTTCCAGGTGTGATGTAAGGAGTTGCCATCGTCGTGATGGAGTAAACGAATTGGGTTCAGATATGAAAAAAGTCCTCTGAATAAGAGAACTAATAACGCCGCGTTTTTGGACTGGATGATGGTGTTGCTATTGAACCAAATCAAAGTATTTTTTCTTTTAGCATTTGAAGTTATCACTGGAAATAGTAAACAGATACTAAAACTTACAAATCATCCTTAACTTCTACATAGACCGAAGATGTGTAGACTTTAGATTTATTTAAAAGAATAACCGGTTCTCTTTGTATTTTTAATGGTGATGATGTGAAGTGCCTCTCTTTCTAATTGACGAGACATAAACAAAGAAACAATACAGATGCAAAATATAATGAAACCCACTGATTAAATTCTAACCAAAAAAACAGCTAATAACGAACTTGGTTAAGTATTCAAGACGAAGTAGTAATAAAGTCATACGTATCGGTTTTTCCATATACACGGCATACAAAGAGAAAATTTAGTACCAACTCTAACCGCCTGAAGCGTGTCCAATGTCAATAGGAAGCGACGGAGAAGACGTTTGTTCAATATTACAGACGGAGTCCGTGTAGTGGAAAATATAAGGGAGAATTCCAATAATGGAAGTAAATAGAACATCTGGGTGTTAAGCTTATGAAAATGGAATAACAAAAACATTCAGAAGCTATAGGGATATTATCGCAATAATAATAAATATGCTTAAATTTAATATTTTCCAGATATCGACTCATATTAATAATTGCTATATTTACGGGAACTCACTTCTTATAAATTTTGAGAGCTTGATTCATACATACAGAAAAAGAATGTCTATATGCAAGAAAATAGAATTTCTTGAGTATACTGTTTTATTGGAAGAGAGCATTCTCTTGAATTTAGAATGTTGGTTTAATCCAAAAGAGTTAACTTATTTCACACAAGACACTTTTTTCTCTTGTGCCCAACAGAATAGGATACTGTATCAAAACGCTTGCTCCTCTAAATGAAATGTATGACTTGCTTAATTGTAGTCACTAATTTAATTTCGGAATAAATAAGTTTTTCTTGCAACAAAATATAGATTCTTTGCATCGATACATGTACCGGGTGTTAATATAATACAATTCTGTAATTAATTGTGTCGCTAGTAAAATGTTATTAGTTATTAGTTAGATACAAAAGTGAATACAATAAGTAGCACTAACTACAGCTTCAAGTTGTGAATAAGTTATGAGATTGTGTTGTAGCCATCTAAATATATTACTGCTACATACTTTCTCTGCTCAATGTATTCATGATTGCGAAATGTGATACTGTTGTTTCCTAAAGAACCTAAAAGATTATTACTCTTCCCTTAAACAGTAAAAGTACTTAAAACTAATTTGTCATCAACTATAATAAATATTCATTCTTATATGTATTATAGTTTCTAATGTAATTGTTTGTTCTTTCGACTTTCTCAGATGCCTGACTACTTTTTGGCTTTCATTGGTGGGTATACCGTATAACAATCAATTAAAACTAAAAATAACAATGGTTGCCCTTCGTTGCCCTTCGTGCTTTTTTATCTGCTAGGCGCTCTCTAGGCCTTGGCCCTCTCATCATCAGAGTATATAGGACCTTAGAAGGAATATGTGGTCAGCGCGAGAGTTCGCACCTTACTACAGTTCCACAAAAACTACTACAATTACCATATTTGTACTATTTGTTATGAATCCCGTAATTAAGTCAAAATGACCTACGGTTAGTAAAATGATGTTAGGGGAGAATGTTTGTGTTCCTGGGTTAAAAACTATTTTGAATTTAAAAGTAAGACTTTTCCCAAAAAAATGCTTCTTAGAACCTCTTGTACATAATAATCACATAAATATTGGACAATTATTGCAAGGCTTGGGTAAAATTCTTGTTATATCATTATAAGAATATTAGTCCAGTACCATACTATAAGAATATTAATCTAGTTTCACGTTTCCTGTCAAATCTTGCACTGCTAAAATTATTTAAAAAGCTTTAAGTAGCAAAAGGAAAAATTCATTTTTCACGATTAAACTTTTCTTTGCCTTCAGCTTTATATTTAACAATACTCCGTGTGGATTTTATTACCGGAGAGTTCTAAGTAATATACCGTTTTTGCGGCGACGATATTCCCACGCGACTGCTTTTCCACGGCAATAAGAACTTCCACTGCCCTTCGTGTGACACTCAGACACTACGACTGATTCTCATCCAGAGAATAAATGGTAATTTAATATGGCTTAAGTTTCCGGGTCTAAGAAATCTAAATAACATCTGTGGTCTGTCCATTTTTGTAATCCCTTGTACTCGTTGCATCTGGTTCCTCGCTGTCATTTCGAAACTTCCCAATTTCGTTATTATTAGTGTATAACGTGTAATATCTATTTTACACGAGCGTCTAGATTTTAAGCCGGCAACAACATTTTCGTATTTTTTGTGGCCTTGCTCGAAAGCGTCAGTCAGGGAAGCTGTTTAGACCTAAATACACATCGATGGGACAGCGACAGGAGAGAATATAAACAGGAAAATTACAGACGGAGTCCTTTGCAACAGTTTAAAAAAAAGGAAAGTTTTCAATGTAAAAACGCAAAGTAATCTCAGTACTAAATGAATGCTGTATTATTGTTCAAATCTACACTGATAAATAACATTATATAGATAAACTACGGAAAATACAATGATACAGCCCAACCTCGCTGGCATATTTTAATTTGAACAAATATCACACTTATTTGTTTTGAAATCTAACGATAAATGTCCCTTTTTATATGCGTGGTAAACGCATGTAGAGAACCTAGCGGGTTTAAGAGCTATTTAACCTGAAGCAGCTTACAATTTTTTTATTTTCAATTCATTATTTCATAATTGTTTTTTAATAGTGATGAAGAAGCATGATGAAGAAGAAATAAACATTCGACAAATTTTAGCGTTTCAAATAAAGAAAATAGTTACATTTAGGCCTTTATAATTTTACCTACATGGTCTCGGCCACAGCGCGGTACGACGCAATGAACCTATCCTGATTCCAAGCACATCTCAGATGGAGAAATAAATATGCCAAAGAGTTAGCCCTAGAAACAAGCTCACAACAATGCTTCTTCCAATTTAAATGTTGACCTACATAAAAACCCAAACATTTTATACTCTGGACGTTCCCGGGAGGATTATATAGAACATTCTATTTGTGATACCATGAACCCATCCGACACGACTACGGATGTGTCGACTGCATATAAAGTAAATTTAATGCTTGGGGCTTTATCTATATTGTCTTGATCATTTATATAACTTATTAATAATACAGAACCCAATATAGAGCACTGCGGCACCTCAAGCTCATTCTTCCTACGTTGTAATCTTATGTCCCTAACGAGACTACCACCCCTAAAGTGTAAAGATACATATTGTTCACTGTCAGCCGAAATGAAGTCAGCCACCGGAAAGCAAAACGAACACCACACGTTGAAAGCCTCCTCAACAGAATCTCGTGATCGACCCAGTCGAACGCCTTAATCAAGTCACCAAAAATGCGCAACAGGACAATCACCCGCGCCAGTATCCGCAAGTGCGAACTCATCAAATCCTTGGATTGCAATAGTAGGTTCACTAAAGAACTTTTTTCATTAGAATCAATAAAATAATCGATATTTAAGTCATCACATAGTATAATTTTAGAATTCCTGTTTTTGCATACCTTTTCTGAAACTAAGTTTAAATAATATCAAAAATCATCAAATTGACATCGGTTGGAGATCTGTAAATTACAATAGTTTTATATTTTATACCTTTCCAATCCATTTCAATGCCACACACATCAAAAAAAAAAAATACTCGGCCGCCCAAGACGACTCAAAGCAAGTAGTGACAAAAATCTCTGTCTTCTGAGCGAAACTTGAAGCTTAAGAAACAGAAAAGTTGCAGGAAGCTTGATCTGGGAAACAAGGTTGGTGACCTATCAATTGGAACCGCAATGCAGCTTATCGAATAATAATGCGAAGTGTGCCCCCGTTTTTTATTTCTTTTTTCAAGATTAACACAACTCCGTGACTATCCCAACTATCGGCCGATGGACAGTCTTCTTTTTAGAAGCCAATTCACTCTTCCCACTCCATTTTTTCGACCGTGCATTGGCTTCAGGAAGGTACCAGCGTATTCAAGTTTCATCTACGGTTATCAATCGATACCAAAACTCCGATTTATTTCACTTAAACTGCTTGATATGGCTTTTTCAGATTAACCTTGTACTAAGCAACACTGATCACGCATATCTTTTCAATCATTTAGTTTAGTTAATTCTATAGCAGGCATTATATACATTCGAAATATAAAATCTAGAAAATAAAGGGTTTTTTGCTACAATATACTTTATATACACAATATGAAGATGTCATCCACAGTTTATATTTTTATAAAACCGAATTAAAGTTGTGTGAGTCCCTTTTATAAAACCGAATTAAAGCTGTATGAGTCCGTTGATGAGAATGATACGTCAGCTGCGAAAACACGTAGGTGCGAAATATTTACTGACTTGAAAACAAACAAAAAGATTAATGGCCTTCCTTCTGAATATAACGCAAAACAATTTACCACAGCACGCAAACAGTAATTAATCTTTCGTATGGTCATTTTTACACATAGGTTTTTGTATTACCTGAACAAATAAACTTAATATTTATTTTCTGTAATTGCAGAACGGGCGACATCTAAGTGGAGGAAAATATTTAGATATGCAGTTTAATCGATAAAACTGTAGAAATTAATCGAATAATGAGAATTTATGTTCTTGATTCTTTAAGAGAAACACGACGATTTCGAGAAGATAGATGAACGGAAGCCATTAACGTGATTCTATAAATCGATTTTTGCCTCCACCAGGCTTTGTTTCGAATATATCTTGAGGTAACGCTCTATATTGTCGCATCGAGAATGTTTAACAGTCCTAATTAAATGCTTAATAAACTAGTATTAGCGAAACCTTATTGTTTATCAGTCGGTAAGACAGATATTGAGAGCTTAAACGATAGCTTCAATATCACCTATTTTCAGCCTCTGGATGATCTTCATGGCTCATGTAATGTTCCCATTTCAAGTTGGTACATAAATTCAAGATGTTAAGAGGAGGAATTTTTATTTGATGCATACGTAGGTAACACATATAACTTCGAAAGTTATACGTAAGAGCATCGAAGTATTCTTTTGATATATTTCCAAAAGACAAGCACATTTTAGACTGTTTATTGGATTTTCTTAGCAAGTTTCGTTTCATACATGCATACGAACGCTTTTGTATGACCCGGGCGCAAGTAGTGAACCCGGTAACTTGCTGATAGGTCTACGATTATTGAAATTTTAAAAAATTATCGCTATATACAAATGACTACGATGATATCCACATTTCGTTGCTTACATTTCGCTTTCGCCGAGAGTATGTACTTTACACTCTGTTGCCTTTAATGCGAATTAAATTACGGAAATTCGTCTGATGTAAAAATAGACTATCTGGCACGTTGCATATATTTAGGTCCCACAGAGGAAGTATTCGTCATAAAAAAACATGGCTTTTAACCGGCGGGGAATGTGCTAAATGTATAAGGATAGCTTTCAATCAATAGTTGCCTATCACTAACATAAAATAAGTTTTGCAGACTTGAAGTAATCAGGAAAGAGTTTCATGCCAGGATTTAATAGCGATAAAATATTGTATCAAAACGATTTTTACTTAAGTGCAAAATCAGAATTTTTTTACGTTGACTAGCTTATGAAAATTTTTCGTTCCGGCAAAATAACTTCTGTCCAAAGGTAAATCTAGCTTTCGTATAAATTATATGTATTACACAGCCAATTCTAATAATTATGCAGAATATTCCCAAATAACGGCCGAATGCTGCAAAATACCACAGGCAGTTGGATAGGTATATTTCTAGTGAATATTCCTAGTCCTTTAAACATTATGGGATCCTATGAGTGTCCTTGACACTCGATGGAGTCTAAAAACTGACAGTGTTTCTTCACAATTGGCGATTTACATTTCCATGTTAACGTCATAATTTGGTCTCCTCACCACATCCTCCAAATATTTCCTTTTTCTCCTGAATCGTCCTATATGTCACAGCTTTCAAATTTAAATCGATAGCTGATAAAAAGTAAACTATACAAGGTACTGCGAATAAAGCTAATATAAGCGTTAAGACAATTTATTTGGTGTGAGATAGGTGATCAACGAACACTTTTAGCTGGTAGCATACATATATCATTGCATGATGATAACTGTAAGTTGAAGAAACATTCCACTAGCTGTAATGAAGTGTGTTGACTTTTAAATAATATATAAGTTATAGTTAAAGAGCTGGTGGCAATTTCCGTATATGATTTCATCATTGATACCCAATTTATTAGCAGCAACTTGACATGCATGGACAGGTGGACGTGATATACACATATCAGTAAAGCATTCGACACATTAGAGCATAGTGTTTTCCTTCAGAAATGTTCTGTTTTTGGGTTCAGTCCATCACTTATTCGACTTCTAAAGTCCTATTTGAGCAACAGAAGCAATTATGCTTTTTATAATGGATTCCAATCTTTCGAATTTAGTCTGTCTTCAGGTACTCCACAAGGTTCGAATTTGAATCGATTATTATTCAATCTCTACCTTAATGATTTTCTTGCTTCTGTATCTTGCCCTATTCTTGCGTATGCAGATCATTTAAAAATATTTATGCCTATTAAGAACTGGAATGACGTTATTGAGCTACAGCGTAACCTTAATACGATCACCGATTGGTTTGCCTCTTCAAAGTGCTGGTCAATGTGAACAAGTGCTGCTATATATCATTCACAAAGAAATTTAACTCAATTCCTTCCACTGACTCCATTAACAGCCAGGCACTTCTAAGAGTTAATGAATTTTGCGGTCTTGGAGTCATTTGTGACAGTCGTTGGGGCATCTCAACCACTTTTGTATTTCCGCATCAACAATTTTAAGCTTCGTAATGCGCACCTGCAGATACTTTTAGAATATGTCCCTTTTGAAAACTTTATTTTATACCTCTGTTGTAAGCAACCTCGAATATGCTCCACCTGTTTGGTCACCGCACTACATCTATCCACAACTCCAAATTGAGGAGATTTAACGGAGAAGTTGAGAATTCTTATCCTTCAAGATTGATGGAATTTATCCAGTGCGGAACATCGATTATGGTCCTCTTCTCGATCGATCGATGGGATGCACACCGCGGCTTCTCCTCGGGAGCGACAGAGTGCACGTTTTGCCTGGAAGTTGGTGCATGGCGTCCTTGATTGTCCCAACTTGCTTTCTTCCTTGAATTTTCTAGTTCCTCGCACATCTTCACGTTCTCCTCCTACTTTCTCCCTTTCCATACCTCGAACAAATCTGTTATCCTTTTTTCCCATTACTTCTATGTGCCGCATAACCGATACACTCTACAATAATATATTTTAAAATAAAATTAATGAGATAAATTATTATTTGGATTTTATATTTTCCTTTTTAATTTAATTCAATATTTATTTAATTGCCAATATAATTTTCTCTCACACTTTCATCTTCACTAGCTGTTGCGAAGGATTCATCATTGTTATAAAAACATTAGAATGTTCGTTACCAGCTATAAAAAGAAAATGCCTAATTGACTAACTCATCAACGCAGAAGTGGAACTATTGAAACCACAAACGCGAAATTTGGACAGTACGTTCTTTTGTGAAATAGATTTTGGAAATTTGGCCCTTAAGGGTGTAAAACAGGGAAAGCTCGATTGGAACCCTCGTAATTTTTTTTTAAGTTAGAAAGATGAAACTTAGTACAAAGACTTCTGATTAGAAACAAAGAAATACTATCGAATTTCAAAACCACTCTCAATTTACTCTCTTAAGGATTGGTCCAAAAATTATGACATTTTCTAACTGGAAACTTTTCGTGTTATTGATTTTAAATATTTTAAACCACCAACGATTTTACATCCTAATTTTTCAAAAACACTAAAATAGTATTTCCTTTTTATTAACAATTTCCATGTTTCTAACCTTAAAAACAGGCGGAACTCTCATAATACCGTTCATCCCCTATTATAGCCCTGTAGAGCATAAATTTCCAACAAGCGGCTGAAACACGAAAGTAATCTACGTCTTTTAAAAGTTCATTGCATGAATTTCAAAGTCCATCCTGAGCCCCTTGTGAAAGTTTGATGAAGATAATACCTTTTAATCCGTACATATGCTGTTTCAGGAAATTCTTTGCTAGTGAATTACAAATCGTCTGCCTCCGAAAAATCAGCATTGAAAGTGTCTGCCTTTTCTATTTTTATGCTTTTTATTTATTTAATTAATGAAATGAAGTAATTTCTAATTTTTTTTAACAAATTTAAAATATTGCAGCTTTTAAAAACAGCAGTATCTAGGCGACAGAAGTAAAGTTTCTTGCCTTTTATAACATAATATTAATAATTAACGCAATCTACCTGACGATAAAACATTTTTTTTATACCATAGTAATTGGGAAAACAATTAATTATTCTTAATCCCAGTAGAAACGACGTCTGCCTCTTGCATTAACTTACTTTTGGAGTTAAGCTAATTTTATACAACAACAAGGCAGACGCAATTACATTGTTTCCTGTACTACTCCTTTTAACATCTTTAACAAGCTCTCATTTGATATTCCAGCAATATATTAAAGGCAGAAGCTGTTAAAATCATTTAAAATTTACTGCGACGAGTCCCTAACCATTAGTTTACGTCAAAACATTGGACGTGCTTAAACACATGCAGTTTAATAACATTTTCGCCATTCATTTAAAAAATCTTTACCACGAAATTTGGTATCGATTTTATCTTAAGTTTGAAAAAAGACTCCTCATATTGATTATGTTAAACGTTCCTCTTGGAGCCGACATATGTACATGCTAAATATACACGTGCATTTGTGCATTTTTCCATGTCTCTGCATAAAATTGAATTCATGAATGTTATCTAAATTTCCTCACAAGATCCAGTGACACATTTCGCTCGTTGGGTCGTCCTTTTCTCCGATGCAATCATTTTCTTCGCTCTGGGGTTGATGTACGATATTGAAATGAAATTTCTGTTGGCGCTAATTTATGCCCGCTGCGTTATCGTGGATTTTAGACACATCGAATGCCGCCACCGCCGCATAGAGAGAAGTATATTATGATTTAAATTTCAAATAAGGACCTGACTGCATTTCGCAGCTATTCGTTTGGAGCTGCACGGAGGTCCACCGATCGATAAATGACGGAAATTGTTTCAACCGACAGACTATTGTTATTCATCCCCTTCGTCTGTGTAATGTATTGCGGACTTAGAGTCTTGGGAATTGATTCGTTTTTGAGCGAGTCATATACAAAATTCAATTAAAACATTATGGCGCAGTGTAAGCAAGTAGAATTTCCCGTTGGGGAAATAAGCTCTATAAGGAATTGCCTAACGAATTTAAAGATCTTCAATTTAATACTTTTAAGGAGAGAATTAAAGAAATATTAATTGGTAGAGAGGCTACGATATTACAGACGTTATTACTAAATAACAGCTAGCCCTTTTATTTGTTTGTTCTGCACGTTTTAGACTTTCTTGTTTTTACTTTATCTTACTTTTATTTTTTGTATTTATATATTTATATTATAATGAGACTTGTTTTAAAAAATGAATAAGATTAAATTCTTTGTATTTGAATGGTGAGATCTGCTTGTTTCTTTGCAAATTGAAAGACGATTAAGAGATAAATCGAACAAATTATGCATATGTGAGTTACTATTTTATTTTAGATGAAATTTTGAAATTATATTCTCCTTAAAAATTTAGAAAATTTCTTTAAATTAAATAAATACAGAAACTTATTTTAATTCCTAACCGAAAGCTAATTTTTGAATCGAATATTAAATTTGGAGGTTTTTCCAAATGCTATCGCTAAGCGTAAACTTAAACTGTTTATGAAGAACTCTGAAGAATCTGAAATGATTAAGAGATTTTCAAATTAAGAAATATAATTTTGATTTGCGTTAGTAATTTTGATTTCTCGCAGTACAAATTGTTTAATGGCCATTTTTTTTACGAACCTATCTTACTCAGTGTACGACGTGGCTGAGAACCCAGACTGGGGGATATTCGAGTGAAAACGTCACACTGCTCCACCTCGCAATTAAAAAGAACTAACATAGTACATCTATCAACTTGGAACACTTCCTAACCTAAATAAATAATATCGCAACAATATTATTACTAGAGAGGACCGCATCGTATGTGACTGGTATCGCATACCGTACGAGCATTACAACCAAAATTAATGAAAGTTTTTGCAAGTTAATGGTTGTATTCCCGCGTTTTCTGCCAAAGAATTAGTGAACATTTTTTAGATTGTCTTTAATATAACATGAAACGCATTGTTGACTTTCTTTATAACCATGAAGAAGCCCGAATAACCTTTTAATGGTAAGTAGGAAGGAAATGCTTCTCTCTATCTACTTCTTATTTTTGGTTTGAAGAACAACCCCGCTAGTAGTCTGCTTAGGTAGGTATATCTTTCATGCAAAGAGGGAGGATACCTTAGTACCTCTCGAAATGAAACACGATACGTATGTATTAAAAAAATTACTAAAACAATCCCCTTTATAACAATATAAAATATACGTTTCCTTACTTGTTTATATACATATTTTAGGCGTATTTCTATGTATATTTGGATATGTTTCAGTATATATAAAATCGTAACATTTATATGTGTCTTAAATTTGCAACATTTGTAAACGCAGCTAATACGAGTGCGAGACATTTTGGTAACTTCGCAACGTTTATATACATGCATTATGCATTACTAAGGCCATCACCACACTCTATAGGAGCCCAAACGCCTAGTCAGATTATAGCCGAGAATGGCTACCCACACCTTCTCATATTTAAACTCTATACACTATGTATCTTGTGTGTATGTTCCTTGCTACTGCCTGTTTCAACAAAGAAAATAAGTTATTCATTCTTCTTCTAAAGTTAATTATTGCATATTATTGCATATTATTGGTCTGTATTTAGAGATAAATGACGCTTTCTGTCAAGTTCTGCATTACCAATTATAAGTACTATCCTTTAGCTGACGCCTGTCAAAATTTCGGAGAGATTCGTCGAGTAGTGTTGTTTTGAAAGCTGTTGAAAATGGGCAAGTTTATATATTTGTGGAACCGTGGAATTCTATTTTTTAGATGGGAAAATGTGTGCAGAAATCAAATAGAAGTTGAATGTAGCTTATAATAAGGACCATGCAGCTACAATAACTACCATCGATAAAGAATTTAAGCTTAACCGAACATCCGTCTTTGAGAAGGAGCGGCCAGGTAGCTCCAATGAGGGAAATGCGAACAATATGGTCAATGAAGTTCATGGTATCGTTCCGGGTGGAAATGAAAGAGATTGCTAATGTGGTAAGCATCTCAATTAAACGGGCGCAAAATATCGGCGAGGTGGACATCGCGTCTGCTGGCGATTGATCAAAAACGAAACCACGAAAAGCAAAATTTGGAGTGAGTTTTTGCGGCGTTAGATGAGACATAGACACATATTACACCCCAGAAACAAAAGATCAGACAGGGCAAAATTTCCCGACGAACGGTACACGATAGAAAGCGAAGACGATTCCATCAGCTAGAAAAAATTGCGACGACAATCTTTTGGGATTCGCAAGGACAAACACGAGACAGTGCAATGATGGTTTATTGGATCAATTCGACGCTGAACTAAAGAGAAAAAGACCCCACCCAGCGAAGAATTCTCTACCATCATGATAATGCCCCGACCCACTCATCGGAAGTTGCGACAGCAAAACCAGTCCAGTCATGGTGCGGATTGGTGATCCACACACCACATTCACCAGATTTGGCCCCTTGAGATTGTTTCTTTTTCCAAACTTCAGAAAACCATTACCGAAACAAAGGCCTATTTTTTTGCATAGGCCAGAAAAGGGCAAGACGTAATTGTGAAGTACTGAAGACATATTAATGAGATCAGTTACAGAAACAACGGATAATGTAAAAGGAACACTGATGTGTGTATGCTTATGATCAACTTTACCATAAGAAAGATAAGAGGAACTGAATTTATGAGCAAATGCATTGACAATTATAGATCCGAATCATTGTAGACTAGTGTTTTCGGAAGTCTTGCTGAACCATGCTTTGTTTGCAAAAATTTGAAAATTGTTTTAAGATCATTAATGACGGTTATTTCTACATGGTTAAGATATTGGAAGTAAGCCAAATAAATACCAGACTAAATGTAAAACAATTGCACTGTCTTTCTTAATACAAGTATTTATCATACCGCCCTCGTATATTGCATTACACATATAATACCAATCGCTGCAATATATTAACAGTACACTTTCGCATTTTATTTTTGTAATTTTTACGTTTCAACTACTTTATAAAACATTATAGTTCAATTACGCTTAATAGCTAATACATTACAGTATTTTTATGAATGTAATGAAAGCAGAGATTACGATATCGTTCTCTCTACAACACCCACAGCGTAATATAGACAAGAAAGCGGTGAATTACAACACCGCAAGCTTGCCGAGATTATATCGACGGTGGTGACCTAAAATTTTATCATCGCCATAATTGTTGAAAGTTAATTCAAGGTCTCTTAAAGTGCACACCGAACGTGAAAGGATATGGAGGACGAAATGTTCCCAAACAGCTCTAACTGTAATCGTGTTTCGTTGTTGCGCCTCGGGATAGCCCATTCAAATCCTTCGTAATCCTTGGAAAAATAATCACACATTTCTCTGGCGCGCCACGATGGACGGCATATCGGTGGTAAACGAGTTTACGAGAAGCCGGTGCCATCTTTTATTGAACAGATAAGAATCTGTAAGCGGTGGAAGGCCATTAATGCTCAAGGTTTTATTAAAAGTTCGAGTACTACATCTTTAGATAATATCTATGCTTCAGATTAGAATTAGAAAATTTGGATGAGACACTTGGAAAGCCTGCTACTGAATTCTGTTAGTGTCTATTACTATATATTTCTTATGAGAAAATAACAGAAATAATAGACATAATTGAAGAAAAATACACTCTAAGTTAGCAGACGTTACAATGAATCTAAACAGAATTGAAGATTAAAAATATAAGAAAGAATATTATGCTATTGACTCAGCTTTGTAGAGAAAATCTTTAGCAGGGCAAGTTTTATAATAAATACAAAAATGTGCAAAATAGTCAGCCAGGTATTACTTACTTCGCTTAATCCTCCGCCTTTTTACCGTTCCTTTTACGGTCTTATGTGGTAAATTCATTTCCTTACCTTGACCGTTTCTCTCAATTTTTCTCTGTTCTCGGTCTCTTGCCTCATTAAAATTCAATCCTCCTTTTGCTGCTGCTTCTCTTATTCCGTAATTCCATGGTTTTTGTGGTCTTCTCTTTGCACTCTTCCCTATTATCCTGGCTTCATGCAGTTTTTTGCTCATTCCTGCATCTGGTATATAACTAATATGACCAAACCTTATATGTTTGTCTTTCATTTTGTCTGGTAATGATTTTATTTTTAAATTATCTCTAATTGTTATATTTCTAATTTTATTCCATATTGTTTTGTTTTATTAGGAACCTGAAATATATGATATTTATTCTTGATTTATTTCTTTCTGTTAGTGTCCAGGATTCGCAACTATAGGACATTTATTGCTTTTGTAATTACTTCTCTTTCGATGTTCTTTTGTATTTTTCGTTTCACTAGAATGTTGCCCTCTTCGAATTATATATTCTTCTATTCCAATTTTTTTATATATTTCTTTGTCGATCTTTTAATTTGCTTCAATTACATCCATGCTCCATTATTTCTCCATCTATTTGGGTACTGTGCCTTCTGTTCTCCTTTGCTACAATCTACTATTGGCAGTTCCTCCTTTAAGATGTTTGAGCTATACTCCGTATCTTCTTCCGTATCTATGAACAATATCCCATCATCTATGTACATGAACACAGTCATATTTGTTGTTTGCTTTATTTTCCAGAGTTTTATTTTTTCATTTCGTTCCTTGCTTTCCTTATCCAGATAAATTATTAAAACAAAAATTGGTATTGGTTTGTTGTATGTTTTAGGCAAGGCAATTCCATGCAACGTGGTCTCAAAACCACAGCATGAGTAAATTATTAAGCTTCTTAAAGGCTGCATATGCCTTTACAAGAAATAGGTAGTAAGATTATGGGAGGCCATGAATTAAAACCACAACTACAAGAATTCTAATTGCAGAAAACCCAACTATCAGTACAAGAAGATTTTCTTTAGAAGCGATTTCAAGCGTATATAAATAAATCTTTACAAAAGGCCTTCAACTCGAACAGCAAAAACTCAAAAAATGTATTCATATTGTCACACAGGTTACACATACATATATAGGTGTTATACTTCAAAACGGTATGCGTCTAAAGGTTTCGCACATCTCAAAGGTTACCACACCAAAAGTAGATATCATCTCACAACATCCAATTATACCTTTGAGTAAACAAGTAGAAACATGTATGTAAAGGCGGCGAAAATTACAAGTGTTGAACTAACGCATCTAACACAGTCTTTCAAGTCTCTATAAAGAGGCAAGCTTCAAGGAAATCATACAAAGGAACGCTTCCTATTGCGTTACGTTCCGGTGGAGATATTTCACATCTTCCTTGCAACAGCAAGGCAGGGTGTCTTAAAGAATCAAAGAATATCGATTTTCTACATTCAAGGAGTATATGTGGTATTTACGAACGTTGCCGAATAGATAGGTGCAAGAGAGCATTTAATTTTTCTATTTACGAATTTTCTTAGTTCTTGCGTTATACTAAAATAATGTAATAATTATTAAAAAAGAAACAACTTTTACTTCATCTATTTTCCCAATACAAAGTTTAATCGGGGAATAAGATGTTCCTGGAAAAACTCCAAACCACCGCTGAAGAATATGGTTTTAGAAAATTATCCTGTAGAATAAATTTAATTTTCTTTCTACCCTCTCAATCAAAACTACGTCATTTTGGTTCACATATCATTTTCAAGAGGCAGAGCGTTACGTTATGCTTGGTTACCCTAGTAGCACAGTTGGTTGGGTAATGGTTAGCCTTCAGTTGGTACAATATCGAACGGTCGATGTAATATTCGTGACGGTTAGCTACAATTGGCTCTAAGTCAGCAAAATCAGTCAAGAGTTAATCGACAATCGGGAAATGAAAATCAAACTACGCTTGACAGTAAACACTTGAATTAACACTTGAGTGACATAAGCAAGTCGATGATGAACCAATTCAGTCGGTGCAGGTGGAAGATCATTTAAGCCAATATTCAGGGAATGTTCGTTAAAGGTCGGTGCACAACAAAAGTAGATAGTTTGCTCAAAGATCAGGTAAGTATTGCGGGCCAATGTTTGGCCAAAAGTGTAAAAGGTCCACTCTTGTTCCTACTTCTTATTAACGACTTGCTCCTCCAGATGAACTATCCTGTTTTCAGTTATGCTGATGGCATCAAGACATACTCTAAGATGGCCGCGCCCGATAATGCTCATATACTTCAGCGCAACCTGAATATCATATCTAAATGGTGTAAGAAATATAAACTTACTCTTGACATCAACAAATGTTGTGAACCTCGGAGTTGTGTTTGATGCTGGTTTTACCTTCAAGTTCCACATCTAGACTGAATGTTCAAACGCTTATAAGTCACTTGGTTTTATTATGAGAATGTCTAAATGCTTTCAAGGCATAACCTTGCTTAAATCACTATACTTTGCCTTCGTTTTAAGTAAGGCTGAGTATGTTTCCTTAGTTGTCCATTTCTAACACATTGGATTTGGAGCGCATTTAGCGTAAGAGTGATGGGGTGTATAAGATAATATATTAGATTGTCTCTTGGAGTAAGCATAGGGACGTTCTCTGCGGGAAATTCTTATATAGACTTATGAAGAACACCGTTAATTGCTCCTACCTGCTTGAGCGGTTATTGTTTATGGTTACGCGTATATAATTCAAGATTTATAGTTTCATTTGGAAGTACTAATATAAGAGCTCCAACTTATTTACTGTCCAAGATTGGTGAGAATGAACCTTATATTAGGAGGATATTTTCGCGTGAGATCCACAGCTGCTGGGTGAAGCTATAAACATAATTACTTCAGCAACTAGTTAGAAGAAAGATTAGAAGATAACGAATATTATTAAATAAAATCATGCAACGCATTCTGTTATGATCATTAGTACAATATTATATACAATTATATCGGCGTAACCCTGTTCACACGAACCTATGTCGTTACCACTTAAGTCAAGCCAGCACAACCCTCTGATGTCTTTCTTATCTTCATTGCTGTGTTTGTTAATTATCATCGTTACAAAATACTTCCCTTCATTCGCTGAGATGCGATTTAATACCAACAAACTGAAGGAATCATTTAGGTTTGAAGCATGTTAGGTATATTATTGGAATGTATTGACAGTTAATTATGTAGTAAGTACTCCTCAATGTAATGTTTGGAGTTTCTAACAAAAATTACAGACATATTCTATACAAAAAAAAAACTTTCTGTGTATACAGCATTCTTATTTAAAATAACTAACTCATAATTACCGCTTCATTAAAAACGAGAGAGCAACAACAGAGACCCTCAACTTCTGGATCCTTACTAACTAACCCTCGAGAATATAAACGCCTCATTTAAACGCATTGAAGAACATCAATTCTCCCCATTCTTGTTTAAAAAATACAAGACAAAATGATATTATGTCCATAAAAAAATTATGTTGTGCTTTATTACTTCGTTCGGTTCTCCAACGGTGCTTGCTGAAAGTAAGAAAATACCGACCGGGGCTTTAAAGAGATTATAAGACAGAGTTGATGGATTAAAATGAATTAGGCCACGACATAATGGATAAATAACATAATATGGCAAAGCTAAACCAAGACCTAACATTTAGCTACTTGCGGAATGTTCCGTCAGGGTGGAAGAGAAATAAATGGTTTTACAGGATTTGATACGTTGAGTGAGTTTATTAGTTTTTACGAAAGCCACGAAATAAAATGCAATAATAAAAAATCAAGTAATTGAGGAAGATGATAACGATTACTTATAACTTCTTCAAACAGCAATATACTTTGAATCTACTTCATAGCGAAATGGAATTTTATATTAAAACAAACGAACAAGATGCCCATACAAACCGTGATAAAGAAAAAAAAACGATATACTCGATATGATCGAGGCCTGCAGTTTTGTAACCGCGGTTGGTTATGAATATGCCAATATCTTTTTTTAGACCAGCAATCGATTGACGCATTCAAAATTGATTGAAATTTTATTTGGGAACCATAAAATCCCCAATAATTTATTTATGCTGCCCCACTTTTTGTGTAGTGTCTACTTCCTAACATAAAAAGTATTTTTTATGCGCACATGATCGAGATGAAAATAAAGTGTAAAGCATGTTTATGAGTCACGTGCCAGGATATCGAAGTGCGTACGTAGGTTGTGGTAGCTTATTATTAAAGTTTACGTTAGCAGACTGATTGGAAATATGAAAAGCGCTCCCGAATGTTTTGCTTCATAAAATACTTTCGAAAACAGTCAAGTTAGACTAAAATTGTATTGTTCTAAGAGAATCTTGGTAGTTATGATTATATCTGTCATCAGACAGTCAAATCAGACTTTAGATGACAGTATCTGTCATCTAAATTTATTGTTATATTCAACAACATGAAAACACAAAGACAAAAATATATACTACGTAGAAACATGCTTTCACAAAACAATTGCTTCTAGTAACTCTTTCGCTTGTAATCGTAAAATTTCGCAAAGTACTGAGACAGTGGTGTACAACACCGTGCAGCAGTGTGCTTTGCTTCTACAACACAGTTCATATCAAATGGTCGGAAACTATCCGACCACTATATAGTTGAAAGCTGTTCTACAAGATTACTACATGCCGACGTGGGAGAGTCATGAAAAAAAAACAGCATTTTACGAACCACTGGTTGATTGAATTGAAATTTTAATTGATTTTTGACATATTATTTTGGTATTTCATTTATGTTTGAAGCTTGGAAGTTTAGTAACCGACAGCCGAACAGCTCCAAAAACACTTAATGCGTGCAACACAGCATCAAGAATGGTACAGGAATGTATTCTAAATATACTCGGAGAAAAAAATACATTAAAAGTGGTATGGGTACTCTCGCATTCTAACATACCAAACAATGAAAAGGAATAAGAACCATACCCTCAAACGTCCTCCCACAGGTCACTAAACAAGCATCCACACAAAATGAGACTCGTACCTGAACCAGTATGCAGAAGATGCGATGAGGAAGAAGAAGCTCCTTCTCTGCACCTTATCAGCCACTGCGATGCATACAACAGCATAGAATACAGATGCTTAGCGGTCCAAAAGATTGATCCAGGAAAACTTAGAACCGAAGAAAATTCTAGACTTTGTAAAGGTGGAGGTGGAGAAACTGTTCATAAAACATGTTGAGAGCATAACCGTATTGCGGATACCAAAGAAGTAGAAAAAACGAAACTTTCTAATAAGTCATGACATCTCTACCGCTTCTATTGGATTTAGCCCGGCTACTGCAACATGTTTGTCCAATGTTTTCAACTGAAAACTATAGAAAATAGTTGAACAAAGGAAGAAGCTGCTAGTTTGCACATTGAAAAGACAAAGACAAATTTAAAAAAATAAACACTCCAGCATTATGCTGCTCGTTTCTATTCAATGAATTGTTTGCCAAAAATTTTACTGTTGAGAATTTTCTGGCCAGGCAATTATTTGTCGACGAACTATTAGCCAGCAATCCTTCGTCGATGAATTGTTGTGGAATTTTCCGGCTTATGAATTGTATTTGAAATATAACTCCCAATTAATAAATCTAAAGACAGTGTTACGTTCTCCTAGTTTGAAGAACAATGCGTCGTCTGCTTCGGTGTATCTTTCCCGCGAAGAGCGAGGACTAATTGCTTTTGTTTAAATGTATAAAATAGTTACGTAAACGTATGAAGACGTAAGAGAGGTTTAAAAAAAATGTCCAAGGACATACTTAACCGAAAGCACAGTTTAATAAATTATCTTCAAGTTTTTGCATCGTTCCCATTTGAACCGCAGATATAGGATACGAGAAAAACTTTTATGAAATGACGTAATTTATTAAGTCTTTGAACTAATTCTATACGAGATAAAGCTTTCCCCGGCATCCGTTTCACTTTGCCTCGGCGTCACGCCGCACGTATTTCACATTTCCGGCTCGCCGTAACACAATGAGGACTCATTTTTATGGTTAACCCTTAATCTCAAACCGTAAGTCCGAATCTAGAGAATATTAATCACAATCAAGTACGTGTGCGCGCCGCGAGCGTCAACCGTCAGTCAGACAGGAAGAGATTGGAAGGAGGCGGATACATACGCGTGTGTGAATGATGAAAAACGAGCTCATGCCGAGTTAATGAGCGGACTCAGCGATGGAAAGAGGAATATTATGCATTCTAGCATGCTGCGCAAGCCATCTTGATATTGTTCGCCGACGGGCGAGTTGTGTATAAACAAAATATAGTTTGCAAGTTATTGAGAAACGTATTTGAAAATAATCTAGTTTTGAGTCTTTGAGTGTAGAGTCTCTTTATTGTCTACAGAACCACCACGTAGCGAGCAACGGCGGTGGGTAATGACGTAGCGCTGGGCCGATCACGACAATTCGACTTCTTTGTGTGTGTCCGTTACATAGTACAAAATACACAAGGAACTCCAATTATCGTGAGCTGCCCAACGTTACGTCATAACGCACCACCGGTGCTAACGAGATTTTAAATATGTAGCAAAACCCTAGATTTCTTAGTGGAAGAATTAAGTAAAAATTGTAACATATCTGTAACTGATCTTACATCTTTGAAAGAAGAAAACAACTCTCGATTTAGGCATCTAAATCTTGCAACATCAAAAAACTTACCAATCGGCAATAATATCTGAGATACAAATAAACCAATCAATTAAATGAATAAATAGAAACAATCAATAAATGGCCCGTATATGCAATACCTGAATCTGAAACCATTAATGAAAATGATTTTATACTAATACAAAAAAAAAAAATAAAAGTGAATCCCAAAAGTCCTACAGCCGCACTACCCAATCTCTAGTTGGTCACAGTCAGAGTAACGGCCATGGCAGGGGCATATAAACATAGGAGAAGAGGCACCCTAATGCCAGGAGCTCCTTACCAGGACCTTAAGACCTGGAGCCATTGTGGTTTGTTAACGAACACCCCGACAAGCATGATTTAGGTAGGAATCTGGTCCGCCCATCTCCGTTGCATAGGCTCATATTACGGGCGGGTCGATTATACCTCACGGTCGATTCTACTTGCGCTGCTGGTCGATAGTTGCCTGTACTTGGCAGCTTAGGCACGGAGGGGCAGATAGTTGTTGCACTTAGGCGGCCTAGGCTCTGACGGGTCAATAGTTATCGTCTTGCGCGGCTTAGACATCAAAGATTGAGGAGGAAACTTGTCTAACATGGGGAGCATGGGGGAAGGAAGGCTTGTACGGCCAGCCGGTCTCCTTCCAGCGAGCGTAGGACTCGTGCGGGAAGTAAATTCCCAGGTAGTCGGTCTCGGGGATAGTAACAAGTAACACTCGAAAAGGAGCTACTAAAGGAGGTGATCTTCACGTTTGTGGCTTTGATACAAAAATAAATGGCAAGATATCGAAAATCATTCGAAAAAGGGTTTCCCTGGAATTAAATGACAAAACATAAATTCCAAATTTCCTGAAAAATATCCATCGTTCCTATTCCTTTCCAGCAGCTAGAAGACTTAATGAAGCTTGGATTATGGCCATCGGGTGTGTTTATGCGTTTTTGTACAGAAAAACGAAGTTTTCACCATCTTCATCTTCACCACTAAATTGTTTGAAATCTATCATTTTCCATTGTGTTAACGAACTTGAAGACGTGTTGCATAATAGATTTTACCAAGTAGTTTAAGTAATTGAAAAACTACAGTACGTAAGAGAATTTTTAGTTCTAATAATAATGTACAATTCTATGATAGCATTCCTGATGAATCGTGGCCTGACATTTTTACCAGTCATAATGTTAACATTAAACTAGATAAGTTTTTAAATATATTTCTAATGCACTTTAATACTTGTTTTCTTCTGCGTCGTTTAAATTTAGATCATAAAATGTGGCATGATACCTCAGAAATATTAGAATCAAAACGCAAAATCCCTTTGATCCAAAATTTACCTTTATATTATCCTAAAGCAAAGCAATTGGATATTCCGTTAGCATCTATTCTGAATGTTGTACCCCAAAGAACTGCCAAAAGCACAATATTTAGTGAACTGCCTTTCGTATATATTGAAGATTATAGTAATATGACTAACGACACTTTAACAGTAGGAAAGAGAACTCTGGATTCTAGAGCCAGATTTTCGTTTAGATTAACGTGTATAGGTTGGAATAAATATTCGATTTATGTACCTATATTCCCAGCGAGTTCAGCGCTTTCAGTTTACATAACAAGCTATCCAAACACCCCAGTTTATTAGCCGTTCGTTATGTAAGGAATTGCTGTTGTATAGAAAGTCACCATGTTGTTGGATAGTGTTTGTATAGGATGCGATGGCCTCCATAAACTTATATTAAGATAAATATGAATAGTTGGTTGCATTCGTGATTAACCAGTATTTTATGGTCGCGAGGTTTGGAATGTTGTTTTTGATTTTTTCCTCGATTTATAGCTTTCTGTTTTAAAATTTCGCGAGAAGCTTGATTTTTTAATGTAATTACACTCCTTTTAAATTCAATATTATACTCTTTCATCTCTAATACCTACACCAGCATTGTTCCTACATTTTTTAATCTGAATCTTGAATGCGGATGCAAATTGAATCTTGAAATTCGGAAAGATTCCATTGTCATTTTTGAGACAATGTCAATACTCTTGCGTCCTTCTTCATATAATCATATAATTAATAAGGTTCTCTAAAACCGGCTGCTATGTTTTTCCCATGGAACTAGTTGGCTTAAATTTGAGAGGAATGGGAACTGTTAATGTTATTTTGATTCACAGTTATATGCAATTAGTTGGTTCGCCTTTCCCAATAACCTTTATCACTAGAAAGTATTGGAAAAAATAGTTTTTAGAAGTTCTGCTAAGCGTAAGTGATAATTCTGTATTCTTGCAATACTTGAACTTTCTTTTTCATAATCCGTTAAGTGACCACTTTTGAAAAAATGTTTTAAGTTCAGAATGCAAACTGTAGTTTTTAATTTTCTGTTTAATACAAATAAAAAGACTCGTGGTGTTTTACGATATTTCCTTACTATGCGTCCATATCAATACGATATATAATCTTCTATAGGTAGTAGACATGACGGCGCCTGCATTCTTCGTGAACCTATTAATAATACTGTTTACTTAAGTATAACTTCAAATGCCGTCCATTATTCCGAACTTTTGTTTAATGTTTGCCTTTACATTTCGCGGACATGTACCGTATTACACCGAGAACTAATATTCATTTGAAAATTGAATACATACTCTTTTTTTTTAATTCATTATTATTTTATACATTTTAGTATTTTCATATTGTATAAACTTAATAGATTACGCTTCTTCGCATCCTCTTTAACTACATTAATTAACCTAAGAGTTCATGTGCAAAGACTGTACTTCTAACCAAGCAAGGAACACTTGTGGAAAAATTATGTGCAAAGTTCTTTTACTAATCTATACTCTTCACTTCCGGGGTCCTTTTAAATGTGTATTATGCGCATGTGTATTCTGTACTGAGTTATAACATGTTGGCTTGGGGTCAGGCAAGGAAGTTGAATAGAATTTTTACATACAAAAAATACATAATCACGGCACCCTTACATTAACATCAATATATTTGTACAAATTTGTGCAATACAGCACTAGGAATAATCAGAAATTAGTTTATGCTAAATCGAACCATTGCTTTCAAATAAAATCACCATCAATAGTAGCAGGTGTAAATTTCTTCAACAACAAACTTGCTTGCATCTTGAACTGAGACTTTGTTTAAAAGTAGACCAGAGCATTTTTTACTACAAAACGGTCTCAGAATTTGAGGCGTGATGAACTCAGAGAGAGAATTATTATGATATATGTTTGTTATTTATTGTGCACGATATTATTATATGTGTATTTATTATTTTATTTAATCTATTGATATATAAAACTCACCTTGAAGAATCACAGACATTATAATAAACAATAACTTTGAATCTCTAGCGGAACATCATCACATCACATCATTGTTGTTATCTACTACTGATTTATTACTGCTGTGAGTGAAGATGTAAGCAACAATGAAACGAAGACTATATTTTCTGATACCACATTACTTCAATTTTTAGTATGTACAACGATAAAAAGATTATTGTCGCTGTATTAAATTACCTTTCTGATAAGCCACGATTGCTTTTTATTATTTTCAGTTTTGTTTACTAACTAGTCTGACAGACTAAAGGTCAGTATTTTGGGATATATTCACCTGGAAGTTTTTATTTTTTGAAGTTGATAACGACAATTCTTCAGTTTGTTCGTTGCGACATGCCATTTTTAAATAAACTTCTCCTTAATGCAGCACAAAAACATAAATATTTATAAATATCAGAAGCAGTGCGGTACCGAAAGATGAAGGAAATTTATTATAAAATTGCATGCAGTGACTGTGATAAAGCCTCAAAGAAAAGAACGATAGGCACCAGATTCAATGAACACATTAGGTGTTATAGATACGGTAGAATAGAATCGTCAAGTGTAGCACAACACATAAACGAAGTCGCCGCGGGAATTAGACGCTTATGAAACTATTAACATAAAAAGGAACATAAATTCGATGAATAGAGTGAACCGACCGTTATCCTACTCATTTCTGTTTGATTTATTAGGGTATAGATGCACATGCTTTATGTTTTGTACTACAATGGCAAGAGATCCCTTTGTCTATCTTTCCGTATTTTTCGCATGTCTTATCTTTAGGATGTGTAGGCGGTAGAAGGAGATACTTGTAAATAATATTTTTTTCGAGAATAGGGATGGAATAGGTATGTTACAGTTAGAGTTTCATTTTTTACATCATTCGGTAAAACGAGTGATGATAAATATCCGCGCCTTATATTTCTGAATTAAATTTGTGTGATGCGGAGTGTGCCGAGACAATAGTATTTTCTGCCAACTTACCCACAGTCCTTGCTATCCTTATTGAATCTGATTTTATTTAAATATCTTGTCATGTTTTCAGCAAACAACGTAAAATGTTGCAAGCAATAATTGACGTAAACAAATTATGCGGGTGAAAGCTGCGTGATTGATGAAATTATAAGTGTTAAACCCGAAGATAAACTAGTTACAGATTTTGATATTTACTGTTCGTCGGTATGGCCAAATGTAACTGTACGCCCGTGCCATATTTGAATATATAAGTATACATCACGTCAATGAACCGAGATTGTATAATAAGGCGATAAATTAACGCATTAAACTCCTAAACCTAGTGTTGCATAAATTTTCATTATTCATCTTGAAGGAAGCGCATGATTCATTTCGAGGGGCGTTATGTAGGTCATCTTATATGTTCAATTAATATTAAACCTTAAAATCTACCACGCCCACGGTACAAATGCATTTTCCCTTGTTTGTAATAATTAGCCGCTGTTTCACTAAATGTTGGTATTTAAACTGTGTATTATGTTTGTCTCAACGTTATTTGAACTAGAATGGCTATCCTTTTTCTGTTGTATCCATGGTTTCTCCTAACTACTGTAGTTATGTTGAAAAATTCAAGGTCTATTGTTAATAAACCTTGAATGTTGAGTATTTTTTTTAGTAATCATAAACAATAGCTTCTAAGGTATTGGCACCGAACTTCTTAAAATAATTTTTAAATTTCAATAAACAAACAGGCACTTTGCACTTTCCGCAATAAATTAGTGAATACTCTTTACGGGTCTCGAGTTTACACCACTCTTTGTGATCACCTTTATGGATTGACCAGTGGGCAAGATTATCAAGGAGCTATATGTAATTTCATCAAAATGGATGAATTTCGCTAAACCTTCTGTTATTGATTTACGAGGGTACTATAAAGTTTCAAACCTCACAACATTCACTGGCCGATAGTGTCACGCTTGCTCACTCAGGACCCAAAACGCTTTCGATGTTCGAAGCATTGTTGCAGCAGTTTCTGAGAAATTAGTCAGAGTTCTAGCGACGATTCATAAATGTAGATGAAACTTGACCGGTACACTCCTGAAGCCAAGGCCTAGTCGAAACAACGCACTGCGAAGGGTGAGTCGACTCCGAAAAATGCGAAAACTATTCCATCGGCTAAGAAAATGATAGCGAATTCAAATTGATAAATCACCCACTTTATTCACCATAGCTGCCTCCCAATGACTACTTTCTGCTTCTTAGGCTGAAAGTTTTGCTCCAAGGACACAGATTTTCTTCGAATAAAGGAATCAGTTTCGTAGAGTGAATTAAAGAGGTGAGAGCATCGCTAGGAAAGTGTATAAAGTTACAAAGAGACTATATTGAGAATAACTGAATTTGACAAAGTTTTAGTATTAAAGTGTGAAAACAGGTAGATACTTTTAAAACGGTACTCATTGTTGAATGGGAGACAAACTAATTGAAATCATTTTAATAAATCCAAAATCTAGAGTTCTCTTGTAGAGTTAGAGCGTATAAAGCCATTTTATGAAGATGTTTGAAATGCTTCTTTTATTCATTCGAAAAACCACTAGTATTACTTGTGAAAAGCAGCAGTAATGAAAGAGCTACTTTTTTTGAACTTATATACGTCTGTAATAAGTAAAATTCTTGCAATTATGAAATCGGTCGTAGATTTAATAACAACAACAAGGATCGTACAACCCTCTAGAATTTAATATGAAACGTCTCCTAGGGAACCTATTCCCGTCATCGAAGCTGCAGAGTTTAATTTAAATATGCAAGTTATAAGAATAGCTAGGACGTGATGAAACTGCAGACTATAATGTATTCCATTAAGTTCTAAGAGCTTAATGCTTAATACGAAACTTAAGCACGTACAACATCTTCGCATTATGGTCTATAAAAATAAAAAGAAAAATGGAACACCAAAAAGCTCCTTATTTTAAGCTTTATTAACATAACTAATGATAATAAACGTTATCCCATTTATTTCTTCCTAAATGTTTTTGAATTAATGCATACGAACCCAGCAGATTTTACATATTTATGTACTAGCGGTTTCTAGAACTAGAACTCCAACTGGAGTGATACATTTACGTAATAAATTATAAGAAGAACGCATCCGGAGAACTCCCTGGAGTTGTATAACATTTCTAGATATAAGTTTATAGTAGTAGTTGTTATTAATAACGAAACTTGCTGCCAAATAGGATGTTGCTGTTCACCTGCTGCATAAAAGTTGTATATGAGTATTGTTCTGGGTTTCTCTTGCAAGGCGATAAAACTACATTTGAATTTGAATATTTAAGTTATTTCTTTATACATCCAGTTGGCTAGTTCTGATTACTTTTTCTTTTTTTTTTCTTTATAGAAAGAGTAGTACTCTTCTAGAGGTGTTTCCCTTGTGTTACACAGGAAGAGATCCTTTTCGAATGCAAATGAAAAAATCGAGTATCATGTGTCAATTATATTAAATCAACTTTTTTTTTATGTGATTTTTGATATTTTTACTTTGAAATTGAAATTTTCAATTGTGATAATGTTTACTCTCTGTTTATTCTCTAATGCTTTATTTCACTAACTCGAACTCACACTGGATACATGAAGCACATATTCAGTATCCTGAGAAAGTAATTGTATCAGCGGGGATAATCAATGACAGTTGTGGGACCTTTCTTCTTTACATTACTGCTATTAAAAGATAGCTTTTTAATTTATTATTATTTTATTTATATTGTTATTTGCAAAAAAAATTGGAAATTTACTTTTTGTATGATTTTAATTTCAAATTTTGTGAAGAAAAAAAGCACCAAATAACGAGGTGAAGTCGATCACATATTCTCGCCGACTTTTTCGTCGGTTTTGAGATTAAGTTAAAGCAATTGATTTTGTATGATTTTCTTAAGTAAATTATGCTTGCTATGGTGTGAAGGTAGTATACAAATGATTTCGTAAGCATCTAATTCTCGCTGCAAAGTTACGTTCTTAATTTTTATGAGGCTTTTCTAGTGTAGTACCGTATGCTCGGTTTCGTTTATGTTCGTTATGCTACACGATTCGATCCTTCCATAGCGGTAATGAGCTATTTGTTATTTGAATCGGGACCGTTTCGCAACTCGCAGGCAATTCGAAAGATAAACCGGATACGAAGAGGTATGCTCAGGAATTTATAAAATCCCATAGGGTGATTGTAATAAAGATTAAATATATACGACAAATGAAACGAGCGATAAGCACCAGATTTTAAGGTAATACAGCTCTTGAAAACGATATATTAAAAAAAAGCAAAAATTAATTATTATCATACCAAAATCACGTAGAGGAAATGAGGAACAGTAAAACAAACCGCGTCAACGTTATACGCTAGAAATGTTACAGTATACGCTGCGATAAGTAATTAAAATGGTTCTCCTGAAGGGCGGACTCTTTTAAGATTGTGTAATTGCAGTACTATTCAACGAAAGTTTTTCCAAGACGATCCGGACAAGTGAAGCGTCTCAGGCTGGTCTGCCACTTCTCGTTTCAGTTAATACCTTATTTCGGTCTTTGTCTACTCCACGAAAGCACACAAATGCTGTTGGAATTTGTGTGCACGTATGCATTTCAATTTTCTTTGTCTTGACAAGGTTTTAACGGGTCTTCTGCATAACGTTCCCTTTGCGTTATCTTGAAATATCTTCTTAAATAAATTTATGAACTCCGTAAAATCGTGTGAACTAAAACCATCTATTAGGGAATGTGCTTTAGTAAATTCGCATTTGCATGCATTTCTTGCTGCAAACAGTGTATTTACTTATCGAAATTATACGTAAAATACTGTGGAATGCGATTATAAATTACTTTTTTTTAGAAATGGAAATAAGGCTGGATAAAAGTAGACAGTACACAAGAAGCATCCTAATATGTATATACGAATGTAATACGTTATTCTTAGAAGCCTCAAGCTTTTCTTACCTATTCGTGAAGGACATAACCTCATATAATACGTAAATTAATGTGTTACTACCTTACAGGCCACTGAAGAAATTATTTAATTTGATCTTGGACCTGGATGAAAATACCTACATCCACTCACGCTAACGCATTACGCCAACCCCAATTTCTCTTAATAAACGTACTGCGTAATTTTTCATTTGCTTAACAAGATATATATTCTAACAAATTACATTTCCTTTTGAAAGCTTTGCCTATGGTCTCGTAGAAAGATCTTTGGTGGTATTTTTGAGATCACACGTTGTTACGAAATCTTAATGGAGGGTTATTATATTGTTTAGTGCAATGAATAGAAAGAAGACAGTCGTCTTACGTTTTTGATTCTGAGAGAGCAACCGCAGCATTCAATGCGTGGTTAAACTTTTCATGCCCAAATCTTCGTCCTGTAAGTTCTATGAATACTTAGTTCTAACATTCCTTAAGTAAAAATAATTTATTGTTATTATAAATGATTTATAGGGACATAAAACTTTCTGAAGAGAAATGCTTATGTTGTCATAGAATTTAATCCAGTTCTTAAAATTCAGCGTACCTTCATTTCCAGAATTGGATATTTTCCGCTACCCTTTTTTCGGGGTGAACGCGGCAAATGCGCGGTCGAATATACATTTTTTATTTGTATGGGAAGTCACATAAAATTTCATCAAGGAAAATTAAATATGCGAATCCCGACGCAACTCATAGCGAGGTAAATAAATAAATGTTTGTTGATGGCGCCTGGAGTGGAGAAATACGTAATCGAGTTTGAAATGTTATGCAAGTGCCGGGGCCTAGCAGCTGAACAGCGCCAGCGGTACATAGAAATTATAAACTGCTGAAATTCGACAGTGTGACGTCAATTGCACGGTATTTAACCAATGAAGGAATAGGCATTTCCACGCTTTCCTAACCTAATTAGTTCGCCTTCGTATACAGTGGATATTGTTTGCAAGCGGAACGGTGATTTATTTACGAAGTGATTGTGACTAAGGAATGTATTGTAGGTTGACTGTTGCGAATGTCTCATGTAAACAAATGATTTGCACAAGCCGAACGGTGTTATTATTAGTAAATGTCTGAAATACTACTTTAGAAGCTGCGATATTGGGAATTGTTGTTCATTTTAAATCAATCATTGTATATCGCCCATTCTCATCGCTCTAGAAATGTTCATTCATTTCCACGAAAGCGTTTATGACCCTGAATGAGCAAACGCAGCAACATACGTTAAACACGTTCTTTGGAAATACCCACAGCCTTTAAACTTAATTCGACGAACGTCTAGCACCATTTGGTGAACTATTCCGATGCTATCGGTAGTGGCTGCAGTCTGTGGCTGCCCCGAAAGTTCATCGTCAATCAAGGCGATTAAATTCAGCAGTCCAAAATCAACAATAGCAAATGGTGGTGTAGAGTCGATAGCTTCCTAACCAAAAGGGCTAGAAGGTTCTCCCAATCGATTCTGCGGTCAATTTCCAATCAGAAAACCATCAAACTCACCAATCAATAACCTATATTTCAGAATAAAATCAGCGAAAACTAGACCAATGTCGATTTTGGGCCCAGTGCGGACGCTGCTCTTGTTGGTCCGAAAACTTCAAACGACCATAACTTCCGAACGGTTAGCGCTATCTAAATGGGGGATGTATGCACTTTGATCTCTGTATAATTGGTACATTTGCTTTTCCGTGGTTTTCATACATGACAAATTTCTACAAATCCATAAACCGTTAAAGGTAGCGGGTTGATATTATATTCTGCAAATATGCGACCATGGAGTGGCACCGTTAGATCGGCGGAATTCCACCATTCAAATATATCATTACTTTGAGTCATGAAGAGCACTTTAAAACCAAGAAAAACCTCAATTCCATAGCTCTAACCGTTCTGATGCTACGGCGAAATTTGTGTAGGTGCATATACCAAGGCCATAGCCTGTCAAATGTAAAAGTTTAATAACTACATTGGATGTTTTTCACTGACACAAACCATTAAACAACAACTGAGCTTCCGACGTAGCTTGAAATTGAAATAAAAGAATCCTTCAACGTACGCGCAATTATATTGCCAGAATACTTTTGACTAGTTACGTCATTTTAATCTAAAAGGTGGCAACTAAGATGCAGAAGATATTTACAATAATAATTTTAAAATTTAGCCATCGGTAAAGTATAAACTAGACAATTGTGTAAAAATATTTTTTTAAGCATCTATTTCTTTCGTGTAATAAACATATAAATTTTTTCGGTACTTAAATTTCGCTTACTTTCATTTTAATTTTGATAGAGTTACAAATTTTTCTAAGATGCCACCTATTTAATTTTATATTTTCTCTGAGAAAGTATCAAAGTCTCTCGTTTTTAAATAATGGTGTCGATTGCAACGTTTAACATACGCATACAAACATGTTGTAGTTGCTTTTCAGCGTATTATCACACACACCCACAGTTTAATTTGAAACGCTTTGCCTTTCGTGGTCAGTTCCTGTGGTTTTCTACATTCAAATTGAGTAATCACCACTCTGTTAATGATGGCTTTGATAGTGTCGAGTAGCGGAATCATTAATTTTACTTAATTCACATTCAGTTTCAATTTTCACTTTATCGCACCAAATTAGTAAAATAGATTAAATTAAATGGATCAATCCTCTAAAATTAATTTCATATGTGGATAAATTTCTTTCGCGAAAAATGAATTTGTTGGAACATTTCAGTTATCGATATTATCTGGGGAATGAAAATTGCGGAGATTTTCAAATTGCAGAGAATGCGCTTCGGTAGCTAATTAAATGTACTCATTCATGCCATTCATTTGTTTCATATAAACGAATTCCTCCCTTGTAAACCGTTGCAAATGTAGTAACACATTTCTATACAACGGGTTCTATACATTATATAAAAATAATACTGTTTTAAATTTATTGTTTTGTTTTTGTAACGAGAAATATACATATTCAATTAGAAGCTATGCAAATGCTATTTACATTTTGCATTTGGTATTTTGTAGTAGAAGCAACGTTACAAAGTATAAAGAAAAATAGATCTATATACATACGTATAAACTTGGATAATTAATTAATTGGAACCTTAAATAGACCCAACTATTATATCAGGAAGACTTCAATGAATGGGGCACATAGAAAGGATGGCAGAGAAATAAAACAAATATTGTGGAGAGAACCGTGGGGTAATAAGAGAAGACGCAGATCAAGGAAATGACGAAAATAGGTGATTTTAGAAGAAAGAAAAAGCCAAAGACAGGAATAAATGAAAAAATATTACGAAGCTCTAGGCCTAACTGGCATGTGACAAGTTTGAAGAAGTTAGAATCAATTCGGAACCGTGTGGAGCATGCGCAGAGGAAATTTGCGTTCCAACAACCATAAAACTAGTTCCCAATCAATTCGTTCTAACAGACACCGAATTATTTCTGGGCCTATTCAAGAGCGGTGCGATCAGTTCCTGATTTTGAGTGAGAAGTGAAGAAACTACTCCTGTTTCATAACTAATGAACTAATGTATTAATGGAAATAGAGGTGAAAATTAGAAAATTCGAAGAAGTCATACCGGTGATCTTACTAAAATGGTTTGATCACTCTAGTTTTGTCTATCTCATTAATAGCGCGACTTGTTCATCCCTCTAGTACCAAAAGACACATGCCTGCCGTTTAGAAAACAGTGACATAAAGGGGGTCTGTTCCCCAAGTTACTCTTCGAGCAGTTCTTAAACTGGTTACCAGGAAATGACGTGCGCAAGGAGAGCTTTGGGAAACTTCACATACAAAGGATTCCCACAGGCTTACCGTGATGTATACAAACAGAACACATCAGAAAATGCCTAGAAACAATAACAACAACAAAATAGTCCTAAAATAACTTCCTCGTGGAATTGATGGAATTTACGGCAAACACAGCAGAACTGCTCGAGGTTCATCAGAATCTAAGTTTTACAATTCATAGGATTCCTGTATAAAAAGAACGAAGAATAAAAGCACGGTTTGTGGAACTGCATACACACAAAGAAACCGTACGCTCTAATAATATCTGACGCTGGTGACGGTTAAAAAATATGAGGTCATAAATATCACACTGACGCGGACAGAATGCCATGCAAAATGGCATGAAATACATATATTAACTTTAATAAATATACGATTTAATTATAGAAGTTAAGCCGTTATATACGCATAACAAATGAAGCTTTAAAAATAACAAACGTGCAATCGGACTAGAAAATGTTTCCATCTAGAATACATTGCATTTGCATTTACAATAATGGCTGTAGAAGTTGAACAATACTAATCCATCACGTTATACGATGTTATTTTAGCGCGCCCTTTTTTGTATTACCTGCCTACCAGAAGGGTTCAAACAAAAAATTGTCTTCTACATTTTAATGGATGCGAGTTAAAATTTAAAAATTATATTAAGGTTGTAGATGTAATTGTTATGCTTATTTGACAGACAGACACAGAATGATATTTATGTATAGGGTGGCCAAATTCCGGTGCGCACCAACGGCTTAGCTAACAAATAGCAATGCGAAGGGAGTCAGTATGCAGAGATATATTATCGCGAACGGTGCCGTTCCGATGCTAGATACAAAAAAGTTTTTTACATGGTTTTTGTAGATTATGAACCGATCTCGATAAATTATCTCTATGTTACTGAATGAACACGGGAAATTGCTATCTCTAGTCATATGTATAAAAAATAAAATCGAGAGTGTATGTAATTCGATAATGTAATTCCGTAACTTTAAAAACTGGAGAAGCGAGATTAAATACTTTTAACATAAGGTGCGTTTCCAAAGTTATTTCTGCAAAACGCGTCCGCCGTGAGGAAAATATGTTTTTGTATAAAGAAAACGATTACTTTACATCTAGTGATGTTATATTTGCATAATTTAAAAAATCTTTGAAACAACTTAACGCATCTGCAGACGAACCTTCACAAATTTGTCTAAGTGTGACAAAATCTGAATCTTTGTCTAAAACACTTTCAAACTTAATTAGAACACTCATTTTTCACAATTTGCAGTGATACCTATAACGACAGAGCTTTGTAATTTTTCTATTGCTTGCACTACTCCCATGTAATTGATGTGAATAGTTTGTAAATCACTTTTAACCTATCTTCAAATTTTTCTGACTTGTTTTGATAGCTGCACATTCTTTCTAATTGAATAATAGAATCACCTTCTTTATACTCTCAAAATATTTATGTTAGTAAAATGCCGCTTATAACCATATTCCCCAACGTGTAAGGATCGGTTTTGATGGTTCAGGGGTATGAGAACACAGTTTGTGAAATTCGCGAATACGTTTTGGGAATTTCAGAAACACTGCTTTTATACTCGCAATTAGGAATTGTCTCTGCCACAACATGTAGAGCATGAATTTTGCATGTAATATGTAAAAAGTTACCATACTGTTCCTTAAGAGACCCGCCTACAGAAAGCATGGTTGCGACACATCTGTCATAAACATTAAGATTTCATCTCTGGATGTTTCAAACTTTTCCAATGTGCTTAGCACCATTTTTGAAATTACTTGGGCAGTACATTCTTCTTTCGTCTAGAAGCTAATAAAATTGAAGATGACGATCGATGTGGTTCCATTTTGAGCACCATAACATTAAGTACAGGTCTTTTTGCAACCAATTGTTTTATCCATACACAAGCACACTTTTTTATTTTTCAGTTCAGCCTTAATCTTATTTTCTAAATGTACACACACAGATGGTAAAAATTTCGTAACGTGGTCCTGCTCGGTAATATAACATTGGCGTATTTGTTCCAAAATGAAATAAATGAATCCTTGTTTAACAAAGTAAACGCCAGATTACACTGAATCATCATTGTGCATAAATCGAATAAGAATTGTTCGTATTTTGCGACGACACCGGTTTTGATATTATTATGGTTTGTACTTTGCACATGCCATTTACACTGTGTTTATGATCAACGCGTTAGATATATATCGCACACTAAACATTTAATTTTTACGCCGTCGTAAGTCAAATCCGGGTAATCCTTAATGAACCTATTCACCGTCTTTAATGATAGCTGTTTTCTCAATCTACGTACGCTGCAGGCGGCCGCGAACTAGATACTGACTAGTGTTTCGCAGCTGCGCCGATGGTACGCACCCGAATTTGCCTACTATATTTATGTATATTTTGTTTTATACCTAGTTTAGTTTTTCTGTAAATACGATCTATTTTTAAAATTCTACATATACAGGTACGCGACTCAACTGCCCCCTTTATTTATTTAATATTATGTCATTGTATATGTTACTAAGGTTATTTATATAATTTTTATCTTTTATTGAATGTTTATGGTTTTCTATTCGCTACATTTCGCTAATCCTTTTTAATAATTTTCCTCAATATTTAAGATTTTGGTTTCATCAGAGTTAACTATGATTGCTATCTAACGGATGTTTCGCTAAAACAGTAGACCCAATGTTTTATGAGCTTATACTATACTTGTGTGAATATATTTCCTTTCCTAAGTATTGTTGTGTTTGACCTACATATATAAACTCCTTTTTACAATGCTGACAACTATTTTGTAAACTGTATATTTGTTTATTATAGTTTATGGGCTCTTTAGTTAGTCTGAAAAAGGTTTTATTTTCATAACTCGGCTTATGTGCAATTATAACAGTTTTTGCAATCCTTCTGAAAGTTGTTATCGTC
Source organism: Oryctes borbonicus (assembly GCA_902654985.2). Classification (NCBI taxonomy): domain Eukaryota; kingdom Metazoa; phylum Arthropoda; class Insecta; order Coleoptera; family Scarabaeidae; genus Oryctes; species Oryctes borbonicus. The sequence goes on from LR736858.1 coordinate 4,596,936, forward strand.
ATATATTTTTTTACGCTTTATTTTAATTGCAAACATCGTCCTTATTTGAAATTGGTAAATTCCTTTTTTAATAATTTATTTAAAAATTGGATTGGGTAATTATTATGTGTATGACCCTCAAATAAGTATTATCGTCTTTTACAATTAAATGATAATTTTAAAATTCAAACTTGCGCCAATTAAGATGTACAAATAAAGATATTTGTCACAAAGTTCAACGTAAATGAACTAAATTAATTAAAAGGAAATAAAAATTAAAAAAAACGAATGATCTGAATGTAAATATTTGAACAAAAACCAGTTAAAAAGGAAAAAAGGAGATATATGTATTTTTTTACAATTTCTTTTAAAAGTAAAAATAACTCTGAATAACTAGGAAATTCTCTATAATTACAGAAGCTATTACTTACGTCATAAAATCAAATCGATACATCGGATTACAGCGCTTATCATGTTTTTAAAACTGAAGCAAACGAACATAACATGTCAGGATGGCCGAGTGGTCTAAGGCGCTGCGTTCAGGTCGCAGTCCACTCTGTGGGCGTGGGTTCGAATCCCACTTCTGACAAACAACTTTTTTCCACATCTAACTAGGTTCTTGAAAATAACAGTAGAAGTTTATAAATAGTAGCATATTTATATGCGGGATGCTATTTACATATAATTTAATACAGAAACTTTGACGACCGTAGATACATACTTTCAGCATTCAGGCATGAAAATCTCTGCTTTTTATATTCGTTATTTGGGGTAGCTGTGGCACCCTGTTATTTTGTGTGCCAGGAACCGACCAAGAGCAAAGATAGCGCGCATAATATGCTTGGTCTTGGTTTCGAGCATGAAATCTCCGTGAAGTGTAAAAACTACAGGGAAAATTACTTTTACATTATACTACTACACTATTAATTTTCTATTTGGTGTAAGATTTCTAAAAAAATTTTGTGTAGATAGAAGAAACGGAGAGTGCATGGGAAAAAAATACCGTAGAGAAATTTTTTAAAACCATATAAATAATTTTTTGCGAGTATATATATTACAACTGGGCACATATTGTTAGTTTGTTTGTAATGAAAATATCTTTAAAAATGTAAAAGAAAATAAGTGGACATATTGTTAACAAGAAGGAAATAAAGTACATGTAGTTTTAGGAGTAGTCTAGTTTACAGTAAAACATAAGAGCTAATTACAATTGTTCAAAGATTTTTTCACAAAATGTAGTCGTATTTACAGTGGAGAATTGAAATATAGACAATATTCTTGTTTCCTTTTCATCTAGAGATTGTGCTAAGAAGAATCACACTAATATAAGTATTACTTCTTAATAAGTCTGCAGGAACGAGTGCTTTCCTAGTAGCGTACGGATATAATATTAAAAATAATGCATGTACAATCAAACTATTTTAGTTTGATTGTGTTGTTGATGTAAACTGACGCAAAAATTCGCTGTAGTATTGTATCATTAGTATGGCTTCCATTGATAACCCAATCATACTCCTACAGCGTGGTAAAGATATGTTGGTGTATTTGGAAAATGAGCGTTCTGCATCTAATGATGTGATGTTCGCAAATTTAAAAAGGTCAATCCAACCCATACATACACATACTACCTGTGCGCGTATGAATCCGGACTTCGCGTATGTCCGACCGCTTTGGAAATATGTCATCGCCGCCAATGAATGCGCACTCATTTCTGTAGGCTTACTTCTTAATTATAATGTATTTCAAAATTGCACCATTTACAATAACTTCTTTCTGTAAAACAACAAATACGTTTGAAGCGCATACAGTATGCACACCTAAACGTATTAGCTACCTAAATGCTGGTTAATTTACGGATCAATTTACTACCAATATTATCAATAGTTTGCTTATTGTATTACAAATAAAATTTCTTTTATCATATACCTAAGAAGTCAATGCCCGAGCAGATTGATTTTGAAATTGATGAGTTTGTTAAAGCTACACTCGAAGATTGGAATCTGTTGCAATTCCCATCGTATGCCAATATTTATTAATACAGTATTTAAGTATGGTATTAAGAGTAACAGAGAACATGCAATAAATAGGAAATAGTTGTGTCAGACACTGCAGTATACAATAAAAACTACAATTAATAGCTTCTTCAAAAACATGTACGCGCCATTTATTGTCGCCAACCACACACATGGTGGTCCATTTCCACGAGGCCTTGAAGTGAGAATGATCGATAAGGAGGCACTCTTCGAAGAAAGGAAAAGAAAGTGAAATGAATTGAACTAACATTGTAGTTGCGAGATAGAAATATAAATAATACATATATATAATAATATAAGTTGCTAGTTTCGTAACAAACACCAAGCAAGTTCGCCATTGTATTGAAATGCCACCTTTCATTAAAGAAATCGGTATTCAAAAGGAATTTCTTATAAAATAAAAAGACACATTTGTATTGAAGATTCAAAATACAGTCGTACAGAGAAATTTGAGAATACCTAATTTTATCTGTTCTTAAGATATATAAATAAGGATCATCGATAAACGATTCTATTGCACCTTAGGTTTAAACGCTTATATTTGATTATACCAAAATAAGCGAAATAATACTGAGACATAAAAATAAAATTGCAATTACAAATTTAAAACTTTTCCAATGTATTTAATATCACTTGTGAAATTCTTTCGGCGTTATATTGTTCTACTCGTCTGGATGCTAGCAAAATTGAAGATGATGGTTGATGTGATTCTATTTTTCGTGCCATCACATTAAATACAGAACTTTTTAACAGTTAGTTGTTTCGTCTACACATAGCCACAATTGTTTTATCTTTCAGTTCGGCTTTATTTTTCTTTCTAAATGGTTACGCACAGATTCGTAACGTTGTCTGGCTCAATAATGTAGGACTGGCGTATTTCTTCCAAAATTAAATAAATGATTCGTTGCTTAACAAAGTAAACGGCAGATTACGCATAATCATAGTTACACATAAATCATGTATAAACCGTTTCCGATATACTTTGTTAATATTGTGCTTTGCACTTTCCACGTGGTCTTGCATACATGGCAAACTAAACATTTTATTTTTCGGCCATCGTATATTAAATCTGGGAAATCTTTAATAAACTCATTCACTTTATCTGACAATGGTCGTTTCCTTGTTCCACTTATCGACGACATTTTATTACGTATACCGTATACGCAGTACTTTGCTACGCTCGCGTGTATTCCAAGCGGTCGGCAAATACATACTAGATGCGTTACTACTGCAATAAGACGAACAACCACTCCCATACCGACGCCTGTGAAGCGCACGGAAAGTGACAAACTTTACCTGTAACTATATTAAAGAATATTCTAATGGTATGGTATTTTTAGGAAGATGTAATTGAAAGACAATTGTCGCGAATTAAGAGGCTAAAACAGAGGCAATTGTTAGAACATCGAAATTACGGGACAGTCCAAAAATCGAACCACACAGTATGGTGCGACAATTTGTACTAATTATATACACTAAACACCTACATGTTTGTTCAATAAAACATAAATATGCAACAAGTAAAACTTGCAAAAACGTAAAAAATATTATTTTATTTTCCTGTCCTGATTTCAATAGATATTTAGTTACAAAAATTTTGAAATAATGACAACAAGCTGTTGCAATAGGTTAATATTTTACTACATACTGTAAAAAGGTGGTTACAATTATAGTTATTCATTCGAATTTTCTTTTCCGTGATGAGCGACGCACACCGTCTTTCTCGATATTTACGTAGAGGCGTCGATATATGTAACTATACGCATCGTTCACTTCTGTTACTGCATTTTAGCTCTCCCTGTACTTACACGAGCTTGCATGCAAACACTTGTTGCTAAATATAAATTAAATTAAGTATTTGTAGATATATTTTAGACACAATTTTTCATCGAATTAAAAAAAAATAAAAGATTCATAATTTTTTTAAATTCACAATTTGAAACATCTCCGTATATTACGAAATAAAATATTCCATATAGGATGAAATACAATGGAAGCATTGCTCGCAATTTTAAATGTTAATCTTTGCACAACTGTTGCAATAACGATCGTTAGGAGTTGAGATCGCTATCATTCACCGACGTCACTGAATTAATTTCTCGCATTAGACTAAAACTATTCGCCGTACGCCATTTTCGAATTTCGGAGTGCTTCGAGAGGTGTCGCATTACAAGATTTGCGATATTAGATTCGAACCATTTCCACCGCAATATTGTCTTACTTCATTAAATCTTGCTTAGTGTTTCCAAGTCCGTACATACCTTCAACTGTATATTACTCAAAAGTATTGATATTCGATTTGTAGTAATCTGGGTTATTAAAATAAATATTTGTTTAGAGATAACATTTTCCTCGGAAATGTATAATGCAGGAATTTCTATGAAAAAGAGAGTAGAGATAATTGGAAGTATTAATCAGCGGGCAAACTGAACGTGTACTGTAACTAATGGTGTTTATTTTGTTATCCTTTCATGTCAGAAGAAGTAACAAGTATATTATTAGAAATTGTGATTTACATTTTTATAATATTATTTATAATATAAAGCAAGCTGTCAACCATATTCGAATTACATTAGATGAGCTTGTACTCATATAGGTCATGCACATGAATTATGGCTTTGTGGTAATATGGCACTGCGTCTAAGCATAAAATGAAATAATAGTGCGTCACACGTACACAACTAATATAGCGCAATTAAGGATCGATACATTCCAACTCGAAAATAAAAAAAGCTCGCGTCTAAATATATGCCTTTGGATATCCTTGCACAAAAAGAAATTGTAATAAAAACGGTTTTTATTGGACATAATTTTCGTAAAGTTTTCGTAAAGTCGAAAATAAATAGGGGAGTTTAGTTAAGGAAGGACTCAAATTGATTATAGCGATTGAGCAAATCCAATTGTTCCTATTTTGAACAAAAAAATGGGAGAGTTCGTATATGTGGCGATTTCAATGTGTCTGTTAACCCTAATTTGCATATCCATCCTATGTACTCCTCCTAAGTATCCTATGCACAAACTAGGGAGTATTTTTTCAAATTTGACCGGTGGTAAATTGTACGGACAATTTGTAGTTTGGTCGCAATTTCAGAAATTGATGGATATTAGCTCTGCCAATATGCCGGGGGTTGTTGTATTTATGGACAATATTCTGGTTACGGGGTCAAATGAAATTGAACATCTCCAAGGATTAGAAAAAATTTTCAGTTAAATTAAAGATTGCGGTTTAAGGATCAACGTCAGTAAGTGTAATTTTTTTCAGAAATCTGTTACTCATTTAGGACATTGTTTAAATGCATCCATCAAGTGATAACATTCAGGCTATTTTAAACATGAAAGTGCCAAATAATAAAACTGATTTTATTTCAACTGAGTTTACATTTATTGCTAAGTTGCTCATAAAATGAGATGATTTCAAATGAACTAAAACCCTATTTTTGTAGACGTGAAGAATTACATTTGGGAAGCGATATTAAAGGAAATTCATTAAAGTCATTTAGGAATGAAGAATAAATCAATAGCTCGTTCTTATTGTTATTAGCCTTCCATAGATAGTAAGATTGCTAAATTGTCCATTACTTCTACCGCTTATTCGGTGAAATTAGAGGTTAATGAATTTAGCACTTCATCCTAAAATCCATGTACTTTCATTCGAAATATACTTTTGCTACTCAGCCTTGAGAAGCATTCCAGGGAATTCCACCTCCTACATTGTAGAAGTTTTCCGTTGGCACTAAAGTAGATAACAGGAAATAGTTTCAAGATAATACCACTCGTTGCGAGTAATAGCTTTGGACATTTTCCGAATGACTTGTATAAAGCAGGGGATAACCAGTGATTAAGTGCTGCATCGTTGCACGCTATTAAAGTCAAATATCGCAGCGTAACGTTCCCATGTAACTTTCATTTACATTAATTATTATGCTTCATTTGTTTTATACCCTCCTTCGGGATCGATAGATTACTGGTCTGTTAGGAGGGGGTTGAGTATGTTTAGTAGAGTTTATATATTATATTATTTTCTTGCAAGGAATGAAGGAAGAGATAATTGTGCATTTATCAACATGTATGTACATACAAGAGTGTATTTCTCCGATCGCGCAGAGAGGTGACCAGCCAAGCTGCAGGAGACGGATTTGCCCGCCCTAACAACCCATCATATCATTTGAAGCCAAGTGCAAATTGCACCTCGTCGTTCGTCTTCTTCAGGCAAAAGAAATTACAGGTAAAATGAACCTAAAATAAGGAGTACGTATAACTCAGGAGCGTGCCAAGCTTCAATTAGGTCCGATTAGGTTACAGCTCGTTATCTTAGATCCATTTCAGTTGTTTTGTTATTCTAGGCTTTTATCGCTCCATTTTTTATTATCAACACTGTCTTTTTCAAGACATTTCAAAGGAATATATTTCTACAGCGGTAAAGTTTAAGTACAAATAAATAAAGTAAATGTATATATTTTGTAATTGTACAAATTGTAGAGACGGCGTCAGCGAGTTCTCAACGGCCAAGGCAGAGGCATCACCAACGTTTTGAAATTTATGAAACAAGAAGCAGGTGACGATAAGCTAAGTACTCCCTTGAAACATTACAAGGCCAGATTACTTACTACGACAGATGTATCAGAAAAAACATACAAAAGTAACGCGAAAGAGTGTGAAGATATACATTCAGGCAAAGAGTACGTCTTTTTCTACTCCTCGTAAAAAGAAACCACGTAAATGTCAAAAGATTATAGTTCGTGGAGAAGATACTGCAACAATTCGGTTAATTATTCATAACTTTTACATTCATGAAAAGAGTCCAATTTTAAATATATCATTTATTTAAATTTATTTTTTATTTTTTTATTTCAATATGTTGGCATTAACTGTACCCGTTGTTGCGTGTCGTAGCAGGAGTGATACTATATTCAGACTGCATTCCGTAGATGATAATTCCTTTCATTCAAATTAAATTGAACATTTATTAAATAAACAATGCTTATTTCAGATTTATAAGATAGTCGACCATGGTATATTGTTTTTTTTTTTTGTTGAGAAGAGATTGCTATTATTTTTCTTTCACAAAACTATTTTCATTCCATTTCTGCTCTTTTAAGCATCCTCACCTTGTTGTTGGCAGCTAATATATACTTGTTATTCTGGGTTAACTCTACCTAAGCTTAGGTGGGAGTTAGCAAAACGCGAGAATCGCTATAAAAATTTCATGGTTTCCTCTTTCTTTCCTAATACTAACCGAGATCTAATTTAATCTAATCAGACTCATTTTATAGGTTCCTGAGACATGTGAGTAATCTCGAAATAGCTTAAAAGAAATCTGTAAGATATAAGTTTTACAGCTTTTGTTTGCAGCCACGTCAGGAGGGTGTTGATATTACCTTATGGTAATGGAAAAAGTAAATGGTATTTTAGAGAGTTGGGATTTATTCACATGAATAAAAGCACCACGTTACTACAAAATGGAAATTAATTTTCGGCATATACTTACCTTCTATGTACTTTTGTTGGTTTGTCGCAATGTTAGTAAAATTGTTTTTCAAAAGGCTGTGAATTTTTAGCATATTGTGTTCATAAATGGATGCTATCTTCTCTAAAAGAAATAAAGAATCTGTCATACTAAACATTTCTGTGGAATAGTAATACCAATAGAATAATATGTTTGTCAAAGTAACAGCATACTTTAAACCACAGTTAAATAAATGGCAAAGGAAGAAATATGTGCTATAAACTGACGGAGTTCTTTTACATTGTTGACTCAAACATATTAGGTACGTATATCAAATCAAACAGATATATTTTCAAATGAAACTATTTGTTTCGAGAGATTATATGTTGAATCAAATAAATTTGTTAAAACAAATGTCTCTAGTTTATAAAGACATCTCCCGCCATTTAAAGTTATGATTTGGTTGAGTTAATGTATATTTGTTTGAATCAAGAAGTTTCTTTCTCTTTGTGAAGTAGAATAAATTACTTTATTACAGTGGAACTATTTATATTTTTAATATTCTTCAGAAAAACGGTAACCGGAAAATAGCATAGCTCATCCGTCAATCTTGGAATTTATACTTCAACGAAATTTTTTTCCATTTCATCTAACCAGTTATTAATATGAATGAAAGGATATAATCCCATGCGACTGACAGTTTTACGAAGTTAAATTGGAAGGTGTGCGATGTGACTGAAAAGAGGATTCCCATATTCCCGAGTTACGGATTGGATATCAGTGTTTGTTCGGAAAAGTTGGCGCAAAAAGGAAAACTTCATCCCGTCATTATATTATACCGAGTAGAACGTAGATTTTGTCACATTGAAGGAGGTGACGATAAGAACGTCTTGTTACAAAACTAACTTACCGAACTTACAACACGGATACGTCTCCTATAATCTTTCTACGATTCGCCAGATACGAGCCGACTTTGAAAGGTTTTTGAGCGGGCTCTAATGTAATTGTGCGGCGCAAACAGGCTAGTCACTTGGTTTTGTCAACTTTCTTGCCACTTTTCTGTAACGATTAGACATGTTTGCTAAGAATTATTCCTGACTTCGAAACTTTTTCTTCTTACATTTTCACGACTTGCGAGCACATTTATTGGGCGTGAAGTAATTTGAACGCGTTAAACTCATACTCGATAGGTGAGCCTTAGAAATAACGTCGTTTATTATCTATCACAATGCCAAGATTCGATTAGATATTGTTGTCCGAACGGCAACGTCTACAATAGTAAGTTAGGTAATTCGTCTACACGTAATCAAGTTAGTTGTCTCTCACAAAGACTGTGTGTCGAGTGACCTTTCGGCATAAATTACAATAATCTACTGATGTATACAGGTTGTCTCGAGAGGAACTATATACGAAAGGGCATGCACCGGAAGATTCTGACTATATAACCTGGTAATATACTAAAATCTACATGTACGATTGAACTAAAATATTAGATTATCTAAAACTTCCGGTTATACAGGAACCAGTTTCAACTTCGTTATTTTAAATAGAATGCCCTATGCAGGGTGTCGCAGGACGAGCTAACGTTAGGCGAATATCAGAAATTTGCAGACTGATTTTGTTCGAGGGGCCTAACTTTTAGAAATTATCGGCGCATCTATCCAACTCTCGGTTTCACCGGAAGTAACGTAAACTGCATTCTCTTAAATGGATTACCCATACTTGTTTTTTTAGTTAACTTGTTAGTCGGCCGAAAGTCTCGATAATTAATTCTGAACTGTCGAAGAACTAACAGCGAAACAGTGTTCAAATTCTGGTATCAGCAAGAGACCTCTTGGGTAAACTGAAACTTGCAAAAGAAGAAGTAGAGATAACCATTGTAAGTCTAAAATCCAAAAGTACCTGAAAGATATATAATACACCTACATACCTACTCAAACAAATCTGCACTGAAATCAGTGAAACTCTAACATACACCTTCAACATCTGCGTGAGACGTTTTCCCACGGCTAAAAATTGCTAAAGTAGTATTTATTTTCAAAAAGAGAGATTCAAACCAACATGAAAGCCACTGCACAAACATTTTTCCAGTCGTATCAAAAATCTTCGAACAAGCAATGGTGGACAGACTGGTGATCTACTTTGAGGAGAAGGACTTTCTAACAAAAGAGCAGCATGGTTTTAGAAAAGGGCGCTCAGTTTCAACAGGTACTCTTAAGGTGATCAACAGTTACCTCTGTATTCGACTACGATGAGCTCACTCGTATCAGCACGTTGGATTTATCTAGAGCATTAGATTCTGTTAGTCCCGATAATAAGTTGGAATGGAAATATCTTTATTAACAACTTACCTAGTTATGCCAGGGGCGCCCAAATATGCTTATATGCTGATGACACGTCCTTGATTATCCGGACGCCTACTCTACAAGACGTTGAGGATTCCACAGTACGAGCCATTAGTCACGCCAGTGATTGATTTATTGGCAACAAATCGAATAAAGCTCGTACTCACCCCTAGAAACATCAATGAGGGCTCTAACATTTCTTGCATGCATTGAAAAGATTGGAGAAAACAGCAACTCACAGCGCTTCTAGGACCACATGCTTCTCTACATTCCACTCCCTTCTGAGCTATGGTGTTCTATCATCATAAATTTATCGATCGAGACATCCAGAGTATTTCTGCATTATCAAACACCGATTCGGCTGCTGCCTACTTTACAGTATCCTGAGTCATGTAGGTCTCACTTTATATCCTACATGTACTAATAGATTTCCACGACAACAAAGACGAATACATGACGAATGGCTTTAACAACAACTTTACCACACACGAACGTAACCACTTTAGAACGCCGCACTGCCCATACACAGAACATGTTGGATTAGTGGGGGCCGAAGCTATGCAATATGCCAAGAGCAGAAGTTAAAGAATTGCCCCATACTCATGGCCCAAACTTAAAACGCGTCTTGATGGAGATGGAATGCTACAGTGTTAATGAATTTATAGATCGGTGTGTTTATTGTCTTCATTCAATTGTCTTTGTTGTTGAGTGTTATAAACAGGAATTATCTGATTAGTACTAGATATAAAAATGTACATATATTTATCGCGGCAATGTTCTGCGAAAATACTGGAACAGCCAGTGTCCATTTAATTATAAATTATTAAAATCTCTCCTCCGCTTTTCCTTTGCCTTTCTGTAGAGCGCACTGCAGAACTCCAATATCTTTGCCGTAGCTCTGGAAGCTCTTGCCTTCGATTTTAATATTTAGAGTTTAAATTGTTATCCGCAAAAAGTAAATAAACCGCGCTCGCTATCGAAGGCGTTCGACGCGAATTACTATCTGCTGTAGCTGTTACAGTTATTTTGTTCCTTTTATTCAAGATAAAAACTTCTCTCGTCTCGGTATCAAGCCTTTCTTCTTTGGATATAAACTGTTAGGATGAGGTGAAGATGAAGTAATTTCCTTTAAATTTAAATCTTAATTTCAAGCTAGTGAGGAAGAAATACGGTTTATCGTTGTTAATATTAAATGCTTTTAACGATTTCTTGATGACCTTTTATTGCATATATCTCAATTGATGCAGAAATAAACGCTGAATAGGGAACCTCAGAAATCATAATAATAGTAATAATTATTCTGCAACAGTACAGTAGAAAAAAAGCCAATTACATGTCTGGTGTTTATTGTGAGGAAACTAAGCAGTTTTAATGAATATGAATAAGTATCTTCAACATGCCAATTGAAAACTAATTTCATATCAAAAATTACATCAAGATCTTTATGTAATTCAGATCGTTCCAGTGGTGTTTCACAAGTACTGTATGAGAACTCTGTTTTCTTGCAAAGCAGATAACCATATACTTTTTGGCGTTTAACACTAACTTATTATTGAAACACCATTCTTCAGCGGACGTCAAGTGTTTCTGTAATATTTCACAATCCTGATCGTTATCAATCTTACGAGAAATTTAAGGGCCATCCGCACAAAATAATCAGTGGTATGAAATACACTTATTGTTAGTTATATCGTCTAGAAATATAAAAAACAGCAGAAACCCGGTCTTCGAAACGTAGCAACTCGACGCAAAACTATGGCATTCGACAAAGTTAGACCTGCCAGAGCAATATGATCCAAAGACTTGTATTAAGTCATTAGAAATTCCAAAAGTTTCCAGTTTACCAAGAATTAAATCAGTTGCAGAGTTTCAAGCGCTTTAGTAAAATCAGTAGAGATTGTATCAACTTGGCATCGTACATCTAAAGTGTCGGAAACAAATTGTGTAAATGAGCATAGATTGGCTGCCGTCGATCTTCGCTTGATGAATCCATATTGAAAAATGAAAAGCTAATCAACAACGTGATTTTGTAATTATTTAGAAATCATTAGAGCCCTTTATCATGTAATCTGGTCTGAAGACGTTTTCCTTAATATGAAACCGGTCGCCTGATATTTTTAAAATACAGAATTTTGCCAGAATTGAATCTTTTTCTATTTCAACCTTTCATTTATTTTGTTTCCAGATGAAAAATTCAATACGTGCAACACAAAAATGGAGAAACTATAAGGATAGTGATTTTAATATGATAAACTCGTGCTTAGCCCTATATTAGTAAACACTGCCAATCTATTTTCTTTTTAATATAACTTATATAATGTACGCTATTTGAAGTATCCCTTGAAGAAAATATTACCCTAAACGCGAAATCGCTAAAAATATATAATTTAAAAGATCTACCGACTTTCACTGTCGAGTTTCCCGTTTTAATATGAATGATTAATCAGTTGCACTGATGCACAGTGGTGGTATCAAAATTAGATGCGTTCATAATTTTCCAGGATAATATCAGTCTATTTAATCTACAATGTGCAAAGTTTAACATCTTAATTCATACATCAATTTCGCACTACCCTGAAAGAACCCGGCTTGATTTTGTTAGCAAGGAATACAATAAGAAAATTAATGTGTAAAGATCCTTTGCATCCTAATATTTTACTAACTATATTTTCTATCAAATATTTCCAACCACAGCCGCGTAGGATTAATTAATAAATTGAAGACGCTCTATACACCATGATTCCTTTCCTTTTTTTAATTATGATTGGGGTTAAAAGCGCGAGAAGTGGAAGTAAACTTTTACAGCTAGTCGCATAGTAATTATTCAAGTTATTGAAGTTAATTACAACTTTTTACGTTTTAAATATTCATAACTTGAGTGCCTACGTCAAGCGAATTACGTCCGCATGAAAGACTTGCAACTTTAAAATTTATACGCTACACTGTTCTGTTTATGGAAATTCTAGTGAGCTTTTAATTTTTAGTTTACATTCATAAAGTAATTAATTAGACAGCAGTGGAAATTTGTCAGATAGGTGCATTTAAAATTCCAGCAGTTTACTATTTCGTGAAAATTCAGATTCTGTAGGATCTTGGATACCTATATAAAGTTTTTTCAATCCTTTTGCATTGCTGCTATACACATACATATACTTCAAATGAATTGAATGGTTACGTTGTCCGAGCAACGTAAAGCATGGAATATGATGCGACAGAAACATCTTAAAGAACGATTATTCAAAGTGAATACTGGAAATTTAAATAATCAAAGCTTAGTTGAATAACATACGACTTACGCATAGGATTACTTAATAAATGTTGTAAAACTCATGATCGAACATTTTAAAAGAAAGCAACTAAGAAAATGTAAAAATAAAACAATACAAGTGTCGGTAAAGACCAAAATAAAAACGTTATTAAGGCATATTGTTAAATGTTTTTTCCGAGAATCCTGAAAGAGATTTGATATCATCAAGTATCCTGCAAAATTTTCTTATTAAGTAGAGCTTGCAATCCTCAAAATAACTAAACTTCCCATAACTTATGTGAGATGATTTCTCCTATTTCGTTTTGAATTCTGCGTTGTAAATCGTTTAAGTGCAGTAGCCAATATATTCACCTTTTGGGCCAAAAAAAAACAGAAATCTCATATAAAAATTTTGAGTGCACCATTAGATGGTACATTAAAAGTTCAGGTTCGCGCCAATCTTAAAATTTAAAAACTTCAATAATAAAGCAGATCTCCATTTTAAGGGTGTACAGAGTGTCCCAAACTTCTGGAATTGTGATATTGCGCTTATACTATAAATAATAGGAAATTAAAATCTTCTGATAATTTAACAAACATCTTAAAGCATATTTTAAAAATATCTTTGCCTATACAAGGTGATCGACAATTAGCACTTTGTTACTACTACTTTGTTATTTCAATAATAATTATATTTATTTGCCCGACAGATAATACAAATCTAATTACAGGACAGAAAGGAGAAAACAAACTTGTTGAAATGCTTACACTGAAAAGCAAAAGTAAACTATGGATGCAAAAGGCTTAATTCTAGAGATATCTTTAACGACTAAACTCTCCGCAATAAGCTAGGAGGTGAGGTCATTTAAAAGCATAGTGTTGAACATGGTACATACTGATTGGATTAGAGATCTTGCAAGAATGCTTTTAATTTAATATTTCATTTCTGTAATGAAATAATCTTAATTTTACATTAAATAAATATAAAATTATCTTGTGATCATCATCAGCTAGATTGGTGGCAGTGTTATCGTTCGTTAATTTACTAGTTGAATAAGTGAGATTGTTGAGGAGGGCCTTCCATACATGATTCAGCTCGGTGAGGTTGGATTCAGGGGACTGCCACCGCTAGGTGAATCAAAGAGTTGATAACTGAGAACTTTTGTGCCGGGTGATTGTGTGAGGTGGCATTGCCGTGTGTGTGAGTTTCCGAACCATCACAAGTTTGTGCCCGACCTCCCTTTCCTTAAACACGACAATTTTTTGCGTCGTTTATATCGTGTAGTATTTTACTGACTTCGTCCAGTACTTGCAGTGACTCTATTGACGGTAGTACGAAAGTTTTCTATTGCGTCAAGTAATCCTTTATAATTGTAATAATTTTTTTTTAATCAATTTCAATGGAAATATCTTCAAATCTGACTTTCCTTAATAGCAGCAGACTGGTGCATCACCGATCGGCGCTAATATTAATTTCGCGCATTCAGCAGTCTGATACTATGTATGTACGTACTTACTACAACGGATCCCATCCTGTCCAGGCGCGCAGAATACCAGCTCTATTCATGAAATCTATGCGAATGAAATGCTTACAGCAAAATCATCTTATTATATCATTTTGTAAATACCTACATAATAGAATCAGTAAGAAATTCCCATAATTAAAACAGCGTTCACAAAGTGTCTAAAGGAATTAAACGCGAAAGCTACCCAATAGATTCTTAATCGCATAATACAAAATTTGAATAAGATTGTGGTCTCTAGAACTGATGAAAACTCTTCATCTTTGCATAATTTCCTTGTCGCCTCGTTTCGATTTTTAAATTGAAATTCACTACAGGCAAATGTTTACAAAGACTTTATGTTAAAGAGACGAAAAACTTTATTAATTAGCGTAATCAAAATCTTCGGGATATTGTTTTATAATCTATTCGCATTTATTAAGTCAATTAGCTTAATGCGATTCCCCGCCGTACTAGGAAAAATTCAAGCGATAACAGAGGTACTCTACAATTACTTCTCTTTCTGGCGGAGATGCTAATTTAATAACTTCGGTCTGAACGTTCGCTGGCCTTCTTTTTCTTTTATTTTGCGAAAAGCTCTTTTTCCTGTATAGGAGACACAAATAACCGTGTATTCTTCGTTTAATACTATTCGTATAAGAAATACAAGTTTTCGGGAGAGTCTTGTATCGTTTTAGGGCAATTTTATAACCCAGCAAGTTAAATATGAACCAATTTGACGTCAAAAACTCCTTCGTATGGAAAATTTCAAACGCTAAAAGATATTTTTCTCGTTATTTTTGAGATATATCTGCGAAATTTTACTTTGTTGCGCAACTTATCCAAAACAAAACCGAACACGCAATATTCTAGCAATTTAAAAATAATCTTCAGGTTTAATTAGGAAATATAAAATGTTGCTTAGAGAATTTCTCCAGAATTAAAGAAAATTAAGAAAGTAATTATTTCCGTTCGATGATAAATTCTTCGCCGTGTATATTTCAATTTTCCCGCAAAAGTATCAAAAGAACCGTTTTATCCTTTTTACAAATAAAATTTACAAAGCTGGTAATATTTCGATCTGGTTCCTAATATGCGGAGTGCTTGGACTCCAACATGTGTCCGATATTACCCAGTTATTGCAGTTAGACTGGTTTAAATTAGTTTCCAAGTCAATTAATAATCTCAAGTAATTAGCGTTCAACTCGACCTCCAACAAACGGAACTTGGCACTAGATACAAATACAAATAAATAAAACGAGATATCTGTATATGCAACTGTCTTTCTAATATACGACTATTGCTACATCTTAATAAGTATTTTATAGGATGTTGTAAGCAAAGGCAAGGGAAGTGATCGCGTCATTGTTTAAACAATTTTTACCATTCACAACTTTCAAAAATAATTATCCCCGTGTACAACCAACGTTTCTTCAGGAATAATTTATAAGGATTTCCCTTGTCTTGTTAAGAATTTTATTAGATATTCGAGAAATACTGCTGTAAATTGTCAAATATGTTTTGTTATTAAATATGTGATAAAAAAAACAACAAAAAAATTGAAATCCTGGAACACAAAAACGACCCTTCACAACACAACCTTTTTACTCTTGAAGCGACTCAGAAGTTACACATCTTTAATGTAAGTTCTTAAATATGAACTCTCCAAGGTAGGCAGGACTTGATGTAGTAGCACCAAGAATATAATAATTGTAACAGATTTTTAGTTATTTTGAAGATATTTAGCATAGTCGAAACCTTTCTACAAAGTTATTAGTTTTAAGCAAACCATCTAACACAATTTGATGTAGCTCCCATAATTCGTGTAGATACGTATCTTCAAATTAGTCAATAACGCTTTGGACCGGAAATATTTCACTGTTACGCAATGTTCCAAAAACATCTATTATTTAGTCCACTAACAATAAAGCAATTGCACATAACGTTTTGTTTTTTAACACAAAGTTCTTTTTAACCCTCTTCTGAATTAATGGTGGGAGTGAAATGAAAGAAACGTTCTCTTTGCGTTCTTTTCTGTTCTTGATACCTTTTGATCTTGGGCAGAGAGATTCGACAGTTGGAAGCTTAGATCCAGAATGGATCTTGATAATTCAGGACTTCTGCTAGGTTGATCGTTGTCTTCCTCTTCACTAGTAGCGATTTGGTAGATCTTCTGCGGGTTTCTATTCTTAGCGACTACGGTTAAAATCAGGGATCAAGTCGATCTCCCAACTTCTCAAAGTTTCAACCGATCGGGGAATATGATCTCGCAACTGAATCTCAATAGGCCCTTTAAATATTTTACTTCTTGGAGGTGACAGTACTTCTACTATTTCTGCTTGGGTTTCGCCCACTGAGATGTTTCCTACTCCCTTTAGGGACTTGGTAATTTGATCGCCCCAATTTATTTTAATATGGTCTCAAGAGCTTGTATTATTTTGCTCAATATTATCTGAAGAAATGAAGACAAATTTGCAAGGAATAGACTGCCAAACAAGTGCAATTATATGACGATTTTATAAGAGCAAGAAAGAGAAAAATAGGTAGCTGTATTTTAAAAAAATTAAGTCTTAATACTTACTCCATTTGAGAGTTTAAGCGTAATTGTAGGACACGCTGTAGAATACATATTTTCAAAAAATGTATTCGGATTCTAATACTTCCCGTTCACAGCCAACAGTTCTACAAAATTTCAATTTTTCAAGTTAAACATTTTCACGGTTGCAAAAAACAGAATCGTATGCAACGATTTATTTTTAATGCAGCGAAAAATTGTTAACTGAAGAATTAAACTTTCGAAGTGCACCTACCTAAACCTATTTGAAGCAAGACACCAATAAGAAAGAATATTTTATAACCTGGACTGGGCCTACATAGTTCAGTCAGAACTGGTGATATTATTTATATCCATAAAACTATGCAATTCTAATCTTAATTGTATACATACACATATCAATCGAGTTAAAGTAATATCAAGTGCAAAATGTCGACATAACGGACCATACATCATTTCCGCTCTGCTTTATTCGATTTTCAAATAAATACGCCCTATTCCATTATCGTTTCGTAACATTTCAGTACTCGAACATGTTACCTCAAATATTATTTTTATGAAACGTAAATTAGAAAAACCGGATAGATTTATTATAAATTTAAGTCAGACTTCTATCGGTATTTTAATTTATTGCCTTCACATTTCACGTAAATGGGTTAGAGAAATAATTGAAGACGTTTATGGACGACCAGTCTTTTAGCAGATTACAATAATATTATAGACTGTCGGCGAAGAAAAAAAATATATATACGATTTTAGCTGATCTACTTTTATTTGGGACAAATGAGCAATCGACATCCGATATTTGCAGTTATAAAAGCTCGTATACAGGAGGATTCAAATTAACGAGCTACGGTTGCTATCTTCGTTATTATTGCGCCTAAAAAAATCGTTTCTCTTCGTAGGCACATTTTTTTATTATTAATGAACGATAATTAAGATGTTTGACAGTTTCAAGTTTCGTAAGTATTTCATTTAATCTCTCAATTAAAGCAGAATATTAAAAACCTTTGTGAACATGTTATACATGGCTATAATTAGAAACAGGACTCTTTCTAACAATGTCCTTGAAAATGGAGCCTTGCAAAATCCCTAAGAATTAATGTTTGATATTCAAGCTTGCACCAATTAAATCTCAATAATTGACATGCCAGCAATATTTCTAGGGATTACCAAAGCCTTTCACTAAGTCTGTCACGAAGGTTTTTCTTCTCAAAATGCAGATTTCTGGATAGTTCCTAAGCATAATAAGAATCTTCTCGATATTCATACACGACATTTCTGCCTTGTAGGCCGATGATGTTTATCATTTCATTGACGGCTTAAAGACATAAAGGACCTGGAAAAGTGGCACCTCCAATAGAAGATCTCCATCAACGCAGCCAAGAGTTTGGCTGTGTTATTCTCTAGATGGTCATTTCATGATTTTAAAGTATTATCACTTGCGGGAATCGAGCTAAGAGGATGGGTGCTTACTGGGTATTAGCTGGAAATAAAGATTTATTTATTAAAGATACTTTAAAATTGTAATTTCTTGAAGCTCTGGTTATCGAAATAATTAGACGTGGTGATCCAATTTTAACATCAGAAGCTGGTACAATATCCAAATGAAATATTACATATTCCGAAACTCAGTTACAAATATCATTATCTACCCATAACATTATTTCCATGTATTCAAATATGTTTAATATCACTATCTGGAGAGGCACCGTCACCTTATATATATTTATTCAACGACATCTAATTCAACACTTGCGTACGTAAACTAACGTGGCCCCGTTAAAATAGCCCCATTATGTACTTAATCATATTCGTATTGATGGTGTTCTGTCGGGTTATATTAGGTTTACGAAGATGAACTATGTACATGTTCCTCGAATATATTCAATTTTCATCGTTGTATAAGTGCGGTAGTGCAATATGCACCGGACCAAACTTCTGCGGTAGATTGAGTTGGTTTCATTCTTGGTAATCGGATTTGAATTCAATTTTAACTTTTCGCAAATGAACATGTAACATTTGAATTTCAAATCGGGTTACGTCTGCAAAATATTTTTCTTCCTATAAACTCGTCTAATTGAAATTATTCGTTTAATTTGCTCCACTCAGACTCAAGTTAATTTAAAAGTAGCAACGTCTTGGTAATTTACAATGAACATTATTTGTTAAAAGTTAACAGTTATAGGTAGGGACTGTTTAAGGCTTATCGTAAGATTGCCATATTTGCACAGAATTACTTAATTTTAAGGAAAATTTATATTAGCAAACTAGTCTAAAAATTTTTCACCCTCACATCTCAACACAGTCTCCTTGTAAGTCCTCTCCCAGCGATGCTCACATTTCTTTAATTTATCCAGATAGTAGTTGGCATATTGTTCTGCCAAATATGAAGGCGCTTACGAATATGAAGGCTTTCTCATTCGATTAAAATATTTATCCTCTGGGCAAAGCTTTGAACCTAAGAAGCAGAAAGGAGTGACCGCGGCCCAGATCTGGTGAATAGAATGGGTTGACTATCCAATTCATGAATTTTTCTCCGTAAGTATCATTAATCTTGAAGCATAAAACTTTTCAGACTACTCTCGTCATTATTCCGTAAATATTTAATTCTTGTTTTTACAGAAAGGTATTCCCACCTCTGTCGGTGGTGTAAATTATTTTCGATGCGTAAGTTACACATTTTTCTAAAATATATTAACTTAAATCCACAAAACTTAATAAACAAGTATTTAACCCCTGCATTCAAGTAAGAAGAGCTGCGACCATGTTCTAATCTTCTAACATCTTGTCCACTCATAAATTTACGAGTGGTTCCAAACTAAATTCAAGTTTATGATTATATCTTTATTAAGCTGGCTGGAATTAATTTCACGGCCTTAATTCAAATTACTGTATACGATCTTGAGCCGCGGACATAATTCCTTAATTTATCCGGCGAACAACTTCTATATCTGAGGAATTAGCCGGATGCTGAATACGCGGGATCTTCCATTTTATGGGGTTTTTAATTTGCCTCGTATTCACGCAATCTCCTACACCGTGGATGTGTTTTTATGGTGTAGTATACGACTTTGCGAATTATGTTCTCGGTTGAACGTGAATACCTTTCGTTATCGCTGGTAGTAAAGGCGTTAGACGTGTGCTTCGGGGGTAGCGATTCAAAGGGTGCACAGATTTTAAACTTTAAGATTAAGACTTGTTGCAAGCGCTTGTATTAGTGTAGCGATAGGTTAAACATTCTAGAAATTACGAGGCAAAAAAAGACATAAACAGTAACTTTATTTGACCCATCTCATTACTAAACCTACAGAAACGATTTGCGCTTCACGAAATTAGCACAGATTAG
>LR736858.1:4617400-4631454 GCA_902654985.2 Oryctes borbonicus
GAGCCTATCTAGTCTCTGCTAATTTCGCCTACCTTGCTCATCTCCACATATCAGTATATTACACTGCAGATGTGATGACGACCCCACGAGGTACATAGCTTCTCATAACCACAGGAGTCCTTTATGAGGATAAAGTATTCCATAGATTGTCACTGCCTTAGCCAATAAATCGGAGCACCTAGAGATTTTTGCAAATACATAAAAATTACTTGTTATTTTCATTTTAGCGAAGAAATAAAGAAATGTGAATTACACGAAAATAGTAGAGTAACAATTTGATAAGGCTAAGAAAAATAGGTAGTTGTATTTAAATAATGTTGGCGCTTTTTCCATTTGAATGTCTGAGCGTAATTGTGGGACACGCAGTATAATATTTTCGTAAAATTCATTCGGATTCTAATAGTACCCTATGCGGCCAACAGTTCCGCAAAATTTCAATTTCTCTTTAAGAGAAAACATATTAGCCAAACTACTTTAATACATCTGTTATTAGAAGTAACTTATTAATCTAGCGTAAATAACATTTATTTTCTGTTTATGCTATCAGAAATCAAGAACGCTACATAACACGAACCATTTACATTCATCGTACCGCAGATCGAGGATCCAATGTGGCACCAATAATCTCGTACGTTTGCTTGTTTAACATTTGACATGCGAAACTAATTCCTACATACTTAGCAATTATGGTCTACATTTCCGGTTGTTAGTTCCTGGTGTAATGGTAGATTATATTTTGCGTGCCCTAGAAGCCTTGTTTAAACTTTGGCGTTGGTCCAAATTTACCTGATCGTGCGTTACTGTTTAATCATGAGATTGCATAAATACGGCATAAAACTGATATTTATGCATCGATATAATTTACTATTATCCTGTTTACATGATCGATATTAAAATTGATCTATCCACAAGTTCTGTTATTATGTAATTGAAATAAAATGTTGGAAATACATTACAGTTCTACCCATTTACCAAATTAAATAATAAAAAACATCTGATTTGTATGTAAACGTGTAAATAAAATCATCATATTGGGACGGCTTCCGGTAAAAAAGCTAGTCTAGTAGAGTCTAATGTGGTGACAATAATCATTAATTAACTAGTCTAGCTTTGTTTATTAAGAACTAATTACTTCAAGAAATGAAATACAACGTTACATAAATAACGTTTACGCTACATGCATAATTTCCTACACACATATACAGGCTGCCCTACCGGGAACTGCATCGATCGATATATGAAAGACAATACATCATAAAATTCTGCAACTTGGACTAAAATATTTCTAATAGCTATTTCCGGGATAACCGCAAACGTCAGATTATTAAAAATATTTTAGTCCAATAGCACATATGGGCTTTAGTGTACAGGCAAGTTTTCAAATTTTTCCAATTTCCAATTAATCTAGTGTCATATATCGATCGATGCAGTCAGTCCTCGGTGAAACATGCTATATAGATACAACGGATTTTGTACGATACATTAAGCGAACAGCCGTATTTGAATATATTTTGCGGAGCGCTGCTAAATTTCCGTAAAATGCCCTCTATACAACCACTTTAACAACTGAGCACATCATTTTCCATTCATTCTGTAATAGCTTGTCAGCGTGGGAAATGCATTTGAGAGTACCAGGCATCTGACGTACCCTATTATACTTGCATACAGATGTAGATATAAATTTGAAAAGAACTGTTGCATGAGATACAAAGCTTCCTCATTCTATGAAACACTTGCTAAAAGAATGAAATTATGGTCTTTGTAATACCGCATATGACTACGAAGACATATATAATGGCACGATTTCAAATATGTAGTTAGCTTTGAACCATTGTAACAAGGTGAGTTAACCTTTCAACAAGGTTTATTTATTCTCCAGAAGTGATGAACTACAATGAAAATACTCATAAATGTGAAAATTTCTCTAAATGCGAGGGTATCATCTGCAGTTTTTACAAACGACCACTAGATGTT
Organism: Oryctes borbonicus; assembly: GCA_902654985.2. NCBI lineage: Eukaryota > Metazoa > Arthropoda > Insecta > Coleoptera > Scarabaeidae > Oryctes > Oryctes borbonicus. The sequence goes on from LR736858.1 coordinate 4,619,375, forward strand.
ACATTACTATTTTCGAAGATATGAGATTTGTTATTGTTGAAGCCGTGATAGTACACAAAAAAAAATGAAAGTCTCACGTGAAGGTTTCCCTTGAATGATCTTTTTTGGATCATTGTAAAAGCAACACAAAAACAATCCTTCTAATCATTTCGTTCAAGTTTTGGCAATAAAACGCCATCAGAAATGACCATTTAGAGGTTTTCAAAATTTCGTGGTGGTCGTGCTCTATCAGTGATGATTTTCGTAAATATCGACCAAAATCGGTTATTGCTCGAAAAGCCATGAACGGCATGTAACATGTAAGATAGAAGCATCCTTCGGCATATCGATTTCGCATGAACATTTAGGTGTGAAAAAGATCTGTTCTCGTTGGATAAACAAACCACACTTCAAAAAGCATGGTAAAATATTTAGCCACCATTGACGCAAACAACAGAGATGGAAGTACCGGAATCAACGACATTGGAAGCAGAAGCAGTAGAACCAATGGCAATGGAAGCGGTGACAATCGATGAAGACATTGTGGAAACTCTTCGAGACCTACAGGTCTTGCAACGGGATATCCAATTGCTTGAAGAAGAAGAGTGGCTAGTAGACCTTGACGTATTTGAGGCTTCGAACGAAAACATCATAGACGACCAAATCATTTCTGTTGAACAGAATAACTGTACAGCTATGGACGAACATGAGGACGATAATGAAGAAGTTATTGAAAACATGTCGAATCATTCCGCAGCAAAAGTTGCCTTTGAAATCATCTTGAAGTACTTGGAACGTCATCAAGAAGCAACGCTTACGGACGTTGTACGAGCCAGAAAGTGGCGTGAAATGTCCGCAAAGTTAAGAATGACTATATTAAAACAACTAAATGTACCGCAGTAAATTGATTTTCTTTTACTCCTACGATTATCCGATCTTTTCTGTGTACCAACCATAGTTTGGTCCCGTATACGTCGGATAAGACTCCCATGAGAGCTGAAAAAAAAATTCGAACAGATATAAAGGTGTTTAACTCTTGATGGTGAATATTCTGAAAAACAATGGAATAATCTCTACCAGTTTTTTTTTTTTTTTTCTTGAAGATGAAGATGATTTTATTTGCGTGTTACAGGAAATTTCCGTTTGAATTATAGTAAAACTTCACCCAATTGAAAGGAAAAGAAAACAATAGAATCAGATAAGTAAATTCACTAAATAACCTTTTCCATCTACTTTACCACAACGATCGGATTGAATATTACATCCCTAAAACGTCAGCGCATTGTACCTCCTAAAAATATGCCCAATAAACTTTTAAAATCTTAAATTTCGCAAATGGCAGATTTGATAAACTGTAGGGTTTTCTTTTGTGCACGTGTTTTATCGCCCATCATTCGCCCGCCGAGCAAATAAAAGAAATGCGCCCATTTAACTGGACTTACAGAGGAATGCATCGAACCGACAAGCGCTTTTTCCATAAAACACGTGTGCAAAAAGAGGAGATAGACGGGATTCGATTTATCGAACGATGTGTTGTAGTTTACGGAGTGAGTGACAGGGTAGCGACTTTCGGATTTTACCTACCGTTGGTTGAAAAAAAGTGTTTACTCTTTGTACAATTGAAATAACAAAATTGTACCGTTGGGTTTCGTTAGTTTTCTATTTTTCCCTCCATGTGTATATTATAGCTACAGTGAAATGTACAATACAGTTATTTCGCTTGTTTTACCCAATTCGTTGTTCCATTGTTAAAAGTAAATCTAGGTTACTATTTCTAATTAATTCTATTCTATTCTACTCTCCTAACAAAATTTGAAAAAACCCTTCGGAATTGAATTCTAATGAAATTTGTAAAGCACTGTAACTTTATTTTTATTATCTATGACAAGTCAGAAATTAAAACATGAATTAGACTCTCTGCTAGAAAGGACATATATAGAAGATTTGTAAACAAGAGGATAAAAGGATCTGATTTTTTTTCCAGAAGTAATCTAGCAATGGTCCTGTACTCTCAAGAACTTATCGGAAAGATCGGTTAACTCCCTACGAAAATCATCAGAACCGAGATGATGAACAACAGGGCACAGCTATATTTCTAGACGGTAGATACAATATTTCTAGCAATGATTGCCGTGTTTTACAAAGTCAGTTAAGCTGAGAAACATTACATGGCTCTTTGATGCTTTGGAAATGCACTTAGGTTGTATTTAGCTAACCTCGTATCGCTAATCCTTTATATCGGTATTCTGTCTGAAGCATAAGTCGTGTATTTCCTGGTTTTGTTCTAATGCGTGATAAAGTAAAGTCTATCAGGCTAATATTATTCTACTCCTAGATTGCCCATCTATAATTAGTAACGAATTGCATTAGATGATTTAGAACAATGAACTATGATCGTATAAGAAGCATGGGTTTTATTTAATAGTGGTCCTTTCTTATTGTCGCGAAATATGTTTATGGTTATACCAGGTAAGTACATAAGAATGCATGACATGCATTAAATTGTAGATATATTAACTTTGTTTTCTAAGGGCAATAAATTTAGAATCGAACAAAGAAGTAGAAGCTGTGTACCTCAACCTTCAGGAATTACTCGAGGTTTATCTAATAGACATCAGTGTACAAAAATCACTGGGGCAACATCCATTAAGAAACGGGTCACCATCGGACGTTCTTCAGAGCTCGATGTTGGAACCGTTTCAATTTTTGATTTACATTAACACTGTAATAAGTAATATTTCAAAAGACACGCATAGATTTACTTGCAGATAATACATTATTATTTGCTTGGGGTCAAAATTAAAAAAAAAAAAACAATTTCAGAAGTGAGCGTAGAATTATATAATTCGGAAAAGCGGCTAGAAATTAAAAAAATCAACGAAAACGGGTAACCACATAGGTGTAAATATATCTGTTTGATAGTGTGCAAAAAATGAGGCAATTTAAACAGGTACATTTATTCAAATCATAGTTTTCTTTTTCTCATATTACAAAGGCTAAAGAGTATTGTTTTCCATGTTTTAGATGTTTATGAACCTCATTAAATGAGCTAATAAAAAATCAATTTTTTTATATTAAATTAAAATTTAAAGGAGCTCTGAATAGCTGGAAATGTATAAGCGATTTTAGATGTAAACAGTGAACAATTTTTATTTAAAGCTCTTCCATATTATATCAAATATACCCATAACACAAATGTTGCGTTTAAATACAACACTACAACTGTATATTTCGCAGTACCGTATTACCAAGGAACTTCCGATATCAAGTAGCTCTTACTCTAGCTCTTACCGTTCGAAAATCATATCGAAAAAATTGAAAAAATTGAAAATTGATCAATTTTCGGTGGAGTGAATTTCCGCCAATAAAAAAAGTTTTTTCTTGCATATCTAAACATACTCTACATGCATCCCTACCAAGTTTCTTCCTATTCTGAATTTGACACCTGGAGGCTTTCCTTATCAGTATTGCTAGAACTTGAGCAGGAAGTGGCAAATTTCATTTTGAACATGGGCGGCTGATCTCCACAGCGCGGTCCTGATGCAATCATACACTTGGTTGCATTAAATAAATACTTGTATGAACAAAGTATGTAGTTACGTTAAAATAGAATTTGTAGTAAATCCTTCCAACCAATAAAATTGCAAACTAACTGATGGCGTCTCAACAAGCCTTTGGGTAATAAGATATGATTTAAATTTAAAGATTTCCTGTGTGTTATGCAATTAACAGGCATTTTTATATGAGAAAATTAGAAAATTCGCCTTGAACGTATGTTGAAGACAAATGAAATTCCTGTTAAGTAACGAATACCAACAATAGGGTAAAGAATGAAGACTACAGAACAATTACAAAGTTTAAAAATGGAAAGAATTGTCGCAAATTCTTTTTCATATAATTTTATAGGTGTGACATCATCTTATTTTTGTAACAAAAATCTATTATTTTCTTTTTGCTTAATGTTATATTTTTAGTTATGAAATATTTTTTATAGTTAATATTCTGGAAGATGATGAACTCTGTGAGCGCCACCTCCAAGATTTATTGGACACGCAACGAAGATATCAGTGTTTTTCGTTTTATATTCTTTCAACCTTATTATTCACATCCACATCAAACTTGAGTTACCCGATGCTCTTTACTGGTATAGTTTTTGAGTTTAACAAAGTTGCTAATTTATTGACAAGTATATTCGTTGAGCAACATAATTGATGGACGGCGTTCATTATGCATAGAATTTTCTTCAACGATTGCTTAAAATAAATGGATTTTCCGTCAAACTACAGAAAAACAAATAGAGAAGAGGTATTAGACTCTTGTATTTATGACGTGACGTATACAGAACATTTTGTATTACCCTAACATTACTTTCCTACTGGGTACACTTAGTCATTTAGTTTGGAGAACTCATGATGTGTGCTAATGTTTCATTAAGCACTCAACTCTGCACTAACATAGTATGTATCCATTACTTACACTGCATGCAATTTTCGCCACATTCTAACTTTCTCGTACGTTAAACATAACACCTAGTACAAACGTACATATTCTCAATTTAACGTAATATTTCGCCCATTAGGGAACTATTACATCAAGTGCGACAAGAGTGCACATTCATATGGTGTTCTACGTAAGGTTGCTTGAAGCTACGTATACCACGCTTGATTTGTGACGTTGCCAAAGTACAAAATGTAATTAAATTCGAAATTCGTTCTACCAATGCCAAAGTTTAGAATACAATTCTCCCGATCTACGAGCTGTTATATTCAGATTAAATTAAAGAATTGAAATTAGGTCCAATTTTGGAAGAAACTACATTAGGCTAGGTGATTAGTATGCAATTTAACATCAAAGATTTCTTATCGCGGATTTCCGGCGAAATTGAAGTTGTGCAATTTTTACATAATGCTTATGGTAAACATATCAGTCTTTCACTGTTGTTTTTATACCTCGCATTTTTTTCTGTTGTTACATGGGGCAGGCGTTACCCCCACATTCAAACTATATACATACCTATGCGTTTCTTTCTTCTTTCTTTATACACTCTGAATATTAGCACAATGCTTTACTACGTATAGAGATAAAAAAAAAATCAGAGGATAAAGTTGGATAAGAAAAAGCTCAAAATTGTTTCTTGCGACATTGCGCTTAACAGCAACTGTCACTCTGTTAAATTACAATTCTAAAAAAACAAATTATTCTTGTTATAAAAGAAAACAAATAAAGTGAAGCAAATTTCACAGCTAATGGGAGCAGTTTAGTCTTGAAAGCATATTGATTTTGCCATGTACAGCGCTGTATCTTGCATTTGGAATTACACACGACCTTGCGCGATCCATACACTTCCGCGTTAAATTATTGCTTGCCGTTGCATCTTCTTCTTTAATTAAAAACTCCACGTATATTGGAAACCGTGTCAATCAACTTGCTCGCCGTTGGGCTAGCTTTAGATAGATGTTACACTGCTTGATTGATTTATGTCTCTCCTGCCATTCGCGTCCTACACAAAAGCAATAAATCCTGCAAATAAATACATATTGGATGCGAATCGTGTAGGTCACCTAGTCGACGATTATCTCTTCGATTTTGTAAATATTAAATATTTATAATACCAAAATGAAAGAATTCCAGCAGAAGCCGCTTCTATTCTAATGGCTAACGGCTATTAAAAAGAACGCAAAAAATTTGGTCGTAGTTGGTCATTTTCCACAAAAATTGGCTATTTTATACAACCATAAAGTAAAACTGAATGCTATTATGAACAGGCATAATTTTTGTTATTGTTAGTGTTCACCAGTTATACTTTTCTTGTTATGAAACGCTATAAACATATAAAGGAACACCGACCTAATGCAACTGGGTTATACGAGAGTAAGGTAAAATAAATGATCGGGTCCTTTTTTCTCACAAATTCTGTAATATGATAAAATTGCGACCGGTTTCGTGTCTACAAACACATCATCAGGCCAGCTAAAAAGTAAATTCCATATGATAGAACGAGAATTATAAAAAATAATAAAATTAGTTTGTATAGTTAGTTATTAGACAATTATAATTTAAGAATTATATTCAATTCGAATACTTGAGATTAAATAACAATATTTAAAACTACTTAAAATTATGTAAAATTAAATGTGAATTGCAAAAAAGGTATTCAAACGCGTGGTAAATGGAAAAGTACTTAAAAATTATTGAAATGTACACTATTACTCGTAAAGTCGAACATGTGGAAGACTACTATCCAAAATTAATAAAAATATAAGATAAAATACAAATAAAACACAAAACACAAACATTCTAAAATCAACTCCGGAGCTATAATAAAATCTTGTAATTCTAAATTCAATTGCGTTTTTTAAAGGATATACCAAGGAGAGCGTGCGCTCTTGCGGCCTTATGGGTCCAGAAATCAAGCTCTCAACCACTTTTCTTCTTTTTCTCATTTACTAATTTTAAATTAAATACATACGCAAGTAACAATAGTCAAAGGTGTCGCACTTCATAAGATCCCAAAGGAATATCGCGAAGCATTATCCTCTTTTTATAGAATCTATCCCGCTCCTAATATATAACTTACCCTATTAGACGCACCGTTTCCGAATCTTATAAAAAATTAATGGTATAAAATGGCTCTCACACACGTCGCTCTCTCCCTAGCGCGCCGCCGAGGAAGATTGCCAAAAACTGCCTCGAGCATAAAGAAAGCATTATGAGTGTAAAGATTTCCACAAGGTATAATAAAAGATTCAAATAAATACCATCCTTTACACCAGGGCCGTGAAACGGAGAACAAAAGCTCTAAGTAATGAAGGTAATATGTTGTTATTGAATTATTAAATACAGATTTGTTGTTTTCTGTTTGCATGTAATATGTCCGTTGTTTTGTTTTTGTAGTATCAAAATTTGGCGGTTAAAAGCTATTTTCCTTTCACAGAGCGGAGCAGTATTTTGACCAACTGTTACCAATCATCGGTTTTACAGATGATCAAAATGCTGCGGTCAAACTGCTCCGCTCTATGAAAGGAAAGCGGCTAAGGTCAAATTTAAAACAAAAAAATTTCTCAAATGACAACACTGTATACTTTTATCAATTAATCGCCAAACACTTTGGTTTATAGCTTAAAGCTTTCAGAAGATAAGCCGTTGAGAGCTGATCAACAATATTTATATCGTGCATCATTGGAGCAAATAAAAACAAAAGGTACCCACGGTAAGACTTCGGGGTAAAGTATCCGCGCGATGAGGGTCTGGAAACTTCTCAAGATTGGAACTAATTAAGTAGTAAGTAAATTGCATTTCCGACGAAAAGGTTACGAAAGGTCAGAGTGCACGTAACTTCATAATTTCCGTAAATATAGAAAATAATGGTGTTCGTAACGGGTGCAATTTCTCGAACTCACGATAAGCTTTAAGGCATAATGGGAGCTGCAAACAGATAAATTGCGAACGTAAAATCTTAGCGTAAGTTTACGTAGGTGTATATGGATGTAAGAATTAAAAATTCATTCTAGACGCTGCAGATTACTTTATAAATTAACTTAATTAAAATACGTTAAAGTGATGAATAATGTTAACTCATGATAGCACCCTATAAACAAAAAGTCTCATAGACAAAAATGTGTGAAATTAAGAGTATCTGACTCAAAGTTAGTCGTATATACACTGCATTTTTTATTTATACTTATTTTTATTATCTACTATATGTTTTCATTTAAATTAAAAATATATACATATATAGCAGATAAGTTTAGTTAATCATTGTTTCTTTTTTAAATTAGTAGACTTTATCAATGAGTAACCGCTAAATTAGCATGATTTGTTAGGAGATGTTAAGAGTAAAATAAAAACTATCAATATGAAGTCAGAAATCTTTACTTGTTCCTCTACTGGACAAGTTCTTACGTTTTAAGAAGAGACAGAAGCAACAACTGAAAACATATTTTTTTAACACTAAAAAAACAATAAATTAAAGCCCAAAGGAAACATTTATTGGCATCCCAATAACATTGACAACGTGTGTTAATGAATATCTTTCCCGATAGATGCGTTAAGCTTCGGAAGTATTTGATCCAGCTTCGCCATAACACATAATTATGTCCCTGTATTCTTCAAAAGTATCGAGAAGCATTTTTAAAAGCAATTTATTAAAACGACAAACAACAGAATCAAACTAAAACGTAATGAAGAACACGACAGACTTGAATAAATTATTACAATATTAATTTAATATGCGTCTTAATTTCATAGCCAACTACAACTGCTCAGTAAAATTCATAAATTTTAGTTCAATTATATCTTCATAATCGAAACAAATTAGAAAAAAAAAATTCTAACTAAACTAGAACTTCTAAGATCCTGTATTTTGGAAACGAAAGGCTTACGGACATTAGTGAATAAGACCTTTTCTATTATTTTATAGTTCTCCATCGCGTGGTACTATGCATTCAAATTTGTTCAATGTCACTTGGTATATTGTATCATTTATGTTATAATAATAATAATAATGGGGCTATACAAGCAGGCCAATGGGTTTTAATATTTTTATTTTAATATTAAAAATGAATTAAATCACAAAAATAATAATCATAGAAGAAAATAAATTCAAAAAAATATATATGTAATTTGTGTACCGTTTATCTACACTCCTATCTAAATATCTAAAAGCGCTTTCGTTGTTGAACTTCTCTACATAAATAAATAGTGATGTATGTAGATTAACTAATGAATGTTTTTTATTTTTTTTATTATTTAAAAAAAGACATCGGTGAAATTCATAAGATGTTCACAGGCAATGTAGAATATTTCACATAAATTACTGTTTACTAACTTAAAAGAAAAATACCTAGAATACTTAGAATGCAGTAATTTTATATTTGTTCACATTGTCACTACATTTTCTTAAATTTGAAGTTAAAATGTATCCCTTTTACCGCAAGAAGCTCAAATTTACATTGAAACATTTGTATGTACTACTTCTTGCTTCTTCAAATATTGCTTGAAGTCAACATATATTAAGCATAATATTAGTACCTGGCACTATACATATATTATGCAAATTTTCTGACCGGGATTTGATTTAAAAATTTCACACAATAAACTACTTATCCATACTTGGGGCAGAATGTATCCCTTACTCTGTCGATCCTAGTTGTTCAAAGATCGTGAACGACGAGCAATCAGTACGTGTTCTACGCATCAGTCAGCGTAAAATGACAGATCTAATAATTTTCGAAATGTCACCAATCGAATTTATTTACAAATATCATACCAACTTAATAAAAAAAAAACTATTCTTTCTGCAAACTAAACATACAAATTGTAAATGGGAATAAAAGGTTCATATAAACGATAGATATAAATTCAGAAATACTATTAGAGCCAAGAAAATACCTATAATGAAGATATATGCATTTTATACATCATAAAATTAACTTTATTTTATTATAAATGAACTGTGATATATGATGACTAATATATTGTATGCATATACTTAATTAACTAAATATATAAGAAAGGCTTATTGAGAGTGCAGTTCAAAGAGTAGAGAGACGGTACTCCTGCATTGTGCTGGCACCTATGTTTTAAAGGCAACATCTAGACTTGCAAATCAAGTGCTAGTTGAATGGGTTGCCTATTCGCACCGAGTAGATAATGATTAATGTAATGTCTACTTTAACGCAATTTTCCAGAAGCTTATTGTCAGAGTTTTGTAAAAAGTAAGATTTATTTTTGAATATTAATGATTAAATGGTGTACGTGTATTACGCTTTATTTCATAAATATAGTCCAAAATACTTGTTTCTGTAACCATCTTTATAATTGTGAAATCTGCATTACCGACTTTCCAGTAGCATCCGTTAGTGCTCAGCTAACATCTACGGTTATTTTAGGATCTGATTCGTAGATGGCGCCTATCAAATAGCAAAAATTAAAATTTAATTCATAGCGACACTATTAATTCTTATAATTCAATTTATTAATCATTTTTCAGAGATCATAAATTAATCAACACTTTATTTAAATCAGTTTATTTTTCTAAGCAAAACAAGTTACTTCCACAAACAGGACAAACAGTCTCTTTCTTATGTATACTGTTCTGATATCCAACTCCAAACTGTAGTATTGAACATTTCATGCAGGTGAAAGAATTCAAAATCTCTCTTCTATGTTGACGATGATAACTTATTGGATTTCCTTGTAAATTGTAACGCTGCTAAATAAACTGGGGTATCTACGAGATAGATTCAATTGTTGTGGATTCACTAGCTTATAGATTGTTTGAATATTTTCCATTAAATTATTGTAAATTACTAAAACCCATGAAATTGAAAAGAAATTAAGTGTGGAACCGCCATCCTGAAATAAAACAATGGGATGACTATTCCTAATTGCCTGCTGATATTCAAGTCCGGCATAAAAGCCGGTGTTTACCATTCAGACATAAATGGTAGAAATGAAATGGTAGAAAGAAGATCTTATGCCAAACTTTCCTACGAATTCTGTTATTGTAATCTATCACAACGAAAAAAGAGATCACGCTCTAACGAGTACTAGTGAGAAAGCTGGAATGATAGATTGGTTAACATAAACAAATATTGTCTGCGCTAATACAATGTTAAAGCCACGGCTGTATCAAATAATTAAACAAAATAAACATTGATATATAAGTTACAAGTTCGATTAAATTCTAGCGCGCAAAGGACACGTTTCCGCCATATCATCCGGACCTGAACCCTATAGAACTGATCTGAAGATTGGGAACAAAGCTGCAAACACATCGTCAATATCAAAAATAAATATTTACAATCAGAAACTCTAGTTGATGAAACCACAGAAAACTTAATTATTAATGTAAATAATGATAGTAGTATGTTATAATGCTCAAGTTTAATAAACCTGTTAAGGACTTAACATTTTATTTTTTGTTTTATTAATGTAACCATTTTTATTTATGTGAAAGTAATATTTTGTTTGTGTCTATTTTATGATAAATTGAATCTTTCCTTTGTTTTGCCTTGTATACATTTATATATTTCATATTTAGCATCATTTAAACTTTAACGTGTACGCATTCAATGTAAAAATACGTATAATTTCTTATAAAGTTCGCAAATATTCAAAATTCGTCAATGTTCTAATTAAAAATATCTTTAATAGTCGTTTATTATATCTGTTTGATGAAGCTCCTGCTAATTCATGTATCAGATCGAGCGCTAGGTAAAGAATGTCCGCCAGTTACCCCCGGTAACGTACAGTTACGTACAAGTTATCGAAACTTCGTCGGAAGTCGAACGTACGAACTACCATGACTGCCTGCCTTCTTTCTTTCGTTTGTGAGTCACGCAGCGCTCAGACCCGCACTATCGTTGGTTTCTGATTTTTCCGCTTATACATGGGGACAGCAGCTCGGAGCAAGATACTAGAGGTGGTGTATCAAATAAGTAGACAAAATAACGCGAGCGTCTGGGTAGCCGTGAGTTTTATAGCATCTTTTTGCGGTAGTGATCCGCCATTTGCTGCTGTCGCCTAACCAGACGCTCATGCTCCGGTAGGGTTTTGTGGTGGCCCTAGCGTTAGACACTGAATGTCCTGATACATTTGAATGCGTACACAAAGAAGGAACCGAATTGTGAAATCCATATAGTAAACAACACATAAGTATCGGCACCCTCCGCACCACACAATTTTAATTTATTATATAGTAATATAATAATTAGCCCGGGACGGCCGTTTCGAGGACACGAATGGTCCTCATCATCAACCAGGTTGTTTACCATACTACGCCACAGTCCTTGCTATCATTATTGAAATCCATATAGTATGCTATTTATGTATTTGAATTGATTTGAATTGTTTATTTAATAAATATATTTTGTATATCTACGTACTGTGTTTAATTTGCGATCAACTGATTAAGCGAATAAACACATCAGAATTACATATAAGCAATTGGTCCTTCCGCCTCACAAGAAAGATACACCGAAGCAGACGACTAGCGGCATTGTTCTTCAAACTAGGAGAACGTAACAAAACCAATTAAATAATATTCCTCCTTTGTTATTATCACCTTTAAGATTTCTTTAAAGACAAACAATTAAGGG
>LR736858.1:4631464-4783550 GCA_902654985.2 Oryctes borbonicus
AAGGGGATCCTATGCACTGTGAGTTATTGGGATTTGTTAAATGCTTATTCAGTCATTAAAATATCGTTATAAGAATTATATTTTGTTGCGGTAACGTTAATCAATAGTAAACATTTTGTCCGCAGACTTCCTATTCTCATAAAAGCATTTTATTAAATATTAACGTTGCATTATTAAATATTAACCGTACGCCAATGGTATAATGAAGTTTTATGGAGAGCCAATGCTACTGCTGCCCGAACTTACTCCCACCGCTCGCCATCACTCGTGGCGACTGCAATATCCAGTATTTAAGCTGTGGAAAGAATAAACATTCTTATAAAAAGAGCTAAAATATCACAAACATTATACAAAAAGTTTTTGTGGTCAATCACCACTTGGGGATTATAGCGAGTCTCTAAATATATTCCTGCTTTATTTTTGCAAATTTCAGTTTAATTTAAGCAAATACACAACAAAACTTATCAGTACGAAGATGCAACTTGTATTGGAAATTTTCTTGGAAGAATGGAGTAGAAAGTACTCCGGCATTTAAGATACATAATGTACATTATTGTTCTAGATTCATATCATCATCCCGTGAGCAAGTCACCAGTAAATAGCGCTAGAAATTTCTTCGACAAATAGGTGTAGCTTATCTTTGTGTTACGACATGACATGATTTGCAAAACCCATTATTTCTGCAATACGTACTTGAAAATTGGGCTTTATTATTATGTAACCCGCGAATGTCAAGGTTTCAATTGCGCACGCGAATTGTACCGCGAACAAAGCTCATTTAGTCCATATGAACTTATGAACCGAGGTAATCTATGTTATTTTATATGCATTATTTCTGGTAGTTCCATCGAACGGAATGTAGCTGAGCTATAGTTTCGCTAATGTTTAAATTCCAAAATTATAGATGACACTGTATTAATAGATACTAAATGGTCCGTTTATTTATATTTCCCGCCCATTCCGGTTACACGCTTTTAGTTTCGGGGCAAATGTGTTCCGGTTCGTATGTAACGAAATATTGATTGCTGTAATTTACTATTAAAACAAGTAAGTCTCGTTCTTGTTGAAGAGTGATAGAGTGCAATTTTTGCTTTTAGCGTGAATTCCTAGTGAGGTTTTATTTAAACTTTAGAACTCTATGTAGAATTCAAAAATTGACGTTTTTAACCTATATTTTGACCTTTGGAATGCAATACAATGGCATATCAAAATGAAAGAATAACTATATTGTATGGTTCTCAGACAGGCAATGCTCAAGATTTAGCTGAAAGGATTTGGCGTGAATCAAAGAAGTATTTCTTCACTGGTTCAGTGTTGTGTATGGACAATTATAACATTTTGGAACTAATAAGTGAGAAGTGTGTAGTTTTTGTATGTTCGACTACTGGTCAGGGTGAAGAACCGGATAACATGGAAAATTTTTGGAAATTCCTTCTTCGAAAAAACTTAGCCCGGGACTCGTTAGTAAATTTGAGGTTAAGTAATTGTTAGCTTATACTTTTCATGTATGTATCCAATCGCATTTAAAATTTAATTAAAAGATGATTAATTTAATAGATACGCTGTGCTAGGATTGGGTGATTCGAGCTATGTAAAATTTAATTTTGCTGCGAAGAGATTGAACAAAAGGTTATCACAGTTGGGCGCACAAATGATAATATCATTAGGTCTGGGTGATGATCAACACGACTTTGGATATGATGCAGTAGCCGATGTTTGGATTGAATCATTATGGTCTAATCTTCTAAAAATATTTCCGTTGCCTGAAGGAATATATCCTTTAAGTAGAAATTCTGCAATTACTCCAAGGTAAAACATCTTATTAAGAAAAAGAACATTGTGCTCATGTTGATATTAATGTTTAGGTGGAAAGTGTCATTAAGTACAAAAGCAGATTTGTTACTGGTAGAGAGCTACAATTCTATTTATGATTTGTCAAGGTTACCAGACGAGTTCTATGTCACCATAAAAGATAATATTAGGACAACAGCGCCACTACATTTCCAGGTAAAATTTCACAGACTATGGGAATTTGATCTATAGCTGTAACTTGCTTTCATTAAAGTTAAAGAGCTTTTTTATGTTGCTGGAATTTGAGAATAATCCTGCCACCAGTACATGTCTGTTGTCAAAAAATAGGCGTCACATCTAATCCTCTGTGCATAGATGTCTTCGAAGATACAAGTTGTATCCATACCACCTACAACCCGTTCAAATGAGAGTTAATTTTTTTCACTTGAGCATTACACCAAATTCAGAGTACTCATGACATTTTCCATAATGTTTTGTTTACCGATGAAGCTTGTTTCAATCAACAAGGAGTTTCCAATCACCACAACTTTCATTATCGGCACTATGACAGTCCTCATATTTTACTTGGGCAGAACCAACAAAGACCATTCGTGTCCTCGAAACGGCCGTCCCGGACTAATTATTATATTACTATATAATAAATTAAACTTGTGTGGTGCAGAGGGTGCCGATACTTATGTGTTGTTTAAAAAATAATGTATCGATTTATAAAATAATTAGGTAATTATCTTGTTATTTCAAAAACTCAATAGCAATTTTTGTTGTTAGGATGTACGGTTAATAAAATTTAAAACAAATGGAGAACATTATGGACCCGGTGATGTGCTATGTTTACGACCAAAAAATTTGCCAATACAAGTGCGCGAGCTACAAAAAGTGCTGAACGAAAACAACGTTAATATTAAGCCTGATTCTGTATTTGATATTGCCGAAGTAACTTCTGAAATTCCCATTCCTAGGCCACTGAAATACAAAGTGACCTTTCAACAGCTATGCGAAGAATATTTCGATTTGACGGCTATTCCCAGAAGGTATTTATATTGTTTCTTTTTAACAATTTTCTCTAAAAATTACGTAATTTTCAGATACACATTTAGTATATTAGCGCAATTGACGGACAGCGATTTGGAAAAAGAAAAATGTTTGGAGTTTACTACAGCTGAGGGACAGGAGGATCTCTATAGTTATTGCAATCGACCTAGGAGAAACATCGTAGAAGTTTTACGAGATTTTCCACATGCAACAAAAAATTTGAATGGGGAAATGTTGTTCGAAATATTAACGCCAATCAAACCAAGAGATTTCTCAATCGCAAGCAGTTATGCTAAGTATAGAAATGAAATACATATTTTGGTAGCGGTGGTTAAATATAAAACTAAATTGGTCACAGAGAGACTAGGACTCTGCTCGAATTACTTGGCAGACCTAAAAGTAGATGATAAGATTTCAGTATGGTTGAAGAGGGGTAGTTTCTCGTTCCCCAAGGATACTGTAAGTTATGATCTACGTCCAAATATACTGTGATGGGCAAAAGTCTACGAAATACATAAATATCTGCATTAATACTTGCAAGTAAGGAGGTAATATTAAAATACCGATATTTCCATTTTAGTCCTCATAATTAGTCACCTACAAGTATCGAATTTCCTAACAATACGTGCAATTTTACTGGAGATAATTAAGTATTTCCGGGTTTTTTTCCGTCACTGTATTTCATCTAACATTATGCTTTTATATCTATTTAGAATGATACGGTTATTATGGTGGGACCTGGAACAGGTTTGGCTCCATTCAGGAACTACATCCAAGAACGTGTGGCATACAATACTGCATCTGCACATAATTTAATTTTGTTCTTTGGTTGTCGAGGGAAGAATAATGATTTTCATTGCAGTGACGAACTCCTTGCTTTAGAAAAAGAAAACAAACTAAGATTAATATGCGCATTTTCAAGAGATCAGGAGAATAAAGTGTAAGTAATCATATCAGTTAGGAATGAATTTTATGTAAACATAATTTTTGAAAATGGCTTTTGTAAAGCATGCACTTCATTCATTAGAAAAATTTACTTCAAGTTTTGGAACATTCTGCATATATCAGTGTATTGCATGTTATCATTTTAATCAAAACGAACGGTAGAGTTTGTAATTTTGCCTTTATTACAGATACGTTCAACACAAACTACTAGAAGAAGCAAGCACTATTTGGAATGCTTTAAAAGATAAGAAAGCGTATATTTTTGTCGCTGGAAATTCGAAAAATATGCCACAAGAAGTTAGGAATGCTTTTGTAAGTACCTGTATCGAACAGGGTAATCTTAGCAAAGAGGAGGCGGAAAAGTTAATTCGAGAAATGGAAAGGACAAATAGGTATCAAACGGAAACATGGTTTTGATGATTGTCTTAGTACCTACACTTAAGTGAATTGTACAAAAACTGTTCATTGTTAAAAATCTCTAAAATGTAGAACTCTTTCTAACACAGAAAAGTTAGCATATAATGTGATACGATGTTAATTTATTAATTATTAGTAAAGTATTTGTTATTACTAGCGTTTTATTTTGCCGTAAAATCTGTTGACTTCTTTGGATTACACTTGATGACGTAGAATGCATCGTATATAATTCTATTTTTTATAGTATGGGTTAAATAAACGCAAGTTAGTTACCTTACGTATTTAAAATTGTATTTATTTACTTGTTGAAACATTAAACTTAATGGTAAAACATGGTCCCCTAAAAATTAGACAGAGTGGACGAAAATATGCTTTAAAGAGAGAAACAAAAAAAAGTTTTTAAGCTTCTTTATTTTTTTCTGCGATGTTTTGTTGCACGTGTTGTTAACCTTTTCAAGTATATGTATACAAAGACGTTTTTATATTTAGTTGGATACATACATTTTTTATTTAAACTTTTTTTGTTTTTTCTGTTTTTTTACCTTCATCTTCTTTTTGCTTCTTACACATAACACTGATGTGGATTACACTTTAAAAAAATTTAAAGTGTAATCCGCAGTGTTACATAGTGATTGTTTAGTATTGGGTTCATTGGGTTGTTCATATTTGGTGACGTTGTAATTTTCAAAATGGCGAGTGTACTATGTAAAATACTAACAACCTTCCTCACTGAATGCAAGTTAACTTGAGAGTCTTTTTTTTCCCAGGTGAGAAAAAAACTTCAATTAGAAACTAGAAGTCTTTGTTCCTCTTTGCTGTTCTATTATATTACTTTATACTTATGTAAAACGGTAGTTTTGTTGTAACGTTTTAGAATATATTTCGATAAGTTTTAACTGTTAACTTTGCAACGCTAACATTTTCATTAAATGCAATTTTTAGAAAAAATCGTTCTTATCCGTTGAAAAGTGTTCTGTTACAAATAAATCTATAGTTTTATACTTATCCAAAATTGATCAATTTGAACAAAATATTGCACCCTACATCCGGCAAGAATTTGTTCAATTTATAGAACTTAAAATTGGTTAATTTTCATCTTATTTCTAGTATTGACACACATATCTAAAAATTGATCAATATCTTGATGTATTAATTTCTTAATCTCTAAATAAATATTGAAACCAGTATAAGTTGGTTTGATATTTATGATTATCTTAAGAGAAAAATCCTATATAAAATATATATATATATATATATATATATATATATATATATATATTTCGAAAAGTAACTAGAATACTAAATCCTCACAATATATAAACTATACATAAACAGCTTAAGCTTTTCTCACACTATTAATAAGTTTGACAAACTATATTGATTAAACCAGATCAGTTTCTAATTTTTAGAGGCGTCTCTACTTCCATCATTGATGCGAATTCGTTTCTGATTACTTAAATTTTAAATGTAACAGGTGCGAATTGTTGTAAATCTTCAATTCAAATTTCTTGTAATTATAGTTTATCTACATTGTGTCATCCATAATATGTCTTGCACCCAAGGGATTTTTTTGAAACGTTAATAATTCAACGTAATAACAAAAGCGGACAAAATTTCAAGTTTGCTTAAACTTACTTGTAAAATCACTAAATAAGTTTAGTTTATCAAACTTTTTCATACTGTGGCAGGAACTTTGGTTACATACATAAATAATTGAACTTAAATACCTACGTATTTGCTACTACTATTAGCTTCTTCGACGGGTGTCAAAACTTGCTCGACGTTTCGCTGTTCAATTTAGTTACCATGAAGAAGCCGTCAGCATGAACGGTGAAACGTTGAGTGAATGTTTTGACACAGCAAAACTCGGAAGAAGTTAATAGCAGTAGCAGTTATACCGACCGTGAAAGCCTACGTAGTGTTATTTTCTATATATTTCTTGACGAAACTTATTATTAGTATTCATTTTTGTTTTCACTAAATCACTAGATGAACTCAAAAATCACTACAACTACTGAAAAATCACCAAATATATCAAATTTTTCGCTAATGTATTAGGATTCAATATGTTATACATATGTCTAAGATATCGACGTTGGAGTCTATACAAAGATATAACGATTTGGCTTATTAACTGGCACTCGATCTACAGAAAAGATATGTAACCCAACCCTTATAATCCCTTTGCGAGCAGAATGGTTCACAGGGACGTATTCGTACAAATTTAAATTGTAAACGGTGGATTATATTAATAAATTCTCTACTTCAGAAAATTCAATTTCTCCAAATACAACCCATTACCTCATTTACATAATTTCTCGGTCAGATAGTGGATTAGCCCCCTGTAATCCTTTTAAATCATCAAAAAATCGAATCGTCATTTCGATGGACATACTGTGTATAATAAAGAATCCGTTTTGGTTTCGTGAGTCTTTAGCATGTTATCCGAACACGCGCACAAGTGCCCCCGATGGATTGGAGGGATTGAGTGGTTCAGACATTTAGTAAAATGGCCGGTGTCGTTGAGTACTGTACAACTTGCCTGGCGTACAGAGAGACAGCGTTGTTAACCACGTGTTCACAATTTTTCGTGAATTAGTTGTAGGATTGCTTTAGATGTTAGGAAGACCGGTTGGGTGATATCGAAAGTACAGTTAACAACATTATCGTCTACATCTCGCAATAAGGTAGGTGAAAGAAAGCGACAAAGAAATAATCGATTTCGCCTATAGCACCACACGTGTTCCCGCCGAATAACGACCAACCCAATAATGCAGCAGATGACGATAATCATTTATAAATAAATTGCTAAGTAAATTATTTATAAATGCTTTAAGATAACTACATAAATTACAAATTTCTGGATTTATTTTCTATCTAGGATAACTCCGATTTTTAACAATTTACGTGTTTTGCATTGTATTAATCCAAAATTAAATATTTTCTTATTTAGCTAAACTAAGGTAACTACTTCCGAATTTGAGCTTTTCTTCCGTGAAATTAGTAATTTCGAGATATAAATTAAATGAAATCTATTTCAAATGGTCAATTTTGTACGTTTTTTGTGTTACACATTAAAAATTATATTTGCAAAAACACAATAGGATGAATGAATAGGAATTGCATATAATGTAGGTATATACACCTGGCTTTTACGCAAAAGCTTTGAGTGTTAATTGGAAGTTTAAGTGTTTATATTGAATATACGATGAGCGGTTTTATAAAGTACTACTTTAACAGCTTATCTGTCGCGAGTGTAATTTCGCAAAGAGGATGACGGTGTAAAGAAACAACAATAAAAGCCGATATCTATGTGTAATCATTTGAGATTTTTTTGATATAAAAATTTAATCGAAAGAGTAAATCTAGCGTTCTGCATATGACATGTGATATTTAAAACTAACATTATTTATTACCAAAGGTCGTTTGTTGATAGTATATATACGTGGGGAACCGTAAAATTTTGCGGAATTGACCACTAGAGGGCACTTACCGTATATTATCTTTTTCTGTCAATGGTGTTTATAATACTGTTATTAGCGCTTCAAAGAAATTTAGTGAAAAAATCGACATTTCTGCCTTTGGTGATGAAGCACCATCTAAAACCATAGTTTATGACTGGTTTGCAGAATTTAAGTGTGGACTAGTGTACTAGTGTCAGTGACAAATTTCGTGAAGGTCGTCCATCAACTGCTGTTGTTCCGGCAAACATTAATACTGTGCGAGAAATGGTTGAAGCGAATCGACACGTGATATGTCAAGAGATAGAAGCATCTTTGGGGATTGGTAAAAATCAAACACAAACGATTTTACATGAGGATTTAGTAGTGAAGAAACTTTGTGGTTGTTGGATTCCACACAATTTAACCAAAGCTCCAGAAATGGCTCGTGTAAGTTGGTGCAAAAAAATGCTTCAAAAATTCAACCGCGGTGCTTCTACCAACGTATATCGTAACAGGTGACGAAACCTGGATATATTCATACGAATCAGAAACAAAACAACAATTCACTGTTTGGGTGTTCCAAAGTGAACCAGAACCAACAAACTTGCTTTTTTCGTCCGAGGCCCTGTTGGTATCGTTGCTCTTGAGGTTCAAAAAAACCCTGATTGGTATCAACAATTTGTTTGCGTTAAGTCCTTTACCACGACAACGCCAACTCTCACACAGCACATTGAACAGTCGATTATTAAGGAGAACAACTTTGAATTAATGACCCATTGTCCGTATTCGCCTTACTTAGCACCTAATGACTTTTTCCTGCTCCCTTTTGGTAAAAATCGAATTGCGTCGCGAGCCATTTTCGACACCGGAAGATGCCGTTGAAGCATTTAAAATACATATTTTTGAAATATCCACTTCAGATTGAAATAAATGTTTCTTTGAATGCAAATGTGCTTAAAACTTAAAGTTGAATATTAATAAAGTTTTTTTTTTTCGATAAAATATCTGTTTTTGTTTAGTGCCGAGCATAATGACTGCATTTTCAAGTCGATAAAAGTAAAGGAATCAAGTCGAATTCGCTTTCGAATCTTTCTCTTGCCGAATTTTCGATTGCACCGCAATTCATATTCATATACAATAGCACAAAAGCAAATCTGGACGATATGCAGTAAACCTGAATGAAGGTGTGCCTTGTTCACATACATACTACTTCGTCGCTTGCCAGCCGTCTAAGTTTACTTTTGCCCCGTCGTAGATAAATATCATTGTGATGTAATCGAGAATCGGTAAGGGGAAGATTCGAATGCGAATTCGACTTCGCATATGTTTACTTCTATGGACTTCAAAATGCCCAGCGCAGCTGGTACATAACTGACGGATCCTTTTTTTATAAGGAAGTTGTGCTACAGTACACATTTTCTTAAATATCTTAAAAAGTATTAATTTTAGATGCTAAGTTTTCAAAATTTTCCAATTTATACTCTTTCGTATATGCAGTTCCCAGTAAGACACGCTGTACATACATATATAATAAATAATATATAATTCAAGCCTCAACATGAAGTGAAAAATACTTCATGTTGAGGCTTGAAACTGTTCAGACTACCCTTGTATATTACAACGAAAGCATGATTGTAATTAATGAAATCAGTTCTTGATGACTTTTTAACTGAAAACATGGAAAGAATGATGTATAACTTTACAATTGCTTACGGAAAATGTTAATCTGTTAATGGGGTGGTGCAAAATGTCATTCTCGTTTTGATTGTACTCTTATTAGTATGCTAGGTAAGTTCAGAAATCCATTGCGAGTATCGTAGTCGGTTAATACAGTCGAAATTTTATTATCTCGTAACTGTAAAAATTGTCAATTTGCTACGACGACCAAGCAATTCCCAGATCAGGGCGCTGCATCCTACGGAGAACGTGTAATTTACTATATTAGCATAAATAAATATTCTCAAACCCACATCTATTGAATTTATTCAAAAACAAACAGTATATCGTGATAAAGTCAATCAATACAAGTGTGTTTATAATTGTTCATACCTAGAAAGATAAGTCGATAACCATTAAACTTTTACAGTATGATATAATCGAAAAGTTTATTGTTTATATAATAATGGTTATTTGAGATGAAGAGACACAACACTTTGTTACTTGCATTATTTTATTAAAACTTTTCTTAGGGTTGAAATGTATGGTTTGTTGCAGAGCTTTTACTCCAACTAGTTTTAGACTTAAGCTGAACAGCCTGAACTACAAAGTGGTCATATATTTATAATGAGTTTTTTAGAATAAATTCAAAGTCTAACTCGGAATACAAGGAAAGTAATCTAATATCCATTTAATTCTAAGAACAGAGATTTAATGAATATGGACAAATAGTTCGGACGATAGTGGTACATATTGAATATAAGCAAACAAATCTGCAAGAGAATAACAAGTAAATAAACTGTTGACAATACAAATGAATATTTAGATGCATTATTTAGTAAAGGATAAGTAAGAACAACAAAGAACGATTGTAGCTCCAAACAAACATAAAAGAATAATTATACAAGGTACATTACAATATATGTATGTTTTGCATATATAGCGGCTGACATTAAGAAAAACTATTACTATATACTCATGTCCGTAAGTCTTTCAATATCCTGTAAGTTTGAAACATTTTTTTTTGAAAATTTATTTTTCTTCGATAGCTCGTAACAACGACATAACAAAGAAAAACAATGATTAAATTAAAAAAATATATAAGGTACTTCGTTCTAAAGGAGGTGTTCGAATTGATGGCGTTGTTCTTGGATACACTTTTCCGATCTTTGTGTCAATGATGTTTGATGCATGCCTGTTCCATAATTGCTCTTCATTCTTTAGTTTTACAGCATAGACTTTTCCATACCTCCAAAATGAAAATCGAGGGGAGTCGGAACTGGCCATGGTATAGCCCCGCACGATCAATCCACCTATTTCCAAATCGTTTCAAGTTAGAAACATGTTAGTCTTGGGTAGAAATAAAAAAGTACTATATTAATGTTTTTGAAGAACTATTGGGTAAAATCGGCGGTGAACTTTTATATCGGTATTCTAAAAATATTTCAAATCAATAACCCGAAAAGTTATATACAAGCTCCTAGTTATAAAAAAACATATCTCATCATTTTTGGAAAATCAATCTTTAAGAGGGTAAGTTTAGGGTGAACAATTTTGTGTGAGCAAGTTCCGAAATTCGTTCTCTAACCAGAAGCCTAAGTACCCAATTTCATCTTTGTAAACTGAAAAATAACTCCCAAAGAAGGTTTTCTTATTTTACACCTTTAAGGGCAAGATTTTCAAAAATTGTTGCGGATCTACTACATGTACTGTCCAAATTTCCTGTTTGTGATTTCAATAGTTTCTAGTATGCGTTGATGATCAATCAGGGTTTCTTTTTTTTACTTAAATCCGGATTTCTACGAGTTGAAATTTATCTATCTAACACCCGTGTAGCTGGATTATTTAATGAAGGTGACAACGCCAGTTTACACTCTTTTAGACGTTTAGCCAAGCACATTTTACACCTAACTTTAAACGAAAGGTGACTCCTTTCCATTACCACCACATATTTCCACTCCTGACTCTTTTCCATTACCCTACTTTTAATCAGCGCAATATTCATGCAATATCCCTCAAATTTAATAGACCCCAGCAGTCCTCGTACTTATTGCAAAGAGTTCTCATCTAGTTAATGCTTACCGCTACGCTAAATTGCACAATTACATACCTTATTGTCCTTGCTAGGATTGTTACGGCACTTATTTTCTTACCGAGGATGTTTCAATTTATCTTTTGTATGTTATGCACCTTTTCGTTACATACAAAGTATGTCAAAAAGTATGCACCATATATTAAATTGTAGTAATGCAGAAAGTTTGAGAACCTTTGAGATAGGAGGCCGCGGTTTTATATTAGAGTGTAGCTGTTAATTCTGAACAACTTTTCTTAATAAGTTTTTTAATTTTGAAACGAACGACTCATATTTCTGACTATTTCTAAAAAGAAAAGTATTAATTGCATTTAGAAAATGAAAAGGTAAAGAAGAAACTACTCTTGGGAGACAGCTACTTCCAATGTTAGCTGCGAACGATAGTGTAATTCATTCGCCAACAATAGAACCATTAATCATCTGGGTGACGTATATGTAAAAATTAAAAGTACTCTGTACTCCATTTTTGTTATCTCAAAAAAAGACGTCTATTGTATTCTTAAGATATATCAGCATGGAAATAACTCTGCTATGACGGTTAAAATCAATTGTCTAGTCATCATCGATTTATCATCCTGCGTATGTACCATCAAGAATTGCTGCGTTATCACTGCCTAAGATAATTACAATACAATACAATCAATAAGAACATATCGCCACTATCGCTTCTCTACTCTAACTTGATACTTATTTGAGATATGTCAAATGAACCCAAAAGAATACTAATAGATGAGAATATGTAGCCATTTATTTTAGAGAAAGAGTTATTTATAAGTGTGCTAATACAATAACATATCATAAAGTCCTAATTATTATTCAAGTACGCACAATGCAATAAATACCAATATCAAGAAATCACAAATCACACAATGGCATTATGCTACGATAATAGGAGAACTCTGTTGAAGATGTAATCGAGGGTATTTGTATATTTATTTCCTTTATTAGTTAGTTTCCCTTCATCTTCATGTGTTTAATATCAGTGGATAAAATTTAGTGTGCGTTTACGAGAAAGTGTATTTGCGCCGACCAAGGAATCTGTGTTATCGATTGAAACCCGATCATCGACTATTAGCCATCCCAAAATTGGCAAAAGTAGCATAGACATCGATAAAGAATTAAAATTAGAGAAATAGAAGAACAGTTGACTACAACATTAACAAAATTTAGCATAACGGGTACTTTGTTAAATAAAAAAAGAACTGGAAGGCCCAATCGAACAACACCAGCCGAGGTAGGAATAGTAATATGGAACAAACGAGATAGAAAAAGAACAGCACTGCAAAAACCTGTAAGCGTTAAAAGCAGCCGGATTGCATGCAAGAATCGCTGTACGGAAACCGCTTTTACGGAAACAAAAATAAACAAATATGGTTAAATTAATTCCAATTATTCGGATCTGGATTATACGGGGATACTGTGAGAAGTACCAAAGTTCGTGATATCGTGTTAGTAGACCGCTGGATTCTTCACCGATGCCAGCTGTTTTAACTGCATTATTAGCATTATATTTTGGTTATATGTATTAATGCATCATGTCAAGCAAGAGAAATCATTTACATGTGCAGCTACCTGCAACACTCAGGTGCGGCGCTCTCTGTAGTTCAGCAGTCCAGGAACTGATCGGGAGTTGATCGGAGAACTGTATCCGCATTTTGTCGTTGCTTTCTAAACGATAGGTGTATCTTTTCGATTCTGGGTGGTACCAAGAGACATACCTGAGAGTGATATAAGTCAAGAGAGAAACATGTCCGTTGGTTAACGTTCCCTCTCCTGACACTGCTTTTGCCGTAAGTGATTCCACCAATACAATGCGTAGCTCTATTAGCAGCATTATTATGTTTAGGCATCTTTTAGTGTATTTGGTTATAAATTATTATGGTTTTAATAATATTCGGCTTTTATTGATATATTTATTAATGTTTTTTTTTTTGAAAGCACTTCATTGCAGCTCTTATAATTTACAGATATTCTCTTCACAATGAGCCAATTTTTGTGAGAATCGGTTGACATTCACTAAGTTATACTGACTTTTATGTGATAAAAAGTACCACTTTATAACAAACGCAATTATAAAGTATCATTAACCAAACTTATTAATCATCAGCATAACAATGTCGTCATTTTGCGGCAACTTGGGAGTCTCGAAAATATTTTTAAAAATGTTTGTATGAGCACATTTACATACAGTTAGCGAGATATGGCCAGCCGCAACCAGGGAAAAAATACACTACTCACGGACAAGCTTCTGCCGGGTGAGCAGAAACATGTCTGTGCGTTACTCCAGTGCAGGAAATAGAAAAATATTCTTGTTTATATAATTACAAATAGTCTTTTTACATAAAAAAAAAAGGTCAGGGTGACCCTGAAAGCGGTTTTGCTTTTTACTTGGCTTTAAATACAAAACACCAGCTACTACATCCTCAACAGACGACGATATCATCAAAACTGTTTTTGGTTATACAGATGGACGTAGAAGTACGTGACTGATTTCATGGAACTAATTTCATACAACTGCTCGAATGCTTTTATTTGTACACTAATGCATGGTACAGGTTTAAATCTTGTTTAAACGTATGACAATATAAACAAACAAATAAAATAAATATTATGCTTCTGAAGCTTGCTTTATTGTTGTAATCGTTTTCTCTTGAATGATTTATGTAGATGGTTCTCATTTAAGATGAAAATAATCGGCTGCTGCCAAGTTTCATACTTGTTGATGTACGTATACGCTAGAGGTCACAATCTTTCAGATTGTTCACATTCATTTGAAAACAAGTTTTCTTGTAGTTATAAATATGTATTTGTCATACATCATCTTACTTCCTATATTTGCAGTACTGTTTTAATAAGTTTCCAATCAGCATTAACAAAAAAATCAACCGTTGCGACCTATACGACAATCGACCTGATTTTATAAATACTTTATGCTTTTGTAGGAAGCGATTGGAAATGTCATGCTATTTTTAAAAATAAAATGGGGCATTAATAGCTAGGGAATCAAAAGTGAGGTAGATTCCGAGACTACTTAAATTACATGTTTGTCATTCCATTGTCTTGCATTCATTGACTTCTATCGACTTCATCATTATGTTCAACGCTAATATTTATTCAAATTAATTTCCATTGACGTTAGTACGCTTATTGTAACGTTCTAGAAGTTTTCCAAAATAGTCAACAAATAGTGTTCAATTTGGCGGTTACATATTTCTGAATATTTTCTACGTCTTGAAATCGTTTCTCGTAGAGGACAGTTTTCACTTCACAAAATCCGCTGGTGTTCAATTCGGTGAATAGGATGAGTGATTAATCTGAACAACTCCTTATTTTGTGAGAAATGCCTTCACAACTAGCGAACAATGTGATGCTGCATTGTGATGTAACAAGAACCAACTACGCTTTTCTATAATTGTGGTAGCGCTCTACAAACTCTTTATGGATTACTACCTGTCTGACTAAACACGTAATCAGCATGGTTTTTGATTCTGGATTTTTGCAAACGAAACTTTTTGGGTTTTTGGTGATGATTTTCCAGTCCATTGTTTTTCCAACCGACTGCATACAGGTGGTGTTTTTCTAAGGACGCTTCGTTTCAGGATCATAAAACATCCATGATTCATCCACAAGTGTCAATACAATTAAGAAAATTGTCGCACGAATTCCAAACAAAGCTTTCGCACTCTGTTCAATTGTTCTCTGCTCATCCGTAACATTGTGTGGCACGAACTTTGTACAAACCTTCCTCTTCCCCAGATCTTCTTGTAAAATTTGACCGAATCGCCACTTTATTCATGTTTAACTCTTTGTCATCATTCGAAGGGTCATTTGTCGATTTCGCGCCATAAGTTTATACACTTTTGCGATCGAATCTGCATTTCGACAAACCCGACGGACGAGATCTTTAGATCTCGTTAGTTCCTGTTACAGTTTTACATAATTTACAGCAAGATTTAATATTTACCGTTGCCCCATTACGACTGAGAGTAACACGAGGTTCGCGCTAGCGTCCTAATCATCGTACTAGCGGCTGTCCTATCTTCACTAGATCAACATCTATTGATGAGACTGAATTATTACATGCTGTACATGTAGTGCACTACATAATAGAGTTACTCACTTGGCCTTTTTAGACTATATTGTCATAAATGAATAATTTTGTTGAAATCGTGGTACAATTCTGTAGCTTAATGATTGTTGTTTATCTTCGGTGTTAATTTTTCTTGTCCTAAAGGTAATATGTTGTAGAATATTTAATATACACGTTAATATAGGCACATTTCTCTTTCATTTTTTATTTAATCTGCTATACGATAAAGATCATATTCGTGTTGAATTACGCTAAGAAACTGGTCAAAATGTCCTTTATTGCTGGAACTACTAGCGCAGATTATCTGTGAATTTTGAAAGATGCCAAGTGGATAATTACCAACAAATATTTTTCTATTAACAATAAATGTTCAACGTTTTGCCCATTTACTTCTATGTATTTTTGAAGACAAAGAATGATTTCATGTTGCACAAAGTTAATGACATTTTCCAAAAAACTGGAAGTAGCACTCTTTTGATATAGGTGAAAATATGGCAATATAAATTTGCTAGTAAACACTAAAGAATCGGCTTACTACGTACCTTACAAATTATTTGATTAATTTGGAACAATTGTTTCGGGAATTCGTGGTCTCTCGTTGTCTATGGAAAGGAAACCAACACTGATGGCAGATTCTACTACGCACAATAAAAATAGCCGCGGTTAGTTCTTAATTAATTTATTGGTCAAATTGCCATTGAATAAAAATAGATATAATAAAGAGCATGAATTTATAAAAAATGTGGGCAATTCCAACGGTTACTCTTCTGCAGATGTTGATCGCATCCGTAAGAAAGGCATTACGTAAGAAATTCCACGACCTTAATTTCGGCAAAAACCAGCGATAAGAAATTTGTGAAACGTCTCTTTCACGGAATATGGAGAGGTATTCGTAAAATGTTTATGAGGCAATATATGAACGCGCGTTTCATTTCGCAAAATACACTCAGAAACCTTCTAGGAAATATGATTCAGAGAACATTTAGATCATTACCGCTACGGAAGAATCGAATCGTCAAGTGTAGCACAACACATAAACGAAACCCGGTATTTTTTTACCTATCACCTCCTTAAATAATTATCGTCGAACGACCGAGTGATGTGAGAAAAAGATGTTAGTTCTAACATGCCTTGTTCTATCCGTACCCTAAAAGATATTTACGTATAAATGGTTTCGTAAGCATTTAATTCTCCCGGCGAAATTACGTGCTTAATTAATTGGAGGTTTTCTAATTTTATAAAATTGGATACGTTAAAATTAATTAACTTTTATGTTTGGTTAACGTAAGTGTGAATAATTAATTAATCGTGTTAACTGTAAAAAACCCCTTAGGTTTTGGTACTTTATTTAATTGGAAGGACAAATAAAACATAACTAGGTATCATATTTCGTATTTTTGTTAGCTTGAACAACCAACACGTACCTGTGACTTCTATATAGGTATACGTAGATGCGATTTGTATCTGATTGATAGAAGCCTACGGTTCTTAGGTAAACGACTACAGTGATGACGATTTTTTAGAGGGCGCTATTTACTAATCCAGGAGTTTCCTAAGTGTGCACCGCCACGTAAGAGTAAACAAAGGCGTCGCGAGGCATTCCTGCAAAACGCGGGCAAACATACCGGTCTGAAATATCCTAGAATGAACACTTCGAAACGGTTGCGAAGCTAAGTGAACTTTCTAGAACATCTATATTAGATTGTTCCCGTAGCTTGAAGCACTTTCGAGAAAGACATAAAAACATGAATTCGAAGCACACAGAATATTCCAAAAAAGTATGAAACTTTTGTGAAGTTCATAGAACTTTCTAGTTGACTTATATAGCATTGTTGAAGTGTCGTGAAAGTCTTAAGTTGGTGGGTCGGCTAGTATAAATACGGCACCACATCGGCGAACCAGTTCAGTTCCTAAATAACAATCGAAGAGTAAACATTGAGAAGAAAAGTGAACGGTTTCAAGACGCCCAAGGAACACCTCTCAAAGCACACTGACCGGTTTGCAAAGTATTTTGAGACAATGTCGAGAAATTTGCGTGGATCCAAGGTCCCTCTCGTGCTTAAGCTCCACCAGAATTCACTGCGACAACAGCCTGAAGACAAAGTTTGCTTCTTCCGATTTAATGGAGTTTTTGATACCAATCAGAAATGAACTCTGAATTCAACAGCTGGAAGGATCCTAATTACCTTTGCAACAACCTATTTATGCAAAGTCGTAATAAAAACCAAATATCACTCAAAAATTGATGTGATGCGAGAAATGAGAATGGCAATGTCAAACTTTGTTCCGCGTTTTGAAAAAATGTGTGGCCATCGGCAACCCCATCCGTCGCATTAACTTACTTGTCCAAAGTTGTTTTCATAATTTATTTCATTTTTTTTGTATCTTATCTTTTACTTTCATGGTTCTTATGATTTAATTTGAATAAAAGTGAGCGTTATATTGTTGTGAGATTTATCTTAAGAGTTGTTTTCATTTCTTTACATGATTAATTTTACTGTACTCATATATTGACAAGGGCCCCGGGACAAAATATTAAACCTGTAAGTGCGCCACGGACTGATTAAGTTTTTCTTTTTAAATTTTTTGACTTGTTGATGTACTTTCTTTTGATCAATTCTGTTATATATACGGATTAATAAAATAATTCTAAAAACCCGTTAAGCTTCTGACTTATACTGACTGAGTTCTACCTGTTAGGATTCCTAATATTACAATTCTTCCATCTCTTTAATAATTTTTTCTATTGGGATCCATTTTGTGCTGCATTCTTAGAATCGGTTATCTCCAGATCTTCCAAAGCATCTAGCCATTTCTTCTCTAGTGTCCTCCCTCATCGTCCTTGTCTTTCCAGCAATACTCTCTTCACTTGTCTGCTCTGACATTCTACCAACATGTCTTAACCACCTCAATTTTGTACTTTGATATGATGCACTGTACAGCCGTGCTTAGTTCTTTTATCCATTTATTTGTTCTTCGTCTCTGTATTTCTCTCCCACACTTTCAATTCATTTAATTTCTTTTGTTAGGTTTTAGATTTCACATCCATATATTCTTATTTCTGCTGTTTAGATATTTCTCGTGTCTTCGAATCGAAAGACTTACTTCAATTGCTCATTTATTTATCTAATTCGTGTTTTGCTGCAATTGACGGTCTTCCCTATATTTAAACTTCGAGATTTCCTTCGAAATTATATACGTATCCTTGCAGCTTCTTCCAATTCATAAAATGTATTTTCTATTTCTTTTTTACAGGAAATTTCAAAGTTTTTAGAATATTGTATTGAGAACCAAATTCTAATTCTCCGATTTTTTTAATTCACATATTTTATGCAATAGGAATATACATCTCTTACAGCAAATGCTGAAGTGGTATACAAGCATGTCTTTGCTATATCAGTAATCCGTCACATTCCTGAAATACTTGTAAAAGTAAACCTAAGGCAACAAATTTTAATTATGGAAATCGCTCGAAATCCATATTACGACGAGCATACATTCTGCAAATCGATGGAATATTTGACATACTTGTGACTTACCGTGGAGATGGACCTCACGAGAGGAGGTTTGATAATGATGATCCTTTGTAGGTACAGAATGCCGAAGATTCCGGAAATAACCTGCACCACATATACCGTATATTCCGACGACAAATACTAGCCGAGATTATACGTGTTTAAACATACTGCAATCGACTACTAAATTTTTGTGTGAAACATTTGATCTATGAAATAACCTTGTACCGTTTTAATCTTCAAATATTTCATAAGATAATCTTCAGTTCCATGGACGTAATTCCACCTTATATAATAAAATTCCATCGGTTTTGAATGGGAAATAAAAAAAATCGTCACATAGGTGTCTAATAGGAAGTACATCATCAATTTTATTATTTGGACAATCGACGGGGTCATTTCATCTTGTATATCATCTAATAAAGCGCTAAATTGAAGTAATCCGACCGCAGTTAACATGCCCTGTCGAAAGGTCGTATGCGTAGCGTTCTTTAATTGAATAAGCTTGTGTGAAACGGTAGCGACAAAAGGAACGCCGCACGTCAAAGATCACGTTCGCTGATCATGTTTATCTTTATGACTTATGCATTAACTCAATTAAAATTTGTTTGGACGAATGTATTTCTCAATGCTTAATCGAAAATTACGTCAAGGTTCTTGCTAGAAGTGAAGAACCCCCCATTACATGTATAATTTCCTTTACTGTCAAATTGTTAATTGAACACTTAATTTTATTGCAATGATATAAATTAACAAGTATATGTATGTAATGCAGAATTACCAACACTCCCACTAATTTTTCAGATTCATATTATGGCAATGTGAATTGTGTTGTTTCTTATCCAGATCTTTGTTTGGCGAATATATTTTTCACCATGTTTCAGGTGCGAACATAGGGATTTAACACGTAATATAACCGGTATAAGACTTCTACGATCGAACCACCAGCTCGCAAAGTGTGCCGATGAGCCGTAAACGGCGAAACGCGTTAGGTAGCGGCACCGGTAGTTTAGTATTACTAATTATTCATTTAGAAAGTTTTGTGCTTCCATATTAAGTGAGTTATTGAAGCACAAAATTTTCTTTCGCGATACAAAATTAATGCGCATGCGAAATTTCAAAATCTGGGGGTGGCGAGGTTGGATATGTCCTGCCCGAAATTCAAAACGTTTAACTGGCTTAATATGAAAGCACAAAATTTTCTTTTTTGCTGTACAAAGCAACACAGAACACAAAATTTTAAAATGCCGACGTGTCGGGGCTGACATGTCTCTAGCCTTGCCAATTAAAGCACGAAATGTTCTTTTGGCGGCACAAAACTGCACATATAGCGTATAGGAAATTTCAAAATCCGGAGGTGGCGGGATAGCCTTACGATCGTCGCAATAAATGACTGCTTTTTCGCTATCAAAAATTTCTTCCTCAAAGTTTTTGTTTTGTTGTTTTGTTTATATGCCTGGAGCCTCATTTTAATCTCTCGTTTTAAATGCTCTTTAACATTTGTCGTAAATAGTTTATCATGTAAAAAAATTGCAAAAAAAATATTTTTGATTATATCTGTGAAAAATTCAGAATGTGGACCACGAAATATTGCTGTCTAAGAAATTGGATGCGTTGATGTTTCTTCATAGATAACTGGTACTATATGAGAGGATTTCCCAAAACGCTTATCCATACGTTTTATCCAAAACGATGTTATAGTCTACTTGTTCTATTTGGTTTTTGGAATTCTGTACTGCGTTTTGCGGTTAAAAATTCCAGGATTGGTAAATGTTGATTCATCTGAGCAGATAATTCTGTTTACCTTCTAATCTTCCCACTAACTAGTTGCAATTCTCCAATCGTCTTAAATTAGCACCAGGCTATGACTAACATGGACCTTGGTTTGTTTATTTCGATGTAAAGTTTTCGATACTCGAATCTGGAGTAAAGAACACTCTGATATCACTTCGCGTGCGATGTTGTGTATTGTTTATCTAGAAAATACAAGATTTACATAAACTTTGCGAAAACATACCTTTTCTAAAATATTCTTGGCAAACGATCCATTTCGGGCTAAGATTTTGGATCTACGATGTGCCCGTTCTCGTTCTGGATAGAAATGTAATTGGAGTACATTTTTCTATTACGAATGAACAATTTAAATTTCATGGCTGCCTTATTTAGATCTAAAATGTCTTCTTTGTCAATTAAAGCATGCTATAGAAAAGACGTTGTATATGGTTGAAATCGAAAGAAAATACACTGATGGGCAGAAGGAACCAAAATATCACAAAAATTTCAAGTACACCGTTAGATAAAGGATCGAAAATGACCCTAAGAAAGTGCTGGAAACTTATTAATAACAAGATAAGAATGGTGTTGATTGATCGCATTATAATAGCCTCACCAGAAATCCAAAGTAAATAGCGTTATCTTATTATTTTATTATTATCCTCTTCCACATCCATATATCTGCAAATGTAATTAATTTAAGGTAGCCATTAAAACTCTGTCGAATATTGGTTGTATACCTTTAAGTTTAAAGCGGTTTTCGTATATCAATAGGGTTGTACAGACAGTTTTATGTTTTGTCTCTCCCTGGACTAAACTTTCTACCACTCGTAGCCGTGCGGTTGGATTATTGTAGAATTCCCATGTAGATTTTATTATTCCCATTTTAGTTTATGGTGGGTATTCCCAATAAACGGGGGTTTGTGCTTTTAATTGCTGACGTACTTGGCCTTGCCACGCGGAAGATAGTATTGATATTTAATCGTTGCATCGGGGGGAGACAAAACATAAATCGGCCACTGTACATGCAGATCGATAGACAAAATTACAGAACATCGCCTATCAAACCAAATGCGAAATGACGTCAACGATGAACTCACTTATTGCTAAACGAAAATCAATTTAAGAGGTTTTCTTATTGGGCGTAGTATCACCCTTCATCTTTGAACTACATTCAGGTAAATATGTATGTATTCCTATACTTGTGAGCGAATATGAGTTTTATTCCTCGAACTACGTCCTCGAAATATTAAAAATAAATATTTTTATGATATTCGCAATGCCCCAAAATTTTTTAAACAATGGTTCATAAATATAATACGGCAAACATTCCATTCATATGTGCGTAGGTATGTAACGAAATGGCAAATTACGTATTAAGCTGACGTAAAGTAGTAAGGTAATATTCAATTAGCATCAATTTACTTATAAATCAAGTTTTGCTATTGCATGGCCATACATAATCTGCATATTAAATTGTATTTTAAATTAAGTAAATAAAAACAGCGTTGTGCCTTTGAATTTAATCGGAGGTACCTGCATAGTATTGACTTGTAGTAGTAAGTAAAATGAACGGATGCATTAATGTAACTTTCCCAGCATCATAGCGCTAAGTTACTTTCTCGATGGAGCAAACTTTATATTATAAAAGTAGTATCATTGTAATTCGACAGTCAACATTTTATTAGGATGGAAAGGTTTCTGTAATACCAAGCGAAATAGCAAAAAAAAAACGTTAATGATTTCTGTAAATAATTGAATAAACATTATCATTTCAAATATTGACTAGAACTTAGTTTGGTTGTATGTAGAATTTTAAACAAAATAAACTCCAAATAAGCCAATGTCAAACTTTATTTTAACATAGCTTTTAATACAAAATATATAACTTTTATGCCTATCATAAACTACAAAGTAACGACAACATTCCTGTAGCGGGCTGCATTTGCATTAAAATTACGCCGGTTTCTCCTTCGCACCAGAGCCGTCACTGCTACGTAGTAATTTTAATAAAATAATATTATACTGTAGCTGTACGCATTACTAAAGTTGAATAATTGCGTTTTAATCTATAGGCGTACAACAACATGAAATAGATTCTATCGAAATTGTCTACTACAGTTTTACACATTAAGTTGGTAAATGTACAAAATTCATGTGTTTATTTCCTAGATACTGACGGAATTCTATTATGAAAGATTTCTTTAACTATCAGACTCACTAAATCGGTTTTCTTTGTTCGATTAAGGGCACTGCGCGTGTCGTAGTGCGATCAAATGTCTTCCCCTACAAAAGATTCTTGCAGTATTTCCTTTAAAAGCTTCGTAGGGATCGCAAGACTGGTACTGGTTATCACTTAAGGCAGAAGCCATTGATGAGCTCTTCTGAAAAGTAGTTTAAGTTACTTTACCTTACATAAGCAAATAAGAATACGTGCCGGGGAACAAATTTCAGCAAACAGAATTACATCATCCTTTGTATATAAATCCAATCATTTTCTAAACTTTCAGTTCTTTTAATGCTACATCGACCAATTTCTGTAATGACTGGTCATCTATTTGATTTCCTCAAAGACATTTCATTCAATAAACCATTCTAACTAATTTTTGGGTCTACACACATGCAGGATGACTGAATGGTTTTGCAACGCCAGTTTATTCTCAAAAAAGGCAAAATTAAATCAATTCTTATTTTTAGTTCACGTCTATATAATTCAAAAGGTGTTCGAAGCTGTAAGAGACAAACGTAAAAGTATATGACTCCAAACATATTAGGATTAATCTATTTTTAAAACACGAAAATATTAACTATATTTCCTAAGCATTATGCATCCTAGCCTAATGTCCCTAATGTCAATTGGAGTAAATGTCTCATTAAATATAAACATTCGTTTAAAGAAATAATGGATGTTGTTTGTGTTCTGTAGGTTTTTTGAATTAATGAAATATTCTTTTAAATAAAACAATTGTACTTTGAGTTGAAAGAATAATAAAAAAAATAATTTCTTTCGTTAGAAACGCGTACTTTTTGCGAGTGAAAAAATAATTCCCTTGAAAAAGGCTAATTTCTTTGGTTTAAAGATTCTTTGTAACAGTGTAAAAGAGCATGAGCTGGAAATTTCATAATTAAGAACCAATGATAAAAAACGTTTTCGTTTGTTTTGATCCGGCTTTATTTTCTTGAGATACCGGGTGTTCATAGTCAGCTACGAACATCTATATGTACGTTCATCACAATTTAAAAAAAATATATTTTTTTTAATTAGTAGCAATAACTGTGACATCTTTCTGTTTTCATAAATTATTTATAAATATCAACCGTCAATCTAACTTAGTTAAAAATCAAACAAAACATTCACTAATATTAATAGGCCTTAATAATTCCAAAAGTTAAAGAACTTGCGAAAGATGCAAGCCAAATATTCCCTAACATTTAACCCAAAACGAGACGGGCACCCATCCTGCTGGAACCAAATATCTTGACCTGGACTAATTAAAGTCAAACTTCCCACAATTTCAAATGACCCTATTATTCCCTTGCTAAGAATTCCACCCCAAATATTAAATTTTTTGGGATATTGGGTGTTTATGCAAACAGTACTTTCTAAGCTTTATATATCCTGGCCTAATATCCCGTTTTAAACATTTTTAGACGAACTTTTCTAACATTTGCAGTTAGAATTTTCAAATTCAAAATGAGGCGGCTACTATGGCGGCTGAGCTGCTACCATCTGTAGACTCGAAGAATTGCTTAAAAAAGGTTACTCACCTTTGGGGTGCTTCAGGGTGCACGACCGACCCCTTTCTTCTTTTATCTTTTTACGTTTTTCCAGCTGCTGATTTGTATCCAAAATATTCTCTTATATGCTTTATTTGATTTCGTAGTTAACCGCCGGCAGTAATCAATTCTCAGTCGCCTTATTAGAATAATGCTTCTCCATTATAGCAACAACGAAAGTGTTCTCCATCACAAAAATTGCCGAGATTTTCTGAAAAAAAACTGTAAGTGTAAATGCAAAAAGTGTATCTTAAGAAGTGTATTACATCCCATTTGAATGTTTGCAGCAAATCTTCAACTATTTTTGCATTTTTCAATGCTCTCCAAGCGTTCGATTCCTTTTCATCAAGAGTTTCAATAAAATTCAGAGATTCCAGAGAACCTTTCTAATGTCGATCTACAAAAATTCCTTTAATCTTTGCATTGTTCAGTTTTAGACATTTGTCTCGTAACAACGAAAATGCTCTGTCCTTATCTGCATTTGGATTCAGCATTATCAATTGTAGAAGAATTGATATCTCTTGATTTCGGCGGCAAAAAGTTCTTAAATCGTATAACAATTGCTATCTTTGATACTTTCAATAGTTGTGCAGAACCTATGTATATGTATAATAGTTACGGGTGCTAAACAATGCATTATATAGATTAAGCGTAGACATTAGATCTGCAAGAAACATTGTGTAACTGTACGTCATTGCTGGCATAGCTATCCGTTCGTGCTTATCGGTAGGCAATAAGAGTGCACAAATTCAGTCTCGAAAGGTTTCGCAGCATTCCGATATCGAATTCACATACGTTTCATATATTTCCGCTTGTCTTTCAAATTATGCGTAGGTTTCAGATTTTTGTCATATACCAGAACGATAAAACCTATTGCATGGCATATCTGAAAGCGATCCCATGCGGCTTGATCAGCTTTATTTAGTTTTTAACTTTCAACTTTATAAGTTGGAAACAACCTTACACATCTGTACCTTTGTATGCTGTTGGTGAACCAAAGCATGTCTTTAGTATTCGTTAGTTTGGAAATCTTAACTTACTGGAAAGTGAAAATTATCATTAAGCATTTCATTATTCCAATGTTAATTCAGGAAGTTGTATCATTGGTCTCAAAAATACAAACAAAATGCAAGCTCAAACTCGATTCCAAACTCAATTTTCCAGACAGCGTGCTCCCCAGAGTTGGGCAAATATTAATCATCGCCATGATGAATGATTATGGAAAAAAATCAATCAATCATAATCATCAAGACAACTACATGACTAATGATTAAATCCAGTAATCACAAACTTATGAATAACGAATAATTATGATCGTTATTCATTAATAAAGGTTGATCAATAATCGTGATTAAATTCGTGATAGATTTATCGAAGTGGTAATTGCAAAAGGACATTTTAATATCTTGGTATCTAAAGCAAGCCGGTATGGCTGTAGCGATTACAGATTTCCTGCCATTGTTAGTAAGTATTATAATTCATAATTTTGAAAATAATAGTAGGAAACCTATAATCAGTACCAAAGATACTTGGAACTTTCATCAAATCAATTGGGTATTTAGTCGTAATTATTGACTAAGAATAATTTATTCACTCTGGTTGGTGGAAAGACGAAAACATTCATATCAGACTAAACACTAACACTTTTTGAACAAGCAAATCAAATCACATCGATCCCGTTGAACTTGCGCTGATATTGTTAATTCGGCATTTCGACTCGCCATTCACTACTGATGCCATGTTGTTGATAGTTGCATGTGATGTGAATCTTTCGATTCCGTACCACACATTTTGCAAACCCAGGAACTCGTTGAAACTAACAAATGAATATACAGCCTGTTTTTGATTGATTGTAGCAAAAGTTAGATTCGCGGATTAATCATAACATTACGAAATTCACGGTGTATATACATTTTTCTTTATCTAGCAAGCAACGACATATCACATTTGCTAACAACCATATGTACATTATACATATGTATATGTTTGTACATGCGCATGTATATATATATATATATGTGTTTGCTGCTAGTTTAAAATTAGTCTTCCATATATCTATTTGCATATTATTGTATACATATAACCTCCGAATGTGCACGTGGTTTGACTTGCTATAATTTATAAGGCAGTATTAACTTTGATATTAAAATTAGAAAATATGCAGTGTTCTAATTTAATTTTAATTTTCTTTTTCCAGAATGCAATAAAAGCGACGAGTTTTACGACTTATTTATGATATCGACACAAGGCAACACACATGTATTCTCAGGAGGATCACTTAGTTTGGGACAATAATGGAATTGTTGTACATAAAGGTAGTACATTTTATTAATATATACACTCATTATTCCGGTTTCTTCTTTTAACCTCATATTATATTTGAGTTATATATATCTTAAATAGGCATATGCCGAATTTCAGCGAAACTAACTCCTAATTCAACTAATTTATATCCCATTGATTTTATTGCTGAACTATTAGTTTTTTTTTTTTATATATATATAAATTATTACGCTTGAGAGAGAAGAGAAAATAAATCTTATCATCCGGTCCTGACTTTGGCGCCAACTTAGGCTTCTAAGTTTCACTTTTATGGTTGATAGATTCCCAATATCTAATTTAGTGTGGTAGCAATGTACCAGTGGTTGCATTCAGCAGACGAATTTACTTCTGAATTGAACGCCATACTGCTCAGCATATTCCGCGTTAGTAGCGGAAAATGAAAGCGCCACAAAACATGCCGCTCGCTCTTTAAAGCTATCGATGTATTGTGCAGTGTAGCATCTAGCAGACGTTCTTGCAATTATTCCACAATAATTGCGTCCGCTGAATTTCTTATTTTATTGGCTATGGTATCGCACATGACAAAAAAGTATTGCAAATTCGCAAAAGTAAACATGAACCAGGGACCTTTTTGTTGCCAATGTTGAAAACTTTTAGTTTTTTTTTTTTGCAATGAAATCATTGGCCTTTAGTGTTGGGCGGCCAAACCTTCAATAAAACTGCATCCTTATGCGTTTCTCTGCTAATATCGGCAGCTCAGAATGGTTACCTCCTCTAAATTGGAAAAATAGTTTAATTTCACTTCGCTTGCATCTTCAATCTTTGGAAGTGGAAGTCACGATAAGGCATCAGTATGAGCAATTTTGTTACCACTTTTATATCGTATATTATAAATTGTTGGTTGTTAATAACAAAGCCCTTTTCTGAATCCGTGCGAGTACCTATGTTGGAACTGCTTAGCATCAGCTATCAGTAATGGCCATAATGGCTATGTGAAGCGATTTGAACTACGTAATTGTTGGGATATATCTTTGTAACAAATTGTTATGTGATGTTTATACATTTTTGAAGGTAATAATGGGTATATATACGTTTTACCCTCAGATTATTCAACTTCATCAGAAGCAATCGCTTCCTAACAATTTTGATTGCCAGCGCAATGCGAGTACGTTTAGCTGGCCACTTGGAAGGGTAGAAAGTTCGCGCTTATTGATGCCAATCATATTTTCATTTGAAAGTACCCACTTAGAAGTTATGACGGGTATTTATATAAAAAAAAACCCAGGTGACAGGTGCCTAAAGCAAAACGCCGGCGTCGCGTCCATAGCGTTCAATAAGCAGTTACACCAATCATCAAACAAATCGTATTTATAAACGCATTTGTTCTGATTGATCAATTAAATCGAATTATTTCGTAGCGTTTCGCAAAATATCGTAAAAGTAGTACCTACATTATGTACGTATACGAAAACTGCCACCTTGTAGGCTTATTACTATATTTTGTTAGTGCAATATAGATTCCAATTTGCGCAAAGTAACATCTTCAATGTGGTATGTTTGCGAATTTCAATTTCCTGTCTTAGGATTACTATAAACCGCTACCATGTTAACGTTATTATTGCCTCATTGTTCTGTGCGGATGCAGATTGTAACAACTTTAACGCCGTGTATTTCACTTTTGTACTAAAATAACTCGGGTTAAATCACAATATTTTCGTTTAGGACATTTGTGATAACATTTTGCACAAACCTTTCCAGAGACGATCTATGTATATTTACACACGTATATATGTGAGTTCACGTACAAGAAAAAGCATTATTGCAGATGTTGTTAATTCGCATGAACCATATAAAAAATGTCCTTCAGTAATGCATTACGATAATAATATGTTTGATTATGTCACCAATCTTGATAAATATTATTTATGTAATTATACCTAATCAAGCGGAGATTAAATTTAATTTATTATAAATCTAGCCTACTCCATAACTAATCTACACATTAACGTCATTTTTGTGTAGGTACCTACGTTACATAATTAAAAACATTAATATGCAGGCGACCTTTTTGTCAGTTTTCTTATGTGCACATGCAGGCTGTTTTCTTTTGTTCACACACCGCAAGCCACAATTCCTTTATTTATTATCTAACGATGATAAACTATAAGTACTGCAATAATTTCAATTTGAAATCGCATATACCGAGTGTCCGTGTAAGGATGAATAGCGTCGAGTAAGAGCACGCCTCACTTCTCCAATTTCGCGCCAACATCCAGCCACAGATGGGTAAGGTAGAGGAAATGACTGCTTTTTTGCAGCGATAAGATACACTCGTGTTTATTCGTCTCAGGTTGGGTAATATGTAGCCATAAGCATAATACTAATCGGAAAGTTATAATTTCGAAAGGAAAATAGTTAGTAACATCCGGTTTTCGCCATTCTCTTATAACGTTTTCTAATTTTCTCAAGTTTCTCTTTAAAACCATCCAAGTGCTTAAGAATCCATTAAGACAAACTGAAATTATCGCGAATTCTTTCGGATATATATCTTTATCTTATTTGAAAGAATTCATCATTAAATATTAAGACAAATCTATGCATCATCGCGTGGACTATGCACTGACAGTAATATCAAAAGCCACCATTCCTTTTAAATTATGTTAGTCTACATTCTCACATTAGTTGCGCTTCTTAACGGTCAATTCCAAACATTAAGACTGTTTTTAATGAAATGCTATTGGTTACTTTTATGTTTGAATTTTTTTCCCCTACAAAATTTTGGACATTAATACATCTTAGAACATAATAAAGGTATCCTCCCTATTAGCAATTTCATTATCTCTTTCAGTTCCTGAAATTAACTTCACGCGTTATCTTTCAGCCGAAGCCGGTGAGAAAACGGCCTTGCAACAACCCGTCCGGCTTCAACCGTCTTGGGAGGAATCCAATTTACCCGAAGAGGAATTGAACTTTCAAAAGTTAACAATGGACGACGCCAGTTTACAACTTAATGCACCATTAGACAGATATCATATAGTATATTTTATATTTATTTTACACGGGATTGGAACGTTAATGCCTTGGAATATG
Organism: Oryctes borbonicus; assembly: GCA_902654985.2. Taxonomy (NCBI): domain Eukaryota; kingdom Metazoa; phylum Arthropoda; class Insecta; order Coleoptera; family Scarabaeidae; genus Oryctes; species Oryctes borbonicus. The sequence goes on from LR736858.1 coordinate 4,661,390, forward strand.
TTTATCAATGCAAATGATGTAAGTTTCCGTAGGTATTCAGTGAGACACAAATGAGTTTGTTTAATATGAGCGTTAATTTTTTTTCTTATTTAAAATTTTTTTTTCAGTACTTTACAAATTATAAATTGGACTACAACTATACGAGACAGGAAGACACTGCGTACAAAACTAGTTTTCTTCAATATTTAGGTTTTGCCGCTCAAGTGCCTAACGTTGTTTTCAACTGGTTGAACATCTTCGTACAACTTGGGTAATAGTAACAATTTTCTGCAAATACATGGTATTTGACACAATTTTGTTGTTACAGAGGCAATTTAACGACGCGTATTGTTTGGAGTATTTGCATAGAAGTGATAATTTTTGTGTTCACGATCGTATTGGCCATGGTAGACTCAAGTGCGTGGCCGGGTGCCTTTTTCTGGATAACTATGGTATCTGTTGTAATTTTGAACGGTAAGTAATTTTTTATAGCATGTTGGATGATTTGGTGGTCAGGCGTCCATCAGTGATGAATTTAATGAAAGTGGAACAAAATATATCTGGAAATATTTCGTTGCGGAATTTCCATATGTGAACTTCCGTCTCCAGTCGTAACAAGATCGGGAGACGTGGTTAGAAGCCTCATTATTTTATTCAGACAAATTGGAAAAAGTTACCAACGTAATAAAACAATTTAAATGAGTGCGCACAGAGCATAAGCATGGACGAATGTATCGCGCGCCATTACATCTCAAACGTCGACGATAGAGGCGATCGCCGATCCGCAGACCAACATACGCATTATAACTAAAGATGATGAAGTCTATACGGTGCAAAAAAAGTAATAATTTCACCTGTCTGGCTCATCTCTAATCATAACTCATTATAACAATAACAACTCTCACACAGCACGTCAAACAATTGATTACTTGAAGAGAAAAAACATCGAGTTAATATCTTATTGCTCGTATTCACCTGATTTATCACCTAATGACATATTTTTGTCCCCGAATGCGTAAGGATTTTTATCATCTTAAAAACCACGTTTTGAAGATACCACCTTCAGAGTGGAAGAAATGCACCGAGAATTGCTTCGAACGCATCCAAAAGTGTATAAATCTTAATAACGAATATGTCGAAAAATAGTAAAACGATTTGTATTAAAAAAATGTTTTTCTCGTGGTTTTTGTAAAAACTTAAAAGGTATCCAATATACTACGTGCAAACAGCCTCCTTAAAATAATTCTTTCTAAGTTTAAAGTGAACCGTAACAAGACATCTTGCTATCTGTCTTACTAGCAACAATTCATTTTTCTATTTAAGTGTATTAATAATAGAATAGTCAAAAATGTTCCAAGAAGAAATAATTATCCACACATTCACGCAATTTAATAACTAACGAGAACGATACATTAATAATCTTCGGATTACGGAAAGCCAACCAAATATTTATTCACAGATTAGTATCAGCGTAGTTTTCAGCTAGCTTATTCTGTTTATACTAAATTCTTAATTTCTGAATTATTGCATTGAACATAGAAATATTACCTATTGCCAGCCCTAGCGTTTCTGCCGCCGTAGGCAAACTCAATAAATGTCAACAGTTATAGACGGTGTTAGCAATGCTCAAATTTGGTCCAATTTTAAACGAAGAAATGATATTAAGACCGTCAACTAGACCTTCTGTCTTTGTTAAAAATGAAGAAACAATGCTTATTTCATCAACCAGCGTTAAAATTGGAGGAATCACCATCTGTCATGTCAAGGCACTTTCGAGACCTTTAGCAATGCGTCAGTGATTCATTTTTATACGTTTTTAAGTCTGTGAACATCATACAAAAATTTAAAAGAGTCGTTATGGCTATTTAATAGCTTAAATCTCAGTTCCAGTGTACTGATCACCTATTTACATTCTAAATTCGGATGTTTTTTGTGGATTGTATTTATTTTTTTGTGCTCTATTTCAGGCAGCCTTGCCGTCGTAGGTAGTCGCCTACCTTGATAACCGCCTAGAACCGGCCCTGCCTACTTATTGATAGAAATTTAGCGCTACGTTGTACAATGTACTTTTTTTTGTTTCAGTGATGAACGGAATCTACCAAAATACAATTTTTGGTATGGCTGCGAAGCTACCTCCGAAGTTCACTGGTGCGGTTATACTTGGAACTAATATTAGCGGCACATTCACTGCCACAGTCTCCATTCTTTCATCTCTTTTATCATCTAATAAGAGAATGCAGGCTATTTACTACTTTATAACGGCTCTTTTCGTGTTGCTGCTTTGTTTTGATACTTACTTTGCACTGCCTTTAAATGTAAGTATACGTGAATTCGATTTACTATATGTCGTATATACTCTTAGTCGTAAAAATGTAATTTAAATCCTAACGATAAAATGATAGGATAACTTTGGCTATGTGATACACGGAATGTGTCGTCCTTAATGGAAAAGCTGAAAACCGCTTAGAGCGGCATAAATTAAAAGGATGCATTTGAAAGTACAGTAACACAAAAAATGTGATAAAAATGAGGTCTGTTTGCTGTGGTCTGACTAAATTTAATTAAACATTTTTTTTTTCTTTCGCGAGCGCTTTCATGAGCATTTATGAGAAATTCTTAAAGTACTAAACGTGTTCCGGGTTAACCATGTCAGTTTTAACTAACTCTGGCCGTACAAACCTACGTTATTATTTTAACCTTTAAAGTACATTAACGGGCAAAGAAGAAGTACATATACACAGTGTGACTTACTAAACGGATCACACTACATATACAGGCTGAGTCGGGAAGACCACCAAACTTTAGAGGTCTATTCTACACTCGTAAAAATATCTCAAAACCCTCCAACAACTGTTAACCAATTTTTACATGTTTTAAACTTATGACAAACAAGGTTTAGATGAAATAGGCAATATTCTAATTGAAGACACTGCAATGATCAGCTCACGAACAATTAGCGCTCAAGTAACCATTCCTCCAAAAACAACAATGGGACGCCGTTTGTAGACGAAGCAGACAATGTTTAGAAGCCCAGTGTCGGTATTTTTGAACACGCAATCGTATAATGAATTTTTTTTAATTGTTTTGAGTTATTTTTACGTGTAGAAGTTTGGTGCGGTTCTCCCGGCTCACACAGTATACCTTGAAACTAAAAAAAGAGACTAATTAATTATTACAATATGCGGGCTATTCGATTAAGAAATAGGAATATTTTCGAATGTTTTTAATTTTATTTTCTGTGTTACTAGAGATTTTATCGACACCACGAACTAAAAGAGAAAAAGGAAGCTGAAATGAAAAAGAACAAAAATGCCCCCACGAGAAGGATACCGTATTTGAAGATCTTTGGACAAGCGCTTCCCCAGTTAGCCAATGTATTTTTAGTGTTCTTCGTAACGCTATCACTTTTTCCGGCTGTACAAGCTAGTAAGTATGGATGTTGCACCCCAACAAAGCAAATTTTTCCACTGTTTATCTTGTAGATATTCGACCATACAGTAAAAACTTCTTTATACAAGATATGTTTACCGACATTACATGTTTCCTCACATTTAATCTGCTCGCAATGATCGGTAGCTTAACGTCAAATTACATTATTTGGGTAAGTGGAGAACTCCCAACATGTTGCTCTTTTAAATCACATAACTTCTATCTTTTAGCCTTCTCCTAGGTTTCTTTGTATTCCGGTTCTGTGTAGATTCCTCTACATCCCTTTTTATCTATTATGCAATTATCAAGTAGATGGGATTATCCGTATACTTCCCGTGCTTGTTACGCATGACTGGTTTTATTGGATAGTAGCAATAACAATGGGATTTACAAGCGGTTACTTCAGTTCCATTGGTATGCAGTATGTACCAAGGTGGGTTATTATATAAGCGAAACGGTAATTATCTTTGCGTAATAACAATCTTCTAACCCACAATTTTCATTCTATGTCGTTTATTTTCGTATAACTCGTTTTTCATGTAAGTACATTAATATCAAAGTAGACGCTTCTTTTTTTGTAACAAAATACAAAGGATATAATGTTAAATAATGCTGCAACAATTCAAGTGACCTAAACCGACAAATATTTTTTGCATTCACTCTAATAAAATCTAATTAGTAACAATAATTCTGTTATAGATGTGTGGAACCGCAGTACGCATCAGTAGCAGGAATGTTCGGCGGGGCTGCCTTGATCTCTGGAATATTCACCGGCATACTATCGGCGTTTATCTGGCCTAAGTTTATTCAATACGTGGGCGTATAACAAAAGTGCTTAGTGTATGACACAGAGACCGCATTTCAAATAAATTTTTAACAGATCGTGAGCCGCTCATTCATCGTAGCTACACCATCGAGTGAAGAGACATCAGGGAATCAAGATTTTTGTGTCGTACACTCAAAATATCGCGTATAGTTAGTTCGTTGAATCTTGTCAATCACGTGATCGTATTTCCAGAATGCAAGCAAGTAGTTTATCGTCAATCCAGCTGTTAGAAATTGTACTTGATGGTGTCAGGTTCTGTGTTCTCTTAAAAGTGTAATTAAACCGGAAAAACTAAGAAAACTAAGCATTTCACCAAGGGAAGCCAATATAGAAAGGTGTCCTCGATCGAGTGAGACTGTATGGGTAACTTTCTCATCATTGTAGATGGTTAATTAAATGGGTAATATTTTGCAGTTTTATTTAAAATCTGTTTGAAAACCATTTAACCTATCTTCAATGATGAGGAAAGTTACCCGTGCAATCCCACTCAATTTGGCACAGTCGGTATATTGTACTTCTTTTTTTTAACATGTCGCATCAGTCTTGTGGGGTATAAAAGCGTTTAAGCTTGTCATAACTTTAGAAGCCTTTTAGTGTGTCTAAAATGTTCCATGGCTTTGTTGCTATCACCTCCTCACTGTCAAGGGTGAAGCGCCATTAATTCTCTAATGTTCGAATATATACCGTGACTTGATCGTGGTAGGCCTCGAGCGCAGAACAGGTAACTCGTCCACAGTGAAGGGGAGGCCCTCTTATCATTGCGTTGTGGCATGTGATTGTTAAGTTACCTTGTATGAAAATGTCACGTGACTCTCAAGATTGAACCAGTCAACTATGCATACATTTATTATAAGAACCAATTTTTAAAGGGTAGACTGACTTGTTATTTATTAAGTAGGAATTTCATGAATAAAACAATAAGTTCTTCCAAAATTATTATAATTGTTGCAGGCATATGCCATACTATGCAAATGTCGTTTATTTACTTAAGAATGTTGAGATAATATAAGTATGGTCTGTGTTTTACTTTATTGATTTATATTTTTCTGATCTTGAGAATCTATTAGCGTGAAAATAATCAATTTATTAATATATAAATTATAAAAAACGTTTTAGGTAAAAAAGTTACCTTCATTTATTTCCTAATATTAAATAAATAAGCGACATTTGTTCTCTATTAACATTTTTATTCAGCGGCCGAATTAATAAAAATAGTTTTTTTAAGTATTTCTTGTTTTGTGTTAATTTAGTATCTAAAACCCAGGGGAAAGCTAAGTCTCTTTCATTTTCAATAAAATACGTACTGTTTAATATGTGTTAAAATAACGCTTAAACATTGGCTATATACTAAAATGAGGTAATTTATAATTTAATATATAATAACATTTGGCAAATAACAATTCAATTGCAAATCTAACATAAGCTAAAAAAAGCTTCGTTTCCTGTCAAAGTTGACTCGTCCAGCTGTGTAAAGATACGACGTAAAAATTGCTAACAATTTATTTATTGCTACTGTTAACTTTCGTGATAATGAAAATGGGTCATAATTTTTTTACTTTATATTAAACCTCTCGCGGACTCGCCAAATTGATTTTAATTTGCCACAGGCCCCATCAACGGCCACAAAGATCTCTGGGGGTCCATAGAAACCACTTTGCAAACCGCTGTTTTAGAATATCCATCTTTGATACTAACACTAAAAAAAACAAAAGTAAAATAATTACTCTATTTCCAATTTATTGTGTCATGGGTTAGTAATCATATGTATCGTATTGATTTGGATTGTAAAAAATTCGGTCACTGAAAATGTGAATTATAACAAAACAAGAAGTGAAACAAATTGTAGAAATTTGTATTTTAAATTATTCTTTAGTATTGATTATGTGTGATCACTAAATAAACAATCATATTCGCTAGATAGATTTAGATACCTACAATTAATATTGACATTTACGGTTTAGTCGTGAGACGGCACGAAATCAACCACTTCGATATACAATTTAATGCAGGTGATATCACGCTTGACCCGCACATTTATTTCAATTTCCTTCTACTTTTCAATATAGAATTTGAAAATTATTAAAATTTAAATTTATAATAAACGTTCTCTTTCTACTTTAGTATAATCAATTTTGATTTAATAAATTTATACTCTGATTAGCTCTTAATTTCAAAGATCCCACCATCTATATATTATTATGAAACAGGTCTATGATATCCTGCATATTTTGTAGTATCTGTGTGGATATATTTTTAATATTAAGAATGCATAAATATAATTCGCTTATATTTCATGCAATTTTTCCAAATATATCGGAATGTGTTACCTGTTTCAAGAATACAAATATGTAAACGATCAATCAAAGTAACAGATATTATTCTTTATTAACAGTTAACATAGTACCTATGTTGTGTGCGCTTGTATGGTCAGTCACAAAGTTACATTACGTTAAGTTATTTATTTTAGAAATATAAGTTGATCCTATTAAAGGTCATGTAACAAATAGATTTAGCACAATTCTTCTATCAATTTTATATAGTATCAACTAGATTGTTTTCTAAACTACCACTTTTTATTTTTAGTAGAATTAGCGAGTTACTTTTAATACCTAATAATAATAAAGAGAAAGAAAGGGCATAAGTATATAACGAAAATAAATTAACTAATACTTCATATAACAATTCTAGTCTAGTTTCAAATTTTATGCATCTAAGTATGTACCAGAACAAAGGTGAAAAACAATACTTTTGGCCATCATGTCTTTTTTATAATAAAAATTAAAATGTAAGTATATACGTATATATCTATAATATATATTGTAATGTTATAAATGCTATTGAAAATGTATTTTGAGAATAAACTGACCAACAACTACATTTATATAAATAGATTAGCGTGTTATATTTACACAAATTTGTTTATACAATAAACATTGTTCAATTTATGGTGGCGTTTTAATAATGGGAAATTATCATCGTAACTTTTCCATTTTAAATGAAAGGCCAGGTTGAATAAAAAGGTATTGAACTTGATATGTGATGTTCTGCTTGAGATTAATTGATTAATTAAAATTAATGTAATTTCCGGTCAAACCGAATACAAGTAGCCGTGTTAAAGATATTCGAATGGATCCAAATATTTGCCACAACACTTGTATGTTTAATACCACAAAGATAGCAGCTGCTAACTAGTGCATTGTATTGTAACGTTATTGTAAATTGTAATTTACCTTGTAGACACATACATGCTCCAGCAATGTTTTTTTTTTCCCATATTATGACAGCATGCAGGTATGTGCTCCAGGTTGGAGTTGATAAGAGGGAAAAAAATCTATAATTAATTTTATGACAAAAAGTTATCCTTTGTAAAAAATTCTCCTTTTCAAGTAAATTAACTTACCGTGAAAAAATTGTTTATAATTCAAAATGAAATTTTAGGTTTCATATTTTTAAGTTGGATCAACAAAAATTTATAATAAATCCTGATAGTATGGACAGCGCACTACACTTTGTACTTTGGATTGTCAATAATAACGAACTCAAACATGTTTTAGAAAATTATTATAATTACCAGATCTTCCCATCCCATCCCATTTTTCTTCGAAGTGATTTGTCAAAAACTGCCGTACCAGAAGTGTGGAATCGGCAGGGCACCCGTCTTGGGAAAAACTGCAGCGTCGCACTTTTGGTTCGAAAGTGTCCCAAGAAATGATAATAGAAAACCTTCCAAAAAATGCAGATAAACATGTTTATTTAAATGTTCACCAATAAAATATGGACCAACGATTTGATCATAAAAAACTCCACACCAAAAATTACTTTTTCAAAACGTTGATTTCGTGTAGAATTTCAAAAGTCCAAAACGACTATTTTGTGATAAAGCATTACCGTTAGTGCAAAAATTTCCTTCAACGGTAAAAAATAACGTTCCTGAAAACTTCTATCTACAAGGTAATTTTCACCAACCCATAAACAAAAATCCAATCGCTTCTCCTTCTCTCCAGTTTGTAGGTATGTTTGAATGTTGGTTTGAAAGGCACGACTTTTTCATTATAAATCCTTTGTAAATGGTTTTCACCTATTTGCAAACGTTGTGAACGTTTCCTTAAAAATCATTTCTACGTTGCAGTCCGCGAAATACGCTCTTGGCAATCCGAAAGATAAGCAGGACATGAAAGGAATATATAAAATTGTATGTAGTAACTATGACAAAGCCTATATTGGTCAAACGAAAGGAACGATAAGCACCAGATTTAATGAGCACATTAGGTGTTGCAGATATGGTAGGATAACACAACACCGAAATTTTTTCGCGAGTATTAGACGCTTACGAAACTATTTACAAGAAAGGAACAAAGTTTAAGGCGCATGGCGATGTTTCAAACTACAATGATACGAGAGACTTTTTGGTTCATCTTTCCGTATTTTCCACATGTCTCAGTTTTAGTTGTGTAGTGCAGTGTGCCGATACTTTACCGGTAGATAATGTAGTTGAAACATCTTGGTATTGCGCGGCTAAATTTAGGGTCATCAGCGAGTTGGAACGAATTTAAGATATTCCATCGAATTGGCTACAAATGAATACAAGTTGTACGCTTAAGGGAATGTTTATTTTTATAGTTGATTGCACATCATAAATACACAAAATACTAAAAAATAAAAAATTTAAAGTCTTAATTATATGGCATAAAAATCAAAAAAATATATCAAACATAAAAAAACAATAATTTAGTAGTATTTAAACCATAAAATATGCTTAAAATGCATGTCAGTTCTTACGTATTTCAATTAATAATGGGTTCGGTTTTGAAAAGTTCTAACGAATTGTATGATTGCAACATCTTTCAACAAATGACAACAGAGTAGTAGACACATGTATTGTTACAAAAATGTTGGATAAGGTTCTCAATAATATTTTGGTTTTACCCATTATTAACATATAGGATATAAAAATAGGAATATTCTACTAAGTCTTCGTACATTATTACAGTACGTGTATATATAAAATTTAAATTCTATATATATATCAATTTAATTCAACAAAAATCGAAGAAGAAAATAAACATGAACAAATGAAAAATTAAGTAAAGTACAATGTATAGAAGATATCGAATTTACTAAGGAAATTCATGCTCTCTCTATTGCACTTTGTTCATGCCTGAATTAAAGAATCAATAATTAATTTCGTGTTTATATTTCCTTAATAAGACATGCAAAAGATTTTTTTATATCTATAAGTGGTCTCGCAAAAAAAAATTACCCAATTATAAATAGTTTGTAACTACTACAGAAAGCTGGAATTCACTTTAATTTATGCGATATTAATATTAACATATAATTTATTGATTATAAAAAACAAAATTATATACATAAACGATTAAGAGCTATAAGTTTATATAGATATATATAGATATGTAAAAAAGGCAGTGTTTAAGAGAACACGAACTACAGTACATTTTTGAAGGCGTAATAGTTGTAATATACGTTAAAATTACCATTACTAACCTTTAAAGTTTGAATTCGCTCATTTTTTCGTCTTCGTTGGAGTTGATGCGAATAAATTTCTATCTTGACCCCAAGAGAGATCATTAGAAACTAAAATACCGGTATGATACCCAGCATCCGTAGTGTCTTGCGCTTTTGTTGTGCTTACATAAACGACTTCATCAATATCAAATTCTTCTATGGATATATCATTTTCCTTATCACTAAATTCGTCCTCTTTAAGAAAACTATCTGATAGTTTCTTTCTTTGACTGGTAAATATTTTGGATTTTGGTGTATTCGAATTTGAAACATCCATTTCTCTTCTTTTGTTCGGTGTATCCGTAGCGATATGTTTGTATTCCATATCCCAATTAACAGTGGAATCGCTCAAGATTTCTCTGTGCGGTGAGGATGTCATATCTAAAAATAGAAAGGGAATTTCTTTTTGCTTCTAATTTGAAGAATTATAAAGGAAAGATAAGCCAAATACACGCACTTGACCTAGAACTTACTGAAAATACTATGCCCGGCGAAGAAATATAAGGCCTAAAAGAACACTATTACCAGACTAAATTTCTTCTGTAATTTCAACATAACATAACACTTCATATTCACTTTATTTAATAAATAAAATTAGAAATTATTGTAATGTAATAAAAGTTGTTAACACCAGCACCAGCATTCTTAATTTGCTTTAAATTAGTATCCGCCTAGCGCGGAAGTGAAAGATAATTTGTTATTCGGAGACAAGTTCTGCACAACATAAAATATCTTCAAGCATGCAAGTGTCCTAGTTTGATCCAGTCAAACTTTATCGCTCAATTTTTCTTTTCATGTTGAAACGCGTCATGAAACGTGTGAACAGTCTTAAGCTGTGCTATCTTGACAAGTTAGCTTGCAACTGGTCACGTCACGTGTGTATGTGATGTGTTTTTAAATATAAAACAGAGAAAAATATAAACCTTAAAACTGTATCATCAGCATGGTTGGAACAACCAACTGGATAAATATTGAAATAAAAAGGCAAGAAAACATGCTTTCAGCTCTATCGTCCAAAGAAATAGAAATTGCTGGTCTTATTATTCCAGCAAAAATTTGCAGTGATATATTCAGGTATTTGATCTACGGAAGCAAGCGTTGAAAATAAGCTTTCCGTGGCTAATTAACGTTACTTGCAGCTTATTTTTGGTGAGATTGCTTATCGCATTACCTTTAGTCGAAATGGGAAATGGTCATATTTCCGCCTTGTTTGCAAAATAAATATACGCCGTTCTGTAGTTAAATTTCGATTCATTGTTACTTAGATACGTACTACGCATTAGACAGGTTTACAACTGACTGCCATTACGTCAAGCAAAACAAAGTCTAACGATTGCTAATGATGGCTCACCTCTAGTGTTTTAAGGCACAATTTATTTCTAATGTCTGGATTACAGCGACAACCATTGTTTCGGAGCGATAATAAATATTAATGCTTGCTTGAATTTAAGCTTATTTGAAATATTAGTACGCGTGTAGTTACCCATAGATCCGTAATCAAAAATTTGTTAAACGTGAATTTTGCAAGGATCCCGACTTGTAGTAAAATCATTAGAATTCTTAGTTCCTATTCCGTAACAGTGACTTACCTTTTACGAATTGAAAGTTATTTTTGAAGCACCCTGTACCACTCCATTTTTAATTCGTTCAAATTTTATTTGATGAAGTATCTGTTGGTGTTTTCAGCAGATCATCGTTATTTTTTTGTGTATCAACTACATTCCAGAAGACTTCAAGAATTGGGCGTTAAAAATACATCGATATTTTGCAAAAATCTCAAATTATTATCCGAAAAACTAACTTAACAAATTTACGCGTATTACAGAGGGGGCATAAAGAACACTATAAAAAAAATATAACACTTGACTATAATTTTATGTTGTGCAGGGCTCGTTCATTTCAAAAGCACTCTAAATTGCGCTATTTTTTTTTTTATTTCAACAGATCGGATAATAAATTCAAACAATGATTGATATATTAACTTGACTTTATTTCCTAAACAACGCTATAAAAATTCCGATAGTTTGTACAAACACCTTTACATTAGACTTCATAAACTGCACTTGCTCGAGTTTCGAAAATCTTTACTTACCAAAATTAATGCTTTCATTTTTAGGCATTTGATCGAAAACATCCGGAACTATATTTAATGAGCTATCGACGCTCATATACCCAGAGAAGTTTAATCTTGATGCGCATTTGCTATCGTCGTTAGTTACCGATACGTTAGTTCCTATGGGTGATAAATTGCAGTCGCCTAGTTTGAAAGGGGAATGGAATCGGCTTTCGAGGTCACATTCATTGGGCGGGGCGAGCGGTGATAAGACAAGAGAGTGGGGAGGTGAACTTTCAACGCTTCCATGGATGCTGTCAATTTCTTCCGGCTCAAAGAGTTTTTTGTGTAGAGCAATATCGGAGTCCTGGATATTGTTGTAATGTCCTTGATTAAAGTATGGTTTCAACGCATTTTCTAATTCTTCCGGTAAATTCATCGGCAAACTTAGCATAGTTTGAGCAACTCCTAAACAAAATATTTTTTATGATGACAGTTTATTACAGTAACTATAATGTGGAAGAAGGAAAAATAGCTTGGTTTTATTAATCAAAATATTATAACGGTGCTACTTTAATATGTATTCTTTTCAGGATTTTTTACTTCTAACATAGGATCTACGTATGTATATAATCTGAGTGCATTATAGCTGCCCTACCATTCTACAGTCTATTCAATTTAAGAATACTGCGTCAAATAATATATATGTATTTTAAATATTTGCTATCCTTTAAAATTGTTGATTTCTAAACGACATGTCGACTGACAATTGATGTAAGCCATGAATTCTATTGTGCCCATCCGTTTAATTCCCACCCCTGTTTCCGTTATCGCCATTTTCATGAAAATTCATGATACTCAATTTTGTTTAAATTATGTAGTAGTAGTCCGAAAAGTTTCAAGCCCTAACATGAAGACGGTATTATTCGTCAAAAATATTCTAGTAATACACTTCAGCATGTGTTGAAAGATACCTTCAGAAAAAAACTATAACGGATGCACATTACGTAATTATTTGCCAAGCTGAAAGTAGAAATTGAGGCCGCGATTGAAGAAAAATAAAGCTTTGTTCCACCTTGACAATTCGCGAATTGAGATTCGAATTAATAGATCACCAATCCTATTTACCAGACCTGGCTCACAGCGATGTTTTTCTATTTCCTAGGCTCAAAGCTTCGTTCGGAAGACAGAGCTTTGCATCGAAAGGTCATCGGATTCGTAAACGTCTATTTTGCATAACGAGATATCAATTACTTTTAAAGAATCCGAGTTGACACAGCGTCGTAATTGCACGAATCTGCCAACATTTCCCTCTCAATTGCATGGAGCTTCTTCTGGGCTGCATGTACTGCTGCTGTGAGAAGAATGATCGTCGTTACTCGCTAGCTTCCCGTCATCTGGCCACATGGACCATACCCGAATTTCTAACCTTCCTCAACGCCCAATATCCAGACATACGTTTGACCACGGAGGTTGAATTAAATAGATGTCTCTCATTTCAAAATGTTCAAGCAGTCATAAACACATAAGTTAAACGGGCTTTTTCCATTTCTCAGGCTGACGCTCTCGCCGGAGAATTGAGAGATATGACTGACTCCCTCATCGAAAACAATTTCAGCAAGCGAGTTTTCAGTCAAGATCTCGCGGTCAGCACCGCATTTCTACCCTACATTCAAGGTATTGCCGATAAAATAGGCAGACTATTCCAGAGACATAATATTAAAACAATTTTAAACCCCCGTTAAAAATCTCCGATTTATTACCGTCAGTCAAAGATTAAACCTCTTCCTTACATGCCCTGGGTGGTTACCGGTTTCCCGGTTCTTATAGTATATACGTCGGGGAAAAAGCAGTCGATCAGCACACGTGTGGCGAAACACGAACCTTGCCGTAGATTGCTCCTAAACCTCTGTTCTCTGGACCCTACTATTATTCTAAGAAAATCCGAGAAGTTGTTGAAATCAACAAGCATCCCAATAATCGCAATAGAGAAGATGATTACATGTTACATTTTCAGTGGAAAACTGTCCTGTCCGAATCGTCCAACCGCAATCCGTCTCGCGCTCGCGGTCTTTTACGCGCCGCCTCTATCCAACTCTATAAAAACCCAACCCCGAGCTACAAGCATCATCTTTTCGCAGTAACGGCACGACATGCAGCAACCCAAAAGAGGCTCTATGCAACTCAGAGCGAAACGTTGGCAGATTCATGTAAATACGGAGCGGTTTCAACCCGGAAACCTAGATTTAAACAATAGAAAGTAACGACCGCGGAAGTCTACAACAAGATTGTATAAACTTATTGTGAGAAATAAAATTGAATTTGACAAAAAAATACTTGTGTCTGTACCGGGCTAAAAAGTTTTCAGACTACGTTCGTAAATAAAAGTGTAATTGTTAATGTGCAAGTTAGAGACGCCCTCTATCACTCTTTCTATTAAAATGTATAGACTCAATTGCCGGCGCGTCCACCAAAATATGCAGTAAAATATGCATATAACAATTCTTAATTTATCATATTCCCATCACAGTTATAAATTATATTTCATACTTATTATACAACATTATTCGAAGGTTATTCCTCACTAGGTTGTAGATACCTATCTACAAGGGTAAAATGTAAAACAATATTTGACACTTGTGTGGGTGAAAATGTGAATCTTTTACTTGACACTATTGGAAAAGGGAGAGTGTGAAAACCTCAAACCGTTTACTTACAATTATGAACTAATAAGAACAAGAGAAATCAACCCATTTTCTAGTTAATCGTGATTCGCATTTGAAATTAAAACAATTGAAGGGGTGTTATAAGTTCGAAGTTTAGCACAAGTTCTTTTGAATGGAGTACCCTGCAAATGATATTTAGTTTGTTGTGTACATTCCAATTAGTATCGCAATAGTTTTTAAGATACACAGCTTTGAATACGATATCGAATATATTCAGACATTAGAAATTAGTATTGTATAGCACTTCTTACCATCACAGGTTATTTTTGCTTCTTTAGAACTGGTTTCAGTCTCGGAGATCAAAGGAATAGATTTAATCTGCTGATTAAAAGGACTAGGAGCAACACCTTCACTAAAAAAGAGATCAATTTTTTCTTGAGCATGCGACTCCATCATAGAATCATGTTCGTGACATTCGTACTGATCCGTAGCAGCTTCGTCAATATCTGCAGGGTAAAAACTAGAGATTTCTTCTATTGTCCACTGAAATTTTTCATTTACTTTCGGACTAGACACTTTAAAAACTGATGGACTGAAAACATAGGTTTTTAACTATTTTTTTAAAGTCAGGATACAATATCTTACCTAAAAAAATGTGTATGTAGTCTTTCGGATAAATGACTTTCAAATGGATTTCTTATTTTTGTATAACGCGAAGGGGGCGTTGTATGAGTAGTTAGACGCTTGAAGGGGCTTTCTGAATTGAACGTACTATGTGCAAATTTATTGTGTACTACATTCAAGAGACTTTTAGAAGGCGTAGCTGTGCCTAAATGTTGAGAGTCCATAATTTCAAAGGATCGTTTAAATTTAATTAACGTGTATTACACGAACACTTATGGATACCGACGTATTTTATTTACACACTTACTGCACATTGTTTCCAGAAATAAATCATTTGAAAGCACTTCACAATACCGATTACAAAGAAGCCGTTAAGAGAATTTAAATTTTAGCTTAACGTTTTTGCGCGAATTCAGTGTATTGGGTACCAACCTAAAAGATATTCATGATATTAGCAGCTATTGGGCAATTAGGGAATTTCAGTGAACTTACAAGTGACCACTTAACCTAAATATTTATTTCTTTTCTATCTTTCCCTTGTATGTACACCAATGTACACTAGCCATCAAATTAAAGTTCTTATAAGAAAAATTAATTCAAAAATAACCATATTCTATAATACCAGGAACTAATTAATTTGTATACGTAATTTACATTAACAGTTATTATCTTTAGCCCAGCACAGTCTTTTAATCATCGGTACACACTATTGCAATTACAGTAAATCTTACTCATATACTGTTGGATATTTATTCAATAATAATTTGCAGCGAAAAAACAAGCTGCTACTGAAGCTTGTATGGGAAATATATGTTAAAGGTAAATCTTTAAAAATTCGCTTACAAACTAAATATTTATTCAATAAATCATATATTACAAAATAAAGTAACAATATTTAACTATACATCTGATGTACAATTTGATTTATATATATTCACGTTACGTTTGCGGTGATAATGTTGAGGGTATGATGGGAGGTTTGAATGAGGCTTGTGGAGAAGACGAAGGACCAACTCCTTGCATCACACTGGCTATCGGTACCTTCAAATTCGATTTTGGGATGAGGGGTTGCTTATCTTGAGCATGAGATTTCGAGAGGCGTTCACTAAGAGCCTTTAGTGCAATTTGTCTGAAGAAAAAAAAAAGAATCACAGTACAATTTACTACCATCTATGAAAAGCTTTTAGCTTCACAACAAAGAACACTTGTTTGTACATCGTTTATATTTTTTAAAACAAATTTGGAAAATTTATTTCAACATAACATCCTGTGTGATGCTTTAATTTGTAGTACACTTAAAATCATAGGTTAACGTAATACTGTAAGGTTCTTCGAAAGCATCTATACTATTAGTAATAAAATAATCGCAGATTAATGCCACAATATAAAATTATTTGAACATATACAGGATAAATTAAAAAAAAGTTGTTCCAAGCTTTTTTTTTATGGAAGACGTAGTAAACAAACATATTTAGTAGTATCAATTATTTTGCAAATATTTACAAGAAGTAGTTTTTGCAGCGTTCTGCAGAAATAGCTACAAAAAACATTTTCATTATAGGCTATAACAATAGGTTTTATTTTTCGAGTGACTAATTTATACAGGATAGCTTCTATATTTTTTAAATTTCGAATTGTTAGTAATATTTTGGGTTAATTAATTAAGCCTTCCCTATACTTAAAGCTAGCCGCTTTTGAGATATTTTGCACATTTTCTACATACTGTTCTGACGCGCGGTAATGAAGCATTAAAAATGTCTATTTTACCAGAAAGATTAATATTCCTTTCATTTTATTAGCTGTCGGGCTTTTGCCTCCAGATATCATTTCGACAATATTTACAACAGTATGACTCAAATACGAATGTTTCTTTTGTGGATTTCATATTGATATGGAATGTATGTTATTTCGACTATAACTCCACCAAGTACCTTGTTACATTGTTTTAAATGAATCAGTTGGTTAAACAATAAAAAGTAGATACATAATCACGCTATTTTAGATATACCTACATCCTTTCCCATAAAATGTTACTAAATGTAGCTTCCTATTTTGCAATACACTACAAAAAGAGTTTCACTTGTTTCTTTATTTTTATAAAATAAAGTTACTTTACTAAGTGACTATTTAGTAATATTCAGCATTAATTATATGTAACGAAAGACAATATACAAACCTTCTTCTTTCCATATCATGCTGATCACTACCTGGCACTGAAATTGTAACACCAGTGGGATTTGCCATGTCAAATCTGCGTACAACTTTTCTACAAATACCCATTTTTACAAATGCTTCGTAGATCGTGTTACTAACAACTGCAATTGGAGGTTGTATTACATTCGGAAGGAAGCTAAAAATACATGTTAAAACATTAAATTAATTCATTTCCTGAGTAGTTTTCTATAAAATGTAAGTATATTGTTGTGTATTAATTGTTAGCACATATGACTCATAAATTATAAAAAATTATAATTATATAATTGAAACATAAAATGTTTTTTTATATCTACTACAATACCGCTTTCTTTTGATAAAAAATATTACCTAGCAAATGTGAAATAGTCGGCCATATCTCCACGACTTCCATTACTATGCCATTGATAAAACCTAAGATAGATCCAACTAACAAGTAAACCACTTAAAAACATAGTTGGATATGTTCCTTCTAATAATCCAATAATCCATAGGACTAAAGACATAAAAAATACCAATAATGGAACATTTTTGTTGCTCAGCTTTCCTAAAGGAGTTTTAATTAACACAAGATCTGGCATGATCTGTTTAACTGCTACAGATACACCAGCAATATATCCGGCCAGTCCATGAATATGTACAGTAAACAATAGATCGGTGTTAAATGTGCACATATATAAAATAAAGTAAAATGCAGTGCTAATAATTGCTACTCCTAAGTTAACAACAGCGAAGAATGTCATCATTTCCATTTGACCCCATAATGGTTCAATTAGTTTACCGCACAGTCCAACTGTCACTATATCAACTAACACCTCCCAGAAGTGCACCTCTAAAAAACAAAATGTAAACGCTGTCCATATCCAAAAGGACGGGGGCATTAAAAATCCAGGCGTCACAGAGAGTACATTTACAGCTTCTTCTGAATATGATAGACAATAACTAAAAATTACCACAGCACATATAAACTTTACTGATGTACTAGTATTTCCTAATAAAGCAATAAATTGTTGCTTTAAATACGGTACATTCCTTCCAACGGCTTTAAAAATAGCCATTCTTGTTGATTGTTTTTATACCATTTAGGTTATATTATTCTGTCAATTTGACTTTATTAGTCAAAAGTTAAATACACATTAGGAAATGTAGGGAACTTTAAATTATGGTTTACACTATAAAATTACGACCAATAACAAATACCGCGTATATTTTAAACAACAAATTATATTTTGTCGATGCAGTTTACGTTTTCTGTAGATTATTAGCAACCCAGAAGAAGCTCCATACAATTGACAGCGAAAAGTCGGCATTCTCATGCAATTACGACGGGGTTTCAACCCGGAAACCTAAATTCTTTAAAAGAAAACAACGACCGCGGAAGTAGCATTTAACATATCGTCCTATGATATGGATGCTGTAGCTTGTAACATTTTAATCGTAATTGGTTTCTTTCACGAAAATTCATCGTAATATTCGATAAAAAGAAAAGAAAATCGCTGAAATCGATACAACAAATACAATTTCCCCAGGTAAGAAACACTGTTTATAATGGTAACAAATGCCGTTTATTGAGGCAACAACACTGTTTATTTGTGCAATGAACACGGTTGATTGAAACAACAAATACCATTTATTGAGGTAGGAAACACCGACACTTCGTATCATAAAAGCAAAATTGTGTATGTACATATATTTCGTGTATAAAAAGTTATGGCATATACTTGGTTACACCATTTGCTATTGTGAGTTCAAAAAAGGAGCAAGTTCGCAGTTCGTCGTGTATTTCTCTTTGATATGTTACTTCATATCTTCGACGTTTCTCAACCAATTCCAAATCGTTTTTACTTCGGAGAGGACAGCGTTAGGTTGCTTCCATACTTTTTTTTGCATTGTACACAGTGTTACAACAAAGTTACATCTCTTTTATCTACGCCACCCCCAATCTATACATTACAAACGGGAAGTATATAAAAAGAAAAGCCATGCATTTAGCTAGGCGGCACATAGACGTTTTGTTATAATAGATTGTACGCTATACGCAGGGTACATTATAATTGGGAACTATTGCAATTTGAACATGAAAAACTTAATTTTAATGTAATAAAATATTATCTAATATTTTTATTACTTATCTCCTTTTGATTTGGTTTCAGAGACATACTTTTTTTTATACTCAAACGAATCAAATCAGTGAAGTTATGCAAACTAGACTATATATATATACTTTTATCACAAAAAGACAGGGCTGATAAAATTATCAAACCAACAACTAGTTTAACAACACAGTTTGCGCTAATGTCAATCTCATAGCCGCGTGCAAATTAAGACTTTATACAACACAGGCTTTTTTGTAAAATTTATCTCAGATTTTCGTATATACATATTATAACATTTCTATTTAATTGTTCATGTTAATTGTAAAACTTTGTTGTTCAAAACTAAAATAAAATTATTATTAATTGCAATAGGTTAATAACATTCTAATTTGGTTTGACACGAGTGAACTAAATGGCGCCCCCTGCCAGTGGCGACCATAGCACGTACCCTGCCTGCCGTACGCCACTGACAGAGGTAATACCTTTCTAAATCCTTCATACATTGTATTTTCCAAACAAATTAAAGACGTACGTTAACGATTAGATGCCGTAAATATTGTTTGTAGTTTTATAATACGGCCTTCTGGTGGTTTTGCATGCAAAATACGGTAGGTCTATAAGCGCCAGTTCATTCGTGGCTACTGTTACATAAAACTATAGCTACACAACAAGATAAATAGGATATAAAAAAAATTGTCATATGTTTTTAATAATTTATTTACACGATACTTCCAGCATATTTCATCAATTTGAAGTATATTGTTCAATAACATCATAAAGCTATTCAAATCTTATATTTTGCGATATGCACATTTTTTAATCACACCTACTGTATCTTACCTATAAAAAAATATTTCAAATACAAAAGGGATTCTAGAACATACTCTAACTACCAGATTGTAAATTTAGTAACGCAATACTTTTACATATGCCAGTACTGGCATTTATGTGAGAATTAACTCCAAGTTGAAAAACCCTGGTAAGAATAACTAAAGCATACTCTTGCATAGTAACAATGATTTCCGGTAAGCGGTTAATGATGCTCTCAACGACATCTGCATTTCGGTTTTCTAAACAGCACAAAATGGACGGTAAAGCTTCGGAACTCGTGTTGGGATTGTGTTTTAATAGCTTCAGTACAAGATTCAGTGACAGATTCCGAACTAAACTATTGAGACTGCTAAGAGTGTTATACAGATGCTGCGATACGTTCTGCAGCAATTGTGGCTTCTTATTGCTTATATGGTCTAGATCCTGTAAAGCTGATAAAGGATCGTGCGATTGCAATCCTGCGACTATCGCCGGCCAATGCTGAGGTAATGGATCTGGTGTTGGTGCCGTAGCCGTTCCAACTAGGATTTGTTCGGTTGAATTGCTTTGGTCTATTGTTGGAAATGAGACACTTGAAAGTAATGGCCTAACGCTGGGCTGAGAGATTTGAATATCGCTGAAAAGAAAATTATGAAATAGCTTATTAGTTCTTTACGCAGCTTATTTTTTTTTAACGCTTATTACACTGGCTGCAATTAAAAATACACCACCCCTAAATTGTTGGGAGTATTATAATCTTTATAAAATGCATTTCTCAAGGTCAACTTAAACGATTGTTGACCAATGTACATATTACATCGGTCTAGTTCGTTTTTCAGCATTTACAAGAGCCAGATGTTCTGCACATGTTTTTACAGGAACACAGGTATATTATAACAGCAGTAACATCATAAATGCAAATCAATGGCATGTACCCCTTTTTATATAAAAAAAACGTATAATTACTTTGAATATTACAAAACATTTAGGTTCAATTTTATGTAGAAATTAAAAAAAGACTTACTTCAGGACGTGTCCATTCTGTTGCAGATATTTCAACGCATTCTTTATGTCTTTCATCATCCAATTTTGAAGAAAGCTAACTATCCGGCTGACGATATAATTTAGTTCTTTCATCGTACCATGATATTTTAATAAGAGAAAATATGAGTCTAGTATGTTACACAGTGTATCGGGTTTTTGAAAAACATATGGTTGTAACAGTTCCAAGAGTCCTAGTACTTGGCCGAAAAGCACAAAATGACCGCGACTTTTTAATACCGTCCAATCATATTGAGCTCTTCCTCTTAGACTGCCAGCTATCATCGGTAATTGTCTCAGCGCTAAATCAGGATGGGTGGCTGCTAATTTTCTGGCACATAGTTCCAAATCTTGACTTCGTCTGTTCCAATCTTTAATTCTAGCCGTTGCCGTAAGGGCACTTATTAATGTATGAGATATTACATCTACAGCACTTGATGCTCCTTCTGCGTGAAGTTGCGGGAGGTTGTGTTCACTGGATAAGTATCGTCTAATACAAGGAATGGACATGTATAGCATCATAAGTAGATGTTCGGCCTGTTGACAATTCTGTGTCTTCGCCAATAAATACAGTACTACTGGCTTTAGGGAACTGTTTATGGATTGTTGTAACAGCGAGACCCTTAACTCCATTTTCCTCTTCCACTGATCATCATTGGTTTCCATCGCTTCTTGTAGTATGTAATCTATAAGTCGTTGCAGCTGTAATTAAAACGAATTTAGTATCCCAAGCAATAATTCGTTTTAATCGAAACTTACTTTTTGTGTGTTTAAATGCAGCACATTTTCAAAATGATGATGTTTGGGCGTGGCCTTATCGCGGCCTTGCCAGAGCCTAGGACTTTGTGTAAGAGCGGTTAAAAAGTCCAATACGGATACCGGGCAATATTCAATTTCCCTATTGTTCAATAAATGGTTAACGACGCTGGATAGCGTTCGCCAACTTGCTCTTTGTAAAAGAACAGATATTAGTAGTGGCCGGAAGGATAGCTTTTGTTTGGAAAACAGCAACTCCATCTGGAAAATGAAGAAGATAATAAGCATTTTATCATGATTGTGTCCTGTGGGATTTTTGTAAACCAAAAAATATTATATAAAATGTTTTAATCAGGAAAAAAATATATGACGTCAGAACTTTTCAAGGCCATTGTAAAAACAACAGTGCTATTAAAAGAAACATTGATTACGTTATCATTTGGGTGTTACTAGACCTTTCGTAGGGTTTAGTAGGGTTAGAATAAAATAATATACACAAGAGAATAATTTAATAAAATATAAACAAGGAAAAATGAAAATGCGTGATTCGTACCTGTAATTTTTCATTTGGACCTGCTATTTGTAATTCAACAGAAGATAACCAATCAACAAGTAATCCAGTTTTCTCCGGTTCAGTATTCCTTAGTAGCATTTCACCCAGTTCCTTTCCTAACGTCTGTACATGTTCATCCTTAGAAAGGTAGTCATATTTATTCATTTCGTTCATTTTAGTCGGATTTAGAAATGCATGATCGGTATCACGTTTGATAGATTTGCTATTCAGTTGGAGAAACTGCGTTAGATTCATTACTAATAAACAATTACTATCTTGAGTTACACTCAAAATATTGGTAGCGATCGTTAGGGTTTTTTCGTTACAGTGGTTTTTAGTAAATAGGAGCCTGAAAAGTGTTATAAGTGACTTTTTGTGGTAGGCGGATTTTAAAACGGTTAAAGGTGGAACCGTGGCTAGGAAATCGATGATTCTATTCACCACCGATGGATCGTCCTTTATAGCCTAAAAGCATTACCATAATTGAGGCAATAAATAATGATAGCAAGGACTGGTATCGGTCCACTCTGCATCACACAAAATCTATTTAATAAATTTAGAAGATTTGTATAGTCAACCCTCAACGATTCGTATACATTAGTCATGTACGAACTGGATATCCAGTGCATATGTCGAATATATTTCCTTCCATCATAACGTGTAGTCAGCACGCGGATGAAAATGGGAGACACTATGAATGCAATTTCTAATTGTCTATTGCAGCGCTTGAAAGGTTAATTTGAGCATTAAGAAAAGATTTCTTGGTGTATGTAGACTTTGGTGACTGATCGTATGTCCCGAATTTATTAAACATTTTGTGTGGTATAGAATGTGCGGATGTACCTTTAATGTTTGCTAAAAATACCAAATAGATTGATAGTACTAGTCTCACCTTCGTCAAGTATCTAATATCTTCTTTATCATCAATGGGATAATTGGAATCAATAATCCTTGATAAAACATTAATAACATTCGGAGTAGAATAATCCGTTGTAGTAGTTAATTTCCTAGATATTAACGGTAGAGGTTTTCTAAGTACCCCGATATCGATTACGTTGTCGTCCTTCATGCCGGGCGTTTGCATCTCCAACGCCTGAACGAATATTTCCCCACCAATCGCGCCTCTCCTATTTTGTACCTCTACCAATTGCACCATATAATTTTTATCAAGCACAGCGTCGACGACGATCTTAGAATCACCAAGAGTTGCCTTATCGAGCGTCTGCAATAGCTTGCTTATGGAAATGACCGGAATCCCGAAAGATTGAATGAAGAGCACCAGCTGCGGTGCTTCTAATTTTTCCACGGCCGCATCCACTAATCGAGGGACGTTAGATCGGATCATACGAAGCTTCAACCAATCCGGAACCAGTAGCGCTTCTTCCGACGTATCTACAAGATAAGCTTTCGGTTGTTCTTCGTTCAGAGGGAACCACGTATCTAACAAGGCCTCGAAATTTTCACAATTCGTAATAGGACCGTATGTTAGAAGAATGATGGAAGCGTGAACGATCAATATTTGTAAAGTGCATTGATCGCCGTTGTCCCAGGATACTACTACTTGATCCTGATTCTCGGACCAGTGAAAAGCATCGTCTGTTGGTTGCCTAGCTCTTTGTAGATAAACGTGGAACACCGATATCAAGTCCTGCAGGGTTTGCATGTTTTCTCCTGGTAGGATATATGTTGTAATGCTGCTTCTTTCAACGATCAACGAAGCTAAATCTAGAATCAGCTCTGGAAGTTCTGGCATGGCATCATCGATTCCTTGAGTGGCCAGGAAATTTATATAGTTAGCTACGTGTATGGGATTGGTTTCTACTAGCATAGCTTGTAAAAGCAAATGTATGAGTAACGTTTTAACGTGACTTAAATGCGGGAAGTGTGAGATAAAATGTGTTAGCCAGTGTGTATTGGTTATATTCGCGTTGGTTATTTCGAGATCGTCGTTTGGATTTAGTACTAATGTTAGTCCTTTAATAGCCTGAACACGGCTAGAAGCATGCGATGAGGAAAGCCTTCTCAATAAGTACTCCAAAACTTCACATGCGTTTTGGGGATCAACGCTATTAACAACCGTTCTCAAATGAGCTAATAATTGGCTGTGCTTCGTTAACTTTTCTGTGGGGGTGTTCGAAAGTAAGTATTCGCAAAGACATTGCACAGGTAGGTGAGCTAACGCTCCTTCGGAATTGTGAACCAATTCCGCCAACCATGGCATATGTGCCGTGCCTCCTTGCCGAGACATAATATCCAGTAGAAAATCCGGATGTCTAGATCTACATAATAAATGCCCCATACGATGACTGTTGTTAAGACTTTGCAACTGATCCAAAACCACCTGCGGTGGTCTTCTAATATCTCCTTGAGGATTCAATTCCATCAGTTGCGGGAGGAGTAAACTTGTCTGTTCGTTTATTTCCACTTTGGTGCTGGCTGCCGCCAAATGCGATTCGAATTCTAATATTTTCTGTTTTTCTAGGGCCAGTATTTGCTGTTCCTTGGAATTGTAATCGTCTATTGCTTCTCCGGTTACCATAGTAGGCGGTGGAAATGAGAAATGGCTAAAATAATATTTTTAAATTATAATAATATAATACTTTATTGGTGTTTACATACAATACGTATTTACACAGGTCAAAGAATAAAACCATACAACACAGTTAATATAACAAATTTAACTGCATGAACGGTAAGTGTTTAACGTGAACACACAGTGAGGAGTTGCATCTATTGCATCTTTGGTGTAATAAGTAATAAGATCTTTTTAATAGAAAGTTCAAACAATTTCGTTCTTAAGTATTGATATGTTGCGGGAGAATACTGCAGAGTTTTATAAGACATCTATTTTATGGTACAAAGATGAGGATGTTTAATACTTAAATCATTTTTGTTTCTTGTAATACAACAAAAAATTGCAGCATTTATAGTATAACAATTTGTATTCTTTTAATGAGGATGACATTCAAAAATATAATGATATGGGAGAGTTAAAATCTTTAATTTCCATGGAACATTCAGTGTAAAATTTCTTAAAAGAGATATTGTTTTTCCCACCCAAGTTTTAGTTCTAGGAAAAGCCCCAAGTATTTGATTGATTCTAGGTTGTTTAGTGTGCCCCAGTGCCTGTTTTAGAAATTGTAGCCATTTTAGATCTGCTGTCGTTTAGAATCAGCCTGTTTAAGGAAAACCAAGAGTCCGCCGTACTACACGCCCAACTGTTCCTCTCTACAACATTTTTGCAATCCATTGATTTGACTAACAAAGTAGTATTATCAGCAAAAAGGATACATCAACTGGGATTGTTTGAGATTTATGTAATATAGAGCTTTGCGTCAGCCAGAATTGCACAGTCTTTTTGAGGTAATTCCATTTATTTGAAATGCTGTGGTCACACAAACAAGTTATGTGATCAATTATTATATATAAGATTTTCAGAAGTCTTTCCAAAGCTGTATAATCCTACCTCTTTACCCCATTATTTAGCAAACGGTAATCAAAGTAACTAATTCAACTATTTAAAAGACCAAAAATAGATCTTTTGTTGCTATATCTTTTAGTTATTCTTGATTACTCACTACTAAAGCTTGTTAAAAATATAAGTAGCTAAATTTGATTGCAATATGGAATGAATTTTAATATTTCCAAATTCAATTAACAGATTTACTAAAAGTAAGAATATAATAACTTACTTAGTTATACACATCTCCATAAACATTCTCAGAATGGGGTACTTCGTCCAAGCCAATTGCCCAAAGCTAGCCGGATTATGGGCAGCCAAGATGAGTAACATAAGCCAGCTTTTCCAGTACAAGGCGGATATTGCCAGTTTGGGGGGCATGTATCCGGGCGGTAAGCCAATATTTTCCGGATAATTGTAGCTGCATAGATTTAAGAAGAAATCAACAATCTCGATTTTGTCCATTACCAGAGGTTCTAAACAATCCGATCCCAAATTACCCGAACGTCTTATCAATTGATCGCATATGTCTATGATTTCGTTAGCATTGACCGGATGTTCCTTCGATATACCGATTAATAGTATTCGCAGAAGTGTAGCTTCTAATAAGGGCACTTCGCTGGTTAACCTGAAGAACAAATTCCGTTCGTTTTCTCCCGGCCATGAATCAACCTTGCAATAATGATCGACTTGCTCTAATAATAGGACCTTATGTAAAACATATTGAAAATCGCTTATGCTGGGTCTGAACACTCTCAATGCCGAATCGTGAAGCCAAGTGACTGCTTCTCTTTGTATATTGCTTACTTGCATTTGAAACGATTGAAGAATAGCTACATCTCGTTTACTTTGCGTGGCGGCGTCTCTTACTTGCGAATTTACGCAGAGTAACATGCACATGCACACCAAATCCGCTATTGACAAAAACATTCTCTCCCGATACTCCGACTCTCTTACTAGGTTGGTGATTTCTTTCCTTTCCCTTAGCATCGAATGCACTATATTCAACAGATTAAAGTCGTGGCGAAGTACTCTGTTAATTTCTTTTAATAGTGTTCTTAAAGATCGTAGATAGTCGTCTTTGTTTAATAATAATTCCTGAAAATGATATACATACTTTTATAAGTTATTTAAATGAATATCTTGTAAAATCTTGTTGCAAATTTACAAATCAGAAATGAAAACTGAGTTACGATGCAATGGATTATATAGATCGTTACCAGTAATTTTGAAAAACATCGGTTTTAATTCAATATAAACTTAAAAAGAGGTTATAAATGTTTATAACAAAAAAGTACATTCAGAAATTTTCGAAAAATTCATAATCCATATTTAGCGAATAAAGAATCAACATTCGAAAATGTTTTGTTGTAATTATAATTCCGTTTTTGTAAATATTTAAAAAACCATGACATAAATCAATTTCAAATTTTAATATGTTATAGCAGCGTGTGCAATTAACATGATTCTTTTAAACATTTTTGAGAAAGTTTAAGAACATTAATAAAACCAAAATAATTGTGGAAACATGAGTATAACTATTTACGTAATAAAGTGTACTTGAATCACTTTAAGAAATATGACTTACCAAACAAATATCCGTGAAAGCATCTGCACTGGAGTCGGGCGCAACTTGAAACATTGCTCCCACTACAAATAGGTTATTTGTATTCCTGGTGTTGGATAGTTCATTGTAGATAGTATATTTTAATAGTGGATATAAATTTTCTGGAAAAGACAACACCATTTCTTTGAGGCAATTATTGAAGAAGGTGACCATGGGCTTATTTTTAAGTCGCAATTTACTTAGTTGCGCAACCACTTCGATATCCCTTTGCGTATTTGCAGAACAATTGTAGCATAAGTACGCAAGCAATTCTTGAGCGGGCTTCATAAGCTTGTGATTATGCAACCAATTTTCAATCCTCGATACGGATATTATACGAATTTCAACCAGACCGCAAGCTATACTTAAAAATCGAACAAAATTCTTCGTAACGGTATCCGGTTGCTGTCGTCTTGTTAACTGTTCTTTAATTGCCTCCAAAACTATTTGCTCCACAATCTCCTGCGACTGCGTATATCTTGGATATACGCGTATATTCCAACTATCAACTAACGCTTTTTGTTCATTGAAACCTAGTTTAATACAAATTTAACAACAATTCGATCATACTCTGCGTAATTTTACTTACTCTCGTCATCATCGTTCGAGTTAATCGTTAGGGGACTTGAGGTATCTCTTCCCGTAGGGGCCCAAGTTTCTGTAGCTAAAAGGAGTTTTGGTGGTTGCTTCGTGCCAAATGCAGTTTTTATATTCTCAACAAATGGTTTACAAAATGGATTGTCTATCCAGACTCTGTCACCGACTGCGTCCTCAACGTACAGCTGTAAATCATGAAATTTATTGAATGAATAGAATAGATGAAAAAATTAAGATATACAATATGTCCAGTATCGGAACATCTTGCACCATATGAGTTATTTAATTAATTCCGAACACTTCTTAATAAGAGATTGGTAAAATTTCCCTTGAATAAAAGTAGACACAGTAGAGATTATAATTATGTTAATTTTTAAATTGCAACCAGAACCAAAAAATAAATTTAACAAATACATTAGGAATACCTTTACGAATATTTCCGGCCAGTGTTCTACCTCAGTAAATGCATACACTAGACTATTTATGAAAAGTATCTGATTGGAAGAGTTGTTTTTAGTCGGTGTTTTTTGGCCTGCTGCTATGTCACGTCTCATGGAACTAATGATTGCATTTACAACATGTTCATTTACAAATAAATTAGGTCTGTAGTGGCATATCAGCACTAAGCTACTATATAAGACCTTGCATGGTTTTAGTCTCTGTGTTCTGATTGTGCGAATAGCTCCCAATATATAGGAAACCTATAACAGTAATAAAAAAAAATATATGTGATATTTGAAATCCTTCGCAACATTACAGCTTTATCAGAATTTCCTAATTGCGCATTGTTTAATACTAGCTCAGTCAAATCACATGGATCACAATCTATAGCGAGATTCTCCCAAGGTTCACTTCCTACTTGATTCAAATTACGATCTGAAGGTAATAAATTGGATAAACCTGGGACCGCCACCCCGGGTGGTCTATTTGGTAGAGTGACTTTCATTTTCTTCGATGGAGGGACTGCTTGTAAAGAGGATGAGCTACCTTCTCTTTTCCTCTCAGGCTGTCCCACTAGAACGTATGGAATAGAATAACATTAGACGTTTTTCCTTATGTTACCTTTGCTTGAAGTTGGTGGTAAGTGTGAAGTTGAAGGTTTCGATAAAGGTACTGGTCTCTTTGGATCATCTCGAGAAGATGACTGCTTCGATCCCAAAGCAATAAATAAATCTGGCGGTTGTTGCGTAATTTTATTCTTGGGACCTCTTGAACCAGGTAATGGTTTTCCTCTTTCCATGATGCTTTCACTAATATCACTTTAGCTTCAAGAAAAGTTCATGATAATAAACAAGTAAACATAACCTGATAAAAACAAAGAAGGTAAAGGGATCATGTTATTTACGACATCTTTCGTTGATTGGAAGTAATACAAATTTTATATTAAAATTTGAAAATTGTATTCCGGAAGTTTAAACTATTTACTTTATATATGTTGTATATTGTACTTTTGGTTTATTTTGTTAATTAATTGCTTTTTTTCAATCCTAATATTTTATTGTTCAAATTAAGTATTATGATATGAAAAAAAAATGAAGATACAGTTATGATAGGCAACTTAATATACTGAACAAAGTGAAGATAACTGAGATATGTATATATCTATTCTTTTCTAACAAATTAAAACTGTATGCAATCTCGCTCCCTTTTTTCATGAATCCTCCTTTGGAATATACAGTGGATGTGCAATAATTTACATCAATGCTACAAAAGTTTAAATTTAGACAATCTGTCCATATCTCATAATTACGGATATTTATCGAACAACATTATACGATAATTTTGAGCATTTATTACAAATCTCCTTTTACAGATAATAGCATTGTTTGAATTTTAATAATGTTCAACATATTTAGAAAGAAAATATTACAACATCGGATATTCGTCCGTAAAGAAAAACGGACCTTACAAAGATCGGTTTGTGTAGGCTGGTGTTACCACTGTACAGTCCGGCAGGCATAATATTCTTATGTTGTCCTATTTACATAGAAATACAAACTGGTCAAAGTAAAAGTATCAAATTATTTTGCCTACTATTTACATATTTATCATTCAAATTTAAGATACGTATTTTTAACTTTCCATACAGCTATTACCTTTTTGCTTGTATGGGCGTTTGTAAAAAAACATATTTTTTTAAACATAATCAAATTCATATGGCGTTAGACAACCCATTATACATAAGGCCTTTGTGGTCTACCCAATTTGTGTGTTCTCCTCCCCACCCGCCACGGGACACCCCACTTGCAGCGCAACCAAAACCTGTCAGATCCACCGAGCTAGCAATACCGTAATTGTTTTTTTTTTTGTGCGATTTATGAGTTTGGAAATGGTGTATAAGGGCAAATTAGGAACAAAGGCGACTCGTAGTGTTTTAAAGTGAAGTTGTATTTGTGCGAGTTGGTTCTTAGTGTGTAAATATAGACAAAATAGATATGGAAGAGAGTGCCGAATCTAGCTCTAACCCCATTTCTCAGGGGTGTGGCCAACACTCACAAATTTCGATACAAATAAGCCCCACGACGGGGGGCGACTTTTCACTTATCGTGGAGCCAAATATAACGGTGGAAAATTTGAAGAAACTGGTATCAAAGAAGCTGAAATTACCCAGAGACAGGATATGTTTATTATTTCGAGACAAGTGTGTCTTTATTTATTTATATTTTATCAAACACACTACATTAAAGGAGCATTATTTGGTTGGAATACTAATCACTGCCTATCTTTATGTTCTAGGCAATTGCAAGAAGGTATTATAACACAACATGGTCTCTCAGATGGTTCAAAAGTTACTTTACTACCTAATGTGGAAACAGGACTTGTTGTGAGTATTTTCATAATTCATAATTTGCTTTTATACTTTCGAAGCATGTTTTGCAAGATTGTATAGATATGCACATTTTATAAATGTAGGAATTCATGGAACTGTGAAGAAAACATGTCTGATTACTCTATTGACATTATTTGTAATGTCTGTAACAATGCTTAAAAGAATCATTTCTATTTTCTATAAAAGTTTATATGATTTTCATCCGTAGTTTTCCCTATTTCCAAGTTTGATTCTCGATTAAACATGTAGGTACTGTTTTAGTGAAGTGGATAGATTACATCAGCTGTTTGTCAAATGACATCCATTTCTGTAATAAAAAAATTTGACATTGCTTTCAGGTGATTACTTGATCTTCTCACAATGGTGCACTTAATTTTTTTTTTGAATCTTAATTTCATTCAAATTATCTCTCATTGGCGTCGATGGTTTTGCTTTAGAATTTTTACGTGTGAAATCTACATTTCTACGATGACCTTGATGTAATGTAAACAAATGGTTTAGTGTATTTAAAAGATTTGCAGCAGCATTGAGTGTAAATTGCAAATTCAGCAGTATTACACTTACTAAGTAGCATTAAGTAGTACAGCATTTGATACTACTAAATTTTGGGCAAGTTATACGATAGCAAAAAAAATACGTCAATTTCTATTATGGCACTGCAAGTGATACAAATTTTCTATTCTAAGTATAGTATTTTTTCGTTTTTATATAAATAACAGAAATAGAATCTTTGGTACCAGGTTCGCCCAAAAAGCTCATTGCTCAATTTTCAATGTATCAATCCACTAGAGTTGAATACTAACATGAATTTAAAAGACTCTGCTCAATACAGATTGCTTTAGCTTATGATTCATTTTGAAACATGTATAAAGTTCAACCCAAAACAAATATTTAGGTATATTCAGGACAAAGAGGACACATCTAGAATTCCAAACATTGTTCATATTATGCTAATAAGTTTGTCTCTACTTATCTAATCACTTCGACTCCTTCTCCAGCCACCTCACACTACGATTGTATTCCTTTTACATTACCTCCTGACACAGAAGAAGAATTACTCAGAATGATGACTTCTTTGTAAACAATACCGTTACTGGTGATTGTTTAATTCAATTTTTTATATCGATTGAAGCTGGCATGGCTTTTGCTAAGCCCATTAGCTTCTATTGTTAAGTCGAGTTTATCAAAGATTTTTGAGTTTTGTTTGGATTTCTCTTTGCATATAGTAGCTCTACTTATCAGCCTCTAAGATATTATGCTTTATTATAAGCTTATTTAAGTCATTTCGTGATACTCAGTTACTAAGGACCCTCTTCTTTAATTTCGTCACTAGCAAATTGAAGTATGCATCGACAAGTACGGTCTCCTTACTATGTTTATCTTCAGATTTTTTTGGAAAAAAGTTGAACGACGATTTCTTAAATACCGTGCTTCCACGGAGGATGGTGTCTATCTGGAATGAGGGATAGATTATTCCAGATTACTTAATAGATATAGTCTGGCATCACTAGCATCACGACTTGAATGTCTTGGAGCCTGCTTTGTTTGGAAATTGATCCATGGACTTGCTGATAGTCCTCACCTTCTTTCTTCTCTTAATTTTCGTATTCGTCTCGCTTTCCTTCTCGTTTTCCTTGCCACTTTCTAGAACCAATATAATCCATCATTCGCTTCAATATGCTGGTCACTGGATTTACATTATTCTGATGTATTTTTTTAATAATATAAATTAAAATATGTATGCATTTATTTTTATTTTTGCTCTATTATTAGTTGTAACCGTTGGACAATGAATTAATTTTATTATTATTAGTATAAAACAAAATCTGAAACAACACTATATTGTTGGCTAATTTAAACGAACACACCATAATTTATTAATTAAAGAAATAATAATAGCAGCCAAAATATGAAATATGTAAGAATAATTTGCACTTTTACAATTGAGATTTGAATGTTATAGACATAATTAGAATTGTTGTGATCACGTTGCATAGAAGCCAGTAAAGTATTTGAAGCCCTTAAAGTAATCAGAGCGCTGCTGAAAGTGCTTCAAACTCTTCCCAAGGTGAATTAAGCAAAATTAGTTGATATATTAGAAATAGGGCGCTAGTTATATTAAAGGTACTCGAATTAGTTTAAAATGCTTTAAGGCATGAAGTAGCTTCTCTTAAAAGTAATTGAACCAATAGGAAAGGTTTTTCTGGGGCTAAAGATATAAAGGAGTATCTCAAAATTCGTAAAAAAAAAATAGGTTACAATTTTTATTGTGAAAATTAGATAAATCGCACATTTTTTCTATGTTTATTATTATTTACATATATTAAACAAATATGTTGTTGGAAGTTATATGTTTGCAAATACGCATACAATTATATCATTGGCCGACAAGTTAAGAAATGGTTTATCAGTTATTGTGCGCATTAGATTGCTATTGATTGTGTATTGTTCGGTAACACTTAATGATTAATGGTTTTCGTAGTATTGGCAGTAACGTTACAATTCAATTTAATTAGTTATGCAAGTAGTAATAATTAAATTTAGAAAAAAATTATGTATTCGAATTCAATGAATTTGTTTGTTCGTTTTTCAGACGCAACGTCCGGAAATGGGAATTATGCAAGCTTTAGAATCTTTAAATGATACTCAGGTGAATGAGTTCCTATGCGGCAAGGCACCTTTGAATCTCAGCATGCGATTGGGAGACCACATGATGCTTATACAGCTTCAGCTAAGTACAGTTTCCGGGACGAAACCTCCGCCCTCTAACACGGGAGGACCACCTCCAAGTAGACCGCCCAGTCTTATGCAAGCTTCCAGAAATTTACAGCATACGCTGAGGAGACTTTCGGCGGATGTCTTTTCTGGCCGAGACGAAGGTACTTAGCTTAAATGTAGTACTTGCACACGAAAGATGGAGATGTTTTTCAAGATTCAGACTTCCCGTTGCGATTGTTGTTTCTGCATTTTGCAAATCAAGTGCAATTGAAAATCACGTTGTGCTTTGTTGTGACTATAAGCGTAATTCGATTACCACTATTACCTCGACTATTATTTACCAAGATAACAAGTGAATAGCCTGATTCTCTTCACCACTTAATTTATACGTTGTTAATGGTGACTTGATGACTATGTAATTATAAATACAGCAAAAGTTCCAAAAATCGAACAGGTTGCAAACAAGCTCGAGTTATAGAGAAAAACACAACCTATTAATTACTGTAAAATCGCAGTGTTCGCTATTACGAACTTAAGTTAGTTAAGAAGTTACAGTACTGTGCAAATTAATTGGAGCAAACTGTAATTTTCTTCAGAAATCTCTACTGGCATTAATATACAAGAAATACCAATAAAACAATATATGCGTTCTCCCCTTGCTTTAATAGCTGCATTGTAGCTGCATTACGTTAAGTTTTATTAGCTTACTTATGCCATTTATAACTAGTAAACTTTTCCGTACAGCCACGCTTAAATACACCTGGCCAAAATTTTGTTAGTGCAAATGCTGGTGCAGAATCTCCGTGAACAGCGTCCATCTGTCCACTAATTTGCGTAGACATTTTGTCTTTTAAATGCAAACATTTAATTATGGCTCAGTATTCGGTTTTTTTCCATTTTTACAGAAAAACTAACAGCGTCTGACATAAACAACTGTTAAACAACAACTGAGCGTCCAACATGGTTGAAACTTTTAAAAGTATCTTTCAATGCGTGCGCAATTATAATACCAGAATATTTTTGACGAGCGACATTACCTTTATGTTGAGATTTCAAAGTACTCTCGCAGTATCTGTTTATTTTTTTATTGTAACGTTTCGAGAATGCCAGAGTCTCGGCAAATCGAAATTCACCAATTTTCCTATATTGAAACTTATAATCCATCACTTGCAGTAAACAAGCTAAAAGTGTTCATCTGTCGTACACAGCGTGTACACTTCTAATAATGTAATTGAATTGAAAAGTTTTAATGCTGAACTTACGCAAGCAATATTTAGTAATTCTTTCATCGAACAAAAGTTAAATTTGCTTTTTTTCTGATTTATAGATTCGATGGCAATGGTACAGCGTAGATTGGAAAGTTTGTATTAAGCTTTCTGAAACAAAGAATCACTGATGTACTGAGGACACTCACCATTTCGAAGGCAAATTTATATTTAATAATTCTGATATATAATCATTTGAAATTATTGTCGAATTACTCCATATTTTTGAGGTTTGCTAAATTTATGAAACGCGTTTTGTTGGTCTTAGGTTTTTTTTGAAAGCGTAAAATTATAATACAGCAATCTTGGGCATTCATTTAGAAATATTTCAATTCCTATAAATTACAAGAAAATATGAAATCGTTTTCTTTTATACCCCAGAAATTGAAACAATCCAAATTATTTATCATCCTGATCCCCGATACTAAAACGCAAAGGTTTATAGTATTTTGTCACAGCGCTGCATGTTTTTGGGTGAAAAAATTTGACAACCTCACCGGGACTGGTGACGCAGTGCCGAGCGCACTGTGCTAGCAATTTCAGAGTACCGGACTCAAACCCTCGGCTTGTCACTCTCAGAGTAAGGTTTTTCGTAGTTTTCCTTGCTCCAAATTTGGCGAATTCTAGGGGTAAACATCTTAAGACGCTTCTAGGAGCGCAGGCGTAACAATAACTCATGACCGGCCGATATCCTTTGTCATTGGAGAAAGCTGTTGGGGGATGTGCAGGCATGGATTTTGGCAAAATACACAGAAAGTTTTATTAAAAAGAAGTAAAATAATATGAATTAAATTTGGCTACGATTTATAGTTGATATATATATATATATATATATATTTTTTTTTTTTTTTTGGCGTATTGCTGAAAATTTCAAAAAAATTCAATGGAAGAAATTTGAATTGGCACATTGGTATATAAGACGCTTAAAATGCAGGGCGTTAATAAAACATCAATATTCCTCAAAAATGTCAAATTATCGCAATTATATAAAAAGGAAGCTACATAGGTCTAGGGAGCACCGAAGCAAGTTAACGTGAATGAAGAGACGCAACCCAAAAAAAGCAGTAATATATAGGGTCTTCCATATAAAAAGTTATATTTTTAAAGTTGTGCATCTGTGTGTTTTCCCGCAGTAAATGATTTTTTTTATTGTTTTACAGGCAGGCGAGGTAGTGTTTACTCAGGTACATTTAGTGGTGCGTTGAATCCAGCGTTACAAGATCCGGTAGGACAACCGCGAAGAGACGTCGCAACCATCGTTCACATATTAAACGATCTTCTGTGTTCGGCGCCGGAATTGAGGCGGGTGAATCGGCGAAATATGGAGGAGACGAACCCTTTACCGGAACAAGAAGGTGGACCGACGGTTTCTACATGCAGTGAGGATCAGAATTTAAGAACGCGCGGGAAATTAGAACAGCTACGCCTCGTCATGGGCGAACGTCGCGAAAGAAGACGCCAACGCAAACAGAAACCGTATTCACTGCCTCAAAGTGACACAGACACTGTTACTGCATAAGATGATTTCTTTGTAAATATTATATATTTTATGAGTTTAACGTTCATTTATGTTTGTTTTTTTTTTATAATAGATGATAAGATAAT
Source organism: Oryctes borbonicus (assembly GCA_902654985.2). Classification (NCBI taxonomy): domain Eukaryota; kingdom Metazoa; phylum Arthropoda; class Insecta; order Coleoptera; family Scarabaeidae; genus Oryctes; species Oryctes borbonicus. The sequence continues at coordinate 4,698,023 of LR736858.1, forward strand.
GACAATTAATTTAGAAAATATACTATTTGAAATATTTATATTAGTTTCACTCATGCTGATAATTATTTGTTTAAGTTTGAATATAGATCTCCTTGAATGTTTATACATATTTTTTTCTTTTGGCTTCCTTGTGTTTGTACCCCTTTCCTTTCTGATTTAACGTATGCATCGCCTATAGTTTTTGTCTGCTTTGTGTCATTTTGTTTATGTTTGATGTTAGATAAGTTTTCACATCGATTAAAATATGAGTCATTCAGAACGTTTGAGTTGTAGAAAGTTCTATTTTTTCTTCAGCATTAACCGCATTAATACTTAAGAATAAATTTTGGTTTTTGATACTAGTAACTAGATCAATGGTTTGAAGATATTTTTTGAATCTGTCAGCAAATTTTTAATCGATTAATCGAAATTAGTAAGATGAAACCTATTGTTAATAGATTTAGGTGCGCTTTTGAAAAACGTCTTTATTTTATCACCGCGTTTAATTCACAAAACTACAGCACTTGGGCTACTAGTAATCAACATGAATTTATCAAAACCAATTTACATCCTATAAAAGTAGGAATTTGGATAGCAATGGACCAATATTTTTCGATGAAACTGTTACAGGTGAAAGATACAGGACTATATTAAATGAATTCATACGACAACTACACGATAATGAATTACAACAAAATAATGCATCAGCACATGGAGCTAGAAATACTCGGGAAGATTTAAGATACTTTCTTAACAGTAGGTTGATAAGCGAAAACTTATGGCTCCCACGCTCTCCAGATCTTACACCGCTGGATTTTTATTTGTTTGGCTATTTAAAGAATAAAGTGTTTAGAAATCGATTACATGATTTAGAGGAGTTGTAAGCAGCAACAAGACAATACATTAATACTATTACTCTAGAAGAACTTCAAAATGTATTTGCAAATTCTAGGCGAAGAATAAATATTTGTCTTGAGAATAATGGGCAACAATTTCAACATTTATTATAGCTTTTGCAATATAATATAAAATACAAATGTAACCTATCAAATTTTATTTATCAGCATGTAAACAGGAATTTTATTTTTGATTATTATACTGCTAAATGAGTTGCATACTTAGAAGTCACATGGGTTTCGCTATAGGCGCTCTACTTTGGATTGCTTTCTGAACAAATTATATGTTCCATTTTTTATCTAAAATCGAATGTATTTGTAATCCTTTTTTTTAAGCTTATATATTATATAGTTTATATTCCTTTTCGCTAATACACTAAAATAGAATTATATTTTGAAAATGACGTATAGCGCCATCTATTTAAAAATTCCTGAACTAATACTAACTATTCATATTTTTCAAATATACAGAAATCTGTAATTCAATAACGACGTTGTACCATAATATATTTATTTAAATAATTTTACTATTTCTTGTGCATACTTTGAGACAGAATTTTGGTAAATTGTTATAATATATCAAAAAGTAGCACAAATACTAATTGAAACTGAATTTATTAATTAACAAAATTAACACTTAAAATATAAAAGCAAATACGTGGTTCATCTTGGGAACATTGTATTTCTTCTCGTATTTCTCTTATCAGCGTCCTACGTTTATCGTCCATTACCAATATTAGTCTAAAGTGAGGACGTTCGGTGCAGTTTGCTACCGAGTGTTAATCAGCCAAGCGTCGATCGGGTATTTGCAGTAGCGTAGATAAATTGAAAGTAATATTTTGTTAATCGTCAAGTACGTTTCTGATACGATTGTAATAGGAATTAACTATGATAGATTTTTCTAAATTGGTTTCGTTGACCAGTACTGCCATTGCTCTCTCCCTATCTCCTACGTGCCGAGTTATACAGATGCGAGACCTAGTCTGCTACCGAACGTAATGCCAATGATAAACTGCACGCAATGTCGTCACTCTAATAAATATTACCAATACACTACATAAATCTATCTATACGGGAAAAACATAGCATTAGCATGAGTAGTCATGCTTTTTGATATTTAGTTACGCATGTTACGACCATGGGGTGTTTCAAACGTCACCTGACTAGTTGAAAATGTTGAAATCACTACTAGTACAATTATGATAAGAATCATTAGCAATTTTAGAGCCTATTTCTACATTTAGAGAGAACAACTTTAAAAAGTAACATATATACAATACTATAAAAAGTCTTGACAGTTATAAATCCGAAAGCAGGTAATTTAAAAATTGACAATTTTATTATTATACACATTAATTCCTATGTCGTTTTTAAATTATGTACATATACATAGACTTCCATTAAAATATTGTTTTCTTGATGAAAGGAGGCGTCGATACTGTAATTCCTTTCTTACTTCTATATCAATAGAATGGATGCATCCAATAACAACAAATCTTCGTTTTAATTTGACAAATATGGATTTTATTGCTGAAAATAAGACATCCTGTTACCTACGATACAATTTCTTTTATTATTTTCTGTCTAACAGCAATGAATAACTCATATTTCCAGAGCTGTGGCCTAGGCTTACTTTGTGACATGTTGATTCTCCCTGCCTCACTTCAATCGTTCACATTAGGAGCGTTTTAACCCATACACTTTAAAATAAAACAACATCGCGAAAGGAGTTTTTCTTTTGTTTTAATGATAGTATAAAACATTCAAGATACATAGTTCAACAATTAATTACTATATATTTACTTTAATTAAGAAAAGATATATACATAGACAGGTATTTTTAATGAATAAATTAAATAATTTAATATTCGATCGAGTATCATTAGCATTTTGAAATCATTGCACCTCTAAATAAACTTGGAGGTTTCTCGACTGTTAAGCCCTTCAATACGCAATCTGGATAATACAGTTCGGTATATTTCTGGAGCAAATGGAAGAATCACGCCTTTCTCTTGAATTTCACCTAAAAAATTGACGCTTAGAATGATATTTATACGTGTACAGTGTAGTTATAAGTATCTTACCATCAAGAATCATTTTCGTTGCAATAGCTGCCGGAAATCCAACCGTCTTTGCCATGGCAGAATGTCCATTGGCATCTCCATACACCACTAAATTGATGCCCCTTTCTTCTTTGCTATTATCAGGCCAGACAATGCTTATTTCGTGCCTGAGGATGACCAGATCGCGTTCATCCTTTCCTGGGGACACGAAAAGGAGGATTGTAACATCTGTATATTTGTGCATTTACAATTTTTTTAATACTCACCTAATGCTAACTTAGTAGATAAATAATGCGTCAACGTGTCCAAGGCTGATCCACATTTTATAACACCGGTATCGCTAAGCATTTCCAGCTCTTCCAGCACCTCCACCGAATATTCCGAGCCTGTCCTTTCAGCAATTTGTTGTTTTAAATTATCAGTGAGCATGTCTGAGTCTTCGACTCCAACGAGACTACAAATTAGCTCCCTCCACGTGATATCAGGTCCTTGCCTGTGTAAAATCGGATTGGGAATAGGATCGATTAGTCCTAAATATTGTAGCGCCCTTGCGGCCTCTGTGAATCCCTTATACCTTAGGGTGCCTCTTAATATCGTCACAGCTTCATGTAAGCCGTAATATTTTCCGTATATTGTACTATCTCTATTAGGGAAACCTTCTAAATTGAATCCTGGCAGGAAGTCCAAATCTTTGGTACTATCCATAAGTTCACCCCCCTCGCTGATTTCTACTATTTGTCCTTTGCTGAGATATTTTGCCGCCGAGATAGTGTTTAGCAATGCTTTCTGCGGTGACCAAGAGAATTTATATCTGAGAGGATTGTTGCTAAATTCTGGTGCCGGGAGTCCACCACAATAAGAGACGAAAGAAGTGATTCTTCCGCCATGCGCGTGAACGTCTTGGATACATTCCAGAGCTAACAGGTGGTCGATTCCTGGATCTAGACCTATCTCGTTTAAAATCGTGACGCCAGCATCCAGAGCTTGGCCATGTAGCTGCTGAACGCTATCGCTTACGTAACTAGCGGTTACCATGTTGGTTTTTTCTTCAATGCAAGCTTTTGCCACTAAATGATGCATATTCGCCGGTAAAATAGATACTGCTACATCGGCCTCTTTGATAATCTCCTGTAAAGCTGATGGATTATCGATAGCGTTCAAATATGTACTTTCTACTCCGGGGTATTGTCTGGCAAGTGCATCGCATTGCTCCTGTTGTTCTGATGCAATGACAATATGAATATTCTTATCTCTATACAGGTATTCTATTAGAGGTGCAGATACTCGACCAGCTCCAAGCACCGCTACCTTTTTGGAAGTAGCGCCAGGAACGACTCCATCTGCTTTATGTAAACTTTTGCTGCAAAAGAGAGGTAAACTAAGATCGATATCTAATTTTACTTCTACTATTGAAGAAGAACTAATTTCATCCGTGCAAAATACTATTGCAGTAAAAGTTGCTACCACATCACTACAGTTGTTTTGTCAGAGGATACCAGACAAGACCAAAATCCAAGTTTTTTAAATAATATACTTTGGACAGACAAATAATAATGGGTATGTAAGCAATCATAACTTTTATTATTATGCGAACGCGAAACCCCACATAGTTTACGAAACTCAAGTAGATGGCTGCGTAATTCGACCAAATTTTGTTGATGGTCACTTAAATGGCGCAATATAGAAAAACTTGTTGGTAATGACCTGACAGATTTACTAGAAGATGTACCACTTGAACAGAGCTCCAAAGCTCAGTTGTGTGGCACTAAGGCAGCTGTTGCACGAAACGTATAGAAACGGGTAGATTGGAAGAGAAGTGCTCATAGCATATTCAGCAAGATCTCCTAATCTGATACATTTAAATTAATTTCTAGGAGGTTTCGTGAGAGAGATTATCTATAGTGAAGCTTCGACTAATTGGGATGTAAGTATTAATAAGCTGAAGAAACCCAGAATTATTATTGTCGGTGCGGAAACTGAAATGATAGAACAAGAGAACGAAACTATCTTTAGTAGTATAATTGAACAAAATGCGCTAAAAATACTGAATGACAACATAAATGTTAAAATAATTGTGCAGAGGAAATTCATGGTAAAAAACAAAAGAAATATTGGTAATACAGTATCAGATGTTGAGCAATCTAAGGAGAGAGAACGCTAACCAACATGTTTCTGTCTACCCGACATCATCAACGTGGTTCTGAGCGTATCTCTACCCACATCACTGTTTGCCTCTCGGCTTCCACAAAGGTACAATCACCAGGAAACGTGCGTCTGTGCATGGCGGAAGTTGGTAGCTAGCATTATTTTTATTCTATTTATTTACTTACATTGCGTTCTTTCTCAATTCCTTGATATACTCGAAATTGCTGGTAAGTTGTCCATTGCTCGCGATTATAGCCTAAAACCGAACTATTTTAAGCTTACGTTTTAAATTGGCAGCGTCTTCAACTACTTACTCCATGCACAGTTGGTAAAAAGGTTTCGTTTTCTAAAGGCTTAGTGGCGTCTGATTTAATAATGTCTAACGCGTACGGCAATAACAGATCTCCGAACATATCAGTACTTTCCCGAGGAATCTGCGTCGGCATATTGTCTATACTGCACACCAAAACACCGGGACCTTTAAAGCTTTTCATATCTTTGTTTCTGTCCGCGTCGTATAGGCAGAACGGAGTATCTATGGTCGTACATTCGTTCATGAATTCGATTGAACCGCCAGGATCGGCGGATATATCGCATATCGCCAACATTCTGTGCGGAAGTGCTGGGGCACCCACCGATGTGGGAAGCCAAGGTGTATGAGCCGATCTCAGAAGATATTTCGCATCTGGTATTGTAATTAGTTTTGGACTGTTTACGGCCCAGTAGATTCCGTTGACTATGACGGAGGCGTACGGAGCAATACGCTTGCTAAATGTTGATACGTAACGTTCTGGGTGTTCTTCGTATTCTGCGGCGTCGAATTTACCTCCATCTGCGCGTTCTAAATAATTATGACGGCGTACCTAGGATGAATAATACTGTTTGGTTAGTTTTAATTTCAAGTAATATGTTTATGAAGAAATATTCGGACAGTCGATTTTATTTTTTTTTAATAAACATTTTTGCATCAATTTCAAATTTCCCCCGTTTCTAGTAACGACATTTTATTTTTTTTATTTCGATAAATCATTTAATTGTCTAATGGTACCATGAAATGAGACATTATTTCAACCGTTCGAATGTTTACAATGTACGAGATGAGTTCCAAAACAAAACACCCACAAAGGAACCAGAATTGTGACATGTGATGATGCATTTTGATCCGCAGTTTAAGCGGCAAAGCATTGAGTGTAAGCACACGGATCTTCCCTCCCGGAAGAAATTTAAGACCATGCATACACTATTCTGGGATTCGCAGGGGCCTATTTATATATTGATGATCAACGAACTATTAACAGCCAGTGTTACAGTGATGCTCAATAACCAAGTAAGACCTGCCGTTCGTACGAAACATCCTGGACTCTTAACTGAAGGTGTGCTTTTGCTTCATAACAACGCGCGCCTACATACGGTAGATGCACTTCAACCCTCGACTTCGCCCTATCGGACTTCCATTTGTTTGGACCCCTTTAAACAGGCTTTACGATGGAAATATTTTCAATAGAATCAAGTAGTTAAAGATCAAGTGCACAAGCGCCTTTGAGATCAACCCAAAGAATTTTACACCAAAGGCATTCACAAATTAGAAGAACGATGGGACAAATATATGTATTGCCGAGGAGTATGATGAAAAGTAGAAAAAATTTTGTATTGATTAAATTAAATGCTTTGAGCTATAGCAATTTGTTTCGATAATTACTGAATTATCTTCGTATTTTGTAAGGATGGTACTTCTCTATGTTTTTGAAAATTTGTTGGTGTGGTGGTAATTAAAAGAAATTGCGTGTTGTCATTTCAAAACATTGTCGATGATGTCAGTGGGGGAAACTTAAAATTGGCACGAATTTGTTTATTTTTAAAAAATAAAATGAACCTGTCCAAGCATTTCTTCGAAAAGCAAATTGTGGAAATATTTTGCACGATGTTTCATTTGGATTGAAAACAAAATATCTTTTATAACCCATCAAGTTTCAATTATCAGGAGATAATTCATTATTCATTACTTAATGTTCGTTAATTACAACATTACTGCTTTCAAATTAAGCAGTGGCATAAATTTATTGGAGTTTAATTTGATGCATGCTGATGTAATTCACTGTATTCTTAGCTGTTCTATTTTTACACTTTTACATACAAATATGTGTACTGCATACAATTTATTTTATCAATTCATTCTATTTATAATCATTTTTCGCAATTTTATCAAAGAGCTCAGCGTTGATTATTGCATAATAAAATATTTCGCTACATACGACGTATTTTTATATATGTAAGTACGCAGCAGCAGTAATTTCGATGAATTGTAAGTAACACGTGAACTACAGCAATCTTTATATTTTTGATAGTGGCGATTTGGATTAATTTATGAAGAAACACAGTTGGAGATTATCTTTGTTGTTATGTGTTTAATTTCTAAGTGACGTCAAAAAAATCTTATATTTTGGTCAAACGATGTCAATATTTTCTCTTTTTAATTTTTTAAATAGAATGTCCCAACTTAGTGGTGCTTTAGAATTGCGCTTGGTGTGGAAATGGTAGGATAATGTAATACATTTTATAGAGAATCTACTAAATTGTAACGCCACTCAAAAGAGTCCACCAATTAGAAAGACAAAAAAGTTAGGAAAACCCAATTCGTGTAATTTTCTTTATATGTAACACCAACATTTTTCGAGTGAGTTTCCACTCTTCATCAGGGTGAAAAATATGAAAATTGCCTAAATACTCATGACATTAAGAAAGTGTTGAAGTATAGAAAACGTAAAATGTTGAATAAATGTACGTGTAAGCGAACAGGATGTCCTAGAACGTTAAGATTTAACAAATTTTAACGCTAGTTGTATAGTAGAACGCATTGTTTCTGTTTGCCAACGTCATGCTTCCCGTTCTGCGAGGGTAACAGGCTTCGACTAGTGGTATGACATCAAGGGTAATTAATAATAATGAAATAAGCTATCAACATCTACTATGTCTAGACGCGCGTTCCGTCGTATTGCGGCTCATCAGTATAACTCTGTGGAAAGTTGAAACGAGCGTCTACACATTGTAGATATTGGTAGCTTGTTTCATTGTAAATATTGTTATATAATTTTTTTCTCAGAACTAGATAACTACTACGTAACTATTAAAAAGTATCGCCGCCAACTGACTTTACAAATTAGAAAGGCAAAAAGTTGTAGAGGCCTAAATGTTGTTTTCTTTATTAGAAACAGTGCTTTTTCGTTCTTTATCAGGGTGATACTGTCAGATACAATCAAAAAGTACAAAATTAACTTACATACACGAAAATCTCTAACTACTTATCGCATTGTAAAAATCATGCCAAAAACAATGCATATCAAATTTGAAAAATCGTACACGTGAAGCAATAGAAATTATTGGAACGACTTACCTCACACGCATAGACCTTATTCAAACTTCCATGTTCGGCAGCTTTGCGTAGCAATTCGGGAGCAACGTATTCATGTGGAAGTTCTTGAAAGACTTCCTGAGATCCTTGCGAGACGTTTCCCGAGCCGGTGAATACGAAAGTTAACGGCCCAATCGATTTCGGCATCAATCCGAGTGCGATTTCGTAACCTGCGTCCCTTATTGCTTGCTTAGCCATGCTAGAATTTCTATAGTTATGCGCGGGGCCAATATGCATGAAGGGTGTATGATGACCTAACGCTAGCAATCGCAATCCGAGACCGTGCATGATATTAACAGTTCCTGCTAAGCCGGCCATTTTCCCGAAAGCCACAACTCTATTTCCATTCTGGTCTGTCAACTTTTCGTAATCTAGTAGCCGTATTCGTTTCTCTAGCACAGCGTCTAGAAGTGGCATGTTCGTTTCTTGGGCTTTAATCGTGTGCGAGAAGAGGCAATAGGTTTTATCTGGGATTAACTGATCGATGGGCACTTGTTTAACGCCGAATATAACGCTCGCTTCCGAAATGTCCTCTTGAACTACCGCTCCTGAGTTCATGTAAGCTTGCATGGGATATGCCCGTCTGTTGCTGGGTTGAACTATTACTTTTATTCCTTTGCGCACTAGATTCCGTACGTGACCAGGAGAAAATGGAGCTCTTCTTTCCCAAACGCTCTGATCTTCCCGTCTAATGGCTATTATACGTTTGGTACCCTAGAAAATCGAAAATTTATCGTATGTGGGTTATTAATGAATATTATTGACAAGTAGATAATAGGTATCCTTAAGTCAGCTATTTCTTTCTAACGCATAACTAATTTCCCTTTAATAATAGCTTTCGCAGCCAACGTCAAGTAATTACCAAAAACACCTGCCTTTGACGAGCTATGTAGAAATTTGACCATAAGATAGGTATTCAAATGAGGGCGTTTGTAAAATAAATGTCGTCAAAGTAAGTTATACAGGTTTTCCACGGAAATGGCTGGTTAGAACTTTTCGAATTTAACGAAACTCTTCATTTTCACATTTAAATTTAGTATTTCCTAGACTTGTAGTTGCATGTATGCAATATTTTTATATAATTTTTTATCTTAATGTTGTCTTTGACTGTACAGGTACCTATATAGTAAAAGTCAAGCAATGTACACATACGTATTTATTTTGGGATCGCGAGATAATATTAATCATTTTCAGCAAAAAATACACATACAACTTACATAATGTCTAATCGAATTTAACGCACACTTCTTCCGTAAACGTAACATTTTGTTTCCGGTTTCAAATAGCACTCGAAGCGATGTATACAGTTTGATATGCGATTCGTTTACTATTTGCACGAATTTAGGTTTAACAATTTATACATTTAAAGCGATTGAGTAACCTATGACCTGTTGCATTAATACCAGATAATTGTTGTTTGACAAATAAATACGCTCTGTTTCCAGCACAATAACAAAATGTCTATTGACTAACAATAGCAGTAAAAAAATTCCACGTAAGCGATATTATTGTCTTACGATAATGATTTCTTTATTTATTTTGTTGGAGAATCTGTTTACAACAGAAAATTACCGAATCTAAAAATCTGTTACCCGATTACCCCGTAATAAAAATCTTTGTATTATCAGAAAATTTTGATTTCTTTTGCTCACTTTAATGTAGTTGTGAATCTGTGGAGCTGTCTTTTTTTCGAAATGGTATTTTGCGAGGGTAACGTGAAAAGTTTCCAACCTAACACAGGAACAAGTATTTTTATATGTAGCTACACCTGAGACTTGCTCAGACGCAGCTATCTCCTTTATCTCGTCTCGTCGCCAGTATCTTTACAAAAGTCTTTGAACAAGCTCTATTATTTCACATATTAAGCCAAAGTGTTGGTGCAGGTACGTTGATGACGGCTTTGTCATCTGCCTTCATAGGCACGACAATTTTCTATCGTTTCTGATGATTCCACACGCTTTACTATGAAGGTCGAATCAGACGGTTGCCTTACATTCTTACACCGGCGTTCTGGCGTTCCACTGAGACATTCTGTTTTCCGAAAACCCACACACACAGATAGATATCTCAATCATCTCTCACATCATCATCCTGTCCAGAAACGCGGTGTTATCAATTCTCAAAGAAGTACAAAAATTATCTTAATTAACCGGATATCCTAAAAGAAAAGTTAAATCTAAACTTCACTGCAACAATCACTCGTTGTGTTTTTTGTATTTCCATCATTTTTTGCGTTTTAATTATCAAAGCCAATTAATTATTTCGAATTTCTTTATTTACAGTCCTTCAGACCAAATTAATTGTACTTTTACGTGTACTGATCATCACTTAACTTCCTTATTAATGTAGATTTTCTTTGGTTAAGCAAATTACCGAGTTATTTATTTTATGGTGATTATTTTCCAAATCACCTGGAAAAGCCAACTAACCACCTGGAGAAGCTAACTAACCACCTGAAGAAGCCAACTAATCACCTGTAAAAGTCAACTAACCGCCTTTGTTTGAAAAGGAGATCCATATCTTGAATCAGAATTCCACCCTACAGTCACACAAATATTCCTAGTCAACAAACTTAAGAATCATATTTTTTTGTCATTAACATTCTTTTATTATTTATCTTGTATTATTCAATATTTTAATGTTAATATATTGCTCAATTATCAGTAGAGTTTGCCACTTTCTCTGCGCTTCATGAAATTAGCAGAGACTAGACAGACTTGTGTTTATTGGTCTCATGATGGTTCGTGTTGCCTACTGGTTTCCCCGAGAGCCGACAATACACGAATCTGTCTAGTCTTTGTTAATAGTAAAGCGCACGGAAAGTGGCGAACTTTAATTATAAATTTAGATATGCTTTCTATTGTCTCTGATCAATTGTGCTGCGGCTGTCTGAAACAATCGGAGTTGATATTTTTCTTTAAAATACCTAGCGTCCGTCTTATTTTGATGAATATTCGTTTCACTTAGTCTCAAAGCGTCGCCGATCTATCTCTTACTCTGATAATCCTACCCCGAGTAATCTTTTTGCTCGCCCCGAATGCAACTTTAATGGTTACAGCTTTAATCCGTCTAAATAGTAGTACACATCTTGTTTTGCATATAGCTGTTTACGAATGCGGTGGCCCTTTCATTCGCAAAAATCGGCGTTTGTCGACGAAACTTTCAGCCTAGGAAACAGAAAAAAGTCACTGAGAACCAGACCGAGTGAAGAGGGTGGATGGTTTATCGTTTCAAACCTTAATTCGTTAAGTTTTAGCTTGGCGAGCTCTGAGTAATGCACCCTACCTTGGTGTAGGGTTACCATATTAGGCTTTGGGAAAAAGAGTTCACAACAAATATAAAAGGTCGGCTTTTGTATCTTAATTGAAAAAAAATAAATATGACGAATTTAATTATTTATTTATTCATTTATTAATTTTCATATTTTGACGTGATTATTTAAACAATGGTCATAAAGCTGTACAAACTGTCAAATTCTTTTAAATTAAATTGACGCATTAACAAGTTTTTTACAGAATTACACTGTGCATTCATCAGACTAAAAATTCCTTGTTCGCATAAATCGCAAAAAAATGACTGCCGTAATGTTGTCCCTTTCACTAAAATGTTTTACCCACTTTTTATGGAAGAATAAATTTGAAAATGCCTGAATGCCGTTCAGAAAATTTTAGAAATGTACGTATGGGTCAAAAAGAAGAGGGTGATTTACGTAAATCCCATTGAGGCACCGTATTCAAATTTATTCATTTAAAAATCTTAATCTCAATGTGTCAAATAATGTATTGTACGTTCATAGACACGAATCATTTCATTTTTAATATATGGTGTGTCTTGAATCTTCACTATTATGAACAATGTCTCTAACTTTTAGTGGTAAAACTTCTTCCATTTTCACAGAAACATCGATTAACATAAACGATTGTTAAACAACAACTGAAAGTCGAATAGGGCTCGAATTTTTAAAAAGTATCTTTAATGTCGAGGGTTGAAATTTTTCAGACTGTCCCCGTAATAAAAGAAGTTAGAGAATGTTTTCATTTGACAAGAAGAAAGAAAAAGTGTATTGCAGTTCGTTGCAGACTGAAAATAAATAATGTTATGTCAAGTTATTGATATTTGAATACTCCACAATTTAAATTTCAGAAACGATATAATTATTTGTTAACTCTTTGTTACTCACTGATCAATACGTCAAGGAAGTATGTTATTTCACTTGAAAAACTTTTAATAGAGAATTTCATTACTAATTGATACCGCGAATTCTTTAAAAGATCCACTCGCGGATGAATTTTATGCAGTTCTATAGCAGAATATGTTGTTATCGGTGATTGTGCAGTACATTATTCTATTGCATGCAAATGCTCTTAACGAAACGGATAGCGGTAAAAATGAAATTATCAACACGAATAGCCCTGAAGTGTCGCCCGTAATTTCACATAAAACGGATAAAATTAAGTATGAAGAGAGGAAGAGGCAAAAAAGTCAAGTTAAACTCAATTCGCGGCAGGGATTGATCATGAATCAAATTTTAAATATCTACGCAATAAATGATGTCGGAAATGAACTCTGTTTGAATCATACCTTGCAGTTTAAAGATTCATTGCGAGCATTTGAACCATGGGCTTTAAAGAGTAATTACTTTTTTTTATACTTGCGCATGAATTGCTGCATACGTACATATATCCATGGAAGACGAATACATATTTGTTATTTAACTATTTTATCAAATAAATTTGAAAAAATTAAGTAGGATGTAAAAATCATGGTGTTTGAGTGAGTATTGTTATATAGTTATATACTCTGCCGTGGTTTACATGTTAAGTTACCATGCTAACTGTTGCCTACCATCTTTCCCTCTCCTGAAGAAGCCCCATATGATTGTGGGCGAAACGTCGAGTTTGGTAAAATCTTCGTCAAGCCTTCCCTTTCTTTTGCCATGTTCACCACAGTTCCCCAATCTACTCCTTTGCACTCCTATTTTCTGCACTTTTTCTACCACTCTGTCCTCCATCATTTCGACTACATGCTGGAACCAGTGCAACTGATTAGATTCAATAATTTTTAAAATGGAGACCACTTCGATTCGATTGCTGATTTCAGTATTTCTTAACTTGTCCCGACACGTTATATCCTATATTCTTCGCAATACTTTCATTTCAAAAGTTTGTATTTTTAATTTATGTTTTTCATTTAAAACTCATGCCCCATGACCGTCTATTAAGGTTGCTACAATAACTGATTTGCGGACAGGTTTCTTGGTTTCTTTTGAGATCCCTTTCTTTCCAAAAACCATCTACCCTAACGCGACCTGACCAATCCAAATCACATTCCTGAGAAAAGCAACTGGTCCTCTTAAACTTTGTGACCATACCAGTTGCAAAATTGCAATCATCGTTGAGGGTCTGACGATTGTAGTTGATGTTGCTTCCTAATTTTATATTTCTTTAAAGTACTCTAAGGTTAGTATCTTAAAATTCCTGAGACAGCTTCAATTTCACGACTAGATCTTAAAGCATTTGCAGTTGTAACTCCAGGCAGTTTCCTTCGTATTGTCAATAATCCAAGATTTTGGTCAGGTTTTGCTAAATGCTCCGTAATCGATTAGGACCACTCTTAATCTATTGAAAATAGATTCACGAGGTTCTCCCTTTTCTGGATGAAGATTATGGTACAAGTCTTACAGTATTGTTCCCGCATATGTGATATTTGTTGTAAGTAATGCTTCATTCCAAAAAATATTTTGATCATTTCATTGACTTTCTAATTAAGTTCAAAGCTTTATTATAATTTCTGAAAGGAAGTGGTCTCTGCCTATATTTTGGAGCTTTTTGTTATCTTTCAGCTTATAAATATACAATTTCTGTTTACAACATCTCATTGAGCAGTGTATAAATCATTTTAGTGATTTTTTGATGCAGAAATGTTGAAAATATTACAAAGAAGAATTATCGTAGTTAAATCATTAAAAACAAAAAAATACTCAATTGCTATTTTTTGTTCTAGTGATAGATTCATCTTCCAAACTTCAAGCTGGAATACTAATAGGAAACTTAATGGATTTTGGCTCATTTAAGCAATGTATTCATATAGAAGCAGCGACATATTCAGGTATTATTAGAGGAAAGCAGTGTACACTGAAGATAACTCCCCCACTTAGAATCCTTCAGAAAATGTTATCGTTTAGGGGCATATCTGCTAAGGTTGTTTTCATTTTGGATTTTTAACACAAACTTCATTCCATATCTCGAAATGTTGTAGAGATTTGAAAAACTGAAGTCAGTTGTACAGGGTGCTGGAGTATATTGGTCAGTTTGCATCCCTGATTCGTGCACGTATCGAGATGTGTTGCAACATTTTAGGAAGAATATAATCCTTTTAACCGAAGGCTTGGATATTGATGTTACACTCGAGGAGTTAGATTGTTTCAGTATGAAAGAAGCTCCAATAATGACGATCAAGCAATATGTTGTTTTGTAAATACACATAAAATTATATGAAGGGGGAGGCGAAGCACGGAGATATCACAGAGCACTGTTACTTTTTCTTAGACAATGAAAAAGAAAAAAATCGGAACGATATTTGTTTCCATTGTACTGGCAAATTTTGCGATTTGAAACAAGGGGAGGGTTGACTCACAATTAGTGTAGTAGACATTAAATATAATTTCTTCGTGAGTATTTAGCTAATTGTAGCAGATATGTTAGGGTATATAAACCTATTGTTTAATAGATTCTCTGTGTTCCGCCCTCCCTTACATATAACAAAGTCATCAATAAATTCTTTAAAATTCTAGAACAATAATTTTGGGAATTGTTTGTATAAATTTAGTGTGCGGTTTGATAGATGTGTACTCAAACGACAAATCTAGTAAGTACATTTTATTTCCTATAATCATGTTTATTGTCATAAAAGTGACGAAAATAAAATCTTTTTAGGGTTGAAAAATTCAGGTTTTGTGGATATATTTTCTAGCTATCGAAACGCTAAATATATTTTTCTCTATCGAGAAGATGAGCAACCTGGTTTAAGATGTTTGGATGGCATAAGATTTTTGAGTATAGCTTACGTTGTCATGGGCCATAGTTTCTTAATGATGTTATTTGCTCCGTCGGTAAACTCCTTGGAATTAATGGAGGTAAAGTTAATTGATTATATTATTGCTTTATTTCCATGATTGATTTCTTCATTTATAGTGGATCTTAGAGTATTCAAGCACTATTATTATTGGAGGAACGGTTTCCGTGGATTCCTTCTTCATGCTTAGTGGTGTTCTAGTAGCTTATCACACTCTAGAGTTATTGAATTTGACCAATGGGAAATTGAATTGGATTTTCTTCATGGTATATCGATTTATTCGATTGACTCCATCGTACATGGTAGCAGTCCTTATTTATGCAACCTTGATTCAATTTATTGGTTCTGGACCGTTGTGGAGGAGAGCCGCCTCAGCGCTTCAGAAACCATGTCAAATGTTTTGGTGGTCTGCGATTTTAAATATTCAAAATTATGTGAATCCGAAAACTCTAGTAAGCTACTAGAGACTCGTTTGAAATAGACATCGTATCATAATTTCCCAACAGTGTGCATCCAAAAATTATATGTTTTCAGAGGTTGGCACAGATTTGATGAATGTTAAAATCATTCATTCTAAAAAAGAAAACTAGGAACACTTGACGGCTTGCTGATTTGTCGTATTGATGTTACCAAAGGAAGTTGGAGGTCATTTAAGGGTTATGAAATTTGCTTTCAAGTAGACAACAAAAACAAATTACAATTGATAGTTCATGATAATTTTTTTATCATCTACGGTTGGCACTACTGATGTCCGGTGTGCATTTAGAACGAGTCCAGATGCTAGTATTAAATATTAAACAATATTTTTTCATTGTCAATATTTTAGTGCATTGTACAAAGTTGGTACCTAACTGATGATTTCATCTACTACATGTTGTCTCCGTTGCTAATATACCCATTGTGGAAATGGAAAATGTTAGGATGGATTAATTTGATCATCATTTACATCATTAGCGTGATGATTAACTTCTATTTGGCATGGATAAATAAATATGGCGCTGGAATGCTAGTATCGTAAGGATACATATTTCTTTTATAATTAAGGAATTTTACTACGCCTTTTATTATTTTTCTTTCCAGTAATCAACTTCTCTATTCCGATTACTTTGCGTATCACTACATCGCTCCCCATGTTAGATCTTCAACTTATATTTTAGGAATCTTCTTGGGAGGCATATTACATAAAACTAAAAACATTAAATTCAAACTACATCCGGTAACAGTTACCGTAGGTTGGATGTGGAGTATGGTCTTGATGCTGGTTACCATCCTTGGAAATCATCCGTTTCAATTAGAAAATCATGATTATGATAGACTTGAGGCTTGTTTTTATTTAGCTTTCTCTAGATCTTCGTGGACCATTGGTTTGATGTGGGTTGTGTGGGCTTGCAAGCATAGTTATGGAGGTGAGTGATTTTTCTTTTGGTAGCTTCTCTATTGATGCAGGTTAAAGCAATCCTTTGGGCTTTTCTATATGGTTCAACACAAAATTTGCCAATTAAAAAGGAAACTTTGATGGAAAAGTGACTTTGATCATTTCAGGTCCAGTAAATTCCTTTCTATCGAATCCTGTCTTTCAGATCTTAGCAAAGTTAAGCTATTCTATATTTATATGGCATTTAATTTTGCAATTTTTACTAGTTGGAGCCTTAAAGCAGCCTATATATTTCTCCGATTTTAGCATGGTAAGAAAAATGATTAATGTTTTCGTCAAAATCAGAAATCATTTCATACTTTTCAGGTGTACAGATTTTTGGGAGAATTTGCTATGGTAATAACATTTTCATTTTTCTACACTGTTCTGTTTGAGTGTCCTGGCATCAGATTTCTTAGCTACTTGAAACGTAGCAGAAGAAAGGTTGTTAATAATATATAATTTCGATTTATTTGGATATAGAAGATGGTGAAGGATTTCTTTTTGACAATACATTGCTTACTTATTTATATTTTCCCTATAATAACATTTGTTTAATAAATTAATAAGATCAAGAAGAACTTTTTGTATTAAAAATCACAAATTTTCCTGCAGAGAAAAGGCATCTCCTGTGATTCGTTAAGACCGATTTGGACAAAAAGTCATGCTGTGTGTTTGGTGGAATTTTCAAGAGATTTTGCACTTTGATTTGGTTCTTGAGAGGAGAGGTAAATGAAAGACTACATTGCGAGCAACTAGATAGAATTTAAGAAGTACGCACTTGTTACCTTGTTGTAATCAACAGAAACAACATTTTGGTGCACCAAGATAATGCTCCAGTCCACGGATCCCGTTGGCGCAGGAAAAAATAATGGAATGTATTTCGATGAATTTGGTTTTCTTAATTAATGTATTATGCACAAAGACCTGTTGGGTATCCTGGTACATTTATATTAATATAATACGGAGGAAACTTGTATAAGAACCAATATAATCTAGAAAACGATGGAAAGTGTATATTTGACAAAACAACTTAGGTTACATATAAACATGTTATGGAAAGAGGGGATGAAATAATGGTGCAAGTACATCAAAGAATCACTGCAAAATGTACGGAATCGGTGTGCCTTGAGCAAACTATAAGATATGTAATGTATGCATTCGGTCACCGGTTGATGATGAGGACCATTCGTGTCCTCGAAACGGCCGTCCCGGATTAATTATTATATTACTATATAATAAATTAAACTTGTGTGGTGCGGAGGGTGCCGATACTTATGTGTTGTTTACTATGTAATGTAATATCAAATTTACACCTTTTTTTAATATCTCCATCAATGCAATCAAAAACTTCAAGGTGATGTAGGATTATCTTTGATACCAAACCGACAATAAATAAGAAATGCATTAAAAGCATATATCTTTAAGAATATTGTTCTTTTTGAGCTCTTGCATGTTATCTTGTCAAAATGGTATCATCAAAATTTTAATACTTCACACAACAAAATTTTTGAAAAAGAGTCATTTAAGGTGTGGAAAACAGAACAAAGTAGAGTATTCAAGAAATGAACTAATTGTTTCCTTGAAATCAAAAGTTTGAAATGCGATTCATTGTCCTCTTGACAATAAGAGAATCATTTTGTACCCTGTGAATGATGTCAAATCTTCTAGATTTTATGTTCTATCAACATAGATTTCTGATGTTAAATACCCCAGGCTAGGATTTTTGTTAGCAGTAAAATTTATGAACAGATTGATAGTATTCCGAACATTTAATTTAAATGCTGCTTGCTTCTTGAATAACAGTATTCACCTTTCTGCTTTTCGTTTCTGATAAAATTTTTGTTTTCCATTCTTTAAACGACTTTTATTTGAAAATTTGGTTATGTGAGGTATCAAAATAAAAAGAAAACGGGGGTTGCCATTAAAAAAAATTAAGGATGATTTTTCCTCAAACCTTACACTACACCCAAAAATGTTGAATCGTCAATAAATGATCAGATATACTTCTCTTCCCAGTTCAATTTTATATTATGAATAAATAACATACTCATACCTAATCTAGATTTTAACGAAGAGATTATTTTCAATAGAAATTCATAAATATGAATACGTGTAATGTATCTTTCTCGAGATAACCCTCTTTTGGAACATGATATACGTATACGTCGCTGTACTGGATTTAAACAAACAAATATCCATTAGATTTCTTTGCTAACACATGTTAGGGAGGACCACCCGCGCACATATGGACACATTATACATCCAATCCATATCTAATGTAGCACATTGGACATATCGATTTAATCTACATCTGAGTTACCGAATTTTGGAACGTATCTTATTAAATACCTTCCAAATTTCGGAATTTTCTAATTAGTCAGGTGCGGAAAGATAAAACAATCAGCAATGTTTTAAGAAGCATATGCATGGTTAGTTTTTTACTAAAATTATTAAGGTGGAAGCAAGCTTCTTTTGAGAAAGAGGATTTGTCAAGGACATTACTACTATTCATTTAATTTTGAAAGATTATGCTGACAAGAATCAGATGGCCTGAAAGCTTTCTAATTGACTTTTTAGGTGAACGATCTATATACCTTCTCACATCTGTAATAGTTTCAGCAGTTAATTTCTTGAGTCTACCACTATCGGGTTTGCGACTTACTACACCAGTTTCACGAAATTTACCAAAAGCCAACAATCCATTGATCAAGATAAAATCAAGATATGATATTGCAAAATACGCAAGACGAAATTCATCCAGACATAAGTGCATAGAATAAGACCATTCACTATTGTTTTGTCCAGTACGAAAATAATTTTCAATGTTAAATGGTTACATCAATAAACATCAAATATAATGTGAATTGTCAAACCTGTTAATAAATCTCCAACATAATTCATATTAATCTCGTACTTGTTTTAACCAGCATAAAAAGAGATAAAAAAAAACATAACCCTCCGAATTATGTTTTCTTTTATACTAAATAAATGAAAATTGCCATAAAATAATTAGATTTAGGTGCTTTTTTTAAAGTAAGGGCTGCATGTGGAATCTTCTCAGAAGTGGTATTTATTATTATTTAGCGGTGCAGGTGTATGTTTTTCCCATCAAATGGACAATATCGAAAACATCTATATATATCCTTTGTGTGGTTCTAACTTTCATGCTATATGCTTATTATTTATTTATAATTAAATCGGTATCTTCTCTAATTCAGGCTATTATGTATACTGATACAATTGTTGTTATTGTTCGTAGGATGTGCTGCGATAAGTGTTTGTGTGTCATCGATATTTCCGACAATAAAGGATGTGAATTTTACGTAGTTATATAATACATGCTTCTGTTCCTGACAATGTAAGCAGTGCAATAAGTTCACTCGCATGACTTCCTAACGGGGCTTATAAGCATGTTGGTGAATTTGAAAAATATAGCTAAAGCACTTAACGTTGTGATACGATACGTCCTATACTTTTTTAGTCAAAGCAATATTCACGGTTGTAATCATGTAGCCGAAAAAAAACTCCATTACACAGAAGTTTTGGTATGGTGCTGTCTAATAGTGGGCGGAGTCTATGGTACTTTGCTATTAAGTGGTTCAACATTACTTAGATATCGAGAAAATCCAACCGTTATATCGATGGAAAGAAACCGTTTTGCTTGGAACACCTCTTTCCCAAGCGCAACGATTTGCCCAGACTCGAAGATTAGTGAGGCGTTATTAGATGAATACGTGCGTAAGTCTTCGGCGGAAAACAAGGTAGCATTGGGAGAATTTCTCGTGTCATTGGCGCAAGCTACTTACTCTACTTTTGATAAAGTAACATCGTACGATGGTATATCTAGCGATGATTATTTGAACGTCTTACTACAATTGCAGTTTGAATTTAATCCTACGGTAACTAACTCTGCGGTAAATGGTAGGCATTATTATTTGCAGAAAACGGTTACCGAAGTGGGAATTTGCTATTGCTTTAATTCGCAACTGGCTCCTTATAATTCACCCGAGTGAGTTCTAGTATATAAATTTTTAATATGCAGTGAGGTCTTAGCGAGGTAATATCCAAAAGTTCCTGAAATGTAACGATCACATCTCTGTGCTTTAGAAAAAATGAGAACTGAAGGTAGCGCTAACTTTTTTTTGAATTAATTTTGAAATTTGTCGTAAATTATATCATTGTGTCTATCGGCGAATTAACCAGCAAGCCAAAGAAGCTAGCGCTTTGGGAGCTAGAATTTGAGCGGCGCAAAATACCCTGCATTTTTTAAGATTATTTAGTTTAAAATTATATTTGCCTTTAACACAGGGCACGTACGGTCAGAGAATTAATTTGAGGTTAGGCGAGTAAAAGAAAAGATGTCGGTGCCCATCCCCGTACCGATATCTCATTCGGACTAAAGCTGCGTCTAGCGTGAGCTATGCTTCGTGTCAAGCAGGCCTTAATACTAAAAAGCTATTATTTTTGGTAAAATGTTATTCTCCTCGAGTTCCGGTTCCGTTTCCACTTCTACTTCTATAAAGTTTTTAGAGCTACGGTATGCGATGGATTGAAGTAAATGTGAAAGTAATAATGATGCCGAAGAAGAGCATCAACCTATTATACCTGAACCTCAACCTATTTCCATATCATATACTTCCTTAGCCACATTGGAACGTCAAGGTAGAATTCTACATTAATTGTCTAACCTGGACGTAAGAACTTCTCTGGATATTGCCATTAATATCGAAGACAGAACAGTAAGGACTTGATCTCACTTTTAACTTGATGGGTTTCGCGAAGGTGGACTATTGTGGCCGTTTTTGACGACCTTACAAAGAGAATCTGGTTTGGTTTACAGTTGTTTTTTCAATTCCGCTATAAACACTTGAATTCTGCTGCTATCGTCCTACAATGTTACAGATGTCTTAGATGTACTTACCATGACTCACGGAGGGTGTACTTAACTCCACATAGCGACGTTCATTTGTAACTGCATCTTTTCACCCAAATTTCAAATTTCTGGGACTTTTGGACTTATCTTTCAGTTCTTTGAGTTGTTGCTTTTACGATGGTCAAAGAACTATGTATAAGATAAACTTGAGATAATTGGATAGGGCCTCATTGTAAAAACATTATTCAGTCATATAATTGCTAATAATTAATTAACCGGATTAAATGATTGATGAGGCACACATAGACTTAGGACGTATTAATTTTAGTTATTGGAAAGCAAATAAATGGAAACTTGTTGACAAGTTACCGGAATTTTCTAACAATCCCTTAGACGGAGAAGTTTTTACCAACGTTGTTAATATGTCGACTGGATTTTTAGTGAGAAAGAAAATGTTACATGGTCAATTTTGAGAACTAAAAGTTTGTGATTTTAGGTTTACTTGCATGGACCCTATGAGGTGGGAGATGTTGCCAGTAAATTTAGATACTCTTCAAACGGTTACTTTCTTCAACTCTATGTAACAGCATTGACGCTTTATAGTACCGAAAGAGTTCGCCACTTGTCTATTCCTCAAAGGAAATGTAGGTTCTACGATGAAAGCAACCTTCGAAGGTCACCTGTTTATTCTTACGTATTGTGCAGAATGGAATGTAGGGCAAGTTTGGCTAATAAGTTATGTGGTTGCATCCCGCATTTTTACAGGAGAATCGGTAATTTTTTTCAGTTTTACTTAGATGATAATATTAATGAAATATAACATTGATATTTTGTTCGGTTAAATTGCTAGTTTTTCAATAAAGCCCTCAACGTTTAAATATACTTTTCCGTTGCAATTCAATTCCAATTTCTGTAACCACCACCAAATTCCAGTTGGTGGTTTGTCTAGCAAAACAGGTATCTATAAATGTGAACACCATTTTATTCAGTTGAGGTTTTTGTCTTTCGGGGAAAACTTTGTGCTTGGGAAGCCGAGGAAGTTCGCTAGATTCTTGTTCGAACTTCTCGAAAAACATCAACGAACACGGCAAGTTCTCGGCGGTAGATCATCTTGTGAAGTGTAGAGATGCGTCCAGGTATTATCGACAGCTTGGTTGATATAAAGCTAAGGTTTTACTTAAGCTCGTAGAAAATGAGTTTTTAAAATCTTTATCTACAGCAACGAAAATTGGTTTGTAGAGCTATTCAGATTCATTTCTTGGGAAGATCAAGACCACATCATCTTCGCTGCCCCACTTTTATAAATCTACCTTTATTTTTCTCATTTATTTTAATCATAATTTGTCTCTTCTTACTTTCAATGTGGCCCTCATTTCGCCACTAACAAATCGATTATTTGCTTTCTATTTACAGCCTAATCACTGTTTTCTACTTTCGTTGTAACCTCATATTCTTTCGGTTACCGTATCTTTGATTTTTATTCAACAAGTCCTAAGTGTTTCTAGTAGGACTTTATCAATTATTTCCACTCTACGTGTAACAATTGGTCTTACCAATAAATTCATGTAAAATTAAGCGTGCTCCTTTCTGATTGGGCGATCGTTCATTGCATGTACTTTGGTGGACTTTGTGGTTATCGTCACCATTATATTGAGGGTTAAAAAACATATTATACTATTTGCATATTGTTTACTATATTTTTATTTCTGTAGTTATTTATTTTCTAGATGGAGATCGTATTTGTAACGTCTCAGGATTACACTGCTTGGCTAAGTACAAAGGTAAAGCTTGAAAGTTTACCAAAACATTTGAATTCAGGGTAAAGTGCCTTTTCCAGAAATATTGATCTCATTAAGAAAGCAATGTTCTTGTTATCCAAATTGTGAAGAATCGAATTACTTCATAGAACATGCAGATGCGAGACAATGGTTCCTAGGATCGAATTTGCAATGGGGCCTTAAGGAATATCCCCGAATGCGACTTAAGAGAGATGTTATTTTTGGATTTTCCGACGTTTTAGGTATTTTATAAGTTTCTTGTTAACCTTCTGGTATAATATCGCCTTTACAGTATCCATCGGGGGAATGGCCGGTCTCTTTTTGGGATGCAGCGTTTTAAGTTTCATTGAGATCATATATTTTTTCACATTACGTCTCTTTTGGTATATTTTAGGTTATAAATAAGTAGCCTTTATGTATGTATTTTATTTTTTCTTTTTCTATATTGTTTGCCTTAGCTGTGGTCTTGATATTTTTTAATTTAGCGGCTAAAACTCACAATACCTAATAATTTATTTAAACAAGAGTAATCAATTTTTAGTTTAGCTTGCGCATTTAATGTTACTCTAAAGAAGTTTTATAATGTAGTTTTAGGTACCTACGTAATTCTTTATATATATATGGAATTTACAGGTTCTCTATGTAAAAGTAGAGAGTAGTACATACATATAGAAGAGAATTTGATATTAAGATATTGTTATCGCAGAATAGGTGAATAAGTTAGTATAGACATATTACTAATGCTTTCCTTTCCCTTAAGGGATGGAATAAAATCAGGGAACAGTTCATTTCGAACTGCTCATCTGAGCTATTCTTTATTGTTCTCACGTACATACATAGTTATATAGAGTGCGTAAATAGTATTGCACCAAATAGGATTATGTAGATGGAAACAGGTGTGTTTATATTACCTATCAAAGGATAAAAGAAAAATAATAAAACTGTCTGTCGTAACTTCAGATGGGTAAACGGTAATAAAAGTGAATTTGTCTGAGATTGAGCGTACTAAGTTATTAATAATTGTTGTCCTATGTTTAACGACAGCCATCTAAACAGGCTTTCAACCAGCAGAATAGTATAACGATTTTATAAACTAAAAAGTGTAAAAAATCGTCCAACACTCGACGAACAACTGACGACATTTCATTACAATTGTTACTGGATGTACGTGAAACGCCACAAATCACAATCAGGCAACTTGCAGCAGATTACGATGTATCTGAAGGATCCATAAGAAAAATATTAAAGCAGTCTAAGTAGCATCCCTACCAATCACATTTAGTTCATAAACTCTTAGAAGACGATTTTGATGACAGAATCTAATTTGCAGAAATTATGACGGAAATAACTGAAACTGATCAAAATTTTGTAAGAAATATTGTTTTCTCAGAGGAAGCTACATTTATGTTAAACGGTTCAATAAACAGGGATAACTGCAGATACTAACACCCTGCTCCTCATGTCAACTTCGAATCTCATAGGCAATTTCTAAAAAAAAACTTAACGTTTGGTGTGGAGTATTGCATCGGCCCGTTCTTTATACATGGTACATTAAGATCTGTGGGTTACTTGGAACTATTACAAAATCAAATTGTACCAAAAATAAAAGAGATTAATTCAAATCCTATAAATGCGCAAGTGTTGCACCCAGCAAGTTCATGTATTCGTAAATCATAATTTCCCAGAGCAATGGATTGGGCGTAGGGATCCAATTGAATGGTCTCGTAAGTCCCCAGATATGACTCCTATGGATCTTTTCTTCTTGAGATATTTGAAGAGTGTTGCATATCATAATGCAGAATGCACTGGGCGCTTCAGTTGATAGACTTAGATATTGCCGAGAAGTAAATGGAGAGCAATTTGAGCAGTTATTGGACGTTTTTCAATCAACTCCCTTGTTTGTTCTATTCATTTGAAGTATTTGTTTTATTTTGACTTTTCTTTGTTATTTTAGAATAAATAAGCTTATGGTGTATCCTATTGTATCAATTACCTGATGATGATACGGAACTAAATCTAGGTTGCAGTTTAAAAAATGCAAGATAGCTGCCACTGACAAACACAAGGCGCAAAAAAAATCGTTTCCACATAATCCCATTTGGTGGAATACTATTTACTTATATATACACACACATATATATATATATATATATATATATATATATATATATATATTATAGAGTAATATGTATTTTGTCATGTGAAGATAAATATTGAAAGAAAGGTGTAACAAAACTGATAACAATTTTTAAAAATTGTCATTCCAATCCTGCCAAAACACATGCTGTAGTCATTTGCGTTTTCTGTTGTTTTTAACTGCATCATCAGACATATTACTTTTTATTTATACATATTTATAGCAATACATTTTTCCACTTTATGTTTACATTTAGAACCGTGAAGAAGCATTGAATTTGGTGTGAAATACTGGTTAACTAAATAAAACGAGCAATACAAAGAAATTGGTGCGTTTTTTTCTTTGTTGTTCCAATCCAAAGAATATCCTTCGATACACGCATAAACTTAGTACTGCATTTTAAAAGTAATATTTCATACTAACTGAATCTGACGTCATTTGACGGAAACGATGGAAAGAACGAGGGGCAATTAGAGAGAGGAGATGCAGCATTCATTCTTCGCTCCGTGAATGCATATATACCCACGATATGTGACGTATTACTGTCAGTTTGTTAAATAAACATGAATCCATTAAATTGTTGCATAACATATGTCATAGCTTCTTCGACCACCCAAGAATTATTAGCGAGATAACGCCGCCTTGCGGCCCAGTCACCGCCCTTCCTTCAGCTACGCACAGACATCTGTTTTGCACTTTTTTAAACGCCCGTCTGAAAGCTACAGGCATACTGTACACACCGCTATTAGCAAACAAGAATAAAACGGGAATATACGCGTAGTTATGTATGTCGATCTGTTTCGAAATGTCTGCTTTTGTTTTTTTGGTATTCCCTTAAATATACGGTTCTCAAAATACCGCTTTAATATATCGATGTATCTAGCAGGTTGTCCCATGAGTCTTTGTAGATAATATATTAAGTAAGAAAACTCAAAGTTAGAAAAAGCAAGAAACATTTGTTCATCGAAATATAATCTATTATTTTGTATAACATGTGTCCATTTTTCGGCCAATTCCTTAATTTGATGGCGATACATCTTTGTTGATAAGCGGTTTTTACTTTTTCAAATAGTGCAAAATTCCTTCAAAATTCCACCGAATCTACAAACTCACGTTTTTGTTCTGTCTGGATTATGTAAAAAATTGAGTTGTCATCACTTGTTACGATTCTTGGTCCAAATCGATTATCATTAAGACAAATTGACAAACCTCAAATCTGCGTTGAGTTTGTGTATCAGTCAAATCATGCGGATCCATTCGAGACTTTTTTTGAACGAAACCCGGATCTTACGGGGCCAACTCTTGTTGACAATATCCGAACTTGATTTAGGATTGTTCTGAAATGCTTCTCTCAGAGCGCATTCGTCTACTTGAGATGGCCTATCTGTACGTTTTTCATCGGTCAGTCTACTGAGACCTCGACAACATTCTTCAAACCAAATTGCTGCAATATTTTTGTGAACTGTATCTTTTCCTACATTTTCATTAATATCAAGAATAAACAAGTTCGTATTACTAACACGTCAAATGGTTGACAGAAACTTACAACATTGTCAGCATAGGCTATAAATGATGAAAAAAGATAATTCATGCAGAGCTACAGAAACGTTAGTGACCGAATCGTATTATCGATCGAATTTAACATTTTGGTAGGGTTTATACAAAAATTGGTTTTGGGGAAAACAGGTTTTCCAATGTCAGTATTTCCAAAGACATCGAAGATTTTTACAAGCCAAAAAATATAACTAACATTTCATGAAAAAAAAAGTATTTTAAGCATATATTCAGAAAATCAGGAAAGTATATTTTCGAGAGAGACAATACGAGCAACCACCATTAAGCCTTTAAGTAATGGATGAGAACGACATATTTTAGTTTACTTCCCAAGTATTTTCAAACATTCTCTATTCATAAAATTATCCAATAAATTCAATGAGTTGTTATAAACATAACAACAAAATATTTAACGAGGTTAGAAAATTAGCATTAATTTCGGGAGTCACGGTTCTACCTAGGGCTGGCAGCGAAACCTTTAACAGTGGCCTCAAAATTACACACTCTAGAAATTCAGTGGTCCTGGATACACATCGTCCAAGTTGCAAAACTTGGTACCAAAGTGATGCCTTAATACCGATGCAAGTCAAGAGTTTTAATTAAACAATTTATTGCTTTTTATGAGATCTTTATGAATTAATATATTTTATGCGCCAGTTAATACAAGAAATTTTTAGCTCATTATGTACGTTTTCATTTTTATATTTTTGTTAATCTTGTTTCGTATGGTGTGCGACCCAATGAAATTAAAAGTAAATTGCTTTTTCGATGTAAAGGAAGGGTTGGAACTTTTGATTGCCGACGTTATTAAAATTCGAATGAGTATTTCTTATCAGTGTACCGTCTAACATTGCATTAGAATTAGTTGCCTTGTGTGATTATTTTTATTTCTTAAGTACATCACTATTTATTATGACGTCTGTACTTTTGCTACAACACGCGGTTTGGCATCGGGGAGATGACCGCATTCTAAAAAATAGCTATTTGTGGCACTAACGCCATATATAGCAAATAGTACAGGCGAGAAAAGAGTTAATCTTCGAAGGCGGAGCATTGAGAACCATATACTATGGTTTATCGTTTTGGGGCACAAATTCAATTTAAAACCGCTACTTTTGCTGCAAAAGAAGACTATTCGCATCATTGATAATGTGGACCAGAGAAAATCGGGTAGAAATTCCTTTATTAATTTGGGGGTACCAACATTCTGTAGTCTTTACATTCAAATCATCTCTACCTATGTATGTATATACCAATCTGAGTAGGTTTCTTTCAGACAAATTCCTCGATCACGGTTACGCGATTAAAAATCCGAATTACATACGATCTGACTATTTATAAAGCCTTATAACTCCCATATTAATAAAGGTGCTAAAATATAGATAAATGTATCTGCTATATGTATTTATATATATTCATCCACACCTCTGGTATCTGATAAATTAATCAATGAATCTGCAAAACACCAAAATTATATGCTAGCTAAACTAATTTTTGTATTAATTTAAAAACATGGTGTCAACATTTCTACCTGCACCATTTTCTTCTGAACTTGTAGAACTATGATACAAAAATTCATGTCAAGAAAATAAAATATTGGCATATTATTTTGCTGTATCAATTAATAATTTCTGGCTGTAGCATTAAATTGCTTCACATCTCATTAAGCCGACGGAATGCATGGTTCAATCGTAAATATTTTTTCTTTGGTATCTATTGCTAATATAAGGGCACAAATAGCGAAAAATCTAAAATAACCCAATTAATATAATGATAGGATAAAACAGGAAAAGTTATTGTTAAATAGAATGTCCTTATCAGTAAAATAAAAATTTATTTTTGTGATAAATTTGTCATTCCTTTGATAAAATGACTCTTACAATAAAATAAATATATATTTTTTTAAATTAACGAATTAAAATCAAATATATATATACCCGATACTTTTCGCATTTTTGTTTAAATTTTCATTCTCCTCCATTTCTGCTAAATTATCTTTATATATATATATATACTTATTGATAACTACTGTGTAGGAAGGTACTGAAAAGTATACATTTGTAAAATAATTTTGTTTGTGAATACATGGATAGGCGGTCGCTCGGAAAATACTTTCAATTGCGATTGGTCCGGATGCTACCCTATGATGAATACAGCAGCATCCGTTTTTCCTGATTGGTCGGCTAAGAATGTTGGTAACAAAGACTTAGTAACCATCCCAGCGTATCTTTTAGTGCTATGTTATCTCGAAGTGTTGTGGTTTATTAGGTGTTCCAGAAGGTTATATTAAAGGTAAGAAATGTCGATACTTTGTTGCGGCAATTATTACATTACAGATTGTTAAGTTTTGCAAAATCAATTGCGATTTATTCTTTGCTTTAGAATTGTATAAAAATTACGGTGGGATAAAACACTAATTTCCGTGGGATTAATTTCATATTAGTCAATAGTAGAGGATTACCTTGTTTTTTTTTTTTTCTATTATTGCAAACGATATTAAGGAATCAATCGCAATGCGAAAATATTCTTATATCTAAATTTATTTTTTGTTTACCGTATATTTTAGTAAATGATAATGTTTTGGCTGATTTTTTAAAGATACACTAAGTAGTTATAACAAAAAAATAATGCTAATTACTTGTAGCATTTTTTATACATAGTTTTGGGGTATACGTCATGTAACTTATTCTTTGCAGTGACTAGTACAGGATCTAATACGCTTAATCAATTAATTCTAACCAGTTTAAAGTATTACTGTTGTAATATAAGAGCTTTTTTGTTTTGTTTTTTTGTTTGTAATATTTGAGGAACTCATTTTTAAAACGCAACAAGTCCATATACGCCAAATTTTATTTTAAGATGGCGTTAGATTTTTCAGTTTGTGGTTTTTACAGCAATAAATTCGACATTTTTGAAATTTAAATATTTCCTTTGTCATATAGCTTTCAAAATCAAGATCAATTGAAATGGGCATCTCGAAAATTATCGAAATAATAATCTAAATAAGGAGGATCTTATAAAAACTTTGCAACTACTAATAAGGTTAAAGCTAAATCAAACAATATCTTAATCTATAAAGAAGTATTAGAGCCCAAGATAACAGCTAAAATTATAATAGTGTTGAACATTGGAATTGTTGCTACTGATATGTGAGCTCCTTAATTTCTTCAATTTAAAAATCCATATATTTGATTTTTTGCTGAAGAGCAAATAAGTTTGATAAAGCATATAGGAAATGGAAAAGAATCGATTGATTGTCCATTAAAAATTAATTGGATGATTTTTAACAAATTATGTATTATTTTAAATTCAAAAATCATAGAAAATATTACCACAACAATGTGCGAGTTACACGCAAATTCCATCTACAAGACTTCTCGGCTACTTAATTAATTAGTCTAAGTTGATTTTTATTCTCTTCTTTACATCCTTCCTTTTAATACCAAGTAGCTTCACCTAGTAAAACCTCTCTGGCTAGCGATAAAATTATACCTTAAATTTTTACAAACGACTATTGGGTGACGCTATTGAGATTTGATTATGCTTATCGTTTCTAAACAAGATGCTTTCATTGAAATCGGTAGAACTGCATACTCCATTTCTCTTTTTTACGACACTTGTTGTCTTTAGCTCTAGAAGCCTCTTTTTCCTAGTCGATGAACCGTCAGTTATCTCGTACAACACCATTCGCGTCAATATGAATTTCAAAAGTACCTATTGTATCATTATTTGTGAAAGTTTCTTTAATAAGTAGCGATCCTCACCTACATTTTCATGATCACTAAGTTCATTAGCATCGGGGGGGGGGGGGAATATATACCACATCCACTGTTTTTATAAAATATAGTGCGAGATAAAGCACAGATCAATTTATAATACCCAATTCTTACCTCTCCATTTCTAAATCATTTAAAATTACTTCTAATTCAGTTTCCAGTTCCTCATTGTTCAAGCAAGAATTCTGTTTCTACCACTTCTAGTCAAAGGCACACTGTTATAATGAATGAGGGCAATAGTGATATTTTGACGATTAATCATTACCTACAATTTCATACACGGCAAAACCAAATAATTATGTCGTTATAAAAAAAACAAAACACTCCCTTAGCTTCTGTTCTTCTACAACCAAATTATAACATAAATATAGGTACAATTGAGACAACATCAACAAATAATTAGCAAATTACGCTGATCTTTTTTATATACATGCTTCAATATATCATCTTCATGTATATAAAAGATCCGCGGTATTCGAAAAAATTGTTTGAAAAAAAATGTATAATATTGGTCGTAGCAGGGAAGTTAAGTGAATGTCTATTATCAAAGTTAGTAATGATAGCAAGGGCTGTGGCGTAGTGTGTGGCAAACAATACGAAAGTATTAATTAATCCGGGGCAGCTGTTTCGGGGATACGTCCTGATTTTCAACTGTAGATCGAATGATGCGAGAAAAAAACTTTAATTCTAACCTGCCTGTTCTAACCCTACTCTCGAGAAAAAAATATTATTTACAAGTACCTACTTTTGTCGCCTAGACACCCTAAAACTAAGACAAGTGAAAAATACGGAAAAATAGACGAAAGGTTGGAGCACGAAACATAAAACATGTGTATCCCTTAGTAAATTAAACAGAACTGAGAATGACAAAGGTCCATTCTCTCTAATCATCAAATTGGCGTTGCTTTTTATGTGAATAGTTTCGTGAGCGTCTTATAGTCGGTTTTTTAATTTTATATTCTACCATATCTAATATGCTCTTTAAATCTGGTGCCTATCGCCCTTTTCGTTTGGCCAATCTAGGTTTTGTCACAGTCACTATATGTAATTTTTATAAATTCCCGACTTTTTCTCAATTCTTCGGATTGCCAAGAAGGTTTTGAAGTGTATTTCACGAACCGAAACATATGTTCATATCTTGACTCCTAATAGCTTTACTAACATCTTTCGATATACTGTGAAAGGGAAGTTTCACAAATTTCTTACCCCTAGTTTCTGCCGAGATTAAGGTCGTGGAATTTCTCACATAATGCCTATGTAAGCATGCGATCGACGTTAATCGTTTATTGTACCTACTTACACTTAAACTAGTGTATCTATTACTGTTTGTTTTTCGTAAATGTCTTTTTTCTAACATTATTCGGCCTACGGGTGAAAACAAGGGTCGACGTATCCTCGGAACAGCTGTCTCAGATTATTTAATTAAACTTGTGTCATGAGGAGTGTGCCCATACTTTTGGGTTGTTTGCGATACCAAAGTTAGAAGAATTTATTGTATTGCTTATATCGGATATTGTACTTGTTTCATAGTGTCCTGTATATTAGGTAAAGAATATGCTGCAGAGCAATAGATCTGCCAGAGTACCAAAGTGCGCGAGATGCAGAAATCATGGGATGATATCTACCCTTAGAGGACACAAGAAGCAATGCATTTACAAAAATTGTTCTTGCACTAAGTGTGGCTTGATAAAGGAACGGCAAAGGATAATGGCAGCCCAGGTAGGTAAAGCAGGATCCTGTAGAATATACTCTTATCGTATTACATTATTATGTTACTATATTCAGTTTCAGAAGTTTGAACAGAACCGTATTTATCTTAATCTGGAATTTTTATTTATACAGTGCCCTTAGCTTTGATCGATATTCCATTAGAAAAGTATCGTATGTCGCTTGTTCAAACATTGTTCGCTTGGTAATTGCTATGAATACGATACCCCCGACTTGAAGTGGTTGATAGCTCCATATGAATTTTTAATCGAATAATATGCGTGTTTATATTTGCTCTCTAAGCAGAAAAGAGATGTTTTTAATAAAGAAAAAAAACTTACAAATTATCCATGTTTTGTTTTTATTCCGTAATAGGTAATCTTTTCTTTTTTATTAGTGCAGCTTTTCTCAGAGTGTCATTAAAATTCGTGCAATTGTACCAATTTTATAGACTATTTTGTATGAATATCAATTTCATCGTAGCACTCTACGTTTTTAAATAAAAACTTATCAACGTATCTTCATATTTAATTTACTGAAAAATGACTTATTTCAGGTATAGGCAAATGATTAAAGATTACAGATGAATCTCAAATTGTTTCAATTATCTCAAAAGCTCAGCTAGTAGGTAAAGGGACGTTTTAACCTTCTCAGGTTTTAGGTGTCACATATGATACTTCCGCAGCAATTTTTTTTTAAAGGCAAACTTTGTGTCGTACGCAGAAAGTATGTCACGTAAAATACTTCAAGTGCTACAAAAAAACATGGAAATCTCTGTTGTGTTACTGGCAATACATCTGTTGTAGGAGTATTAATTGTTTCATTTAAAATCCCTGATCCAAAATTAGAATTTATGACAACAACGCTGTCTTCATAACCACCTAAAAGATAATATATACAACATCGACTTATAGTTTCATCTTGAGCTCCAATATCAACAAAAGTAAATTTATAGGTCGCATCACAAATTGCCATAAGGTGTATGCTATAGGAATGTTTATGGTTATAAAAAATACTTCCAGATCTGTAAGAACTTTAGATAGCAATATATTTGCCATCTACACCAGGTCAAGGTAGTTAGGTATATTTTATATATAATTAGTGCAATTGTAATTTTCTGTACCAAGGTTAGTCGATACAAACCTCTCCATAAATTCTTGTCGGATCTGTTCTCACTGGGTTGGTGATGGAGGAGCCAAATATTATGGATGACCATAAAATGTGTATGAGAAAATATGTAGTTTAATACCAAACCAGTACACTTTGCGTTCTTTGTTTGTGGAGTTCAGCCAGCAGATCTTTGCAAATGTTGGTTTCAGGTTGAGAATCGATATGTAGAGTCGTGCAGCAGTCGCAAAACTGTACAAAACATGGGTGGTGTTGACTTGCTTGATAGAGTATTAGGGGAATACTCCATGAATCCAAGGTCGAAGAAACGGAAATTCGTACCATATGAATTTTTTTACATTTTAGTGTGGTAGCGAGTTACTTAGAATACCGTAAAGATGTACTAATGCAAATTTTTACCGGAAGGATATACTGGATTACTTCCAGTTAAAGTTTGTCCTAGTAAAGGCGTTATCTAACGGCTCACTGTAGATACAGAGGCGTCAGATAGAAGTTACAGAAGAAAGGAATCGAAGTATACGCCCTTACATGTGAATAACGTCTAGAAAAGCAGATCTAAGTGCAGATACCTCGGTTGTAAACTGTAGAGGGCGAAACCAAAAGTACCATATACACAATACTTTTTTAAAATGTTTTTTTCTAAACTTTGCTTTATTTTATGTAAACTAACAAAAAAACTCAAATGTTCATTTAGATAACCAAACTTGTTTTGTTTTTAACGAAAACTGAACATTTTGTATACTTGGGTATCGCTTCATATTATGCAGAGCTTCTCTTTGAATATTTTTTATTAGAAAACTTTCTAGATTACTCAAGAAATGAGTTTTCTTTCATTCATACACTAGGTGGACACGATGTATATATCCCACAAGGTCTGTTCTTTTACCTAATACCTGTAGCAATTGAAATAGTATAATGTTTAAAGGTTTGTATGTAACAACAAAGTTTTACATAAGCACAAATTGTAAATCAGCAACTGTTTTTCTGTATTTCTTAAAAATTAAACAAAACAATGTGGTAACTTAGTAACTATCGCAAGGTACAGTGTGAGTGTCTACTATCACATTATAACAAATATTCCAGAATGCAGTTTCAACATTTTGCAGAAGATATTTCTGGGTCGATGTCTGGGAAGAATGAAATCCTACCTCATGGTTTATCAGTATTGATAAAGTTACGTTTTTCCTTCGGCAGGTGGCATTGAAACGTCAACAAGCAGCCGAAGACGCTATAGCACTTCATCTAGCATCAGCAGAAAGCGGTACAACCTACGATTATCTCCCACCAGGTCGCATCTACGGCATGCAAGTAACTTCGCCAATGTCGGAGACATCGGAATGCGAATCGGAAAGCTCCAAATCAACCTCAGCTTCCGCGGATGACGTGCAAGTAACACCCGCATCAATAGAAATGCTTTGCAAGCTGTTTCCAAATAAAAAGCGGGCGGTGTTAGAGCTAGTGTTGAAAAGATGCAATCACGACCTTTTGAAGGCGATCGAACACTTTAACATGTCAAATTCTAAGAAGAGTAACGCCGAAGAGAAGAAATCTGAAGCGCACGTCTCAGCATTCAAACCTGTTCATAGTAAAGTTGCCGGCCATGCTGGTACGGTACCTTTATTGACTGGGAGCAAAGTTTACATGCATAGTTTGTATCCATTTCTTTCATTGTTTAACACCCAACCAGTTTTACCTAGTCCTGTGTATGTTCCGGGATTTTGCGAATGTGAACAATGCAAATTTAATTTGCATACCAGCCAAAGATCGTAAACTCGCATGTATTGATTCGTTATGATTTAGGACAATAGGTTGGCTTGCCTTTTAGAATTGATGAAATGTGTAGATTACAGATTAAATGTGTTATTTCGCCATATATCCGTACTACAGATAGTTTGTGTCATTGCAATGCAAGTAAATGTTAACCGTACGGTGCAATATATTTATATTTGTAATATTTAAGTTTGTATTGTTCTATTTTGATTTTGTTTTGATTAATCGAATATACAAATTATACAAGTAAAACGTGTTTTGTTTGAAAAAATAGTCTTTTTTTTTTTGGTAAGTAAAACCGTTTTAACCAATTGACATTCTTGGATTCCTCAAAGTGATCAATTTTAAATCGAACAGAATTATGATTATTTTGGTGTATTCCGTAAGTTTCCAAATTGATGAAAATTTGGAGGAAGTTTCCCTTATTTTTATTTAAAAAGAGCAAGTACAAAGGATATTAGAAAAAATTTGCCATACAACTTTATTGGTTACATCTTTTTTTGCTACATTCTATACACCTCCCGATACTCCGAAGCCAATTCTTAAACCAACTCCGTCAAATTTCAATAAGAAGTAAGGTACACTCGTTGTATCAGAAGATCCTGATCACTGAAAAGCCACCTTCCTTTCAACTTGATTTTTACATGCGGGAACAGTGCAAATTCGCAGAGATTTCGCAGTCTGGGCTGTAAGGAGGATGTTTAAGTATCATTCCTGAAGTGCGCTTTGCCGCGGTGAACTAGAGTATTGTCATGATGGAGAAACCAAGTGTCCATTCTTGACTTTGGCCGCAAGTTCTTCGATGACCTCAGTGTGCCACATTCCTATTACTGTCTTCTGTGTGTCCAAAATGATACGAAAAATACAGCTATCATTTTCTTCTTAACAGATCGGGATCTTCTGACAGCTACGAATGCGTCCTCACTTTGTTTGGGGTTGGTCGTTTTCCTCCGTAACTGACATTCGTGGCCTTCTCGCCCTTTCAGCGTCCCCCAGCGTGAAATTTTCCCTTTGGAATTGTCTGTATCACCTTAGTATAGTCGTACGATGTGGAGAAACATTACCTAGTGCGAGAGTCATTTCTTCTAATCACTAGTGTACGTTTAAACCACGCACGAACCTATACCGCCAAACTCGCCACTTCGTGACCACGATGCCATAACAAGTACTTCACATCTTCACTGCTAACGAACAATTAAGTCCACAGGCGTGACGCAGCGGCTACTGTGCGAGTATGAAGATATTTTAATACGCAGCAACAAGCAGACTCCTGCGACACATTGCTGCGTCATATTGCAAACTTTTTTCTAGTTCCCTTTGTACTTAATTATAAGGTTTTTCAGCAAGTTTTTAAATTTTTTCTTTTAGGTTAGAAATCTTTTAAATATTTGAATAGGTACATTAAAATGAACTTTATTTGTGTGGATCCTGTATGACTTTTAAGAAAGGTCTTTTACGTTGTACCTCAAATATTTTTTATTCTTTGGCCTTCGCCAGCAATTGGCAATACAAACGATGGAATTGTGAAAAGAATAAAGAGTTAAAATATGTGATTAACACCAGGATCTCGCAACAACAATATGTTTGAGTTTTTCTCTAAGAAGGGCTAAGATAGGCAATAGTTTTTTGTAAGTAAAAAGCATATCCACATATTCTCTTTAATTTTGGTTAAAACTAGTTAAAATGTTCGAATAAACGGTTATTTTCGAAAAAAAGCTCCCATTTGGTTAAATTAAATGCAGATGAGCTCTACTGACATCATTTAAAAGATATACGTTTATCTAGTAGTCAGTAGTGTTAACACGACATTCCACCAAAACAATATCATGGATTTGTTAAAAACGTTTACCCAACAAATGTTATCGGCATTCTGTATACTCGAATCTTATCCGTCGGATAGAAAAAAAGTTAATTTCGAGGAACTCTCAAAGAAACCGATCCCTCTATCGTCTCCGAGTTTATCTAACGGCAGTATGTACACATATCAACCGTAATTTAATACAGTTTCCTCGCTAGTTTGCGGGAGTAAATCTCGCAATCCCGGAGGCACGGTCGAACGCGTCCTAAATTCATTAGGTGAGCTATACGATTCCGCTGTTAACTCGATATTCTTATTTGCGCAAAAAGTTAAGAAAAATGCCATATTTACAAACGGTGGCGTATTTTAGCGTTCTACACTTGCTGAATGCGAATGTTTTGTTTGAGAAAAATATCTGCGGCAGGAAAAGAGACATCAAGGGTAATGTTACCCGATGTTATGTAAC
The DNA here is from genome assembly GCA_902654985.2 of Oryctes borbonicus. Taxonomy (NCBI): domain Eukaryota; kingdom Metazoa; phylum Arthropoda; class Insecta; order Coleoptera; family Scarabaeidae; genus Oryctes; species Oryctes borbonicus. The sequence continues at coordinate 4,735,993 of LR736858.1, forward strand.
TAACCAAATTGTAGTTGCTTGCATCCTGTGAACATCTGGACATCCACTGGGAATCACGCACATCCACACATTAATAAGTGACCATCTTTTAGAATAAATGAAACCAATATCTATTTTGGCATAGAAGGAGTTGATGAAGTAAACAATTGAGTAAAATAAACGACATGAGCAGCTTCTGTCTTGAATATGTTGCTGCAATATCAAAGAAGAGGTAAATCCTTAACCAGAAAATCCTCCTTTTTTTTAGATTTTTTTTTTAGAGATTCTACTGAGAATAAAAATGATATGACAAGAGAAGAATAGATTTCTTTTCATGTGTATACTCATTATTATAATTGCCTTCCATCCATTTGTGATCTGTACAATACCTTCAATATATCATATCAAAGGCAAATGCGATGACATAATTCACGTCAGCTTTTACCAATGTCAAAAATCATTCGAAAATCTTCTAAACCACACATATGTGAACCAAATTAAATATTACTATGAACGACGATGAAATTAATAATAATAATAGCAAGGACTGTAGGGTGGTGTGGTAAACAACACAAAAGTGTCGGCACACTCCGCACCACACAAGTTTAATTAATTAATTCGAGACAGCAGGTTGAAAATGCGGAGTGTGCCGATAGTTTTGTGTTGTTTGACGACGACAGTGTATAAATAAAATTGCCACCAGCTTCCGAACTATAATTACTTAAGAAATTAACTATGATGGGAAGAATACTTGTTAAAATTTGTTCGCACAATTCTCGTAATATGAGTACGAATAAATAGTACCTAGACGTTCTTTTTGATACCTTTTGATACCCTGTATAGCAATCGCAAATCTGGTATTCGAAATTGTACTTTGAAGACAAGCAAAGGTTTTTGTAAAGAATTATTCTTTCTTTTAAGCTTACAAATGAAAAAGTTTTTCGTCTTCCGAACTCTATTCGTAGACCCAATGTATGTATATTACCATGTTCAATCTTAATCAGTTTGTAGATTAGTTAAAATCGTAAGTATCCTTAATAATAACACTAATACACTTTGCTATTTGTAAACAATACATATACATACATCTACTACTACCCGAAAAAATATAATTAACTACTCCCAATCTTCGTTGACAGGCGTATCATCTAATGTGGAATATGAAGGTAAGCTATCTTCTCTGTGTAACGGTGATTTTTCCTGGAAAAAAAGAATACACCCAATTGCTATTTGAAACCTACTCCTCAAACAAAATGTAACATTCGTTAGAGTAAGAATAATGTTTGCTGATTGTATTCAAGTGTTAAAGATTGTTTGTGTAATAACTGTATTAGAAATAGACTGTGCTCATGATTTACGTTTAAATATAAAAAGCTAGAACATACTGCTAATTTCTCCAAGTATAACAGTAGAGGACAGAAAACTATGTTGATAAATCCTGCAATACGGATCAGCCACGGAAATCCCAACTGATTAACAGCCTGTCCTGCTAGAAGAGGCCCAAAGCAATACGCCATACTGACCGTAGCTTGCTGGAAGGCATATATTTGTCCGTAATGACAACCGCCTTGTAGATCCACAAGGCTGGCCATTAGCGGAACTAACGTAGCATCAACGGCTCCTACTCCCAAGCCCAATCCGAAATGAGGAAAGCTTAAATCTGAAATCGTTGTCGAGAGAGGAAGAGCGCAGCAGCTTAGACCAATTAAAATCATACTGCTAAGCGCCAATCGCCAAGATGCAGCTGGTAATAGTCCTAAAAAAATATTCAGATATTTGTACAAATCTAAAATAATTATTGTTTTTTACCGGTAAAATGAGACCCTATAAAGTAACCAATACTATCTGGGATAAATACTGCACCTAGCTGCCATTTCGTAGGTGGAGGATCAAAGTGTGCCATCAACCACATCGGAATACACGGTTCCAAGATAGCCATGGTGCATGTCGAAATGCAAATTGCGCCGGCTGCAACTAATGTCTTGTGGTACTTCAGCAATTGAAGCCACTCTAAGCAGCTGGATGGTATTATGACTTCTTTTGCTTCACGTTCTTTTAGGCACCATGATTGTAATCCTGGAAAGCATTAGAAAATTTCATTGAATCAGATCATTTAATTAGTTCATTTAAAATTCAAGTAAAACTACAATATAATAAATAACAATTTGCAAATCACTTTAAACCTTTTGGGTTGTATTTGTCTCAGTATTGTAAGAAACCTTTCAATTAATGCGCTTCTGAAGATTAGATTCTATGAGTTCCCTAAAAACTGCAATATATATTTTAAAACATTGAAGTACAGTATACCCGGGTATCTATTTAAGGACGGACAGCGGCTCTATCCCAGTAATGGTAACTTCTACAGAACCAAAAAAAAAAAAAATCAGCGATAAGACCCAGAGCAATACTTTAAAAATATCTTTAGTGTTCCCAATTGTTCGCTAGAGGACGCATCTAACGTGAGAAAGTAGGAGAAACATAATTTCTCGAAAAATTAAAATAGAATGGTGTGTTAATATTATTGTAAATACACGGCCCACGTGATGTTGAATAGATTTGTTTTAAAGGTTAATGACGAATTCTATCAAATAAAGTGAAAGTATGAGCTTCTGCTATATTCGAGAGAATTCGCGATAACTTTGGTTCGGATTCGTTTTAAAGAGAATTTTGAGACGATTTAAAAAAGGTTAAACAACGCACTTTTGTTAGAAAAATAACTAAGGCAATGAATGAGTTAAGATTAATTTAAAAAATTGATATTTTTTATCCAATAAGTTACTTTCAGTATTGGCAAATTGTTTTTATCGTCTTAAGAATCTGATGTTTTGCTAATACAGTAGTACAGAGTATTCTGTATTATTCTTGTGGAAACGCATTGCCTTTTCCGCTTAAATTAACTATCTAATAAATAAATAGGATAGCACATTAAGTTCTTACACGCACCTATGTTGAAAACTGTAAATATGGCGATGAATAAAAATGGCGCGGATTTCCCAATAAATTGATAGGCTGCTCCGCCCAAAGGATAGCCTATCAAAACCCCTAATGCAATACCACCAAACGCTAAAGGCATTAGTTGGAACCGTGATTTTTTGGGAACAGTATCGGCTAAAATACACATTCCACTAACGGCTATCGCAGCTGAAGAACAACCATGCAGGGCTCTTGCTAATACCAAAACGCCATACGATTGTCCGTAGGCAAATACTAAAATCAAGAGTTAAACAAGTACAAAGTCAATAACAACTGTATTATATACTTACATATAGCCGCTATAAACATGTTGCAACATCCCAGCAATAAAGGAAGATTGTACCCTATTATTCCTGTTAGGTATCCTACAATTGGAGTGAATATAAGTTGAACAAACGCTTTTGACGCTAATAGTGCTCCTAGCGGACCATTATCCTTTTCCAGATCTTCAAATTTTCGTTGTATTGGGCTAAGAGATTCGCGATTTAGAAGTGACGCTTCCAGGTCTTTCGAGAAGAGATAATCTGGTATAATGGGCACTGTAATAAGATTTTGTTGTTTTAATGTAATTTCAAACAACATTTTTTGAGTTGCAGTGGAAAATAGCAGGAAAAGTTGTGTGAGATTTGCAGGCAGGTTGTTAGATCCAACCTATTACATCTTAAATGTTCCATGTTGATTTGGTCTAATATCTCATAATTCTTTTATTTTATAAAATTTGCTACCGGTTTCGTGCATCTTTAGGCAGAAAGTTACAAGAATACAAAACATCAATATAATAAATTACTTCATTAACTTTTCAAGAAGAAGAAAGTAATTTAACTGAACTAATTGCCTCATTATACAAATGCATTGTATTCTTATAGCTTTTCGCCTGAGGATATGTTAGTAACACGAAACTAGTAGCAAATTTTAATTCATAAAAGAATTGTGAGAGAGATCAAATTTCTTCGTCCAACCCCGTATCTTACTTCTTAATATTTAATCGGAAAGATTTGTGAAAGGTTATTTTGTGTAAAGACAAAATTTATTATCTTTGACGAAAAATTGAGTGTGCTTTAAATACACATGTGCTTGTGAATAATCCTCTTCTTTTATCGATTCTTAATCTTTCTTCGAGGCAATTCAATTCTATTCTGGTTTTCTATAACTTTATAGAATTTAATAATATATTGAGCAGATGTCGTACAAGCTTGGTTGACCATGAAGATTCAGGATGGCAATAAACTGCAACCACTATCGATGACATCGGAAAAGTTTACCAAATGGTGTTAAACGACCGTCGAATTAAAGTTAGAGACATATCAGAGGCTGTGGTCATCTCGAAAAAACGTGTTTATCAAGCACTGATCGAAGATTTGGGGAGGTAGAGGAGATCCCATAGCTGTGCCTGAGACTTTCTCGTTGTATTTACCATGATATTGGAAATATGTAGAAGAAAGACAAGCTTCAACCAAGCCAACCAGATCATCCGGTTGGTCATTGCCGATGAGGAACTCTTTGGGAAATAAGGATTCGACATCAAAGCTGCAAAGTAAATCACCAGGATCTATCGTCAACTCTTTCAGCCGCTTGATGAAATGTTGGGAGTTTTGGATGCAAGAATCGCTGTGTCCAGCGTAAGATTTTAAAGGGGTTATAGGGATACTTCGATAACTTGTAGGTAGATCTAAATAATTGTAGATAAAACTTAGATACAGCAGTACATTTGTAAAGCCAAGGCAACGTCGTAACAACAGGCTGCTACGTGTGAATTGGCCCTAAATTGGTTGGGAAGTGAAGGAAAAGTGATGGCGACTATTTTTTTGGATAATCGTGAAGTCGTATTAATGAATTTCATTTCAAGAAAAAGTAAGTTTTGTTCCATTTAGACAACGTATTGTATCACAATTCAGAGGTCGTCATGACAAAAATTCAAGAATTGGGCTTCGAATTGATAAAACCACCCACTCTAATTAGAGGATCTGGCATCTAAGCGATTTTTTGAGGTTCTCTCGGCTAAAAGTTTCGTCGGGAGAACACAGATTTTCATAGAATAAGGAGGCTATCACAGACATGAACGCTTATTTTGCAGAACAAGACGCCTACTACTATTTGGAGGGATTAAAGAGACGGCAGCATCGCTGTGTAGACTTAGAAGGAATCTATGTTAAGAAATAAAATCGAATTTGACGAAAACTTTGTTTCAGTGTTAGGTTAGAACATTTTCCGACTACCCTTGTACAGGCCAACCATGATAACCGTCTGTTCAACGCGTATGAGAAGGTAATGAAAATTATGTTATATTTTAAAGACCTTATAGATCATCAACTTCTGTTTGGGTATCATACCGATCTAAGTCAAATTTGTGGTTTCTATTTTTTAGTGTAAAAAAATATTATACAGGGCATTAAGGTAATCCAGTCAAACATAGGAATATTCAACTAAATATGTTTTTAAATACCAAACCCTATTTTCGATCCTTTCTATGTGTATTATTCAAAAAGAAAGTGTTACTCTCTATTAAGTTCACATGTTTTCGAATTTTTCGAGAAATAACGAATAAAAACTGCTCAACGGATTTTTGCAAATACGAAAAATAAATGTTCGAAGTTGTAGTATATAACAGTTATAGTAAATAACACTTTAAACAATTAAAATTAATGATGGTACGAACATATCATTTCAACAATCGCTCCCAAATCATCGTTAACACATAAAAACTGTATTTACTTATTTATATTTGCTTGTTATTCATTGTGTTTATGAAATTGTTTTTGTTGTTATGTTTTCGAATTATAAGAACAAAACCGTTTAAGTTGTTGTTTTTTATATCCATAACGAGTCAATAATAAATTAAAAAATATACACTTCTACTTACCTACCACAGTTAATAACACATTATCCAAAAGAAAAGACAGATAAACAATAAAAAACACTAAACCCTTCGAATGCTTAAGATGCGTTAGGAGGTCTTTCATGTTGGTGAACATTTTGGATACACTGGCGCGTCCTCCAGGAATCATCTGGTTTTATTCGGAGACATATTGCGAACTGAGGTTTTCCAATTTAAGATAAAACGGGCTCGGCAATGAGAAATTTACCACATCATCGCCTTTCAGTTACCCACTTATCGACTGCTCCCAAACACCCGTTAAATCGCTTATGTGCAAGCTGTGTTCTCCTTGTATTCTAACTAGAATTCCAATACATACATTTATAACTTATATTCTGTTGGATATGGAATGGAAAACATTTTATAATTTATCTTGTACTGTAGTTCCGTTGTTACAAGAGTTTAATATTTTTTTATAGCGGATGTTAAATAGTGCCTTGTTCTAGTCAAACTAATAGACCAAGTATCGTTTTATCCGTAAGGGTAGTTAGAGTAATACGTTAACAACAAGGATAGATAAAATACTAAAAAATTTTCGTATCAAATAAACGCATTGCAAATTAACACAATTCTCACGATTAGTATTTATAAACAGTAAAAGTCGTAGAATTAACATTTTCCACAACAGGAATTCTTGGAATACAGCTTGTATTTTGTAACTAATCTGGCGACTGTACGTAAGTATCGTTCAGATTTTCTAATTTAGCACTAACAATCTTATTTGCTGCAGATTCTTCTATATATGTCTTTACTGTGGATAATGATTTCTAACCACCCGCCCGTGTAGTTGTCACCAGATCATTGGCACTATTCGCTAGAATGGTAGCTGCAGAGCGTCAGAAACAATGACCAGTGTACATTTGAATTCGGTATCTCCAGAAAGATTGACATAACTTGACGCGAAGAATAAGCGACAACAATGTTTCCACTTGGTCCCTAAGTTACTTAGAAAGGAGCAAGTGGGAACATGCTTGCGGGAAGAAGTTATTTGTTTCATATGATTTCATTTGCGTTTAATATTGCATCGGTACTAAACATTAGTCACATCACAGAAAGGAAATTTATATCTTAGTTATTATAAACGTAGTAACGAAGCTAGTAAAAAAAAGGATAGTGAAATTTAGAAGGTGAGAAAACGTCACTACACGTCATGAGAGCTGAGTAGGTAACTTTTTGTACTCAATGTCATGTAGTATCGTTTCCACTTACCCCGTGTTCTCTCTTATCTCACTTCACCTTAGTGATGTGTTTCGAAAAATTCCTCTGAATAAAACCTCCGATACTTCTGAACAGCTTTTGGTGGATTCTGGATATTGGTCAAAGGCAATATTAAGACACCACGTTTATTTAGATAAAACTTGAATTACAATGTATGCAATATATTAAAATACACGTTAATTGTCTCATATCTTATATCTATAAATACGTATTTTTCAAAAACATGTCTACACTTATATTTAATAGGACGGATTAGTAAATGGAATTACGTTGAATGGAATCCTCGACATCAGTCTTAAAATTTTGCCTCACCTAAAAACGAGTGACTTTATCAGGATTTGTTGTAGCCTCGCTCTGTATCTCGTAGTCGTTTTCTGGGGCAGTCGGGCAGGAATAAAAATCTTGTTGATTTTGCTGTTGCTCAGATTGTTGTATGTTGTTTTGGTTGTTTGCATTGCGGGCGTTCAGTGCGTTTATAGTTGCAACGTTTACACAATCGTAGAGTGGCTGAAGGAAAAGAATTAATTAAAAAGATTCATATATGCAGAAGATTTTATAGGCGAAACAATTAAACAAATACTGAAAGGTATAGAAGCAAATGGGATTAAGGAAAGTATGCATATATTGAATGTTACTAATTGTTAGAAGGGTTTTATGTTAGTACAAAACACATACTTTATAATAAACATTAGTAACTTTATTAAACGGTATATTTCCCATGTTTACGTCTGGGAATGGCGTAAAATATGTATTAAATACACAGCATATACATTTTTTTTTATGATGGAAAGATAAACCTTTTTAACGAGAAGTAAGCAACGTACAAGAAGATTCCATTAAGAGCCTAAATGATAACAAATAAATTATCAACAGAAGGTTGCAAGATCAATCTAAATGAGATATAGAGGGAAAACGGTAAGAAAACGCTGAAAAACGACAGGAGAAGAGAAAGAACTATATAAAGAAGTTCCTTACAGGCGAATCAGTGAGTATTCCAAAATAACCTATAAAAAAGTAGACTCTAGAATCGGGGTCAGATTAAAACGATTGAAGCAGTATCTAGTGTAAGTGAACTAAATGATAAAGGGTCAGAAATAGGAGAAGATCGCACGAGAAGTAAAAGCTGTGGGAATTTTAAAGAAGTTATAGCGTTTCCGAAGGGAGGAAGGAGGTGAAATTTTGCAAAAACAAGTATATGACTTTCTGAATGTGGTGTAGAAAACAGAGATGTCCAAATGATGTAATGCTACTGCCTACATATATTTAAAAAATTAAGTCAAGTTGATCTATGATAACTGTAGAAGTACAACATTGGTAATATATGCAAAAAAGGAGATGGAAAAATAAAGGAAAAGAATAGAGCTTGAAAACAATAACCACTGCAGATGCTATTCATAGTCCTGAACACTAGGAACATTATAAAAACTTCAAACTCCAGACAGTTTGGCAAAGCTAGTAGCTGTAATTACAAGAGATATCCACAAATGGTTGTGTTACGTAGAGATTTAAGAGAAACGGGAGATAAGGGCAACCTCCTTCGATGGAAAGACGAAGAGGATGTCGTGCTAGAAATGTCAGTTAAAAAGAACGTAATCGCGAAAGAACCGAAACCATTTCAACAGAACCTAGTTGCATTGCACTAATTGGAGAGTAGTTTAGTGTAGAGAATGTTGCATATGTAGTATCTCTCTAAGAAATATATATTTCACACTTAGGGAAATAGGTAATAAATACAAATAAATATTTATTCATATCCAAAATCTGATACAGTAATATAGTAACTGGGCACCAGAATACCCTAATTAATGCTGTTAACGACAGAATTGAAATTTAAAATTTATCCACTTTTTTACTTTGCAACTATTCAAAAGAAAAATTATGTAACGTTCTCAATTTTTCACAATATACAGGGTGAGTCAATATTCAGTCCTCGACTTGCTTGACTCACCCTGTATGTTTTGTACATACATACATACATCTATACTAAATACATAAAATAAATCACTTCCCATATTTTTGTTTAATTTTCTGAAGAACGCAATACATTATCGAAATATTAAACGTATTTTCATGTCTCCTTTATTACCCAACATGTGCTCCCTTCAGATAATTGATCATACCGTCCATGTGTAAATAATAGAAAAGGTACAGGATAAATTGATTAATTAAATAAATTGAAAGAATTTTTAATGATAATTAATCAGCATTAAAATGTAAATCATGCGTTTTTGTGCTGTGCGTGTACATCACTATAAAAGTATTTTCATATCGAACAACACTTCGATATAAAACCGAACAAAAATGAAAGCTGTTTGAAGAATTTCTGGTATTAAAAGGATCCGAAGAAGATATTGATACCGGTAGCGAACGGTTGGTTAAAGTACAGGTGTTCACAAATAATCTACAATCTACGGCGAATTTTCTAAATGTTATTTCAACATTATAGATTAATTGAAAGTTTTAGAATATCACATATGCATAGATACCTGTGTACTTGCCCTATAAATATCCATGGCACTCGTGGCTGTTGCTAACGACGGCAGGGCGTTAGCGAATCGATCTCTAGCGGCTGCAACCGCCATCATGTAAGTTCTTGGTATAAACAGGCTTCCTAACAAGATACTCGCTGTGCAAATCAAGCCCATGCACAACAGAGGATCTTCCCATTCTTCCTCCAATAGCATATAAGCTGGTACCCAGATGCACCAGGATAAAGTCGTTAAGACGGTAGCTATCGTAAAGTATCTTCCTTCTTTGTAGTTTCGTTGAGATTTCGCGATCAATGGAGTCAAGCATAGTAGCATAAGCAGCAAAATTATGTTATAGGATAGTAGGTACATAGTAATGAAGTCGTGGAAGCTGTCTTCGCAGTGCTTGGTAACCTGTAAACTGAGAGCGCATTGAACAGCGAAGATAAATACGCACAGAAATGACTGGACGGTCCCGGCGACGTGAGACATGAAACCAACTTCTTTGGATATCGTAGCTAAGAGAATAGCTCTCGAAAGCAAAAGGGAAAATGCTGCTGCATATGGAAGACTAACGCATAATGCTCTTGCCGTTACTATATTTGCTTTCATTTGATCATCACCATCTAGAGCGAATGGAATAATTGATAAATAGATAAATATCACGATTATAAGAAGGATTATTGTTAAAGTTGGATTACCCTCAAATATATGTTTTTGGAATAAACGTACGAATATAAAAATTACAATGGCAAGACAAAAAATTACACCTAAAATCGATACGGATATAAAGGCGAAAATCCAGGAATCTGACCTAGGATAGATGTTTGCAGAAAACATTGCAGCATGTTTCTCTGGACTTTTGAAATTCAAACAAGACGTCACGCATTTACTCGATCGTTTCGAACAACCATCCGCACTGGTGTTCGTCACATTCGTAATTTCAATAATCGTCTCTTCCATCTCCATTAGATTCTCGTCAAATACGTTATAGGAGAATATCTTCGAAAGAGAATGAAAAGATTTTGTACCGTCTCCGTTAATATCAACGAAACTCACGTTATCGACCTTGTAGACATTGTAGTTGAATTTGGTAGTAAGTGGTTCAATTTTTAAAAAATTAATTAACAACGAATGCGAATAAATTTGTCGATCAGAGATATCTTGGTACCTACTTCGAAGACAACTGAGTTTATAACTTGTGCTATTGCAGTATTGGGTAAGAATCTGCATCACCTGCTTAGCGTAGCTTATTATAGGGTAGGCGATATCGAAAAATAACGGTGTCGGGATGATTTTCGGTGTTTTCGCGAATGTTTGAGTTATATCTCCGTAGGTTGGTTGGATTAAGTAAGATCCTTCGGGAAGATCTGAAATAGGTGATTATTAGTGTAAGTATGGAACACAAAATAATTACTACCGCTTAAAATTTCACCATCTAATGGTACGAAAATAATTTTCCAATTCGAGTTCTGCGAATTTAGCTGGTTAAGTACGGCTTTCATAACTTCTTTCTCGGCAAATATCACTGTTGGAGACGAGGGCGAAAGGTTAATAGGACGTACTTCGCTGTAATACAAAAGTTAAGAATTAAAGGAAAGACCAGTTTCCTTTGACGGAGCAAATATTTTATCTGCTATTCGTTACACAAAGCATGATAAGACTTTTTATTTGTGAAGTGGCTTATACTACTTTGGATTCTGATTGATGACGGCATATTTCCGAAATTAGTAGCGGTGGTAGTTAAATTTTATAAGAGTAAAAAAGGATTACTACTTTTACAGATTCGGCAGAATTTTCGCGCGAGTCGTGTACATGTTGGAAATAGGCAGTTATATACAAGGGAATGTGATCGTTTGTGAGGATAGTCTCCTACTATTCCATCGTTTATGAATCCATAGTTAATATTAGTGTAAAATCTTTTTCAAATAACAAAGTTCTTAAAGTACTATCAAATAATCTCATATTTGTCGCCTCCCATACGCCAAAACGACTCATCAGAGATACTGTATGTACAAGTGAAGTTATTTCTTTTCAATTCCAATTGATTCCTCTATTTAACATCATTTTAACATTTAATGTTTGATTATTTTTGGCTATGTGAACAAATTACTTATATTTCCTGTATTTCTTAGAGGAAAATTTGATTTCAGTTATGGAATTTCAGATTACCAAATGCTTTCTGGAACCAATTAATTTCGTAAATCGAGGTATAGTAAAAATGGTAATAAATATGATCAAAGTTAATAAAACATTTTAATAAAATACGAGAAGCAGTAGAAGTATTCCTTAAAAGAAGAAATGGATATTTAAAGCTGTAAACTACGTTTAAATGAAATTAAGTGATACGCATGAATTGTATGCGTATCGACTTATGGCACGCCAGAAATATTTTATCTTCAACATTTTATGTATTTACGCGTACAATTCAAATTGATAACAAAATTTGAATTTCATCGTATTGTTTCTGTTATTTATGATATATTTAATCTTTGGAATAGTGCCAATGCTTCATTTATTAAGAAAGGATTTCTTTCGGTGTGTAATTGAACGCTTACTACAGTACAATGATGCGATAATATAAATGCAGCCCAAATACGAGGGTAATCTGAAAAGTTTCCACCCTAAGAAAATGGAAACCAGGTAAACAGACAAAAAGGTTCACTTAGACAGTCAACTTTAATGGTTTTATTGGGGTAAAATGAACCTATGTTTACGTTTCGTGTTACACAGTTAGGGAGCTGGTGGTAGTAATTTTTAAATGATTTCATCGTTTGGCAGAAGCTGATGAAAGTAAAGAACTGAGTAAAATAGATGATATGAGCAGTTTCTGTTTTTAATATAATGCTGCAATATCAAATAAGAACTTGTGAAAGATGTTAAAAATATTAGTTTTGTAAACAATATAGTTACGTCTGCCTTGTTTTTGTATTAAATTTGCATAACTCCAAAAATATATTAATGCAAGTGGCGGACGTTCCTGTTGCGTTTAGGAATATTTTTTTTTCCAGTTATTATGATATAAAAAAAGTTATTTATTCGTCAGGCACATCGTGTTTATTATTAAAATTATATTCCAAAAATCAAGAAACATTTTCTCTACCATCCAGATAGTTTTCTATAAAAAACAAACAATTTCTTCATATATATCAATTTAACACTCGAGGATTATTGCTTATAGTTAACGGGGCACATATATTGAAGTTACTGACATTTTTGCTTCTCTTGGTATAATAAGCGCTATACTTACCAAAGAAAAAAGATATTACCTGTTTATCATATTCTTAACGCAAATCCATTCCTTTCTTGAATATTTATAGATATCTTGTACTATTTCTTGATACTGGGTTAAAATCGTAACATTTTCTTTCCAATTCAAGAAGGCAAGCAATTCCATAGAAGCTTTTATGGATGTCTTTAAGTGCTTATAAACGTACTTAGTGTTTATAACAAGCGCTCGGCAAAATTCAATTAGATTTCTTGAAAATGGCTTGATAACTATTATTCCTAGATGAAAAATGTACTTGCGCTGTTGAAATATGTGGAAGAGGCTGTTGTAAACGTCGGTATCGTTACAAATTTGATACACCGACAATCCTAGGGTTAGAGGCGACGTCGTTTGAAGGAGATTTATCCTTTCGATTATCCAAATTGCCGAATTCACATAAGTTCTTCCGAGACTAGATTCCACCGCCAAACTTTCGGAGCAATCATCGATGAGTAAGCTTATTTTGAGATCACCTTCACTCGCGTACAGTATATTCACGCGATAGTTTATTGTTGTAGTTTGACAGTACGTAAATTTAATTGTAAATAAAAATGTTAAAAGCGGAACGATATTCATGATGATGATATAGAAATATGTCGAGGTTTTCAATGCGTTTGACGAAGTTTCCGGCCTATTCGGTCGAACGATTTCTATACGTAAGTGAGATACAAATCATTCGCGCACAACCTAGGATAACTCACTTTTAATCGCATATTAACACAATCCAACACGCTATAATATTGTATGTAGCAGCGTCCATAGTTTCTTTACTATCCCGTACACTACATACGAGTAGTTTAAGTAAATCGTTTTTGTGAGTCAGACTGTTTGTTTGAATTTTGTCGTAGCTAGGAAACGGGTCGATACGGGAGTCACGAATGAAGTTTTGGTGTTTGAGGATGATTTTATGCGTATATCGGACCAACTGTGTATAGGTCGGGGACGTCACTACCGTGCCTAGCGTATATCGTACAATACTAACAGAGTACGGCTTTGAAAAAAGGTGGTGTAAATTGACACGAAGAAACGATGTGCATATTGTACATAGGTATACGAACGATGGCGTATATTACATACTTACATTACATAGATACTGCAGAAACCTTAGCTGTGTATTATTAGATTAATCTTAACGTAAGGTGTTTCGCATAGACATAAATAAACGTTTAAACACGTTTATGCTATTGTAAAAATCTCCCTTGAAATGCTCTGGATTATTATTATATGCAGAGCGCGTAAAATCTCTTTGTTTCTGTTTCTTCCAGAAATACATAATAAAAACAACAAACTTATAATAATAAGGTTAAAAGCATTACATTAACATAAAGTGGTAAGTGATTATATTGATAGTGGCAAGCTGTAAAGATTGCTCAGCATAACTGTTAAAATAATGTTTCTTAGAAATGCTGCAAAAAAAAAAACAACCAATAGAATTTGAAAAAGAAATTTTCAAAACGCGCATCAATCAAACCCAGCCCAGTGTTCGCGTGAATCTTTTTGAGAATCGGTTCAAATTTTGTTCCTTATTTTTTTTAACTAGCCCTCACTAAGTCAGTGGCGTCGAGGGAGAATAAGGGTGTCAATAATTAGAAAACACCAAAAATTTGTTAACAGATAAACTTGACAGTTGACCTTTATTTCACTTTTAAAAATTTTTTCTGGGTTTACGCTTCCTTTTTGTTTCACAATACTTGCTTTTTCAAGTGAAGAGCAAAAAGTAAACGTCGAAAACATGGATATTAATGGGCTGTTACCATGGTATCACCAGGATCAGGACCAAATGTGTCCACCTCCTTGAAGTTTTTTATTCAGTTCATTCAAATACTGAGTGATGTATTGTGTTCTCCATTGAAAAAGTCCATTATTTCGTCGTATTGACGAACCGATTAAGAACATTTCCTCAACTGAGGCATCGAACAGTGTTGCGTGTAAACTTTGCGTATATAACGTTGGTAATTTTTGTTGCAACATTGGAAAAACGTTACTTCACACATATTACACGATGAAGTTCAATTAGAGAATATCTAATATTTTGGCTAAGGTGCGGGATAAAACCAATGTTTTTTCCCACTATATTAGTTGCACCGTCTGCTGTTGCAGAAGCAAATTATTGAAACCTTTTCTAAACCAGTTGCGCGATGATGCTCTAAGGGATAGACACTTCCAATAACTACACAGCTTATAAAACACTACAAACTACAAAAATGAATATGTATAGCGAAGAAGAACACAAGCTACGTAGTACCTTCAAAAAACCACTTATATCGGTATATATCAGCTCACGAAAGAATATGGTAGATAGGGCACATAGAAAGAATGGGTGGAGACAGAATTCCTAAAATCATACCGTAAAGGAAACCAATGGGAAATAAGAAAAAAGGAAGACCAAGGAAAAGATGGAGAAGTGAAGTTATGGGAGATCTAGAAGAAACTATACAGAAAGGACATATTGAATTTTCTCGATAAAATCCAATAAACTCGTGCAAAAACAAAGTGTACAAATCAACAAACAAATAAATAAAGTAGTCAGAAATTCTTACGACTAAAGGACATAGCGACAAATTAGCAAAGAAGAAAAAATATCAAAATAAAATGGCCTACGGAGAAATATTCTGACTTCAGTAATAAATACTTAGCCCTACAGCTTGATTAATTCACAAGAGATCCTTTTCACATTAATATCGGCTGCCCCTACAGTTGTATGCAACCCAATTCACTGTACCGATTGTAGTAGCGCGACCGAAGACCATATATCGGTAACATCCCGAAGAAATGCGCGACTGATATACATATGTATAATTGTATAATCAAACCGCTTGTAGGTGAACAATATGTATGCCTACCTCAGGCTCAGGATTCAACCAGAGTCGACCTTCTTAACATTGTACACGCCGCAGGATAGCTTCAGTATAACTTGCGGGCGCGCCAAGCTTACATCGACTTCGAAAAGGAAGCATTACCACTACAACGGGAAAGATTAATTTTTGACCTCATCAATTTCAGAATGTAAGTAAATATTTTCACAATTTCTTTTGATATTTTTCTTTTAAAATTAAATATCCGTGTTTAATAATATTTATTGAATATATAAAAGAAGCTACAAAATAACAATCAACATCCAGAAGAACTTCCTTGTTAAGTACAATATTTGAATATATCTATCTCCTGCTTGTCCAGTATTTAAATTTCGTAATGTTAATAAACTAATATATCACCGTATTAATATGTAATAGACTTTTTAAGTTTAGTTTTTGGAATAACATTTAATCTTAAATAAAGTAGATACCCACAAGAGAGATTTTGGATAATAAATTTTCGATTTAAACACAGAGCAAGTTTATGGTCTGTGTTGAAGTAAAACGTTAATGTAATTCCAATTAATTAACATTTCTGTTGTAAGTATTACGTCATAATAAGCTTTAATATTGTTTCTTTTCGACTTTGAAGCTAATATCTCTAGATGGTTACCTGATATTTGGTTTTTCATGACTAAACTTGAAGTTCATATTTATTTTTGGGTATAAACTATCATAGTAGCATGAAGATATGTTAATCCTTTTATTAAAAAGTTTGTCAGTTGCTGATGGTATTAACTAATTCGCTGTATTCACATTATAATATGGTATCATCTCTGGTTTAAATCTGGAAATCGCATCAAGTTTACTACTTTAAATAGAACATCCAATATATTTTTAAGGATTTGGATAGATGATGATTTTCAGTAAACTTTTCACATGAATAGTTTTTGCACTATTATACATAAATTAAATAAAACAAATAACCTGATTAAGTTGGAGAATTCACCGAAATACTTCTTAAAGTAGTAGATTGATTCATTGGAGGACGATCAGGAACTGACAGACTTGGGATTGGCAGCTTTAACTTAATGGTTAAGGAGCTGGTGGCAATTTCTGTATGTTTTTGTCGTTGTTAGTAATATGTAATATAGTTTACATCTATGTGGTTTAGAAAAAATGAGAGCTGGTCATAGGTAGCACTGATTTTTTTTTAATGAATTTTGAAATTGCAAAAAACAATTATGTAATCGTGTCTGCCTTTGACATGTTGTCTTAAAGGCACTGTACAGATCGCAAATGTATGGAAGGTAGACGTCGAGATTGCTGCATTTTAAAAAAATGACTATTAAACCATTTCAACGTCTTTTTTCTTGACATTTTTACCTCTAGAAAAATATAAAAAACCAGGTAGACACATTAAAAGTATAAGTCCAAAACCAAATATTCGAGTTCTCTATTTTCAATTTTAAATTTATTGCAGCTCTTATTTATTGCACATTATAACTGTTCTCCTCACTCTCATCTTCACTATCTGTTGTTTCGTACATGATGGATGCTTCATCTGATATAAAAAAATTAGAATGTTCATCACCACCTCTAACTTTATATAGAGAGAAGCCTTGATTGACTGACTCATCAATGCAGAGTCGCAACTATTGAAAGTACATGGGTATAGGCACGCAATAATTTTTGTAAATTTAGCTCTTAAGGCTGAAATTCGTTTGAGAATTTCGTAATTTTTTGATTTAGAAAGATGAAATTTAGTACTTAGGCTTCTGGTTAGAAACAAAGAAATACAATCGAATTACGGAATCTGCTCAAGACATATTGTCCACTCCCAATTTACTCTTTTAAGGATGAAAATGATGAAATATGTTTTTTTTAATTGGGAGCTTGTATATTTTCCCAATCTAGACTTACATTTTTTTAAATACTGCAATACGTGGTGAAAGATTGTAACATTTCGGTGTAACACTGATATTAATATTTATGAAATAATTTATCATCTAACGTGTACCAAAGCACATATTCATTATTTCTTCGAAGCTTTTAAAATATTTAATGTAGTTTGAGCATGTCAAAGGTGCAATGCTCAGAAGGCAATCTACGTTTTCTAAAACGTTATGGTATGAATTTTAATTAAAGGTCCATCCTGACCCCTTTATTAAATTTTGATGAAGATACCACCTTTTAATTTGTAATGGAAACTTCTTTGCAAAATGACTGCTTTCCAAAAATTAGCATATTGAAATTGTCCTCCTTTTTTATTTTTATGATTTTTATATTTATTAAAACCATTAGACTTGGATGAAATCATTTCATATTTATTTATTTTTTATATATTTACAGTGTTGCAGCTTTTTAATACATTATTTAGATTGCAGAAGTAACGTTTCTTGCCTTTTATAATATAATGTTAATAATTAACGCAATCTATCGAACGAAAGAATTTTATTATTTTATACCACAATACCTGGAAGAAAAATTAATTATTCTTAAATGCAGTAGGAACAACGTTTGTCACTTGCATTAACTTATTTTTGGAGTTAGGCTAATTTAATGAAAAAACAAGGTAGACGTGATTAAATTGGTTGCGGCACTATTTTCTTAACATCTTTTATCAGCTTTCATTTGATATTGCAGCAATATTTTACGCAATTCCTTATTTTCGTCAACTTCTGCCAAACGATGAAATCATTTAAAAATTACTGCCTCCAGCTGTCTAACTATTGATAAGTTTTGGGCAATTTTACAGAACCTCTTTGTTTACCGAATCACACACGGTAATTCTCTATAAGGTCTTGATGATAGCAAGTCGTTGATGCGGGCGAAATAATTCGACTCGTCTTACTTTTACCGCCTATGTACTTTAAAACAAAACTAAAAAATGAGTTCTCGCCTTTAGCACATGTATAATATATTTTTGAGCAAAGGATCCCTTTGCAAGGTTAGAAGTATCTAGAATGTGGATTCAAATGATTTTAGAAGACCATGCAATAAACCCATGCGTGTATCTATGTAATTTGGGGTTGGTTTTACTATAAAAAATATAAATCACAAGTAAAAAAAAAATAATTAAGTAAAAAGTACGTGAAAACAGATGACGGATAATAATTAATCGAGATTGATTGATCTCTCTGAAATAACGCATGTTTAGCCATAAAAAAAGACATCCACACTGTACATAAATTTAAATAATAATTCGATGAAAACAAAACCTAAAAAAAAACGGATACGTATCGACAATACTCTAATACTTGATGAATAATAGGCATGTATGATTGTTGTTACTACTGGTTATGTAAGTAGTAGTGCGGAGGTTCACCTTTATACAGATTGCGATTATTTTCGGTAGTTACTTACTGGCATTCAGGTATGGGCGTCGTCGTGGAGAATTATTTTGCGGAAATGCGAACAAACTGGATTTGTATTCTGTCAATTTATCTTGTTACTTGTTAACGGTAAATTACAAGTTCTGTTTTTGAAGGTTATATTTTTGACGAGTTTTTGTTTGTGACGACATTTTTTTACAATCCAAAGGGTTCGCGTCTGAAAATTTAATTGCCTATTAAGAGCTTAATTAAACCAGTTGATAAACAGTGGTTCGCATGTTATCGCATGGCAATTATTAATATAGTAACATCCATGCTATCTCACTTAAATTTTGTTTATCCTCAAGGTATTTGTCTCCTGCATGTTTTGCAATGGAAACATTGATGAGTTTACAATTTGCATTTTTCTGTGCTATACTAACGGGTTCTTCTTTTTTACATCGTTACCTTAGTTGAAGTGCTTTAGTTCGACTCCTACTGATATCATTTTATGATGAGTGTAACGATTTGAACCTTATAATTTTTTGTAGCTGCGTTAATTATTCCAATATTCACTCCGTTGGAATGGTGGGTTTGATGTTTTCTTGTAACTTTGTTTGTTTCAATTCGTTTTGAACTCCTAAATATCCCAATTTGATTTTGTAAAACTACCCCTTGCGTACTTCAGAGGTTTTAGTGGGTCATTGATTACATTGTTTGCTTTTCGAAACAAATTGATGATCAGCGAATGTGGTCGGGATAATAATAAACACAGTTCTTCATCATAATATAGGCTCAGAATAATGGTAAGTAACTGATAGAATATTATTACCTCACTATATACTTCCAGTACAGTTGCAGGCATAGAGATACCTATATATGTATTTCCTTTTGTTTTGCTCGCACCTACAATAAGTTAACATAAAGTGTTTTAATAAAATTATTTTATTTAATTTTATATTTAATTTAATAAAATTTTCAATGTTTAATCGCTCTTAATTGGTATTTAATAATTTTGGATAGGAAACATGGAAACATGAGTTTTCTCAGGCGATGTGACCTACCCACATTGCGGAAAGTAGTTTATTGAGGAACATTAACACTAGCATAAAGAAATCGCGCAATACTTGAAAAGATGCCACTGGTTAACTATCAAAAGCAATAACTACTATCACTGTTTTGATTGTGCTTTGGCTTCGGGAGTGTACTGGGGTATTTAAGTTGTACCTGGTGAACGTTTTTGATGTTTGAGTTTTTGGTCGTCCCGAATGTTCATTGCTAACCAAGCTGGTATGACCACAATTAAATTCAGCTGCTCAAAATTTCTCTATGGCAAATAATAATGCAGAATATTGGATATTCCATTTTTTCAATATTAATAAAAATACTAGCATCGACTGGCTTAAACGGCTATTAAACAACTGAGCATCCAACATGTGTAATTATATTACCAGATTACTTTTAATGAGTAGCGTCATTAAGGCTTGAAATTCTTCAGACTACTTTTATGATCGTAAATCATAAGGGTTGGTAAATAATCAATTTATCAATTTATGTATATATTATGTTGAAGCTTTTAATGCTTATTTTAATTTACATTTTTTTTTGATTTTTTGTTCAGACGATAATGTTAGAGGTTCTTCTAAAAACTTGAAACTTGTACCTATTTTTATTGTTGATAATTATAGTTGAAAAGGTTGCAAATAGTATTTTGCATATGTTTAAATGCATTCCAGCTATATTTATTGATAATGACACATGCTCTTGTCATTTATTAGCACTTGATTAGCACCTATGCTTGATATTTATGTAACCGGATAATGGTTTGTAAGAAACACTTCCTGCACCGACAAATTTTGTTCTATTCCTGTTGCATTGGTTATTATCAAATGTCGACCACTTATTCGCATATATTATTTAAGACATTAAGTTCACATCAGTTGTTCTTACAACCTAATAATTATTCTTATGAAGGTAATAATTATCAAAAGATTAAAATATAAAATGTTTACTACACAACATATTATAAAATTTAGCGTGCATGAAATTTAGGTCTCGCTTGATTGTTATATTTCTTAATTTGATGTACAAGAAAGTCAGTAGCGCGAGTGAAATTTTGTCAATATGTATCCGTTATATTTTGTCGTGAAGGTGCATTGAATAATAAATGTACTTGTTAGACCCAGACTAACTACTAACCTTATTTTTAACTTTGTATTTTTGGTATTGGGTGTTGATGAAAGTGCATAAAGCATGGTAAACTCCACTTAGTGATGTTTGCAGATATTATAAGTGTCAAAATTATATAGAATAAATCGATTACACTTGAAGGAATGTGTTCTTCTAGTTTTGGACAATCTTTTCAGAAGACATCTCCGCATTATTTCTTTATTTTAATAGATCATTTAATTGTTTAAATGGTATCATAACAAATTTAATACTTCACATAACATAAAGAATAATAATAATAAAAATAATAGTATTAATAAAAATAAAAATAATAATAATAAATAAAAATAAATAAAATAATAATAAAAATAATTATAATATATCTTATAATTATATCTTGTTTGCAATATTCTTGCAAGCAAGAAATTGTTGTTCAGATCTTATCTATTCAATAGTAATTAAAAGTACATATATATTAAATGCAAACCAAATATTTCCAATAATTTTTATAGGTTTGCATAACTATGCCACTTGTTTATCAAGTTTCTTAAACAGTTCGAGTTTACCCAAAATTCCCCATCTAATAGTAATTAAATCCCTGAATATTAAATGCAGACATAATATTTTCCAGTAGTCCGTTTTTTTATGATCTGTCTACCTGTCTACCTCTATTTGTATTTATCCATCAAGGATATATCCTTTTATTTTATATTCAATCGAGGTATTTACAATATATCCCACAAAAGATGAGATACACGTCACTACATTTACATATCTCATTCTTTACTGGCAAACACCACGGTTATTAAATTCTTTCACTGTACGTCCGTACGAAACACAAGTTTACTGTACAAATATGGTGGCGTTTTAAATAAAATTAATTTGTGAACAAAACAAGCATAATAAAACTCGCTTCTAGAGCTCATGTTCAACCAATCAAGGAATTTTAGAATGCGGGAAAGGGATGTCTCTTTCTTAAATTGAAAATTAATCAAAGGCGGGCTTTTTGTATTCGCTGTAGTCTAAGTGTATCCCTATTGTCCAAACAAGAACCTTGTCACAGTAATTCGGTTTAGATAATACTGATAATACTAACATGTTGCATAAACGTTTTCTTATTTCAGTAATCAAACATTCCTTATTGGCGTAAAGCACCCCCAGATTTGCGAACGATTGCTGGATCAATTTTGAAACATGATGCTTACTGAGATTTTTAATTTTATCAACTATAGTGAGTTCGACTTTATTTAATGTTAGGTGTAATTTATCCTTTACAAACGATAGCACCTTTTTTCTGCCAAAAACTATAACAGAAATGTTATTAGAGTTGTTAGATATTTAGACACGGAAGAAACAATGCTGAGATTGGAGTTAATCCCAACATTAGCCATATTAATGTCCTGTGCTCTAATTGCTGTTACTGAAATAGAGAGAATCCATATTACTGAATGTGTCAATGTGTAAGCAGGGATAGTTGACACTAAAAATTGGTACTTTTTTTTGAGGGATGTACTTGTATTCACTCTTGCAAACATGTTTTCAAATGAAGATAATCCTGACTTACCAAACGTCGAAATTTGGTTCGAGAAAGATGGTGCACCTCCGCAATTTGTACGTTCTGATACCGAGTTTTCCTCTGAGCGTGTGTTGCTTTCCTGAGTAAATGAGCACCAATAGAATGGCTCCCCATGCCTTCAGATTATATGCCCCGTGTTTTTATGAGGCTACTTAAAATCAAGTTCAAGTTGTAAGATCACAAAATTTAGAAGACTGTAGAAATGGGTCGAATTAGTCTTGACGTCATTCGCAATATACAAGATAAGTGTATCCATAGATTTGCTTACTGTCAACGCCGAACGTCTGGTTTAAAAGAAACAATCATTTAATTTCTTGAGCAACAGCATTTATATTTGCTTTTTGCTGTATTGTTTGATGGAGTTATTACATACTTGAAAACCGGAAGCGGAGGAGAGTTAGCCAAAAATAGAATTGACCTATACAATAAGCTGTGTGCATTTTGTAACCGTTAAAAATATACGGGAAATAATATCTCTAAGGTTGCAGTTACATATTAATTAATAACTGCATATCAATATTTGGACAAATTATAATATTTAATTAATCTGGACTTAAATGTTATAAAACAGCCATGAACTAAAATACCACATCAGGTATCTTACGAAGTTATATTTTAATACAATTAAGTGCGCAAACTACTGTCCAGTTTGAGCAGGAGCGCCGCTGCCGCCATATAAAACATGTGAATGTTAAGGTCATTGAGAAAGGCAGGTTGGCTTTTTTTAAGTTGATCGGTGAATTTGATTGTTGTTGATGTTTGTTTGGTAGGTTTTTGAATACCGAATCTTTTAAGCGATTTAATACATACCGTTTGTAATATGTACCGTTGCGTATGAGCTTACAAATCTAGTATCTGATGAGAACGTCGGTGCTAATGAGCCTATTGATTAGACAAGTTATCCACGTTTTTGTACTAGTTTGCCAAGTTGTTATTAATTAGCTGTTAGACAATGTTTAGACGTTGCGTTTGTTATGTTTACAAAACTTGACCGGTTTAACTGTAGGTATATAACAAAGGAATACAATCAAAGAGCACAACACCGACTTATTTAGCTTAAATTGCCTAAACAAGGCTTTGGAAGTTGTTCATTCGCATGTACTTTTGGTACTAAATAGTATTCTTCGTACTGGACTTTGTACTTGCTTTACAGAAATCTTCCATTTTTAATTTACTTGAAAACAGTTATCTTATAAAAACATAGTTCAGTTATTACAGTCTTATTTAAGTAACAGAAGATAATATGTTAAAATAAATAATACTAAATGCCACAACGTTCTCATCCTGGACCTTTGGTTTTCGATATTCTTTCAATTACATTAATATTGCTTGATCGATTTACTGATTTGCTTGAATTACATCAGCTTCAATACTACTGCCAGAGTGTCTCAAGAAAGTAGCATTTTCCAAACTGCTTTATCTTATATTTTCTTGCTTTGTCTTTCTTTCTTCTTTAAAGTTCTTGTATTGTGTGAGGTATATTTTTAAAGGCTGTATTTCTTTTGGAGTAGAAAAATAAATTAAACTAAAATACTGAGATCAAGAGAACGGCGTGGAAAACATGCTACATGGTTATCAAAATATTCATGTAAGAGACTCATTGTTTGTAGTGTTTTATGAGCTGTGATATTGTCTTGTTGGAAGATTTGCGCATGGGTTGCTTATTAATAGAACCACCGTGATGGAACCAAGTTTCAACTGAGACAAAGAATTTGTCAAGGATATTATCATTAACATGATTTCCAATATCGCATTCTCTCTGCGTGATCAATGGGCTTGAGTTCCCATACAACACGAACTTTATACGAATATTTTTGGAAGTTTTCTCTCAGAATATGCTTTGAAGGCTTTCTAGTTAATTTTTTAGGTGATCCATATGTGCGTTTCCTTAAATCCGTAATAGTTTCAGCAGCTTTTCCTTGAGTCTACTACTACCTGCTTTGCTTGATATAAATCAAGATATGATACTGAAGAATGTGGAAACTAACTGGTGATTTTTCCAATGAAAGCTGTGATTTAATGTGATTAAACTATTTTAAATTCTTTATTGGCTACAGTTTCACAAAGCTCATCATCTCAATATTACAAAGACTGCCTATAGTTAGAAAATACAAGTTTTAAGCATAAGCAAAAAAAAAACAATAAATTTATTGTTCTATTTGTAAAAATCCCTTTTACAGGTACACAATTCAACAGGCAATTTTACAAGTTGCCACTATAACTTACTCTTTAATTTGACGTTAATTAATCAGGCTATCAACAGTTTGATAATGCACTTATGAAAACACGGACTATATATGGTTTGATATTGATTCAGTTCCTGTTTATTGCAATGAATTGTTCATTAAGACAATTAGTTTTGTGAACAGGTTTTCAGGGCTAAAGGGAAACTTATTTAAACGGGTTTTCGTTTCGAAACCCACTTGTAACTGCAGTGCAAGTCGAGATTAGTACACGTTGTATGTATTTGTTTGCAATGCAATAGCTTTGATTTCTTTATTTCGGCGGATTAGTTCAGTTTAGTAAATTTTAAATAATAGGTGCTAGTAAATAAAATTATAATTCGCTGTTCATGCATACAACCATAAACATGTAGTCATATGTTTATTCTTATTCTATCTGTTTAAGCGACTCTTGTTTCAATAACTTAAAATTATTTGTTGCAATTCTTAAAAAAACAAAACACTTTTCAACAAACCTTTTTCTCAGTTGTGGGAGAAGATAATATATACATATATAGAATTACGTCTACTTGATTTCTTTTCATTCGCGGCTACAAAAAGCCATGACGTACTCTCTAATTATAAATCAAATTTACTTTCTTTATAATTAATTTGTACTTGAAAAGAAAACAGTGCTAAAGCTACCAATTTTGATCAAGTGACAAATTGAAATAAACAATCGTAAGAACAATAGAAAGCTTGTTAGCTATTCTCGGTAGCCAACGCGGTTCATAATCTCTGACCTACAAAAGTATATCGTCCCACAATAATATCGTAACAGAAATTACACGCGGCTGCATCAGTTTGAGGATTTGAATTTATCGAAAACCGAGGCAATTAGTATTGCAGTCAGATAAATTGCCAACCTTGGCGTAACCAGCGATAAGTAAAACACGCACGAATATTGATTTATGTAAAATCCTGAACCCATCAGAATTAAGAAATCGAAAAGTACGCTGTACGAGTTCGGGTGTATCTACCAACACTTCGGATTATGTGTAAATTTTGTTTTGGGTTATTAGCCTATTAAATCTAATTAACACCTAGAATACTTTGGCCTTGCCAGGTCATTGATTCACTGACGTATAGATTTTGAATACTTTAGCAGCTTACGGAAACTCTGTAGACGTAATTTGGGGTTTTATAGCTGAATAGACACTACTGAACATCATTTAAATGAATTGATGATGAGTTTCGTTTAAGAAAGTACATATTACTAGAATCACGGGAGGAATTTGCACGAATATATTTAATTATATAGTATTTTTAATTACACGGATCAATTTGCTAGAACTTGATATTCCTACAGATTTGTGCTTGTGGTATTCAGATTTAATTGACCATCTCGTTAAAATATGTACATAAAAAAAACATGCGTTTATTTAAATTTTCAACAAACTAATGTTCGATGACATTCTTCAAAGTTTTTGTTGTAATGATGAATTCAATTTTTATATGCTTTTACATTTAAAAAGAAAGTAAACTAGTACTGTATTTTTTTTCCTTATCTTTCCTATAACGTGTACCATATTTTGAATCGATTTTGCAAGAAAAATAATGTTGACTACCCAAAGTTTCAGAACAATAGAAAAATCGAAATTTTGAAGATTAAAGCTTTGCTCTCCGTAAGCTCAGGACTTACCCCATAGATAGGTTAATATATAGATGTATAGATACATAAACTTCTCCTGAGTCCTTGTATGTATGATCGGCTATTTGGATTATGTTCCTGGAACTACCGCGTATGTGCTCGCGTTCAAATTCTTGGTCTTCGAAAATCATTAAAGTATGGATGTTAATCACTAACAAATTAATTAATAAAACGGACCTGCCAGGGTTTCTGACACAACAGAGCGCCCATTGCTTCTCTCCTTTGGTTTTGTTTCATATGTTATTGGTAAAATCATATCTAAGTTATCGTTTGTGTTGTGTTGTGTTCTTGCAATAGATTTGGACCTAGAGAATTCGTTTTATATGAAGGAGTCCCGCAAAAGGTTCAAATCGGGGCCCTCTCTTACTCAATCTCTTCATAAATGATACGTTACCTAGTGTTGGCTTACGCTGATGATGTTAAACTATATGCACAGTTCTCGTTTAACAATAATGTGATCTTTCTATAGTAAAATTTAAACAAACTTGCTAGTTGGTGTCTCAAAGTTAAAGAATGTTGCATTTTGTTATATACATGCATCAGCTTTGCAGTTTTCTGACAGATGACACCGCAATGTTGAAGTTTATCTTCGGGTAGTGCATCGACTCCGCATAGAAGACGCGGGACAGGCCCATTACAAGAAAAGATGGACTCTTTGAATAACAAATGCAATTCGAAGCACTTCATAGTCACAAATTGAGATAGCTATTTTGTCCATTCGACGGAGAATGGAATCATTCATAGAACATGATGGAAGGCAGTTTGAGCATCTAGGAAGTCACTGATAATTCGTTCATATAATATTCTAGAAAGGGGCATCGCCGCATCAAATTTTTAATACCTATTTTAAGTTGAAATCGTTAAAAAAATGAGATTCGCTTAATTTCTAAGGATTGGTGGATATTTCAATAGATGGAGTAGCTTTTCGTTAGGGTAACAAAATAAGAAACATATAATTGTAAGAAATTACCTTTCCAAAGATAAAGCGAGAATTGGAGTTAAATACTAGTTAATTAATTGAACCATGTAGAGAGGAATGATTAAACCAACTGTCGGAAGTTTTCGAAAAGTACTGCTTTAAGAAAAATAGCACCTTAAAAGTTGTAATTTGCCAGAAATGACCAAAGTTGATTGCAAGGAAGGCGAAAATCTGGAATTTCGATTTAATTAATCATATGAAAAAATGTCTCACGATAAGGAATCTCTTGTTTGCTAGACGGGCGTGCTTATTTATAAAAAAGAACGTTCCTGATAGGTCCTCGTAGTGTAGTGTTTCGATTCCTTACTATGGGACAATTTTTCAACATGACTACGTTAAAAAATACCAAGGAAATTCCAGATTTTCATAATTCACCGATGGAAGCCAGATTATATTCATGGACTAATACTGCTTAAAGCGAGAGTAAGATAGTGTTACTTTTTTGGTGGTAAAATTGAGGACCCTCTATTAACATGTTGTATGGCGTCAAAACAAACAATTCCAAAGCCCTGATTTTTGTACCATTAAGAATAAAAACTGTGAAATTAATACTAATAAGCGTTTTTGTTGGGTATTAAAGTATTTCAATAGCTTTATTCACACCGTCTTACTTTATTACCTTCATATCCTGACATTTGAGATATAGCATAAATTGATTCATTTGTCAGCGCTGTTGGTGCTTCATGTACAACTACACATATACCTATAGAATATGTTACGGTGTTCATGTTAGTTGATGTCGATTACTCCTTCATACCTTATTTCCTGTGATTCGAAGAAGATGTAACAGCTTTATTCCTTCTTTGTTTCAGTATTTAAGACATGAGCAATATATTATCATGTCTGATCATCTTGTTTCGTGTATTCGAGTGGGCCCACGGTCATGGCAGACTTATGGACCCACCTGCAAGGAATTCTATGTGGCGATTTGGATTTCCAAATCCGGTCAATTACAATGACAATGAATTGTTTTGCGGCGGCTTCGCAGGTAAGCTCGTCAGAACAATGGAACTACAAATAGAAGGTAGTCGTTTACACGCGTTGAAAGAGTATATCTACATTTAGTGGTGTGAAATTGATTTTATCATTACGGGTAGCGACTGGCTATATTTCGGTAACCATTTGTCGTAGGACTTAAAAAAATATATAATGGTGAATATGATCATGAAAAGATATTTTTGAGATTTTGAAGTTGTCACAAGATGGTGTAATTTGTTACTTAGTTTTGGTGAAAAATATTCTACAAGTTTGATTAATGTCGTTTTATAATTGTGCCTATTATAAAGTAGTATGGGAAGCATATCATTATCATGCAATAGTTTCTGTAACGATTTTCAAAAACTTTGGCGCATTATAAAGAGACTATCAAGTAGTAGTGACGCTAGATGACATTTTATGCCAGTTTGTCCTATTTATGGGATTTTCTCGCAAATTAAATTGGACAGGTATAAAAATGATAATGCAATGATCGAGTAACTTGTCAAAACAGCCAATTGATGTCTTTTATCGTTCCAAAAATATGTTTGTAAATTTTCTTAACGTTTGGCTCATCTTGTAGACTGTGAGTACTGCAAATAAGTGCGCTCAGAAAAGTATACTTAAATAAAAAGACAACTCAGCAGAATATTTATTAACAGGAGTTACCTTGTTAACCTGTAGATGATATTTTTTTTTATAATGAGTCTATGTTTTCGAAAACCTATTGATGTTCACTAACAAGGGAGTACCTTGAACCGATTGGGTTGAAACTTGAAACTAGGAAGATTGCAAGTTATGACCACATTTACTAATATAATTTTTTCTTCTACGACAAATGGTTACCGAAATATAACCGGTGACCATTCTTAATTAATCACTCAATAATGTCGAGATAATAGAGCGAAATCTAACTCTAAAAAATGTCTGGATTTTTATTTACAGTTTAAAGATTTTATAATTAATTTGTTTCAAAGAAAATTTATTGCGAGTATCCCTTTTAGTTTGAGTATTGGCTGTTGATTTTCTAGTGCGCAGATCTAGAAATTCTTCACCATTTTTATTCGCATTCCGCATTCTATTATAATGCATCACATGCCTTTCGTAGTATTTTTTTTTTAACAATCGAATGCCTAAGAATATAGCAGCAGTATCCTGGAGATTCTGATAGAGTCTATTCAAGTTTATTAAGTGGAATTTGCATAATAAAATATTCGTGAAAATTCTAAACTTACAAATAGTTAATTCC
This sequence comes from Oryctes borbonicus, assembly GCA_902654985.2. Taxonomy (NCBI): domain Eukaryota; kingdom Metazoa; phylum Arthropoda; class Insecta; order Coleoptera; family Scarabaeidae; genus Oryctes; species Oryctes borbonicus. The sequence continues at coordinate 4,765,704 of LR736858.1, forward strand.
CATTAAAAAAAAACAAGATCTTATCGGCAGCTAATCACAAGAAAAACTATTAGTAATACGATAAAATTAAAGTGATTCAATTTTTTAGAAATGCATAATTTCCCCTTAATATAGTGCAGACAACTGTCGACGTACTTGCAAATACCACATTATTTTTTTCTAAGTATCACAAGTTAATACAACTTTCAATCACTAAATTACCACCAAACGTACGTAAGCTCTTCAAATATAATATATGCTTGTCAAAGAACTTTAAGGCGTGTGTTTAAAAATTTAGTCCACGTGAAATTAACGCGAAAATCAAAGAAAATCCTGATGTCATACAACTTTTTAATAGATATACACATAAAAATCAAATTCTTAATTAAATATCGTTACCATTACTATCGTTTGGTACCAATTTAATTTATAACTGTACACGTTACAATGTTGTGATTTACTTTTCAGTACAGTGGGAGCAGAATAAAGGCAAGTGCGGGTTATGCGGTGACTCATTTCATTTAGAAGAACCCAGACCGCACGAAGCTGGTGGTACGTTCGCCAAAGGAATTATATCTCGCCATTATAGCGTAGGCCAAGAGATTGAAATAGAAGTAGAACTCACTGCCAACCATTACGGTCGCTTCGATATAAAACTCTGTCCCAATAACAACCCCTCACAGGAAGCCACGCAGGAATGTTTTGATCGTCATCCTCTCTATTTATCGGGCACCAAAGATCTCAGTTACTACATACCGGAGGATGGAAAAAAGAAAGCCATATTTAAGTATAAAGTCCGACTACCGGCGTACGTAACTTGCACGCAATGCGTTATGCAATGGACTTACTATACGGGAAATCAATGGGGCGAGTGTGAGAACGGCACTTTGGCGCAGGGTTGTGGTGCGTCGGAAACTTTTAGAAACTGCGCCGATGTTAGTGTCGTGACTAGTACGGGTGTGGGAGTACCTCCACTGTTTGTTGGAGTTGATAATCCGTACTTGTTGTATTATAGAGATTATAGGAAACCCGCTCCGTATAATGTTGTTCCGTTGGTTGTTCACGAGCAAGTTTGTATACCACATAGTTTGTATAAAAAGATCCCTGGGATGAACGAATGGTGTGAAACCAATTGTCTGAAATATCCACCCAATTGTCCATCCAAAATTTGTCAGTGCCCGTAAGTATTAAGCTTTAAAATTATTTAATGTGTATAGATCTCGTTTATTTCGTTGTTTTTATAAAGAAAATATAGTTCGTTGTTAGGATCATAATTAGCAGAAAAAATCTATTAGAATGAGGGTAATGAGAATAATTTAAGTAAAGTGTAAGTTAAGTAAACAATTTTCAAGGATTCATTACATCTCTTTAGTGATAAATTGTAGGATCCTATCGAAAGGACAGAATGTACTCATGAGTCTTAACATTTTCACGTTCAACTTTAAAGTACTTTTGGTCCAGCTAGCAGGTTCAATTATATATTAAACGAAAGAGCACACCTTTGCATATTAGTGTAGGTAAAAACAGTGAAGGTTTTACATTTGATTTTATTTAGTTATGCCGTTTTATCTGCAAAAACTGTGCCATGAGCAACGTGAGTCCTTCCAGCAGGATGAAACCATATGTACAACTGTTCTTCTGAAAGAGGCTTTCGGAAGGACAAAACATTATACAATCTATCATTAAAGCTATGGCAACATAAATAGAAAGTTGGTCCAACAAATGTACCAAGTTGCATTAAAATATATCATTTCAGACAACAAAATTTACTTTTTAGTCTATATGGCTTTCAATTCTTCAAAGTAATAGTATTGAGGAAAAAATTCTGAAAACAATTACCTTTTTCAAAAACGTTAATCAACTGTCTCAGTTCATAAATTAATTTGTGGAAGCTTAAAAAGAAATAATCCACATAATACGTGATACATACATACATAATACACAATACGTGAACAATTTGATTTCCTTTAATTTTTACGATCAGAGTCGATAAAATTAAGACGAATTCAATACTAATTCGTACCTGAAACTTGGTTGGAAGGTTGCTGTGTTCTTTTTGCTAGACAAATATTTTACAGATAATATTGAAATAAAACAAATTTATAATTAGTGACAAGGTTAAGAGAGATGTCACTAAAAATTTGTGTTTTTTTACTTCTACCTGTAGTTGAAATCAACGCAAATTATTTAATTGGACTGAGGCACACTACTCATTATCAATTAAGGAAACTTGGGCCCGGGCGTTGGATATAAACATGGATTGTCAAACTAGAATTGTTTGTCGTGCATATAAATTTTTTTCAGAATTTTATATGCATGATGTATATACGAATTAATTTATCGTTTTTGAAATATGCTTTAGATGAAGACTTTTGACCAAACGGTAGTAGACTAAATTTTTTGCTTCCACAAAAATGTTATGGATTATTTATTTATAGACCTGGTGGCACTAATTTTTAAATAATTTCATGGTTTGCCAGAAGTTGGTGAAAATGAATTTCATTGTCAGGCAGATTGAAAAGCAAAAAAGGTTGCGTCTATCATTAAGATAGTACTGTATTGAAAAGCCTCAATATTGTAAATTTGCTAAAAAAAATAAATGTTGATGTTAATTTTTCATTATACAAAGACTTTCCTGGTACAGTAAATGTGCGGCCTGAATGGTGTTACTTTCATTAACATTTCACAAGCGCTCAAGATGGACGGTTAATTAAAATTCTATGGCACGAATTTCAATTAAGGATCCATCCTCCATATTTGTTGTTACGTTTGTATTAGAAATATAAATACAGCTTGATTTTTACATATAACGTTGCGAGGAGAAGCAATATAAGCCTTTCTTATTTTCACGTACTTATTGTTAGCTATCACTACACTCGAAATTCTACGAACTATTCAGTAGAACCAGACGGCATTTCCGCCAACATTTACTCGTGTAGGTGATGGTTTCTTCGTACGGACTCTATTACTCATTCGAAATTTATGATGAATATCAATTATTGATGATTATAATTCGATAGGATGGTCGAACTCGTGCCGGCTTTGCGGTTGCCAAATTATAAATGTAGATGCGGTGTTGTGCATTGGAAAGAAATTATCGCGCTATAGTGGAGAGATTTATCGCTTTTGCTTTTGAGTTGTAATTCTATTGTTTACATTTCTGCACAAATAGTTGTTGGTCAGGTTACTACTCCTCGCTAACAGAAATGAAATCCTGGAGTCCTAAATTGAAATTTTATAATGGTCAGAACCCGCAGAAATCTATATTCGAAACACTAATTTACATGTTCTATCTTTTTCTTGGTTATTGACGTATTTCCGGAAACGTATTTGAACCTATAACGCTCTCAATATAATTTTAAGCCATATTCCATAGAGGTATTTGTTACGTAGGCTTTATTAAATCATTGAAATAGTTGACTGTAGATCCTGGTGGTTTATTGTCACCTTTGGTGTCGAATACTAATTCACCAAAGTTCACATACTAGATATAGTGTCCATTATTAGAGAGTTCTTCATCTCCAGCGACCAATCGGATGATCTGGTCAACTTGGTTGAAACTTGCATTTCTTTTACCTATTTCTATTTCTACTTTCATGATAAATATTACGATCAAGTCTCAAGGGTAGCTATGGGATCTACTTTGTTTCCTGTCGTCGCCAATATCTTTGTGAAAGCGTTTGAACAACAAACCCTATTATTTCATAACCTTAAACAGTTGATATAGGTACTTTGACTTTAAACAATTTCCAATCGTTTTTGAATTCCCAAAATGATTATACGCTTCACTATGGAAGTCAAATCAAAAGGTTGCCTTCTTTTTCTAGATATTCTTGTACACATGCGATCTGATAGTGCGCTGAGATCGACATCTTAATGGCTTCACACACCATCATCCGGCCCAAAAACACGGTGTTATAAATTCCCTTATCCAAAGATCTATTTCCATATCTGAACCCAATTCGCTCCCTCAAGAACTGAACCACATCACGAAAGATATTCAAGTTACCATCAACCGCTACATTAACCCTTCGCCACAGCTCCACATCTAATCCTAATTTCCGTAAGGAAACGTACCTACCCTACATTTAAGATGCTACCGATCGCATCAGCAAGATTCGGTTCAGGAACAGCATAAAATAATCTTCAAACCCAATTTTAAACTCTCAGACTACTTGTCCATCAAAGACCACAATTATCTGGAAACTCGCAGTTTCTACCAGATTCCATGTTCGTGCGGTAGTGTGTTACTGAGCACGAGCGTTGTACGCGGTTGTTGCATGTAATCGGATCCGCGTTGGTTGAACATAGACTGGAAACTGGTCACCAAACTCAATTTAGCTTTATTCACATCTTATCTCGCAACCCTCACTATTATAATGGAAAAATCCGTAAATCTATAGAAATCTTCAAACACACAACTTAAATCGCGACGATCCTTTACATTATAGGTGGAAATCCCTCCTGATTAAACCTCCTAACAGCCGCCACAGTTTATTCGTTCATTACTTTTTCGTTCCATTGACCCGTAACAAGCCCTAAATAAACCCTTCCGGAACGAATGGTCAATGTGCAGAAACAGACTTGAAGATGTTCCATACGAGAGAGAGGACGAAACATCGACAGAAGCTACGGTTTCAACTCGGAAACTAAGAGTATATTGTTACATGAATATTGTTTTCATTTCAACTAATATTTAATTTATGTTGTGTCCACCATATATATTTGTTTGAGTCGTAGGAATGTAAACTTGTTAGTTTACATTACCAATATTGTGTTCAATATTGGTAATTTCTATTACAAAATTAAGCGATTAAGGTAAACAATAAATGTCTAAATTGAAAGTCCATCTTAAATTTATTGACTCCTACATTGTTTAGATTCTTCTTAGAGGTTATTGCTTCTAAAACTCTCGCTTGAGAAAAACGTATTTACACTTACACAATTTCTTAAGCGATATACTTTTAAACGTAAAGCGCCTCTAATTAAGATTCGTTGGTACTTTGATTACATCTTCATATAATTTTAATTTAAGTATCGCTTTAAGGTATGGACATGGACATGGACGTTTGCTTTTTCTCTCTATCCCATAGGGATTACAACATATGCTTGTAGATGTATCGTTGAATCTCATAAATAAGTGATTAGTTCTTCGATAATATTTATCTTTGAATAACGGTTAGATGAAATTTGTGTAACAATCTCAACTTTGGTTAAGTTCAAGGATTTTCGATATACAAGTTCGTGGTAGAGTGCAGCCGCTTTTTTTTATTGTGACCATAGATCATCGACCATTACCATGGAATTATGTGCCGCATACTAAATAGGACCACTACACGTGCTGTGAGCCGTATTTATCTTTGTAAATGTAAAAATGAGGAGGATAAAACAAAAATTACACGCATATAAACTTAAAACGCGTGAACTTGTTCTTTCAATCTAAGGTTGAAGTGTTGTAATTTCCTAGCAAAACTGGATTTACGTCCCATTTGATATAAATAACTAATTACTGTAATAACAAATATTTTTTATAAAGGGAATCTAAAGCAGCCAGATTGTGCCGACTTATGTTTATCAGGTTGGATCAGTGTTTTCAATAATAAACACAAAAATACTAGAAGACGCGTTTTGAATTGCAGTTTAGTACTTGTTGCAAAAGCCATCCTTTTTCCTCATATTCAATTTTCTGCCGCTTTTCTGTGTGGAAAGACGTTTAAGCTTCGTTGAAGATAATAGTTAAAAGATATAAGTAATTTAGCTGTTCAGTTTCTTTGATTTATTTGAACTTGAGTGCTCAAGTCTGGATCAATGTTATCATTCACATATGTCCTAAAAATTTAATGACGGTGGAGCTATATCAGCTTTTAATTAAAAAATTCGCACAACGTTAATACATTAATCTTAAATCACTCATGTGATTAGATTTTTAAAAATTTTGGATTTTAGAGTCTTACCATATAGTGTACCATCACAGTCCATTTGAAAAAAAATTGTTAAAAAAAGTATACAATTGTATTTAGAATAAGAAAGTTGGTAACCACTTTTCGTTCAACTGGATGTGTTTCGTAGGTGAAAATATTTTAAATTAATAAATCCGATGCCATAACTACCTAATCCAAAATTTTAGAGTTCCTTTCATAAGAACATCATTAAAACTTCTAACTAACGAGTTTCGTGAAATACCCTGTATATTGAATGAGATACTTCTGTAATTGCCTGAGATTACAATATTGGTGAAAAAAACTCGAAAATGCTCCAATAGGACACTCGAGAAGGTCAAGATTAATGAATAACACGGTGAAAGGTAGACCATTCCGCAAACATATCGTCTTATTTGTTTTTATATTCATGAAATTAGTAAGAAAGTTTATCTGTTTTTGTATTATTGTTAAATAATGTTCCATTATCATGTTGATGGCAACAGACCATAATTTACCGGCTAAGATGCTGGAATGTACGCAAGAGTTCAAAAAACATAATAATAAAATGAATTAACGGCGGATTTAATCAGGGCGTGTGCATATTCGTGCTGCATTTATATAACCTGAAAAATTGGTCAATTGACCTTTTAAACTTGAAATATAAAATTTCACATTCCGTTTAAATATGCACGATGTTATCTAGCTTACAATGGTATTTCAATTGAAGTTTTAAAACGTTCCTTTCAACTATGTTAATTGTGATTCATCATGTTTTTTATAATAATCATTTACTTAAACGTTGTCTGGCTTTTAAAAGTTTAATTCCAATATTGAACAATAATGTTGGAGTTCTGGTTAAAGAATAACCCACTCCTAATAGGTAACTCACACAGGGTGAAAATTCTTTCTTGATAAATTTGTTCATTATTTAACGAATTAAAAAATATCTTTATAGGCACTACAAATGTATGAGATTGCATTCCCTCTACGTAGAATCTATCCAAACTGGGGGATAAGTATACACTTGCTCTGCGTCGAATGCTCTGAAATGCAGTTTTTAGAATTTACGTGTTATATACGAAGGTACTGTGAAAAGATTTCAGTCTAACACAGAAACAATCGCATTGTAAGTCCGCGTACTATTTCCAGCGATGGTCCCCCTGTTTTCTGAGCGAAACTTTGAGCCTAGAAAACAGAAAAAAGTCGCTCCGTCTCCCTCCAAGCATTTCATTATTCGACGTCTCGTTGCGTCACTTGTACTTCGCATTTCGGCCGATTCTGATTCTTTGAATGCTTTCTCTACACAGATAAATGAATCTTGCTTAATAGTGACTGGAGCTGCATCGACTTGACTCTTAATACTACCCCAGTGATAATTGTCAAGAACGTCCGGCGTTCATGGAGGTCACCTCCGGAGTCTATCTATTTGATCATTCGAATATTCTGTTAGCAGGTAACATCTGGAATATTACTTCTTAAAATTTCTAAGTATTTTTGTTGCTTGATTGTCGAATACCAATAATGATTATTTCTTCTGTTTGTTGTTCCCTCTCGACTGCACTTTGATTCGTCACTCCCAATTATTTTAGGCAAAAAAAAATAATCTCACAAAAATGACTCGCACAATTTTTTTTTATTGTTTCATCTTCTTGCTAAAAAGCTTGTACTGGAATTTCTAAAAATTGATACATTTTATTGCACTTCAAAATTCTATCGATAAACGTCCAAATCTTCAGAAGCAGCGGATATTAGCGAAATACGCCAAAACATTAATTTTATTTTCTTCTTTCCTAGAAACAGGCTTATTACAAATTTTTCTTGATTTAACACTAGTAATTCTTTAAAAACATATAGTTCGGATAAAATGATTATTAAGAAAACATAAGTAAAGATCCACTCATATGAATCTACTTACTATTATATTTGATCCATTTATAAAAACACCTACATTAATCACAGTTGATTCAGTTTTGGAAGTGACACAGTTCATAAACAATAAACAATGAAAGTTTAACCTTAGTAAATTATTTTCTTTTAGGACGACATGCGATGCAATTGGGGAGCTGGAAGGTCGCGAAGGTGCAGACGTGTATTGTATGGATCAGTGCATTGTTTATCCGCCGAAATGTCCAACAGATAAATGCCTCTGCTATGAATAATTGAAGAGCCTCCAAAAAGAACAACGAAACACTTTCCGAAGCGATCACGTTTTATGGAAGAATTATTGTCACGGATTTTATAAAAAAATATGAAATATTTATATTTATTTCTTGCCTATTTTGACATCATCAACTCTACTATTTTAGTTTTATAGTAAAACGTGTACGCAAATGTATATTTTTGTAAATGATTTTCTCAAATAAACAAGTATGTGCGTGCGTGTGTATACAGTTAATTTGTTCCTTTTCATTTTTTTAATAAAAAACAGTCAGTTATTGGCAAAATGTAACCAGCAATGGTTGTTGACAATCAATGCGGGTGTATAAATATGTTGTAATTAACAAAAAAGAACCTTCTAAATATTAAAAAAAAAAGGAAAAAGGTAATTTAATTAATAACATGAATATTTTAATGTGCTATGGTTTTAAAACAAATTTTTGTTAAAAAATTATTATTCTTAGTAGCAATTACTTTGTAAAGCTAATGATTCTACGCTCAAAGAGGTAGATGATGCTAGGTATGAGAAATGTAATTGTAATAACAACCTAATTTATTATACTATTCGTTACCTAGGTATGGAGGTTTGACAATATTATGTATATAAAAAGCACCTACCAGTTATTAAAAGGTAATATAATCTATCTAGAAATGTAATTTTAATCGACGAAAAAGTATTGCGTTAACTAAAACTGTTAAAAAAAATCAAAGAAATATTCTATACAGAACATTAACTCAAGAGGCAAACAGAAAACTATCAGAGAGGATTTGAAAGAAAGGAATTTGGAATATTACCGAAAAAGGCGAGGAAGAAAGGATTTCATGAAGAATTTAAAACAAACCTATCAAACACACCTACTGTGCAAGTAAATTAAAACCATTTCTGTAAAAGTCATTGGAAATAAATACAGGAATTTTTCAATCATCATGATTGTTTATCTATTACATGTCACTATATTACATCTTCCTGCTGATGTTCAAAGAAAAATATTCAAAGAAAATTTGAACGTTGATGGTGCTACAGAGATATTGGGAACAACCATAACAAGGTACAGGGAATTAAAAAGACACCGAATTCCTAGAAACAAACCAAAATAATGCTAATACAGCTCCACATGGTATTACGAAATCGCTTACGACAACGGCAATATGAGAAGACAAAAAACACTACCGAACGGACATGTTTCTGCCATCCCGGCATCATCAAGTTCTTCACACTGTTGTTTACCTCCGATATAGCGAACTGTATATTTCTGGCGCCATCTAGTTTTAAGAGATAGACGATTTCTAGTTATTGTAAGCATTTCACGTTATTAATAGCTTTAGGGTATGAACTTATGGAATTAAAAAAAAGTATTTTATCCTAAGATTAAAGAAAATTAATTATCTCTTAATTAGTTGGCGTGGGTTACTTTTGGAGGATAAATTCAAAAAACAAAACGTTCATTAGATCAGGTTTAGACATATCTTTTTGTTTTTATTTCTATATCCAAAATTGTGAACCGGCTGTGGTACGGTTTATTAGATATAGTATGCCTGTGCAAGGCCATGTAAAAATAAAATTCTTCTGAATCCCTTTCAGATGTCTGCTGTACCTTTAACAGTTTGAATTTTTGCATTTTTCCAATTAGTTTGATAAGAATGTTTTTACAATTCAAAATAATTTATAATCGAAATAGATATCTATAAAACAGCGCGCATCAGGAACTTATAGATATTGATTTTTAGTTGTTAACTTTTACAATAGATAGCGCCAGTATGCACAACCAGATGGAAATTCTCTAACGCGTACAAGGGTAGTCTGAAAATTTTCCAGTCAGGAACAAATATTTTTTTATTAAAGGAGATCGTTTATGCTACAAAGTAGTAGAATATGGAAGATCTTCTAACTTTGCACTTATATATATTTTCTTTTTCAAAATTTATTTAGTGGACATGTTTCAACTTTCATTCCTCATCAGCACCGAATCTTCTAATTTTTTAAACTTCTAATTTTGATTTTTTTTTTCATTTACTGTTATACATGGAAAATATAAATAAAGTTTATAAAATTGATGTTAAATATTAACTGATTTGGTTTCTTTTTTTTCAATTAACATTGATGTTATAGAAAGGGTTTAATAAGACAACATCAAAAACGTAGGTATGTACATTTTTATTAAAATAAATTCGCATTTTATAAGTTTTTATAACAGCTTTGTAATGTTTGCTATTTTTAAAATTTCATTTCCTTTGTTTTTTTTTTTACAATTCTTAAGTACTAACGTTAGGTAAAGTTGAACTAAGATATATAATCCTATAAAAAAAAATTATAGCACGTTTTATTTACAATACAACGATATTCATTTTGGGTTGTCTTTTAACACATTTTAGTTATGCTATTTAAAATTTTTTATCTACTCGATAACCGCATTTATTAAATTTAAACACAAACATATCCATTTATATGTATTCAATAATGTAATGTATAACTTATTAATTATTTTTGAAAGCATAAACATGTTCGTGCAACAAAAACGGGTGCTTCGAAATTAACTATAGAAGGTATAGTTGCTAAAGTACATAACATTTTTGAGTACATATGTTTTGACGAATGTTCTTATTCTATTTTATGACTTATATCCTTAAATACATCACAATTATTCATATTTCTGGGAAAAGAAACCTGTACAAATATATAGAAATAAGAATAAAAGATTAAGTTAAACAGACAAAGATATTTTGTCGCAAAATAAGCTCGCTTTACTTTATTTAGAAATTGACACGAAGTTTTCCGATTTTTTCATCAAATTGCGCTAATGTGATTTATATACGAGTAGTAAATTTATATTCAACGAAAAGTGTAAATATAAAATACAAATTGCACCGTTATCACAAAACAGAGCATACGGTTATATTACGATACGTATCTGCAGCAAAAGATGTAAATAAAAGACCATCAACCGTTTCTAACTAAAATCGAATGTTGCTTTTGCTTAAAATATCTAAATTACGTGAGTGTATAACACCGCTAAATTATTTCAAACAATGATTTTATCTTTCGACTAGTACATAAATTAACGTATGTGAATAAAAGCAGCAACTTTATTAGTTTTAGAATTTTATTTCCTACTAAATTATAGCTGATGGTGATTTTAAATAGAGTTATTTTCCGCTGTAATGGCTACCGATGTGCGATGGTGGTCCTCTGTGTTTGTATCTGCTCCCCGGTCTAGAATGGACGATGGCGTAGTGATCACTGTGTGATGATACCGATCTCGTTGAGTTCATTGTGGAACCTCCAGACGTGTATCCTTTTGGATTTTGCGGGGCTCCGTTTAAGGAATACCTGTTGAAAGTGTTAGTATTTTAAATTGATTACAATGGCTGTCGCAACAATACACGGCAACATGAATATGTTACCGAACCGACAAGTTTTTCTATAAAATACTTGGTCTTACCTAAGAAACATATAAAATAATGTTATCATTTTTTTGCATAATCAAGCTTGTAATTCGATAGAAGTTTACCATTACCCATTGGGACAAGTTTGGCAGTTTCCCAACGTTCAAGGAAAAGTACAAGATGAAATAGAGAGATTAGAAATGTCATATACAGTGGCGGCCATATAAATAGCACGGGCAAACTGATATGGATGAATTGATAGATTTGTAAATGTTAACAAGTGATTTATTTAACTTAGCTTAACAAAAATGTAGCAGATGGCATCCAGTTTATAATAAACACACAATATTTTATAAACTTCAAGATAAACAAATTAAAAAAATAAATATATTATTTTTTAAGTGGGCATAGAAATAGCATACTTAATAACACTAACGGAATACTGTATTATTTCTCTTTTTTAATTCTTTTTTGCTTTTACATTTAATATTTTGTTGGAAACCCTTTACAAGCCAATATTGCTGCACATCTTCTCGGCACACTTTCAACTAATTTTTGACATCTCTCCACAGGAATGTTATGCCAGGCTTCCATATCCTAGTATTCCATAATTCGTCTAATGTCGTTGGAGATTTAGACAACCTCAACATCCTCCCATAGATTTTCTATGGGATTTAAATCAGGGCTTTGTGCAGGCCATTCTAACATTCGAATCTGTTTCTCCTCTAGCTACTGTTTTACGGTCTTCGCTGTATGTTTGGAATCATTGTCGTGCATTAAACCCCAGGTTACTGGAAGAAATTCATCAGCATATGGTTCCATCACGTTTTCTAAAATGTTGCGATAAACATACTGATCCATTTTTCCTGCAATTCTGAATATAGGTTCCACGCCATGCCATGACATAGAAGCCCATACCACGCTTCCTCCACTGTGTTTTAATGTTTTTATAGTGTACCTAGGGTTGAATCTCTGATGGATGCGTCGTCGCACATCCATTTTTCCGTCGGCCCCAAGTCGGTTGTATATGCTCTCCTCTGTTCAAAGTACAGATTTCCAGAAAGAAAGCGGCTTTTTTTGTGCATTTTCGCAAACAGTAATTTTCTTTTACGGTTTTTATTTGACACGAGTGGCTTTCGTACTGCAATACACCCATGTAAGTTAAATTCCTTCAGCCGACGTCGTATTGTTCTTCTCGATATATCAATATCAAATTGTTTATTAAATTCGGTTTTTATTTGTGTAGCTGTGCGAAAAGGATCTTCTTGACTTAATCGACGAATAAGATTGTCTTCTCGTAAGGTTGTTTTACGAGACCTAATCTTCCGTTTCTTGTTTTCTAAAGTTTTTTCTGTCTGAATATGCTTTATCGCATTTTGTATTAATTTACGTGAACTATTTAATGTTCGTGATATTTCTGAAATGATTGATATGCCCTTCTCTTTCATGGTGCAAATTAATTCTCTTTTCTCTGGTGTGCAATGTTTTCCTCGTCCCATTATACTAGCACCTAAGTTTTTGTTATTAATAAAACGTTAATTTTAAATTAAAAGTGGTAAGTACACAACTTTTTTGGTACAAAATAACTCGAACCGTAACACTATAACTTATTATAGTGTTACGGTTCGAGTTATTTTGTATCTTAATTCCGCTACAGAACCGACAACTGTGCTATTTATGTGCCTGCTAGAAAAGTGAAACTATTTTTTTTTTTCATTGAATGCCGAATTATTGTTCTGGAATACGTAGCTAGACGAAGTACACGCAACCTTCTCGGGGACTCTCGCGCTAGTTTAATAAAAATTTAAACGAGAACAGCTTGAGCGGTTAATTCAAATGAAATTTGATGCCTTTGCTATTTATGTGGCCGCCACTGTATAAAATAGTCGTAAAAGTTCAGTCTACACTGCTATTCGGCTTTCCTTTTAATCAAACACTGTCTATTATATTGAGGTCCAGATTTTGAGGTCTGGTGGGGTAATTTTACACGATTCTGCTATCATGTTTAGGATTATCGTCTTGCTGCAGCGTTCGGTTCTATTAAACGTTGCGTCGTTCTGATAGTAATATTGACTCTAATAATGTTTCCCGGATAATTTCTCAGTAATTCAGATTAAGTACCAGATGCGTCCTCAAACGAAAATATTATCGCCATCTCTATGATTAATAATTGACTGAACATATTGCGGATTACGTTATTCACATGGTCTTCTTCAGACGAATTGTCTTTGTTTCGAGTTTAGATTCGTTTAGATATGTCGATTTAGCACGAATTTTCTAAACAATTTTGCGTATTTTCTGACGTATGGAACGGTTTCTGACCTATTATTCTTTCTTTTGGCAGATATACTATTGTACGAGCATTCTGCAAATCGATGCTTATATCTCTGGAAAATTCTTCTCTTTTATCAACAATTTCTTCAGTTGGTTGGGTGCCGGTGGGCCTTCAATTGGTACAACACTGTAAGGTCGGCGCAATATCCATGACGGTTAGCTACGGTCGGTAGAGTGTCAGTAAACGAATTATTTAACTTTCGTGTTTATAATATGTATTTATAATTCTGTATAACTTTTATTTTAAATATATTAATCATACATACAACTTCATAATGCACAATAAGTTTGTGAAAACATAAACTGTATTCCTAGCGTGATACGTATCATTAAAGTTCGCCACTTTCCGTGCCCTTCACGAAATTAGCAGAGACTAGGCAGACTCGTGTTCCCCGAGAGTCGACAATAAAACACAAGTCTATCTAATCTCTGATAATTTCGCAAAGCGCACGGAAAGTGGCGAACTTTACTTATCATCATGCTTTCTGATTCTTTCTTCTTTTTATCTCTCGCGTAACTTGTACAATTACATGTTTTTAGAAGGTATTTTAAATACAATACACCTCCTTATCAAGAATAGCGTTTTATTAATCTATAAAGTCACAATTAACATATATCACTCGTTAGACTGACTAGTAAAGTTAGTTGTAAACAGTTGGAGAAACATTATTTTAGTAATATTACATCGTATTTTAATATTTGCTAGTAATTTATATTTCCAATATCTATATGTTCGCGTTCTGAAGTTCAGCTAAGGTATATAGTACATTATATTTACTTTACATCAGGCCATACCTAGATCCATATTGGCTTCCATGCCATGACCTATAGGGGTCGTAATCTTCGATGATACTCGGTTCTTTTTCGATAATTTCGGTCCTAGCGCAGGCGCAAGTCATCGCCGAGCACAGGAAGATATTTATGATGAGCATGATTAAGAACAGGACGCCCAGCGCTATACAAAGCCATAACAGCCACGATGGTCTTATGGTACCATCGTCTTCGTAGAGCTCTTGCACCAACGGTGCTTCACTGGGATCCAATACGAAGACGCTCGTCGCCGCTAGCAGAACCCCTTCGTTAGTTACTAACGGCTTTGATTGGCTGCCGTCGGAATCGCAAGTTGGTTCTGGACAGGTGTCTTTGCAAAGGCCTACGTCACACTGAAAAACAATTACATCTGAAACTAATACGTTTGTGAGGATTTTCGTATAGTGTGTTCCCAGATAGGTGAAACGACGTGTTAAAAACTGATGGTTTGGGGGAGTGCGAGTAACATCTTCGCCGGCTAGATCACTGTATGTTAGTTACTATTGTATTCTCGCCTAAACTTTGCTAATTTTTCAAGAAAATAGAATTGAAACATTAATTTCCTCTAAACGAGAAAATATCGTTTTTCAAACATACAAAGCAGAGATTCCTTGACTGACTGACTGACAAAGCTCTATATTTCGTACTTTCATACATTCAATAAAAGTATCACATCCGCACTCCTTAAACCCAAAAATTCGAAAAATTCTTACCTGGAAATGAACTTCCGAGTTTTCAGGAAACCTGAACATCTTCAATTGAGCGTCGGCTTGACCTTTTTTGTCATCGTAAGTGAAGGGTGTAATAACTCCTGAATTGACTGGGCAACCTGTTTCATCTATGAGCGCTTCCCTGTTGTTCAGTTTGTTGAAAGCGAAGCAGGATTTCACCCTGAACCCATAAGTGCCGTCGGGTTTCGAAAGCTCCACATGTAGATTGTATTTTCGACTGTAAACCGCTTGGGTGACTTTCCTGGTGCCTTCGAGTAGACGCAGCGAAACGAGGGACGTTTCGTTTTTCGAATTCTTAAAGCCCGCTTTTCCACAGGTAATCACGTAGAACTTGTCGTCCGCTAACTCTAACGTTTTGTGTATTCTAACCGCTATTGGAACGGATCTTTCTTCTGTTTTCTGTAATAAATATATCAAGTAAGAATTTTTACAGGGAATAGAAGATAAAAAGATTATATTTGAAGATGATCGGCTCCAAAAAAGTACTTTATAATCAACTAAGGATTTGCGTATTTTTAATATAATTTATTTAAAAGAAAAGAACCTTTCAAATAAGGCGGTTTTGTGGGAAGATGGGGACATTAGGCCACGGAAACGAGTAGTGACATTGTGCACATCTGTTCTGCATTTTAAACTTTCTGATCGTAGTAGATTGTGACACCTAAATATGGATGAATTAATTAAACCTGTGTGGTACGGCGTGTGCCGATACCTTAGTGTTGTTTGTCATACTACCCCACAATCTTTGCTGTCATTATTGTAGCCTTTTAAATTAAATTAAACTAATTAAATATTTTAAAGTGAAAACATCAAAATAAAGAAAGCAAAATAAAGCATTATTATTGTAAAAAAAAAAAAATTAAATATGTGTATCTATTATCTAAATACCGTAGAATAAATAGAGAGGTGAATTGTCATTGTATATGTATCTAGTCTACATTCTACATACATATGTAATTACGCGCATAAGAAATCCAGAATAACCTTTTAGCAGAAGAATGAAAGAGGAATGAACATGGTAAATATTTATTTCAAGGTATTTCGCTGTTATCGCGTTTCTACAATGAAACGCGATTCATTTCTTTGTTGCGGAAGAATTAAGCACCATTAAACTTATGGTGTACATCATCAATTTCCCTATTATCACATATCTTACGTGAAGGAGGGAATAAACCTCGTGATAAAGATTTCGAAATTATGTCGAAGTAAATTAACGTTATCGGTTATAACGCTTGCATTACTTAAGGTATTTATGTTTATCGATTTCTTGCAACATATTCGTTGCAAAATTTCGCATGTATGTGTGTACATTTTCCGTTTATAGCGCAACTTTTAGCATATATTCGTTAAACTGAACTTAGTCTCGTTCAGGATCCTCGGACCTCTTGGTAGGTTGCACATTCCAACGGATTATTAGAATTCCTGGAGAACTTCACGATTGCGTAGGTAAAAGCATTGTTAATGCTTTAGTCACAGTATTTTTCAATGTTTTCCTGCCGGAGTCTTTGGATTCTGATTTGCCAGATATGGTATTTAACTTACCACCGATGTGTTTGCAGTCTGTTTTGGTTGATGATGTAATGCTTTGCATTAAAGGTTTAAAAAATAAATTAACAGCTGGTGAAGATAGCATTCCTTGTTTCCTTGTAAAGGATTGTGCTGGTACTTTTGCTTCTCCTTTATGTGCCATTTTCAACTTAGCACTTCGAACGTCTGTACTCCATGACATGTGGAAGATTGCTAAAATTTTTAAAAAGGACGACAGTTCTGATGTTAATAACTATAGACCCGTTGCTATGATTTTCTCTTTTGCTAAAGTATTTGAACTGTTACTTTATAAGCGTATTTCTTATATCTTCGTATCTTTCTGTTTCTGACAATAATATATAAAGCCATCGCTGAGACTGTCGATAGATGTGGTCGGCTTGACGTTATTTACATCCATCTTTCTCGGTTATTTGATTTAATAAATCATCGTATTTTGTTTGCAAAATTAAGCTCTTTTGGTATTAGCAAAGCCTTGCGTGGTCCTTTTCGAGCTTATTTGCTAAACAGAGCAAATTAGGTTTACTTTAGTGGCTATAAATCTCGTTCGTTTTATTCTATCTTAGGGCTCCGCAGGGGTCAAACCTTGGTCCACTGCTACTTAATATTTTCTTAAATCTATAGACTGTCGTGTGTTAGCTTATGTTGACAATATTAAAATTTACTGTATTGTTAATTTCTCCTCTATAAAGGTTCTATAGACTAATATAAACAGATTTCACTCCTTTTAATTTGCGTAGACGTATTGTTTTTCAAATACAAGAATTTAATGACGATTCCATAGTGGTCTTTTCCATTTTTACAGAAATACTAACCTCGGCAATTATGATTACGTTGATTAGTAACAAGGTGTTTAGCATCATAGGAGACAATCTGGTGCTTTATTTTTATTATCCTTAATAGTATTTGTGGTACACATCAGAAAATGCCTAGAAATAATAACCAAAAAATAATGCTAAGATAGCTTAGCTTCCTCATGGTATTAA